>CAJGYO010000011.1:54255008-54855008 GCA_904845875.1 Miscanthus lutarioriparius | reverse complement strand
TCTAAGCACCCAATCTTGAAGAACGAGCACCTCGCAAACTTGAAGCACCCCCAATCATGTATGGAGCCCTTGAATAGGAGAGAACTAAATGATTACAGATCTTCTATTAACACAAGATCTGCAAGAAGATATGCAATCATGTAGGTCAAGCTCTTGTTCAACGGCAGCACCTTGCAAAGGATGGAGAAGGAGCACCTCGCAAAACTTGCACTAGCACCTCTAGGTGATGAAGAAAGATGATTGGCTCATGAGTGTGTGGATTCAAGAGTTTGTCGATTGAGCCCAAGAGGTGCATTCAGACTTGGGTTAAATAGGCTAGCCGAAGATGGAGAAGTGCAAGTAATGGTGATGCAAGTAATTGTGAATTAACTCACGCTAACTTTACCACCGATAGACCAAATCTGAATGAGCCAATAGACCAAATCTGACTGAATTGGACACATCTCACTCTTCACTCTTCAGTCTACCCCTCGACTGCCATGACTGCTTGGATTGGGATCAAATAAGTATAGAAAAGACCTATCACAACTGCAATAGGCATTCAAGTCTCAAGCATGTTAGAAGCTCTTTTTCTTGATTCACTTCTTGTGTCCAGCTTTCCTGCCGCATTCACTTCACTCTAATATTTTACTATGCTCATAAGAAAGTCCGATGCGGCACATTTCATCTTGTCGGACACAATACAGTACAGAGCTGTGTCTAAAACTATTGCCTATGGAGTGGCTTTGATCTGTGTTAAACCCAACTCATCTTATTTTTGTGTATTTGATAAGATTTGTTGAACTTGCAAGAACCATGCATCAAAGATTATTTTTATATAGAATTTTTATACTTCATAAGATCACACAAGGACCGACCGTCTGAAATCTTAACTACCCGAATGACGTGCTCATGCATTCCCATGCAAGCACGCGCGTGGGTGGCGTCAGCAGCCGGTTACAGCAGGGGACGTTGCCTTTCGGCCCGTCGCATTGACGTGATGGGGCAAAGCCCCACTACCCACCCACGCAATGTCTCGGTCATGGGGTGGTCGACGGCCCTCGAACTTTAGCAGTAGAGACAAGGGGCGAGAGGGAAGGTTATACACCTGCTGCCTTGTCTCTCTAGGGCTCCTGATTCCATCCCAAAGCTTTTGCCTTCCACCCTACTATGCCACCGATGCCTCCTGCTAGGACCATGGCAGAGCCAACGAGGTCATCTGTCGATGGTGAGGCCCTGGAGGCCTTCCACGCTGGCAATCCTCCACAAATAGATGGACCTCTCGTCGGCGTGGTCTCTCACCTACCGTTTCCCCTTTGGAGGTGGATCATCACCATACCGTTGTTCTTGTTGTTTATCTTCATTTAACTAGAGTATGCGGGCAATGCTCACACTAGTATTTGTGTTCATGCTATTTAATTTAACTAGTATTTGAAATTTGCCTACTATCTCAATAGGAGGACATGGGTGTGATGGCATCCCGAGCCTCGTTGGCCCTAGAGCCTAGTTCTTTGTTCGTGGTCTCGCTCGGAAAGCGGCCCTGCGAGGCATCCCCCGATGGAGGCAGCCGCCTGCGATTCCATACCATGCTGCGCCGGTTAGTATAGTAAAAATCATTTGCCTTCTCAATCAGATTGCTCTCCCCCTTATCCTATATGGGCTTAAACTTGGCTTCCATTGTGTAGCGCTCCCTCCATGGTGGCACCGTCCCCGGTCGTGGGGCTTTCGACCGGTGGTGCTAGAGAGTCATCCCATTGCCGCTTGCCACCCCCGAGCCCATCTATCCCCGCACGGCCCTCTGGTTCTGAAGTAGGCGAATCGTCAGAAGAGCTTGAATCCTCAGAGATGTAGAGTACCATGAATTATTGAAGGATTACCGTGAGGCCCAAGTGGATTTGTCATCGGCTAGGCTGAACGTCGAGATGCTGCCCGCTGAGCTAAACGCCGCACATGATGCACTTTATTTTTCCATGACTAAGGTCTCCAAGGCACGAATCGACTAGGCGATCAACCTGGAGCAGGGCCAAAACATGATGAACCTTCTTGTAGATTTGAGGAGGCGGGTCAATAACCTATAGATGTGCGTGCAAGCCACCATTAACGCGGGCTTCCCTATGGGAGCAGTGGATAATATGTTCACTATAGAGGAGCCATTCCGAGCCCTACTGGCCTGCCTTCGAGCCATGGTGATCGATGCCATTCGTCAGGGGCCTGCCGTGGCCCTGGCTGCTGCCTAGCTTCAGATTGGTGCAGCGGTTAATGCCTGGGTGGTGGAGCAGGGTTTCCACCGGAATCGAAAGATGATGACATCATCAATCTGGTCGAGAGTTTCGAGCCAGACGCCAACACCGTCTTAGCAAAGGTGGACATGGACAAGATCCTACGCACCTGCCTTAACCCTTGATCTATTGGACGTACCAGTAGTACTAGTAGTCATGACTAGGCTTGATCTGTGGGACGCCCTTGCAAATATGTGAACTCTTATTTGCATGCATGTCTGTGTAAACTTTTGCTGCACTTTGTATTAGGTGGGTTAAACTCTGTTGAGTGTGGTGTAGCTTAGGTCGTTTGGTCATTTTGTAGCTAGTTTCTTTTCACTACAGATTTCTTTCTAGCTGCCTTTGATTTGAAACTTAATTTGCTAAACATTCATGAGTGCTTTTGATCTTTGTTAAAGCCAACTCTTGTCTTTGATTAAATTTGTTGAACTTGAAAGAACCATCTAGCGAGGAGTTCATCTAAACAAGTCTCACCTCGATCTAATGCAGAACGGAGGAGCCATAGCTGTTGACTTTTACTACAAACGCAAGAAAGTTCGTCCACTACGTATTTGATCTCGTAGGATAGTAGAGTGTCGTAGCAATCAATCTACCCCTCGACTGCCATGACTGCTTGGATTGGAGTGAAATAAGTACAGAAAAGACCTATCACAACCGCACCATTCATTCAAGTCTCAAGTGTGTCATGGTGGTCAAAAGCTCTTTTTCTCGATTCACTTCTTGTGTCCAGCTTTCCTGCCGCATCTCTTCATTCTCATATTTTACTGCGCTTGTAAGAAAATCCAAATGCGGCATATTTGATCTTGTCGAACACAATACAGTATAGAGCTATGAGTAAAACTATTGCGTACGGAGTGCACTCGGTCACAACATTTGTTAGTAGTCATGAGTGGCTTTCCCCTTCCGTCGATTGACACTAACCAAAATCATGCTTACAGATGGCAACTAGTTACCATACCACGGATGTGTACTCTACAACAAATGATCTCAACTTTTCCCCCAACCACGTCCCATTAGTATATTCAATGAAATGACGTTATGCATGTTTGCCATACTATAGATCAGAAAGAGTACCAAAAAGAAACCTACAGGCAAAACCAACCAACAGGGGCTAGAAACCGACTACCAATTGACCAAAGGACCTGTTCTACACCATGCTCAACAGAGTTTAACCCACCTAATACAAAGTTCAACAAAAGTAAACACAGACATGCAAATCAGACTTCACAAATCAAAACCTCTGTATATTTGAATGCGTTTGACATAAAATGCAAGGGAAGACACATAAGGAAGAGTAACAACATAATGAAAGAGTAACAACATGTACTCCATCCGTACTCCCAACATAAGGAAGATACATCAAATGCAACATGAGATACATCAAATGGAACTTTATTTACTCCTCTACTTGTCGTCGGTATCACTATCCTCGTCCTCATCCTCATCGTTGGTATCAACGTCATCATCGTCCTCCTCTATAGCAATGCGGTTAGCCACCTGCTCAGCATCAGCACGAACCAGGTTGCACCAGTGCTTCTCAGTGTTGTGGGCGGTGCTGATTCCCTGCATCACGACGCTAGTGTTGAAGCCATCTATCCGGCTCTGGTAGCAGATGAGGATGTACTACACGTTGTCCACACGATTCTTGTTCAGGTAGGCTGGCAGTTCTTCTAGGACATCGGTGAGTTAGTAAAAAATGAAGACATAACCATTCACCTTTTCCTCCCAAGACGTGTTGAGGGTGCCCACCCCAATGTTCTGTAACACATGCCTGATCTTCAAGAAAGCCTTACTCATGATGCCAATAGCCCAATCGTCTCTATCTCCAAAGGGATCCACCAGAGCTTCATCTTGAGTCACCACGGGCCGTCATCCTCCTTCACCACGGGCATGGCATCGTCCTCCTTCATCATGGGCACAGCGTCATCCCCCTCCCGTGCACGCTTCATAGAAGGCTTGCCCTTCACCATAGCGGTGGCTAAGAGTGAAGTAGGTTTGGAGAAGGCAACCACATGTTCCTAGCGATTTCAGATCTATAGTGGGAATGGGAGGGCTCAGGGAAGGATGGAAAACAAGCGAAGTTGTAGAAGAGATCATGGTAGTTAGTATATCATTACTACAGAGGAGCCATTTGTGTTTTTTTTGGGAACAAAGAGGAGCTATTGGTGTTGAAATGTTACTACACACGCAAGAAAGTCCAACCTCTGTACATTTGAACGCATCTAACACACTGCACAGACATTAGCTTACATTACAAACAAGTTAAAGTTGCTGCAAAATAATGACAACATCCATCCAAGAGGAAATTAACATGTCCATAGACAATCAAACAACATTGATCCATTTAAACATGTCATGACAGAGAGATACATCAAATGCAGCTTTATTTACTACTTTGCTAATGACTCCAACTCTGAGAACAAGGGAACATAGGGAAGATAGTAAGGTTTGCCGATGATTTCTGGTAGGATGTCACGTCTACCATATGGAAATTAATGTGTAGGGATGACATGAACTTTTATGTTGTCCATGTTATATGCAATGACGATTCTTTCCACCCCAACCGCAACAAAGAAAACCAAATTCCATTCTGGGTGAACTATAACCGCTGTGTAGCATGACTCAAAATCAAAGTAACCCATTTGTTTCTTAGTCTTTCCAAACAACTTACGTAGGATGATAGTATGCTTCAATGTCCATTTATTATTAGTACCACAGTCTTTAAGGATCTAGATTGAAAGCTTGGACATATTGCGACCACCAACAGTATACTAACACAAGTGACCCTGAGCTTGATGGATGGAGCGTGAAAAACCACGCGGCCAGTTAGGAATTTTCTCCACACCTTTCGCTCCATATCCACAGGAAGTATATGACGGTAACCCTTGCAGAACCTAATATAGTATAGACAACCATTAAGAAACACAATTGCTGATTTTAAAAATGTCCACTCAACCTCCTCGCCCCATTTAGATTCCTTAAAGATCCATGCTGTAGTTTTAGATGAGTAGATGTCCACACCCACGCACTAACTATCCTCCTCCATATATTCAAACACATGGAAGTACGAGGAGGCTGTCGGATCGAACCCCAATAGAGCCTCACCAACAGAATGGATTCTAGGCGGTAGTGCCTTCAACTCCTAGGTTGCTGGATTGTAGATGACATAGTGGTATCCATCAGCCCCAAGGCACCAGCATTGGATGAGGCCATTGCAGCAATTTGAGATAGCTACATTGTTCATTGTGAAGGGCAAGAAGGACAAGGAGGGGTAAACACCGGTGATGTTCGTGAAGTTTCTTTGGTCATAGATTCCATCATAGAAGAAGCTGGCCATAGTCTGGGGCATCAACTTATGGTTGTCCAAGATGAGGCATCTCCAGGAGCAACAGACACATTTTAGCAGAACAAGGAGCAGGCGGGGAGGCGACGGAGGATCTTAACAAAGACATCATCCATGAGGCTGGCTAGTGCGTTCCACTTGTTGGGGGCCTCCTCCATTTCGTCAGTGTGGATGTAGTAGGATGAGAGCTTGTTCAGTAATGAGATCACTGAGGAGGAAAATAATCTAACAAAGATCCATTAGTGAAGTACACAACTCATACCAAAGTGCAACTTTAACAACCATTAACAATTTTCATGGTACGACCTCATCTAAATTTTGAGTAGCACCACATAGATACATATAACTCAAACAAGAGTAGCAGTTAATGGAGCTATAACCATTATAATTCTATCTAAATCAAGTCTAACCATCACACTTACAATCAGTACACAAGCTCAGAGCTTCTTCCATAGGAGACAGACAAAGATTAAGAGGACTATAATTATGACAGTTTTGAAGGATGAAGAGGGTGGAGCAGCTATTGGGTTTTGAAGATAGAAGTCATCATCATGAGCTAAGGCTGGATTTGAATTGGTTCTTGACTTGAAGGCAGCAATTCCTTCTTCATAGGAGTTGTACTTTTTATAACAAGCACCATGAAACCTATGAACTTGTCTATGGCAGTCAGGCCAGTTGTAGTAAACTCCTAGCTCATGGCCATCAAACACAACATGGCAGGGACGACTCATCTCAAATCTACACAACCCGAATAGGCTGCCTCAGTTTTTACAATTAGAATGTCATTGAACAAGTGGTAGTGATCATCATTGGCATCAATAGCAACATGTGCAGCTTAGACATTAATTAGTGGCCTTAGTCATGTGAATGATGGACACAAAGCATTGATTTGCTTTCAATGCCTTCATCTTGTTTGGAACCAAATGGATAACTTGGTTGTCCACAAGGAGAAGACACAGAAAGCAAACATATGAGCTGCATCCTAATACATCCAATAGCCATGTAGACATCGTTGGCATAGAAATGTGGCCTTAGATATGTTACAAGTTCAAAATACCATAAGGAATCACAAGTGGCACTAGAGCATACGAAACAAAAATGTAGAATCAAGCAAGCACTGGACAAAAAAATAGTTTAAGGCAAAAGCGAAGGGCCTGTTTGTTTGCCTAGATAGATCTGCAAGTGACACGCGTCGGTAGAAAACCAACCAGTGCCACCTCCTAGTTTTTTCATCATCATTGGCCTAACCAGATCTGAAATGTTACAATGTTTCTTGTCTACCTCATGTTCAAGCAAGGACCAAAATAGTGAAGCGAACAAGAAAAGGCAAGAAAGGAGACCTGTGGATCAGATTTGTCGCCTCTATCGCGGCACACGATGGACACGGATGCCAATGCTGCCATGCTCCACTGGGAAGACACGCCGCCTAGCCTCCAAAAGGATGCCTGAGCCAACACAGCACACCAAGGATCCGCCGCCAGCACCGCAAGTCCAACAGTCATAGATTTGTTTCCACTTGCAGGGGATACATCCAATATATAAGTCAACCTATCCACACAGAGAACATATACTACTATTAGGACTCCAAAGACATGTCAACACAACTAGGCATCTAGCGCAATGGTGAAGATGGTCTATTCCTTGATCTAGGTACCAAGTTCAACTCCCAGGTATCATGGTTTTTCTTTGAGTTTGAATTTACTAAACCCCAGTGGCAACAAGTGACACGCAAGCCGTCGGGTCCCATAGGTAGGATGGAGATGGAGAAAGGTCCCACAAGTACACATGACACATGAGCCATCGGGTCCCATAGGTCGGATGGTGCCATAGGTACACATGACACGCAAGCCATCGGGTCCACAGGTGAGATGGAGATGGAGAACAGTCCCATAGGTACCGTGACACATAAGCCGTCGGGTAACCAGGTTGGATGCTGAAGGATCCCATAGGTACATGTCGGACGGAGAAAGGACCAAGCAGAGATTTTATGACAAATTGCAAGCATCATGGATGAGTAACTGCTGGTCCTATAGGTACACGTCGGATGGAGAAGGGTCCCACAGGTACACATCGCATGGAGAAAGGATCGAGCGGAGACTTTTATGACAAATTTGCAAGCCTCATGGATGAGTATCTACAGGTCCCACAAGTACATGTCAGATGAAGAAAGTACAATGTGGAGATCTATGATGAAGCCATTCATTATAGATCGAATTTTGTTCATCACAGATGTGTAATTAGTGTTGGCGGTCACTAACGATCAAATCTGACTGGCAATTAAAGTGCAAAACGGGAGAAATAAACAAACTTATGACACATATGCATGTACTATTAACATATTTCCACATATATTGGCTACATAGTACTTTATAGGACATATACATGAAATACATGGGAAAATGTCCAAAAGGCGCAACACATGAAAGCGTGAAGCAGAAAAGCGCAAAGGAGCCAAGCAAAAGCCCAACCAAAAGTCAAATCTAGGCCGAGCACCACCGAGGGAGTAGCCCAAGCCTAGTCAGCAACCCACCAGAGCAAGGCGGTGGCCAGCAAGGCCAGCCCTGGTGTGGCCGCACTAGGGGTGCGCCTGCACCCCTAGCATCGCCTCTCGGGCCCACCTTGCTCCAGTGGTTGCATGGCCGCATGCAGAGGTGACTTAGTGTAGTTTCCTTATTTTTCAATGCCAAACCGACCACCTCACTAGTATAAAGAGAGGGGTAGTGCTCATTCTCATGGACACACAACCATTTGGAGCTACGTACCTCACCTCTCTACTTGTACTCTCTTTTAGTTTTAGTAGTAGTATTGTGAGCTATCAAAGCCATCAAGGAGGCCTTGGCTCCTTGGAAGAAGAGGGAAATCTTGGTATGAATATTATGAAGAGTTCTTCCAAAGACCTGCTCTCATATCATTTATATAGTAGTGCATATGAACTAGAGTATAGTTGTCTTGTTATAATCTTGATATATGAACTAGCATATAGTTTGTGTGTTATGATCTTAACATGTTCAACTTTATGCTTAATCATTCATATGACTTGTATGGGTAGAAGTAGAGCTAGGGTTGACATGACGCTTCATCGTTCCTTCGAGTTTGCCCATTTTCTTGCTTGTCGATCCATAGGGTCAGAGTCCCCGGGGGATATAGGTAGTTTCCTTGTACACGGGCGTGCTGCTCGGGTGCACGAGAACCTACGGATATGACGGTGCCCCCCCGGTTGAGGGTAGGTGGTAGGTGGTGATAGCCCTATCCGTCCCTTGTAATCCCCCACATTCGGGTACTGTGTAGGAGTCTTACAGTCTCCCATGCGCTGGCAGACCAGTTCTCGGAGATCTCCCCGTTTATCTCACACTTAGTTCCAACTCTAGTCATATAGCTTGTAAGATCATTAACTATTCTTTGCACGGCTATATTTGAACATGCCAGCTCTGCGTAGGAATATTCTTTTATTCTTTGTTTTCCTTTTATCCTGGAGGTTAGCCCAGATGTGTGTCCACTATCCTTGAAATTACGTTTTTACCCCTTTCATGAATTATGGTCCACTATGCAAGTATGGAATCTTGTTCATGCTCATGCTAAACTCTTTACACCTCGCCCTCCTTTGGGAAAAATATAAATTACAATACCCTAAATACTTCCGGGTGAATGCTACAATGATAGATCCATGCGCTCGTGGATATTTTCTGTAATCGTTAAGAACTATCATAGTTGGTGTTTTGTGGCGGCGTCGCTAAGGTTAACTCAATCTTAGTGATGGTGTTAAGAAATATCAACAGGCATTTCTGGCACCGTTACCGAGGATGGACTTAAAACCTCTAAACTTGGTGATAGCGCTAAGAAATGCCAACAATTAGTTCAATGATGAATCCCTGTTCATCATAGGTTTAAACGAGATCGTCACAGATGAGTCGCGCGAGTGATTTGTGATGAAACCCTGTGCTGTTCTTTGACATTTTTTGTGATGACGCCTGATTTTGTCATAGAAAGGGAGGGTTGAAGGATCGTCACCATTGATCTATGATGAAACAAAAATATTCATCATAAAAAGCAATCTTCTATGACGATTTCAGATTCGTCATTAAGATTTTCGTCATAAAAGTGGATATTTCTAGTAGTGTTTTAAGGAAAGCTTCCTCAGAAGGGTCATGTAACACCCCAGGTGTTTGTCACCAGTTAAGAAGTGAGTTTGAGCTCCAACATGACAAGTTCAGTGGTAATCAAGAGCTCTAGTTCCAACTTGTATGTGGCGACAAAGGTGTTGGGATCAACTCTCTAAGAATGAGCCCCAACTTAAACTTGGACAACACACCTTTGCTTCTATGTTGACCATTTTCATAGGTATGCCTGAGTAATGTTAAAAGTGCCCCTTTCATGTGCCTCACATCCATTTCCATCTACATTGACTATTGGAAAAGTTTCCTAAAGTTTGGAGCCAAGAAGTCACATGAAATGATAAGTTATAACCTTGCTTGAATTGCTTTATTAAGTGAATGGAAACATGGGATGTCGACCAAACCTTGATACCTTGCCCAAATGACTCTAATTGAACTCTACCACAAAAGTCATGAAGGGTTCATGTTGAGCAAATGCCAAGAAAATGCCCCAATCGGTCTAAAACTCTAATTTAGGGTTTATGGTGATGCTGCATTGACCAAGGTCAAATAACAGTGTGGAAACAAGTTATGAAATTTAACCTTTAACAGAAGTTGAAGTTTAAGTTATGCATAGCAAACTTTGTTTTTGGACCCAGCCCTAAATCAACTTGGAAGCAGGTCAAAAAGAGGTTCAAATTTTGAATCTGCTGCTGTTTTGTTAGGGTCAAAATATTTCTAAGTCCTCAATTGACAGCAGGTTTGTGCTAAGTTTGTGACATTTTTCTCTTGCAAAATTGTATGGTAACTCAATTGGATTCCATAATATAACTTGAAGTGCTATCCTTGGAGATAACAACAAAACTTGTCTCATCAAGTTTGGATCATGTTTGGACCTTCAAAAATAAGTTCAAATACAGCAATGGCTAACTGTTTCCTAGGAGTTAACTGAATTTCGGTTTTAGTTTTGAGTACTACACTTTGGACCCTTGTATCTCTCTAACCAGTCCATCATCCTTTAAGAAAAGTTGCAGAGCAAGATGTGTACAACAAACTTTGTTCAAAGACCCAATCCTAAATCACCCTCTAAGTTTGTAAAACAGAGGCTCGAAGATTGAATCTACGGCTGTTTTCACACTTAGAAATATTAGTAACCACTTAATTGACACACCGTGTTCTCATGCTTTTGTTAAGCAACTCAAGTTGAGCCAAATATAAAAGTTGGACTATATGTTTTGGGGAAGAGCATGCAAAAAGATGGAACCAGTTTGACTTTGTTTTGGCCATCAATTTGTATTTTTGCTCATCGCTGTTAATGTGCTGGCATTATCATGTTGGGCGCTAATTACCCACTAATATGTTGCTCTAATGGCAATGCACCCTTAATCAAAGTTGGAGAGTATTTAGAGATGATCAAACTTCGTTTAAAGCCCAAGGACTAAATCAGCCCGTAGCCGGCCCAAAATGGTGTCCCGCAGTGGCCACACCGACGCCCAACACGTGCTCGGCTTAATGCCTTCGTGGCGTCCATGCAGGGCAGCGCGCCCACACCTCCTTGCCACATGCCCCTGCTCTCTCCTCGCGTGATGGGGATGTCGAGCCACTCTTAGATGCTCCCCACTCCTCCCTCACTGGCTCTCCTCTTCCTCTCGCACTACTGCTGCTCGCGGACGCGCTCGTCATGGCCATCGGCGACCGAGCTCCATGGCTACCGTGATTCCTCCACCCCTGAGTGCCTCAGAGCCCTCCACCTCCATCATTGCCTTTGCCTCATCGTGTTCCATCTCTTGAGCATGCTCGCCCAAGGCAACCGTCACCGAAGCGCCGCCACCACCGTGCCGCGCGGCAGGGAGCCACCGGCGCATATGGCCGGGCCACCTTGGGCCGTCTCCAGCTGAGCTGAGCAGCCCTATGGGTGCGCGCAGTCCCTAGGATGCTCCCCGCCACTCCTCGTTGCTGGCGGGCCGCCGACAGGCCATCCCCGCCGTCATCCCCTAGTCTCGGCTCGTTGGAATAGAAGAACGACCTCACGCTCAAATAAGGAGAAAGGGATGGGCCTAACTGTGAGTGCCATGACTCAGATCAATAGTGCCTGGTAGGATCTGTTTGCTGAAATCTGTTTAGTGGAAACTATAAGGTCCACTTTGCAAATGTATTTTTCTTTTATGGCTAAAACTTTGGAAAATCATAATAAATCATAGAAAAATCATAAAATAGCAAATGAAGACTTTTTTGAATCCTTCAAAGTAGATCTATGCATTAGAGTCACAATATGATATGTGTTAGTATAAGGTTTTTGCTGTTTTAATTTATCTATGTTAATTAGGGTTTTCTAGGAATAAATTCATATCTAAAGTTGTGGTGCTCCAAATGTTGTGACATTTTTATGGTAGGCTACTGATGCTATGTGTGTGTTGGTAAATATTTCATGGTCATTGGATGTAGTATGATTGAGTTATTGATTTAACTGGTTTAAAGCTTGATAAATGGTTTATAAATAATTTATATATGCAAAAATGTGAAATGTGGTCCCTTTGCCTTTGCATGGTGATATTGTGGCATGAGGAACCCTAACATGGCTCTGTGTTTATGGAAAATATTGATCTTTTAGATTTATCTTGCTCTCACATGTTTTCTTGCATTAGCAATTTATCTTTTTTGTAATAGTTAATCTATAAAACCTGAGCATGTAAGATTTGTATAGTAATCATGTTTTTTCATCATCTATCTCTCATAAAAATTTGAGATCCAAATGAGATGTTTGCAACATCACCTATAATTAATATATAAGTTTTTATATATAGAAAAGCTAATGAAAGTTTGTTAGTAGATGCTTGTGTTTATGCCGTGTAATACTTCTAATAATTTGTGTTAGGTAATGTGATTGCTTGGTTATAGTGAGGAGTTGCATGGAGCTGCATATATAACAACATAATGTTAGTTGTTCACAACATAAATGGTAAATGCATATAGTTGTATCTCTGTTGTTATTGCTGCATGTACAGTTTTTGTGGTGGTGATATTTTCATGATGCAAATGATGTTTTCCGTAGACATGTTGAATACAAAGTTGTAGATAATTTCCTTATCTTGCTTTTCCTAAAATTTAATGATTTTAGGACTGCTGGTTTAGGAGTTATAGTTTTTACAAGTTGCTGTCAGCTTTTGCATGCGCTCTGAACAGATCTGAATGATTGTATTTTTTTGGATTACTTAAACATGGAATCATGTATTGGTGATAATAGGGGAGTTGTAGTGCTTTTCCTAAGCTTTCTCAAATGTCTAAGATCACTACTTTTGGTGGTCTGGAACTCTAGTTATTGCTGTTCAAAGTGGAATAGCAGATTCTGTCCAAATCTTGACAGAGATGCTTTCTTGGTGTTGTTTAACCTTGTTAGCTATAGAATCATCTTAAGATGTTAATAAGAAAGTTATATATAACTTAATAATATTTCTATAAAGTTAAGGATCATGCTTGTTGGATGAATATAACTTGAGATATGCACTTCGGAAGTTAATATCAGTTTTCTATCCTTAGTGGTATAAGCTCCGCTTCATGATGTACTTTGACATTGTTATTTGTTGAATTAGCCTTTTGTGTTAATAACAAAGTTTTAGATAATTTCATTATGTTTCCAAAAGTGTTGTATCACACTTTTTGGATGCCTAGAACTGTGGGTATGATGAAAACAAGTGATTTGTGGTGCTGCTATTCAGAATCTGTGTTTGTACCTAAAATTGTTTGTTTCACCTTGCTTTGCTTTGTGTGTTGCTAAGTGTGTCTCATGCCTTTGATGGTGTTAAGTTAATATACCTAAAACCTTGTGAAACTTGTGTCATGCTTGGTCCTACCTTCCTTGCTATCCTAGCATGATAGGTTGTGGGATGTTTAATTAAGTAACGTGGAGTGCTTATATATGTTAGGTGTAACCTTGTGCTCCTCTTGAATACTTTTATGTGAGGCATCTCATATTGCCATTCTTCGCATTCATGCACTTACATTGTTGCAACTCATCTAGGTACGCTAGATGCACCACGTAAAGGACGTGATGTTGGAGTCGAACCCGAAGATGGAGTTTGGTGAATCCATCCAAAAGATGAAAGTACTAAGCAAGTGCCGAGATGGGAGATACTCACCAATCAAGTGTCATCTTACAAACATTGACCTAGTGCTAAATCCCAGGCAAAACCCGAAGCATTCTAAGCCTCCTATGTTTTCTAAATATCAACTTGAGTCCTTTTATGTTGATGCATTAAGTACTTGGGGTTGATTGGAACCACTTACTGCATATACTTTCCTTGTCAAAACAAATATATCTTGAATCCTTTGTAGGTCCAGGATCAAATATATGCTTAGCCATGCTTAGTCTGGTAGAAGTCGGGTGATTTCTTATCACCTACAAGATATAGGTAGATATCTGGTCACGGTTGGCTATAATTGCTATCGTGAAAATAACCATGTGTTGATGAATAAAAGGAGACTAGGTGGGATTGTGATAGAGAAACAACAAGGCATGGAGGTCTTGGTGCCTATTCATCCCCGTCTGTGTCAGTTAAGGACCAATTTGTTGTATGTCCTCATGTCATGTTGAATGCATGCCTAGCACTTAGTTGGCCGGATAAGTCGTTCTGACCGCAAAGCCGAGTAGCTCAACTCAGGCCAGGACCCGGTAAGTGAAAGTGCACACACTGGAGGAAGTAAAGATGTGCGGGGAGCCTGTGGCGTGAGTCCAAGGGCAGGCTATAACAACCCGTGTTTTTGGAGAAGCCAAAAATATGAACTTTTTAAAAAATTTCCTGCAATGTGTGAAACATGTAATTGCTAGGTCAAACACGAGTCCAACTTGCTAACAAGACGTTGCATACATGTAGATGGTTTGTAGGTGATTGCCGGAATTTTTGAGTTGTCCTGTGATTGAGTCTTGATTATTGTTGGAGAGCACAACCCATAGCAACCTCCTTGTGATCCTCGCGGGATTATTTCGAGTCTTCCGTGAATCTCTCTCTATAATCCTGAACCCCACTAGAACCCAGACTTGCCATTTATATTTGTGCCGACCATTGGACCGGAATCCCTAAACCCTAAGACCCCTAGAAGACCACCACAATGAGTAAGCATGTTGTTAATACATGCGGGTACGCACATATAAGACCTAGGAGTAGGAGAACAAAGGAAAAGACACTCTCCTCTAGTTGCCAGTGGAAATCATCTCGAGCCCCTCTTGGAGCTCACATCTTGAGTACCATCAATACCCCTCTTGAAATTCCTATTCAAACTCCATGCAGATTCCCCCAAATTTCCCCTCAAATTCCCCCTTCGAGTCTTTCCGAATATCCCCTGGAAAATTCCCATCCGAACACTCATGGAAATTTCGTCTTGAGTTTATATGAATCCCTCCGAAAGATTCCTCGAACACCGCCTTATATTTCACCTTGGAAACCCTTCCCAAGATGTGGTGAATTCTTCTCAAATCCAAGTTCAAACCATTTAAACATAAATTGGAAAATCTATTCCCTTCTCTCTTCTCTCCCCTCACGCCTTGGCCTGGCCCAGCGTTTCCTTCCCCTTCTCCCTGCACCGGCCCAGCCAGCGGTAGGAGCCCAACCGAGCCCCCCTCTCTCCTTGCCAAGCCGTGGCCCGGCCTGCCCTCGCTCCTCTCTTCGGCCCGCCTCGCCAGCGCCTTGGCCCAACCGGCGCGGCAGCCCATGGCCTGTTGGCCCAGCCGCGCAGCCCACCAGTGCCTGCCTAGTAGCCGCAAGCTGCCCAACCCCAAGCCCTAGCAGGAGCAGACGCTCCCAGCAGCCACCGCCGCGCCACAAAGGCAAACCGGGAGCCGCCTCTGCACCAGCGCCCTCAGCTGCTCCCTCTCGGCATCCATGCCGTTTGATGCACGCCGTGTGCCCCTTCTCCGCACGGAAGCCGAGGATCGCCGTCCACAGCGCCTGGAGCCCTAGCTGGCGCGCTATAAGTACCCCCGACGCCACCCACTCTGGAGCTTCCCCCCTGTAGCTGTCGTCGCTCCATCCCTCTCCCTCCCTCCTTGCTCCGCCCTGCCCTACTACACAGCCACGCCAGTCAGCCATCGCTGGCCATGGCCCTCCACTGCCTCGCCAGAGCCCCTGGCCATGGTGACGCTGACCAAGATCCCTCTACACGCCCCCGTGACGTCGCCCGCGCGTGCTACGTTCCCCAAGCAGCCATTCCCAGAACCGTGGCCGTAGCGCCAACCACAACGCCGCTCGAACCAGCGACACCAACACCCTCTCCACGGACCAAGCCTCGGGCCATCACCACCCTTCCCTGACGCCATGCTCCTCCTCTGCTGCACGACCGCGTGCCCCGCCCCCGAGCCGCGCCACTAGCACGACACCCACGAGCCACTCCGCCACGATGTCAACGACCTCGTGCTGAACCACGACGATGTCCATGTCCTCGCCGTAGGCCGCCGCGAGCTCATGCTCTGCCCTCGGCGCCGAATAGAGGACCCCGACCACACCGTCATACAATCGCCGCCTCAGGGAGCCACCTCGTCACCAAGCACGGGAACATCCATGACGCTGGCGGCCATGACGACGAAGGCTACACCGCCAAGCCCGTGACCAGCGCCATGAGCCCCGACGCCACCAAGCCGTCGTGGCCATCGGAGACGAAGATGAAGCATGCCTTCTTCTCCGTTGCTGTTTGGCACGGCGCTGTGTCAACTTGACATGGCACCGAATCGCCACCGCACCACCAGCCTAACCTCACCGGCACCTCTAGTGAGCTTCCCCAGCCTCCTCCCATGTCCGCAGTGCACGGAGTCACCATGCTCGTGCTGCCACGTTCCCCACACCAGGGGAGACGCGAGGCCAAGCCCTCGGTACCACCACGTCCCGCACACGCCGCGGCTTCCGCTTCGCCTAGCCACCGCACGAACATAGCTCGCAAAGGCACGGATGCGAGCACTGGCCGGTCATGCTCACCGCTGCCAGCCCAGCACACACGCACCGCACGGCCCCTGGCTTTCCAAGACCGCACCGCCCCTGCCTTCACCGATCAAGGCTCCACCTCGCCTCGGCATCACGCCACTGGCGGACCTCGTTGTGACCTTGCACGATGCCATGACGCGGTGCCAGCTGCAGCACCGCGACATCTCCACACCACCATCGGGCCTCTGATCCCTCCGTCGCGCTCACAACCCTGACCTTGGCCTGGACACATGCACGCACAGGCGTTCTTCGCCTTAGTCGACCCAAGGCCTCGCCCTCACGGTCATGGCTATCGCCTGCAGCCCTTAGCCACCGGTCGTAGAACGCCGTGGACGCCACGCTCCTTGTACCCACACGAGCCCAGAGCCTCCCGACCACACAACCCTGCACGCACACTCGCAACCATGGCCACCGCTTGGACGCACACGCACGTTGCCCTACGCACCTCCGCCTGGCCACGGACGCGCGCATCGCGAGCAGACCCCGCCTTGCTGAGCGGCTTGCGGGAAAGCACCAAGGCCAGCTAGCCCAATGCCCAACACCAGCTCCCTCTCTTCTCTCTTGGGCCGACGGCAGCAGCTGCAACATCGGCCCAGTGGTCCTGTGCTGGCCCTCTCTCTCATCCTTACAGTTTGGGCCGACAAATAGGCCGGCCTGCCTTTCCTTCTTTGCGTAAGCCAAGCCCGGCAGCAGCCCAGTGGTGGCCCAGTAGAAACCTTGGCCCCCTTTTCTTTTTCACGAATGGATTTAATCTCCAAAATTCGTAGAAAATTCATACGTTGTCGAAAAATTATGAAACCAGTTTCATAATTTTTCTAAAATCAAGCCCTACGATGTGGACCAACCCTTAAGTACTTTTGACCCCTCAAAATTGAAGAGCCCACTCTTTGCTTGCGCTCACACCGTTCGCACAAGACATGTACAATGCCTTGGAATGCCACCATACGGCTCCAAGCACCCCTCGGCCATGATCTATGACCAAGCCACTGACTCGACGCTCTTAGCCATGCCACGGTGAAGAGTTACTATAACCTCATCATGAGCCTCGAAGCCATAATTGGACCACGTGGCATTGATCGCCGCATCATGGACTGCAGGTTTCCTTTCTTTGGTTGCCCTGACGGTTCCGTGGAACCCTATGTCCATGTTTCACCACTGTTCTGGCTACCTCGAGTTACAAGAACATGCCGTCGAGATCTACCGAGACCACTGTTGCCGAGACCACCGTCGCTGAGACCACCATTGCTGAGACCACCGTCGCCGAGACCACTGTTGCCGAGACCACCATTGCCGAGACCACCGTCGCCGAGATCACCGTCGCCGAGACCACCGTTGCCGAGACCACTGTTGCCGAGACCACCGTTGCTGAGACCACCGTTGCCGAGACCACCGTTGCCGAGACCACATGGCCTCGCTGGCCGAGACCACCATGGCCTCGCTTGCGGAGACCACCATGACCCCGTCTACCACAAGCCGTACCCTCTGGACCATGAACCCTAGTCGTATGACTTACCGAGACCATGGAAAGCCCCATCTCGCATCTTTCCGTATACGCATATCTATTCTGTTGGGCCCTATTCTTACAACCTATCTGTCCATGACTGTCTTATAGGAATTCACCTATCACCTAGCTATGGAATGTGCTACTCCGTAGTCATGTCGAATTGTTATGTCTTTCGGTCGTGTTTGGTTCTTATCGCTGGTTGTTAGTGTTGTTGCCTGTGAGCCGATCCTTCGAGCTGGCTGAGGGATCATACCTTGTTTGGATGTTACGATCGCGGGATCCATCTCACCATGACCGTGGTGCCGAGTGTGACTTGACCCCTCACCTTTTAGTCGGCTTCACCTTTGGCCCTAGAACATGGTCGTGATGGATTCGATGTCGATACTAACATCGATGCGGATATCACCCGCACGCCTTGAGCCTTCCATGACCAAGTTCTGTGGGAGAAAACCTGGGAGTAAACAATCGTGGAACGATGAATGCCAACTCGTAGGCATAGCTTGTGGCCGCGAGTTCACCTCACCATGACCATGGAGCCACTCCTCTCTTTCACTTTTAGTTGCTTATTCATGCTCAAGCCCTTGTATGCTTGTACCCCGTTTGACCATCACGTTTCTCTGATTCTCGCGGTGACAACCGCACCGCTTCGAATCCGAGAGATATCTTAGTGCCAGTGCACCCAGGTCGGGTACCCTACGAGTGGCTTACGCACTTGGGGTTCTTGACTGTTGCTCCTTCCAATGCCCCATCTTTCGTCGTGGCGCGAGTGTTGGAAGAAGTGGACCTTGCTCTTGGATGTTCTTGCTCTTATTGCCCGATAGCCGCTCTGTTTGATTTTGTCTTGCCCATGACGATTGGATCAAAGACCGGACTATCCCCTTTGGGTTAGCGAAGCTATGGTCTATGTCGTACCTTGGACCCGTGCATGTCGACCCGATCGACTGTCTAAAACCGTCTTTCCCGAAGATGTGTCTAGGAACATAACATGGACATGCCTAATTAACCCCGCTGCTTTTGCCGTATTGAATGACTGTCTCCTCGGCTCCCGGCGTTGATGTGTCATGTGGATCGAGAGGACCCGTCGCTGTCCAACCTCTTTGCGCTACCGCTTCCTACCATAGCGGGTGAGCCAAAGTACGTTGGAGCAAAGTCACAATAGTGTTATTCGTGCTTGATTGCTTCTCGTGTCCAATTGTGACTTGTGGGATAAGGCTATAAGAGCTGAACCCCATCGTTCTTCTTTCTTCGGGCCCGACTTCCAATCCCCGTCAATTCAATGACACTGGATCGAAAGATCGTGAGCCATGGTGTTTGCTCTGGATAAGCTCTGGCTTAAAACCGTTTATCGTAAAGCCATACTGGCTTGGCCATGACTTAAGCTTGTGCTTAGTAAACCAGCACTGGTGATTCTTTGGCCCGAGGAAATCGGACAACCACCGAGAGGGCTAAGCTATGTATCTCTTATTGCCTCACTGGTGTTATTGGATTCTCCTGCATCCTGTCATTCTTTCGAGTGTTGAGTACTCTCTTGCCTTGCGTGTCGCTTCGCGGAGTAGCTGACGATCGGACCAAGAGGACGTGGACGACAACAAGGACTACGGAATGGAGTCAACGCAGGAGGAGGTGACCCCGCTAATGGAACACCAACGAATGGAGAATTGTACCACTACTACCTCTACATCGCAGGTGACATGGCAGCACCCTCTTTTAGAGAATCCTATTACACATTGCATAATATCTAGAATTGCTAGCGCTTTAAAATTATTCCTTTGCTAGAACTTTGATGCATGCTACTACCTGAGCCATTATTACCCTGATGCAACCCACTCTACCACGTCACCCTACTTTGCGCATTCGCTCGCTTATATATGCTTACTTGCTTGCTTGCTTGCATATTACACCACTATACTTATTATTAACTCCACTTCGCATTATATCGAGGATGTGATGCTGGTGGTGCACCCCTTGGGAATGGTTTGGCTATGGGTGCCAGACTTGGTGGTGTGTGAGCGTGCTGCGTGTGTCTTGGGTGCGTGGAGAGTGAGGGTTGTGTCGACCAAGCTAGAATAACGACGAGCCTGGGGCGAGTCTTGCCATGTGGTGCTACCTGGGCACTTGGATATGGAATACCTGTGGCGGGTAAATGGTAATCGAAGGTGGCCTTGGGTATGAACCTCGGAGAGGTGGAGCCCGGGGTAGAGGTGCTGTGGTGGCACATAAAATGGAAACCCTGATGAAGACATTCTGGCTTGGTCATCCATAAGGACTTACTAGTACTCAGACTCACCAGGAATCCTTTACATCCCACTCGCCCTATATGGTGCGGGATGGTCGGACTACTTGGTAGAGCGATGCCACTACTGCTAGGCGAACGTGTGCAAGGAGGTACGGGGCGCATGGTTTTCCCCCACACCCTTCCGAGACTTCAGGAGGCCTTGTGGACCGGCTCTTGACATCCGGTGGGCCCTGGCTCTGTCTATGACTCACAGTATCAGCCATCCTAGACTAGACTTGGGATGTTCCAGGGCTGAGAGGTAGGGTGGCATCGTTCTAGGCTAGCAAGCGGCTGGAATCTGCCTAGATGGGGCACCGTCGAGGATGGCTATCTTGTGGGTATGTGAAACCTCTGCAGAGTGTATGGTTGATTGATCGATACATATGCCGACTTGTCGGCTATGGACCTTTCCTAGGTTTCGCTTAAACTAGATAGGAGATGAGTCCTTCTATCCTCCCTCCAGGGTTGGGGTATTTTCTGGTCGTGAGCCTTAGGGGCTGCGGGTAGTTGAGACAAGGCCGAGAGGGAGTTGGCCTGTCAACCTGAGTGTGTGAGATGAGATATGGTGTGGTGGTGTGGAGATGGTTTGGGATGAATGGTTGGTGGATGGATATGGATGGTGTGGGGGTGAATGTGTTAAAAATTGGATATTATTATTACTAATGTTAGTTACTTCTCATGCGCTAAGGATGCAAACCACAGCCAAATATTAGGATCGCCAGATCCTCTTGTTTTATCTTTTCCACTAAAGCTCATCGGTGCTGACCATGGCCTGCACACATCTGGCGGTGTGCAGATTTCCTGCTTCTCAGAGATGCTGACTATAGAAGGATTAGGAGGTCTCGTGCCTATGCTCAAGTTTGGTTCGGGAATGGAATTTACGCTGCACTATGCCAACTCTGATGATGCCCATGATGGAGGAGCCTTCACTCAATAGTCTTCCGCTAGAATAACTCTATAATAGGTGTGCTCCCCAGTGATGTAATATCTTGTATTCTTGTAACCATACGATGTATGACTGTGATATCGACTGATATAAGATAATATGATGGAATCGACTATTGGTTTCATCATATTATAATTCATTCTGTGGATTTCCCCTTCATGGAAAAGTGAGGATGTTTCACAGGCCGAGCCTGAACTTCCTGGCAGACTGGTAGTATCCCTGAGGGTGCGGTGCTGATCGTTCCCGCGACTATATCGGAGTTGTACCAAAGTGACCCGATGCGACCCCGATGAGGGAAGTATGGGTGTGTGTTAGGAATAACTCCCCAGCTGGTTGGAATCGATTCGAGTCGCGGTCTCTCCTGGATAGTGAGAACTTGGCTAAGCAGCGGCAACGTAGCATTAATTGATAGAACTTGATGGTTATGATGATGCTCAAATTAATACACCGGATATGGTTACTAATGCCTGTTAGCTTAATCACATGATTGCTCTACTATAGGTGCTAATCTAGAGATGCTTAATTGAATAGGTATTCAATTTGATGGTAAAGATATTAAATCTCCAAGTTATGTTACTTAAGCTTTTATGAAAAATGTTGTCAACCTAACCCCATCGATAAAGCCTTGGGTACTGCTTGGTGTCACTTTATTTTTGGTTTATGACAGGTAAGTCTAGCTGAGTACATTCGAGTACTCAGGGTTTATCCCACCATGCTGTAGGTGAAGTTCTCAGCTTGCTGAAGATGGTGGCTAACTGCCAGTGGGCTCGGCGACTCTATATAGTGTTCTTATCTATATGCTTTTGTCAGAGGATGTCCCATATGCTAGCAATGTATTTGAAACTTATATTATTGTAATCAATTGAAAGCTATGCTGTTTTCACTAATCAGTTTTGAAACCCAAACTTGTATTATTATTTGTGAATTCATTATAAACATTATTTCCACTGCAACTCTATGTATATGATGTGTATTTGCTTAATCAGGCGATCTTGGTTATGATATGGATTTACCAAGGTCCTTCGTGACGCTCGGCGGACTACTGGGTTTATATAAGTAAAATTATGTGCGCGTCAACGTGTTAAACGGGGACAGCCATACTTGATCTTGTATAAATTGGGTGGTTCTATCATAGCTGGCATCGGAGAAAGATTAGGCATAATACTATCATGTGCATAGTTTTAAAAACAAAATTTTGATTTTAAAAGCCTACTTGGACTAAAACCTTAGCTACAGGCAAATTTGTCAAAACTATTTTGCAAAACTATGCTAGCGACAACCTCTAGTTAAGCCTAATTAAGGACTACTAGGTGGCTAAGTAAACTGATACTAACTATGGGGGATTTACTTAATTTCAATTTTATTTTCGTCGTCCATACGGTGTGCTATTGTATGGATGCCATTCACTTGAGTGGTAATGTATGGATCAATATCTCTACGCCCAAGGTAATGATGTGCACACGTCTATGCAGCACGTGTAGCAAGTTGTTGTGGCCCGATCTTCTCGTAGGATCTGCGAACTTGATAAATTGTCGTTGCGCGACCTGGTGAAGAGGCAATGCATCGCAAGGCTGTCCACGCGATGAACTACCGAGACAATCACCCTTCCACGTATCGACGAACAGCCCATGCAATCACGCCGTATAGACGTGAAGGCACAAACTGGGTGAACCGCAGTTCGGCGTTCTACAACTCCCTCATGAATCGAAAGAACGAGTTTGCAAGCCTCTCAAGACTCACGCTGGAACAAGAATTCCAAGAGTTGGTATTTCTAAAATTGCAATCACGAGTTCCTGTTCACGTCATCCATTACAGGGATATATAGCACTAGTGGAGTTTCAGTTTGGTGGAAAATAATTGAGAACATGTAGTGGGAAGTTGCAGCACTACTTTTATTAATAACCAAGCCTAGTAGGGCGCCTAGCTGGTTGGTATTCTCTGCATGCATGCTGGAGCGTGTGTGGACAGCAACCAGTTGCTGGTTGCATGCATTCCTAACTCCCAAATTATTTGCTTGCACTTCAACGGCTGATATTCATGGTAGCTGAATGGCCTTTCCTCTCTCATGCACGTCCAGGTTCCATGCATATATTTGGCGGGCAGAATCCATCATCATCCCATGCTTGTTCGTGCACTCCATCATTCCTAAGAACATTGAAACAAGTACTCAAAAGCATAAGTTCATTCAATGTAATCTGATTATTAAGCATAAGGTTAGCGTTCACCTAAGAATGAATTTTCTTCTCCAATTGTTTAGCTCTACTCCTTGTAATTGGACCAGCTATATCAAGTGTAGCTTCATTTGGAGATGAGTGAATGCTAGGAATGTCTTCGTTAGGTAAGATGATGAGTGGCATGACCGCAAGATGTGAGCGTGCGGTCTAAGGGGAGAGGTAGCTTTGATACTAAAGTATATATATCCTATATATACGGAGGTATTTAATTGTGGGTTAGTTTTGGTATGGTTGTACATGCATATTTATATGTATGTTTGGACGTATTTACATATGGGTAGCTTTGGTATGGAAGTATATATATGTTGGGTATATATATATGGAAGTATTTAGTTTGCAACTTAGAGACTAGATTTTCATTCTTGCATATGTATATGTGGGGTTGGGCTAAAATGAAATTCTTTTGCAGGTATGCTAACCACGAATGCGTAGATTGAATGTAGCTGACGACTAGCTATATATCAAGAGAGTATGTGTTATGCCACCGACATAGAACGTGATTGCCACCTTAGGCTCGCAATTTTGTGAGGACGAATAGGATGGTCATACATCATGATTGTGCTTGTGCATAAATATGCTCCCCTCACCTTTGTTCTAATAATAAGTAACTTGTGATCAATGTGATGTTACTATCTTCCCTGTGTGAAGCTAGGCAAAATGCCTTGTTCCATGCCGCTTGAATAGCTGTGCTTGAAGTAGTGTTTGATTAGCTTTGCCTTTTATGTTTGCTTCCAAAGGAAATAGATGACAAGTTAGTAGTTAGCAAAAACTTCACTCTTTTGAAAACTAAAACTGGTAGTGATACCTTGTTAGAAGCCTGCACATGCTTTTCTTTTAAATATAATGTCAGGTTCTTCCTTTCAAGTTATCTTCACATTAGTTCTTTAGACGTTTGGTTGCTTGCTTCTTGGTATTACCATGATGTATGTGTGGATGCTTTGTTACCTAGGTAGTATCATAGTTGTTACCCCTTTTGTCCATAGTGAGCATACAAGTGTTGAAGAGCCTAATCCTAGAACCGCACTCAAGTTACGTTAATCTCATGATTTTCTCCTAGTAGATTCCCTTTGCTTAGGAGCATGAGCTTGTGTGTGTGATTGTTAGCCCTTGAATGTTCGTGTATCCATGCTTTTTCTTAACTCATGCCCCCAAGCTTGGTTCCCTTGAACACTTGCATATGTCATGGATGTCTTGCTCCTGTGTGTGAAGACCCTGCCCAAAAATCCTTGTCGGACAAGTCTGCCCTTATCCTAAAGATGATTCGGTGCAACGTGAACCTCTCGCTGCCTGAACCTCGGAGTCTTTTCCTTGCAAATCATTTTGTTGCTTTATCAACTGAATCCCTAGTCAGTGTATCAGCTCTATCCCTCAACTCTTGCTTGTTTAATCTCCAACTCTCTCAAGTCTCAGAATGTTTATCAGTCTTGATCTCATGTTGCTGCCCAACAAGACCCAATCCCATGTAAGTCTTTTCTCTAGAAATCTCTATTAGTGGAAGCTAGATATGCATGGAAATTTAAGCAAGAGTCTCACGCTTAGTTGTCTGCATTAGTTAATCTATGTTTCTTCTATGCCATGTCTTTACCTTGGACCACCCCTTGTTGACTCCAAACCTTGTGACTATCTTTGCTTGCTCATAGTGCTTGTTCTTACAACCCAATCTATGCCACTTGAAATTTCACTTTGGTTGTGTGATCGATAATGGTGTTATGAGTAGCAACTAACAGTGCCGTGATGAAACCGAGAGCCTCCTGTGGGTGGTCAACACAAGGCTGTGCTGCTCGGCATGCACTGGTATCGAGGTTTCTAGTCATGATCCATTGCAGAACTACACTGATGTGTTATTTTCACGTGAGCTCTTCCTTGGTTATCTCTCCATATCTAATCGGAAGATCCCTATATTAGACTAAAAGTAGTAGAGCTTCCTTCTGAAGTTGCAAAGAGGATAACCTTTGAAGAACAGATCACCAACATGAACATTGGCAAACTGCAAGAGGTGGTAGACCAGTGACTTTGCTTGACTGTCCCTATAATGATGTCGATCATCTAGTGAGTAACTTATGTCATCCCTGTTGGATTAGAAAGGTATACAACATGTAACGTTGGACAAGTTATTAGTCGAGTGACAATGGATGGATATATTATGTGCTGTAATTGGTCACCTGATACTCATGAGCTTCCTATCCAAGTTCTCAATCTTTAGGTGCATAAGGATCATGCAGACAAAAACCGACCTTCTTCGGTGTCACCCCTTCTCGGCTGACTTTCATGGCGACTGTTTGTTTGTGCATCAACTACAATTATTGCCATCAAAAAGGAAATTTTGGAGCTTTTTAAGTGTTGAGAGACAACTAATTAGTTACTAGTAGGAAGGTTAATCTCTAGCTAGGTAACGACTCTTTGGTAACTATGAAGGCTAGGTCTGACAGAACAATGTTAAGCAAAGAAACAGCAAAGCTGGTCAGCGATGCCAGTACTGCATTCTTCTCCAGGCCCTGTGTCGTCAAGTCAATTCCTTCTTGGACAATCGCATGGGAAGTGCAAGATGCTGTATCAGCTAAGTAAAGAGCTAGAGAAAGCACGTCCCTAGTTTCGATCAGCATTGTTATGTATATGTTGCTATCAAAGGATTTGCTCAGGACTCTATTGGATGAAGCATAGAAGGGTAGTTAGAAATGGTCCCTTATCTTTGTAGGACTATCTGTCCATGTGGAATATACATTGTGCCCCACAAAAACAAACTACAAATCAAGTGCTTGTGCATCGTCGAGTTGGTGTCAAAATCAACAGTTGAAGCTATTTCCTAAGAAGCATGTAAAGGAAAACCCCTAGCCTATCTCCTTAGTGAGAAAGCTACTGCTACTGTACGAAGAGTTAGAGAGTGCAAAACACACTCTACAACATGTGAAGCAAAGGAAAAGAAGAGCAGCAAATCTGTCCAGAGGTAAGCCTGTGATTAGGGGCTCAAACATGGTTGGATTGCCAGAAAACTTGGCTTGCTCCTTCCTCGCTTAAGGTACTTCAATGTCTTAAGTTGGTTTGAGGATTCATTGAGTAAAGCATCAGAGTTGAAAGATGTTTTGTCAGTTTGGGGACACTAAAAATTTTAGAACAGAGCAGTTTTGGTTGATGATTCATTTGGATAGTCCAACGATGTCGGTTTGAGCTGAATTTTGGTCAATAGTTAGAGGACTCTTGGATCTATACGCCTACCAAAATTCATGCACAATGGAGCAGTAGTTTCTGTGATATGAATTAAAATCTAAATTGTACAGAATCTACGATTTCTCTATGGACTGCTATCACCCCTCAAAATAGAAGGTGGTGTTTGTAATTGATGCCAAGATTAGCAACATGGACAATGTTTTGCCGTTAGATAATCCTTTAGGTGCCCTAGAGGAGGCTCCTTGCACCCCTTTGTGCATTGCTTTTGCCCTCTCATATCAACAATGTTGAGCAGTCAAGGTGTTCTACATGTCAACTTGTGCCATTGCGAGTCAAAAATAACTTGAAAGGTGTCAAACAACATATTTCAGATTATGATTTTAAGTTGATGATTGATATTAGAAAGGAAGCTTCAATGTCAAAAATAGTTCAACGTGTAAGATTTGTTGGATTGTAATTGTACTGTGAAAGAAAAGTTGTACTCAAGCTACTTCGGTAGAGGACTGCTTTTCAAATTTTGTGAAGGAATCTTCGACCACTACTATCCTCCGATCATCACTATTCTCCTATTTAGTAGCAATCTTTAACATTGGTTCTTCCTTTGGTACTGGCTGTGTGTTTGTACCCAAGTGGTTGCATCAGAATTAACCTAGATAACTGTTGCCGCTTGGATACGAGGATCTCCTTAAATAATGATCATTGAAAACGCTGAGCCGATAGAGTCAGCTATCACATTCACTGCTCACTCAATAGACTTAGATAATACAATGTTATCATTAGAGAAAAAGAACTGCATAGATGGAACATTATGTAGTTTTCCATCAGTTGGCATTTGAATGATTGGATAATTATGACCGGCATAGGCATGGCCTGTTGGATTAGTCGGTTTTTCACCACCTCAGAAGATGTTTACCCCGTCTATGATCTCATCCCTTATGGAAAGTTGTTCATGCTATCTTTACTAGAGAAATAGATAAGTATAAGTAGTTAGTTTATGCTTCGTAGCACTCTCTGTATCTCGAGAACGAACTACTGTGCTATCTTGGATTCCTCCCTAAGTAATAATGCTTCATGGAAGTCAATGAAGGAAATTCTTCAGACAAAATTCCCTACGAAGAACAAGTATCAGAGAGTGTCTTGACCAATTTAGCCTCTCTGATGCTCAAAACTAAGTAGCCTAATGCTATCGCTGATATTAGAAAATGGATGACCTGCTTCTCTTCCCTTAAAAAGTCGTTCGCACCGAATCTCGGGGCGAGATTCTCATAAGGGGGAGGGTTGTAACACCCTAGGTGTTTGTCACCAGATAAGCAGTTGGTTTGAGCTCCAACATGACAAGTTCAGTGGTAATCAAGATCTCTAGTTCAAACTTGTATGTGGTGACAAAGGTGTTGGGATCAACTCTCTAAGAATGGGCCCCAACTTAAACTTGGACAACACACCTTTCCTTTTATGTTGACCCATTTCAGAGATATGCCTGAGTAATGTTAAAAGTGCCCCTTTCATGTGCCTCACATCCATTTCCATCTACATTGACTATTAGAAAAGTTTCATGAAGTTTGGAGCCAAGAAGTCACATGAAATGATAAGTTATAACCTTGCTTGAATTGCTTTATTAAGTGAATGAAAACATGAGATGTCGACCAAACCTTGCTACCTTGCCTAAATGACTCTAATTGAACTCTACCATAAAAGTCATGAAGGGTTCATGTTGAGCAAATGCCAAGAAAATGCCTCAATCGGTCTAAAACTCTAATTTAGGGTTTATGGTGATGCTGCATTGACCAAGGTCAAATAACAGTGTGAAAACAAGTTATGAAGTTAAACCTTTAACAGAAGTTGAAGTTTAAGTTATGCATAGCAAACTTTGTTTTTGGACCCAGCCCTAAATCAACCTGGAAGCAGGTCAAAAAGAGGTTCAAAGTTTGAATCTGCTGCTGTTTTGTCAGGCTCAAAATATTTCTAAGTCCTCAATTGATAGCAGGTTTGCGCCAAGTTTGCGACATTTTTCTCTTGCAAAATTGTATGGTAACTCAATTGGATTCCTTAATATAAGTTGAAGTGCTATCCATGGAGATAACAACAAAACAAGTCTCATCAAGTTTGGATCACGTTTGGACCTTCAAAAATAAGTTCAAAAACAGCAATGGCTAACTGTTTCCTAGGAGTTAACTAAATTTTGGTTTTAGTTTCGGGTACTACACTTGGGAGCCTTGTATTTGTCCAACCAATCCAAACTAGTCTATCATCCTTTAAGTAAAGTTGCAGAGCAAGATGTGTACAACAAACTTTGTTCAAAGAGCCAATCCTAAATCACCCTCTAAGTTTGTCAAGCAGAGGCTCAAAGATTGAATCTGTGGCTGTTTTCAGACTTAGAAATATTAGTAACCACTTAATTGACATGCCGCGTTCTCATGTTTTTGTTAAGCAACTCAAGTTGAGCCAAATATAAAATTTGGACTATATGTTTCGAGGAAGAGCATGCAAAAAGATGGCAGCAGTTTGACTTTGTTTTGACCATCAATTTGGATTTTTGCTCATCGCTGTCAATGCGCTGACATTATCATGTTGGGCGCTAATTACCCAATAATTTGTTGCTCTAAAGGCAATGCAACCTTAATCAAAGTTGGAGAGTATTCAGAGATGATCAAACTTCATTTAAAGCCGAAGGACCAAATCAGCCCGTAGTTGGCCCAAAACGGTGTCCCGCCGTGGCCACACCGACGCCCGACTCCTGCTCGACTTAATGCCTTCGTGGCGTCCATGCAGGGCAGCACGCCCGCACCTCCTTGCTGCATGCCCCTGCTCTTTCCTCATGCGATGGGGATGCCGAGCCACTCTCAGATGCTCCCCACTCCTCCCTCACACGATCACCTCTTCCTCTCACGCTACTACTGCTCGTGGACGTGCTCGCCATGGCCGCCGACGACCAAGCTCCATAGCCACCATCGTTCCTCCACACCGAGCGCCTCATAGCCCTCCACCACTATCACCGCCTTTGCCTTGTCGTGCTCTGTCTCTCGCGCACGCTCGCCCAAGGCAACCGTCACCGGAGCGCCGCCACCACCGTGCCGCGCAGCAAGGAGCCGCCGAAGCGCATGGCCGGGCCGCCTTGGGCCGCCTCTAGCCGAGCTGAGTAGCCCTATGGGTGCGCACGGTCCCTGGGATGCTCCCCACCACTCCTCGTCGCCGGAGGGCCGCCGGCCGGCCATCCCCGCCGTCATCCCCTAATCTCGGATCATTGGAATAGAAGGACCTCGCGCTCAAATAAGGATAAAGGGAAGGGCCTAACTGTGAATCCCACGACTCAGATAAATAGTGCCTGGTAGGATCTGTTTGCCGAAATCTGTTTAGTGGAAAGTGTAGGGTCCTCTTTGCAAATGTATTTTTCTTTTATGGCTGAAACTTTGGAAAATCATAATAAATCGTAGAAAAATTGTAAAATAGCAAATGAAGACTTTTTGGAATCCTTGAAAGTAGATCTATGCATTAGAGTCATAATATGATATGTGTTAGTAGAAGATTTTTGTTGTTTTTATTTATCTATGTTAATTAGGGTTTTCTAGGAATAAATTCATATCTAAAGTTGTGGTGCTCCAATTGCTGTGAAATTTTTATGGTAGGCTACTAATGCTATGTGTGTGCTGTGGTAAAACTTTCATGGTCATTGGATTTAGTATGATTGAGTTATTGATTTAACTGGTTTAATGCTTGAGAAATGGTTTATAAATAATCTATATATCCAAAAATGTGAAATGTGGTTCCTTTGCCTTTGCATGGTGATATTGTGGCCTAAGGAACCCTAACATGGCTCTGTGTTTATGGAAAATGTTGATCTTTTAGATTTATCTTGCTCTCACATCTTTTCTTGCATTAGCAATTTATCTTTTTTGTAATAATTAATCTATATAACCTGAGCATGTAAGATTTCTACAGTAATCATGTTTTGTCATCATCTATCTCTCATAAAAATTTGAGATCCAAATGAGATGTTTGCAACATCACTTATAATTAATATATAGGTTTTTATATATAGAAAAGCTAATGAAAGTTTGTTAGTAGATGCTTGTGTTTATGCCATGTAATACTTCTAATAATTGGTGCTAGGTAATGCGATTACTTGGTTATAGTTAGGAGTTGCATGGAGCTGCATATATAGCAACAAAATGTTAGTTGTTAACAACATAAATGGTAAATGCATATTGTTGTATCTCTGCTATTATGGCTGCGTGTAAACTTTTGGTGGTGGTGATATTTTTGTGATGCAACAGATGTTTTCCATAGACATGTTGAATACAAAAGTTGTAGATAATTTCCTTATCCTCCTTTTCCTAAAAGTTCATGATTTTAGGCCTGCCGGTTTAGGAGTTATAGATTTTACAAGTTTGCTATCAGCTTGTGCATGTGCTCTGAACAGATCTAAATGATTGTATTTTTTGGCTTATTTAAACATGGAATCAAGTATTGGTGATAATAGGATAGTTGTAGTGATTTTATTAAGATTTCTAAAATGTCTAAGATTACTGGTTTTGGTGGTCTAGAACTCTAGTTATTGCTGTTCAAAGTGGAATGGCAAATTCTGTCCAAATCTTGACAGAGATGCTTTCTTGGTGTTGTTTAACCTTGTTAGCTGTAGAATCATCTTAAGATGATAATAATAAAGTTATAGATAAGTTAATAATATTTCTATAAAGTTAAGGATCATGCTTGTTGGATGAATATAACTTGAGATATGCATTTCTGAAGTTAATATCAGTTTTATGTCCTTAGTTGTCTAAGCTCTGCTTCATGTTGTATTTTGACCGTGTTATTTGTTGAATCAGATTTTGGTGTTAATAACAAAGTTTTAGATAATTTTATTAGCTTTCCATAGAGTCTTGAATCACACGTTTTGCATGCATAGAACTCTAGGTATGATTAAAACAAGTGACTTTGGTGCTGCTGTTCAGAATCTGTGTTTGTACCTAAAATTGTTTGCTTCACCTTGCTTTGCTTTGTGTGTTGCTAAGTGTGGCTCATGCCTTTGATGGTGTTAAGTTAATATACCTAAAACCTTGTGAAACTTGAGTCATGCTTGGTGCTAACTTTCTTGCTATCCTAGCATGATAGGTTGTGGGATGTTTAATTAAGTAATGTGGAGTGCTTATATATGTTCGGTGTAACCTTGTGCTCCTCTTGAATACTTTTATGTGATGCACCTCATATTGCCATTCTTCGCATTCATGCACTTGCATTGTTGCATCTCATCTAGGTACGCTAGATGCACCACGTGAAGGACATGATGTTAGAGCCAAACCCGAAGATGGAGTTTGGTGAATCCATCCAGAAGACGGAAGGACTAAGCAAGTGCCGAGATGGGAGATGCTCGCCAAGTGAGTGTCATCTAACCACTGACCTAGTGTTGGATCCCAGGTAAGCCTCGGAGCATTCTAAGCCTCCTATGTTTTCTAAATATCAACTTGAGTCCTTTTATGTTGAAGCATTAAGTACTAGGGGTTGATTGGAACCACTTGCTGCATATACTTTTCGTGTCCAAACAAATATATCTTGAATCCTTTGTAGGTCCAGGATCGAATATATGCTTAGCCATGCTTAGTCCGATAGATGTTGGGTGATTTCCTGTCTTCTACAAGATATAGGTAGATATCTAGTCATGGTTGGCTATAATTGCTATCGTGGAAATAACCATGTGTTGATGAATAAAAGGAGACTAGGCGGGATTGTGATAGAGACGCAACAAGGCATGGAGGTCTTGGTGCCTATTTATCCCCATCTATGTCGGTTAAGGACCGATTCGCTGTATGTCCTCATGTCATGTTGAACGCATGCCTAGCACTTAGTTGGCCGGATAAGTTGTTCTTGCCGTGAAGCCGAGTAGCTCAACTCAGGCCGGGACCAAGTAAGTGAGCGCACATTGGAGGAAGTAAGGATGTGCGGGGAGCCAGTGGTGTGTCTAAGGGTACGCTAGGCCTAAACTTCCTAGCAGACTGGTAGTATCCCAGAGGGTCTGGCGCTGATCGGACCCGCGACTATACTGGAGTTGTACCAAAGGTGACCCGATGGGGGAAGTATGGGTTTGTGTTAGGAATAAGTCCCCAGCTGGTTGGAATCGATTCGAGTCGTTGTCTCTCTTAGATAGTGAGAACTTGACTGAGCAGCGGCAACGTAGCATTAATTGATGGAACTTGATAGTTATGATGATGCTCAAATTAATACACCAGATATGGTTACTAATGCTTGTTAGTTTAATCACGTGATTGCTCTAGTACAGGTGCTAATCTAGAGGTGCTTAATTGAATAGGTATTCAATTTGATGCTAAAGATACTAAATCTCCAAGTTATGTTACTTAAGCTTTTATGCAAAATGTTGTCAAGCTAACTCCACTGATAAAGCCTTACATATTCCTTGGTGTCACTTTATTTTTGGTTTATGACGGGTAAGTCTAGCTGAGTACATTCGAGTACTCAGGGTTTATCCCACCATGTTGCAGGTGAAGTTCTCGGCCTGCTAAAGATGGTGGCTAACCGCCGATGGGCTCGGCGACTCTATATAGTGTTCTTATCTATATGCTTTTGTCAGAGGATGTCCCGTATGCTAGCAATGTATTTGGAACTTATATTATTGTAATAAGTTGAAAGCTATATTGTTTTCTCTAATTGACAGAGACATGCAAGAACGAACCTCCAGAAGCTATGTCAAGAAACTATGAGGTTTCCCTATCAAGACTCATATAAAAGTGTTGAAGAAGGATGGGGTCTTGAATGGCAAGGTCGGGTCTAGTATTAATAAGTTCATTAAATCGATCCCATGACATGCCTAGAGATTCTTGTTCTTTTTATTTAAAAGATAGAACCTCTGAACGAAGGCTGACTGCTCTAGAGATGGGAAAGAAATTCAAGCAAAAGGTAGAGCATAAAGCTTCCCAATCTCCTTGCCTACTTCCTATTGACGGTCACTAACACCAGTTTTGACCATCAACATTCCACCCAAAAGCATGATAAAGTGAGGTAAAACATCATCACATGTGTTGAGTTTTATTTATAATTCACCTATTTCCACTTGTACTTGAAGATCTTTGCTCATGTACGAAAACTATACAAAACTGTCAAATATCAAGCAATAGAAGGCAAGTGGACATGGAAGGAGGGTCTGGGCCCACTTGGTGGGGCTAGCAGGCCCCACTTGGCGCCGCTCGGCGCCCCATGGCACCCTACCACATCACTGATCCACCCCAAGTGCAAGAAACACACTCCCAAGCCTCCTCCACCGTTGATTCCAAGTCAGTGCATGATCAAGGGCTGAAAAGAAGCATCACATGGATTGCTGACTCACCATCTGGTATGGCGGGTGCTCAAATGGACAAATGGTGTTCATACCCACACTCTACTACACCCTTGGGGCCACCAATTGAAGAAGGAGGGCCCACTACATAGTGGCACTCCAGCCGGGGCCCCCACCACGGTGCCTGGCGCCCTACTTCCACTCCACCGCCTCTCCTTCGGACACATGCAAGGAAACACACTTGGGAGCAATCCTATGCGTCAATTTAAGGTGATTCATTGGCGGTTTGATCCAATGGCAAGGAGAGGATGTCATACGGATCATTGACGTGGCGATGGAGTAGCCCCTACTCCGCCTTTGCCTATAAATATTACCCCTCTCACTACAAAAAATCTAGGTTTATATGACAAAGTGAAAATGTCATGGTAAATACAGGATTTGTCATAAAAAGAATCTTATGACGAAAAAGCAGCGTCATGCCCGTCGTCATATAACGACCGTCACAAATTGTACCTTGTGACGATAATATGAAAAACCGTCACAAAATGTGATGACCTTCTGTGACGGTTTTGTTTTGTTGTCACATATTATTGTCATTTAATGACGACTGTAACTGTCACATATTGGTTGGTCAACTCATCACCTAATACGCCAACCGTCACAAATTGTATCATAGGAACCCTGATTTAGACAACTTATTGTGATGATAGGACAAATTTTGTGACATTTACATTGTGACGAATGTGGCATTACCATATGTATTAATTCAATGACAAATGTCACAGATGTTTCCAGCATTCTCATCACAGCTCATACATATCAGCCAAGCCATCATCCACACATTCCAGAGCATAAGGCAGAAGACACAATTGCTTGCAAGTTCAAACATCACACTAGTTCCAAGTTTCATCACACAAGTTCAAACATACAAACAGATGCTTGCTTGGTTTGCTTTCAAGTGAGGCCTGTTGAGCAAGAATCTGTGCATTTATAGTGCCAAGGCTGACATCATTTATAGTGCCACTGGAAAATGTAGTTGAAAACAAAAGCAACAAAATATAAGCCGTATTAATGGATAGAAAATTACATAGTGTCCATTTCGCTTCAGTACAATTAGGTTATAAGTTATATGGGTCACGTATACTGATTTAGAGCAGTAAAAAATACCAAGATAAGCTTGACAACCTTGTAGCAGCTGTCATCTACTACAATCCTTCCTGTCTTTAGCAGTAATGGTCTCTTTAGCTGCTACAAAATAATTGTATGGACCGACTACTCCACAAAAGGTCTTGCAGGTTGCTGAGATGCAAGGCTAACACTATCAACGACACTATACCACCAAACTTAGGTTTAGCAATAGTTAACAAAACAAGACCAATCTATCAAGAGATGGCAATAATTAAGAATGACAAGCAACTTGCCTTGCAGACGTCGCTTGCAGCATTGATCTAATCAGGGAGAGCTTACATGTGCCTATGTGGCCTCCTAGGAGAGTTACCGGGATGTCTGTCAGATATCCGTTCACACTTGCATCAGATAGGGTAAACAGGATGAGGAGCAAGATCAATACATCATAGCTGCTTCGCAAACATTTGTATACTGTGATGAAGTTTCACCATAATATGCATGGCTCGTTAGATAACAAAAAACTCAGATACTCATGTCAAACATGTATCAACCTTTAAAGACAAGCAACGTGATAACGATCTAAAACATAATTTTTTTAGAGACCAAACATTTCATATTTTGGCAAATAGAAACATCATGTGTCAGACGCATTTCATCAAACATATAGTGCCGTACTACCATTCCTGCCATGGGGGGCTTCAACTGCATTTGGCATCTTGTCAGAAAAAAAATCTACATTTGGCAACAGACAAAACGATTACGCAGACTACTGAAAGTTACCTACCAAGCAAGAATCGCAGGCAGGCAAAGGGATGTGGTGCTTGGAGCTGGAGGGACACTGCTTGGCTTTGAGGTTGATGCAGACCATCCCCTACCGACTAGAGCGCTGGAGGACTGCCTCACCATGTCACGGATCTAGGATCCATAGCATCCTCACCATCGAGTGGATAGCCGAGGAGCATGAGCTGCTTCTGCTTCTACTTCCCGTGTCGTAAGCGGAGTAGAAGCCCAGCGTCCTATTCAGCGGTACCGACGCCCCTACAAAAACAAGTGAATGAGAACGCACCTGCGGGAAGAGGGAGAGAATCTGGCAGAAGGGGTAGGTGCTCATGCCCGTCGGTGCACAGCGGGAGTGCGCGCACGGCTAGCGGCGATGACCAGACGGTGAGGCAGTAGCGGCAGAGGAGGAGGAAGAGCGAGCGGCGCACGCGCACCGCGATTGGAGGCCTCTTCATCTATATGCCTACTGCTGTGGCCTCTGGGTGCACCGCCTACAGCTCCTAGCAGTACGGGCATGGCCAAGACCCGCCACGAGGGCCATGGTCGCACGGCCTCTGCGAGAACCGCCGCGCGCGCTACGGCCTCCCTCAGTGTGTGGCTCGATAGGAATGTAGGATAAGGCAGGGGAGAGTAAGATAGAGAAGCTAGGGTTTGAGAGGAAACCCATGGATCTCAACCGTCGGATCGAGAGATGGACGACTGATGGCAACTGAGGCCGTACCTGGGCCTGTGGGAGGTATTGGCCCAAGTTGTATTTTTTTTCTTTTCTTTTGATAGTAAATAATTTTTGGGATAGCATTTTTAGATACTAAGTGAATTTAAATGAAAAAGTCATCACTAGCAAAGTTATAGAAATCATCGAGATCTATGACTTCTATTTTGGTCATTTCCCCATCTGACTTTGTTTAAAGAATTTAAATTTTAAATTTCAAAAGACGAGAACTTTGAACATAATTTGGGGGTAATAAATGTTTTCAAATGGAAAAAATATCTACAACAAAGTTGTATAACGCATCGAGATCTACCACTTTTGTTTTGGTCATTTTTCCATATAACTTTATTTGGACAGTTTAAATTTTGAATTTTAAAATATTAGAACTTCGAACAAAAGTTTGGGGTACGAAGTAATTTCAAATGAAAAAGTCATCAACAACAAAGTTATAGAACTGATCAAGGTCTACAACTTTTATTTTGGTCATTTGTTCATCCGACAAAGTGATAGCACCATTGTTCACAAATTTCACATATCTCTCTTATAGTTTCATAAACTATAAGAGAGATTTGTGAAATTTGTGAACAATGTTACTATCACTTTGTCAGACAAAGAAATAACCAAAATAAAAGTTGTAGATCTCGATGAGTTCTACAACTTTTATGTTCATCATCTTTTCAGCTGAAATGATTTACTACTTCAAAATGTTGTTTGAAGTTGCTATTTTTTGAAATTCAAAATTTGAATTGATAGAACAAAGTCACATGAAAAAATGACAAAAATAATAGCTGTAAGAACACAATAAATTGATAGAGCATGATTTTAGAAAATTTTAGAAAAAAATATCATTAAATTTGAACTTAGTACGAGGGAGAAAGACTAGTTACATGTTTTAGCCAGAGATTAAAAAGAAAAACTGCGCTTGTTCATATGATTTGTGAGAACTTCGGTATATAAGAACTTCGAACATAATTTTGGGAGAGTAAATAATTTCAAATGAAAAAGTTATAAACAATAAAGTTGTAGATCTCATTGAGACCTACAATTTTGATATTGGTCATTTCTTCATCCAAATTCATTTGGGTAATTTTAAATTTGAGTTTCAAAATTTGATAAATTCGAATAGAATTTTGACATAGTAAAATGATTTTAAATAAAAAAGTGAGCAACAACAAAGTTGTACAACTCATTGAGATCTAAAACTTTGGTGTTGGTCATTTCTTCATACGAATTTGTTTGAACAATTTAAAGCTCTTGAATTTGAACTCAAAATGGATTTACAAATTAAAAAGAAAAAAAGAAAGGAAAAAGAAAAAACATCTCTCGGCCCTACTCTTTTCGGGCACGGCCTGTCTCCCTCCACCCGTGCCCCCTCTTCCTTTTCACCTGGGCCAAGGCCTAGCTCTGAGCCCAACGTTGCCCACGCCTTATCCCTCTCCCGTGTTGGGCTGTCATGTTTGAAATAACAAACAGTGATGCTCCATAGCCATCACATAAAAACAGCACATATCGTCATAAAAATGCCACCGTCATCCGCCTCCTAGCGACTTATATTTTGTGAAGACACTTGGTACCTTTATGTGACAAAACAAAGAGTATCGTTATAAATAGTTCTGGCTCTCCTGATTTTATGACGCTACAAACTTTTGCGTCGTATTATGATACATTATATGACAAAAATTTGCCCCGTCATGAGGATTTTTGTCATAGAAAGAAGGATTTCTTGTAGTGTCTCCCTCACTTGTAACACACACCTACACACCTTCACTCATAAGAGATGTAGCCCTCTCTCTACTCTCTCAAGATGTAGCTCTTCTAATAGTAGCTAGTCTTGGTGGGAGCTCTAGAGCGGTCTTCAGGAGTCTGATATAGCTTTGTCTCTCTGTTGTAAGTACTTTATTTATTAGTATGTTACTTTCTATGCAAGTATTATTTCAAGTCTTTTACTTTATGTACTAGTCTTGTTCTCTAGTTATACTTTGGTTATGCTTATAATTCCTATGATAAGTGGGCCTCTCAGTAGCATGGGTTGTTCATCAATAATTGATGCTCTAGTCTTAACGTGAGGCTAGGGTAGTATCAAATAGTGTAAGCGTGGTGCTTATACTATCGGGTACCTTGCAACATGGCTAGATCTCCGGATACATTGGGGTAGTTGGTAGGTGGTGATAGCCCTATCCATCCTATGTATTCCCCCATGATAGATCTAGTTGTTAAATCATAGGGCAGAGGTGCATTGTGCCCAATCAATCCTCTAGGTGAGTTTGGGGCGGGTACGTCTGAAATGTTATTGCATCCTACCTTGCATTATCTTGGTTTATTAGTATAGCCATAGTCACTAGCTACAGTGGTGCTTGAATAGAAGTAACTTAGGATTTGTGTGATCTTTTTATTATTGTCCATCTACTTAGTTATGTTTCCAATTTACCTTTCCAGGATTGGATTCTTGTGTGTCACCCCACTTTATTGTATATCACTTACCCCCACTTTAGTCTAGTCGATACACTAGTTAGTAGATATGTGATGGTTAACCATCCCTATCTTTAACCATTGGTTCCCTGTGGTAAAATATAAATAACGATACCCTAGAATACTCCTGGGTCAAATGCTATAACGATATTCTATGCGCTTGCGGAATTATCTACTTGAGCATAAGAAATATCAACAAGCATTTCTAGCACCGTTGCCAGGATACAAAACCTGGTAGCGACGTTAAGAAATGTCAACAAGCATTTCTGGCGCCATTGCCGGGGAATCAATTGGCGTAAAGATTTTAATATTGACCTTGATGTCTGCTAATCTAGTTTACCACTAGCTTTTGTGGGATTACCCTTGTCCTGATGAGTGTGAAATAAACAGGGCGACATCAACCATTCGACCTTCTAGCTTATTCCTACAAGAAAATCATCAAGAGCCCAGGGTGCCTGGTCATTCATGTACCATCAACACCTTCACCCTGCCATCTCGAAGGTATGTATGTCTATACGTTCTAACCATGTGCAGATGGAGAAAAGGTCACCGTCAAAGAGGAGATAAAATCATCATGTGTGATGGAACAAAGGCGTTGCATCACTCACAACTCCATCTCAAGTTTTGGGTGATAGTGAAATCTATCGAGGTATCTGATAACCTACCATCCTAAATTTATGTTTCCACATTATTCTTATCATTGCATGTTTGCTTGAATCCTAAATATTTAGTGCTTTCTTTGGGTAGCTCCTAGACTCTGAACTGTAGTCGGGCACTGTGCCTAGTCTAGGTAGATGGAAGATTCCCTTTGTTATCTATCTATTCGGGTTCTTAGTCTAGCTTCGTAGTAGACACAAGTTAAATGAGATTAGCGGATCCATATGTTGGCAATGCCATTAGGTATGATATCGGCTGGTGGTTCGCGCAACGGGAAAAATCTAAGGCCTAGACATTTATGCTTAAGCATTCATTTAGTTAGCTTTCCTTTCTAAAACCATAGCATGCTTGTTTAATTGGTTCACCATTATTCTTATCTCCGCTTGAATGAATCTTAAAATGCTTTCATGCTTCCTTCCACTTATGCTAGTATGTTCTTGTTTGGAAGTATTGATCATACATGTATAACCTTTAAATTAAGCATGGTGCCTAGTTTAAGGTTTGAATGCGCTGATCATATTTCTATAGGCTTTTTAAATTAAGCATGGTGCTTAGGTTAAATAGCCTTCCTTAATCAAATTAGACATGGAATCTAGTTTGGTTATTGAACTAAAACTACTTGTGTAGATATTGGTTGCATGTAAAATTCTAAATATGAATAAGTTTTTGAGATAAATTCAAATATGGAGATAAAGGCTTCTAAATTTTGCACATCATAAAAAGAGCCACCTCTCATCTTTGAAGGGTGCGTTGTAAATACTTTAAATCTCTCTTTTATGTCATGTTGTGCTTTGTGAATGTTTTTGCAAGAACTTGGTGAACAATAAAGAAAGAGCTAAAAATAAAAATATGGGAAAACTATCCATGCTAACTAAACAGGAGTGCCAACTTGTAGTTATCATAGAAGAATACTTTTAGCCTAAATGACAACAATCACCCTTGTTTCTTTGTGAGTTCCTTCCGATAGGTGTTGTCCACTAACCTTTGTAGGAAAGAGAAATGGAGATCAAGATGGTGCGGTGGAAACAAGAAATTCAAGTTGAATTCAATGGGGAAGTCATGCTCAATTGACTTGACACAATAGGACCTCGCTGACAGGTAAATTGGTATATATCCTATATTTAATTTTTGCATATTTTCAAAATAATAAAATAAAGATTTACTTGCATTGTTCCTTTGCATAGTAAGCTTGCAACCACTCCTTGAATAAAACCTCTCTTAAAAACAATGAGGGAAGAACATCCTTCTAGGACAAGTTTCCTTTGGTTATCTTTGTTCACTATCTGTCTTAAGATTAAAAAGAATGAGGGGAGTACCATGTCCAAAAACATGATTCTTGCATCAACTCTAAACATCTTGATACTTTTGGCAATGTAAGATACTTCTAGATATACTCCAATACTTACACTTGAATTTTGATTGCACAAAAGCTCAAGTGTGGGGGAGCACATCTTGTCTTGATCCATCCTTTGCTAAATTCTATTTTGAGTTAAAGATGTTGCCCCTTCCCTTGCTTTCTAAAAAAAGAATTCATGTTTAGTCTCTTCTCTTTGTTCTCACCCGAAAAAAGAAGTTTGTAAAGTGAGAACAAAAGCATCTTGTAGAACTTGTATCCTTCGGGTATTTGTTGCTAAACCTTTCAGGTTGAACACCAAAGGATGAAGAGTCAACACAACAAGGTGACAACAACTTGAGCAAAATGCCAGTCAACATTGGAGTACACTCTGAGGGATGCCCCAACATCTACACTAGGCTTTTAATGTCAAGTTACATAAAAGTCCTAGTGTGAGGGAGGCTGCCGACTCTTCTTAGTCATCTCTTAGGCCTCCGCCACTTTGGCACACTGGTTTGCACTCCCTGTACCCACTCTTGCTTTGTTCTTAGAAGTTTGATGTGTTGAAAAGATGCTATATATTAAAATTAAACTTAAAATGTGAATCATGCCAAACTATGAACATGACTTTATAGAGATTGGCCAACATAAACTTTATACCTAGTTCATATACTTGTTACTTGTGGACATATCTATATTAGGAAAACATGTCAACTAAGTTGTTGTGAAGTGTGATATGGTAAAGACTAAAGAAATCCTATCGTTCTATCTAAGCTCTTGGAGATTTCTTGTTTTAATAAAACATCAAAATTAATTGCCTCACTTCTCCTCAATGGTGAGATTTCCTACCAAAGCCAAATACCATGTTATATGTTGAAAACCTTCCACATATGCTACTTGTTTTTGTATTGAGCTTTGTCAAACTTTGTTGACCTATGTTGAGAATTTTATCATGCTCTTAAGATCAATGTCACATACACTCCACCAAATATTTGCTATACTTCTACACTAGAAGTAAGCAAAAATATGCCTTTCATTTCCACCCAATAAATATTCCATGTTTGCTAGCATGATCATTCTACATCATTCTCATAAATGAGGCATGGGCTATAGTATTGAAAACAAAAAAATAAAAAAATGTGGACACATAAATGTCCATGAAAAAATGTGAGGACACATTTTGGTCCATAGTCAAGCAAAAAAAACTAGCCCTGCTCTTATATAAAGGATGGAGAAAAGAGTCATTGCTATGGAGTAATCATGATCATCCCATTTCCACACATATGCACACCTTGATCTGAGTGTATGATATTTTTCTCCATGGATCTATTGTTTGACTAAAGCAATATATGCAATACAAGTGTGCCTTACTCTTATCCTACCCAAACTCCACATAAGCCTATTAGAAGTAGGAAGGAAGGCAAAACACCTCATACCTTGGTAATGATATATACACCACCGAGTGATTTGAGAGTACCATTTGAGGAGAAGTATGAGCTAAGTTTTCAATTGCAAAAGTTATAAAAACTCCAAGTATGCTTCATAGGGGATAGTGATGACTTGGTGTCAAAGCTATTCCACTTTTCAACCACTCAAGGCGACATGGTAGACACTTCAAAATCCACAAGGTACGGGGTATAACTTGGCATATATTTTATGTTAGCATCATATCTTTTGAAGCCTTGTTTCACATCAAGTTGCACCTGAATCTTTACTTTCTGCTTTGCTCAGGACGAGCAAAGGTTTAGTGTGGGGGAGCTTGTTGACGGTCACTAACACCTATTTGGACCATCAACATTCCACCCAAAAGCATGATAAAGTGAGGTAAAACATCATCACATGTGTCGAGTTTTATTTATAATTCACCTATTTCCACTTGTACTTGGAGATCTTTGCTCATGTGGGAAAACTATACAAAACTATCAAATATCAAGCAATAGAAGGCAAACGGACGTGGCAGGAGGGTCTAGGCCCACTTAACGCCGCTCGGTGCCCCTTGGCTCCCTGCCACGTCACTGATCCACCACAAGTGCAAGAAACACACTCCCAAACCTTCTCCACCATTTGTTCCAAGTCGGTGCATGATCAAGGGCCAAAAAGAAGAATCACATGGATTGCTGACTCACCATCCGGTATGTTGGGTGCTCAAATGGACAAATGGTGTTCATACCCACACTATACTACACCCCTGGGGCCACCACACCAAAGGAGGAGGGCCCACTCCATAGTGGCACTCCGGCCGGCGCTCCCACCATGCCACTCGACGCCCCACTTCCACTCCACCACCTCTCCTTCGGACACATGCAAGGAAACACACTTGGGAGCAATCCTATATGTCAGTTTAAGGCAGTTCGTTGGCAGTTTGATCCAACGGCAAGGAGAGTATGTCACACGGATCGCTGATGTGGCGATGGAGTAGCCCCTACTCTACTTTAGGCTATAAATAGGACCCCTCTCCCTCACTTGTAACACACACCTACACACCTTCACTCATAAGAGATGTAGGTCTCTCTCTACTCTCTCAACATGTAGCTCTTCTAATAGTAGCTAGTCTTGGTGGGAGCTCTAGAGCGATCTTCAGGAGTCTGATATAGCTTTGTCTCTCTTTTGTAAGTACTTTATTTATTAGTATGTTACTTTCTTTGCAAGTATTATTTCATGTCTTTTACATTTTGTACTAGTCTTGTTCTCTAGTTATACTTTGGTTATGCTTATAATTCCTATGATAAGTGGGCTCTCAGTAGCATGGGTTGTTCATCACTAGTTGATGCTCTAGTCTTAACGTGAGGCTAGGGTAGTATCAAATAGTGTAAGCGTGGTGCTTATACTATCGGGTACCTTGCAACGTGGTTAGGTCTCTAGATAGATTGGGGTAGTTGGCAGGTGGTGACAGCCCTATCCATCCTATGTATTCCCCCATGATAGATCTAGTTGTTAAATCATAGGCTAGAGGTGTTTTGTGCCTAATCAACCCTCTGGGTGAGTTTGGCGTGGGTACGTCCGAAATGTTATTGCATCCTACCTTGCATTATCTTGGTTTATCAGTATACCCACAGTCACTAGCTAGAGTGGTGTTTGAATAGAAGTAACTTAGGATTTGTGTGATCTCTTTATTATTGTCCATCTACTTAGTTTTGTTTCCAACTTACCTTTCCATGATTGGATTCTTGTGTGTCACCCCACTTTATTGTATATCACTTACCCCCACTTTAGTCTAGTCAGTACACTAGTTAGTAGATACATGATGGTTAACTATCCCTATCTTTAACCATTGCTTCCCTGTGGTAAAATATAAATAACGATACCCTAGAATACTCCTGGGTGAAATGCTATAACGATATTATGTGTGCTTGCGGAATTATCTACTTGAGCATAAGTGTAACAACCCGGGTTTTCGTGCAACAAAAAATATGAGCTTTTTAAAATTTTCCCTGCAACGTGTGAATCATGTAGTCGCTAGGTCAAACCTAAGCCAACCTAGGAAGACTCACTAAAAAATCAGTGCATTCATATAGAACTGATTGTTGGAGTGTGCCGTTGTTCTTGAGTTCGTTTTGGGTTTCAAATTTCATTTGGTGTTTGGAGTGCACAACGCCGTAGGAAAATCCTTCTCAAATCATCTTAGCAAAAGTGGGAAAATCCCCTATCTTTTCCCTAGCAAGTAATTGGAAAAAAATCCCTTTCCTCCTCTCCTTGAATTCTTCTCGATCCCTTTTTGAATCCATCTCAAATTGTAGCAAATTCATCTCGAATCCCCTTTGAATATCTCTTAATCTCCTTGAATTATAAATGAGAAAACTCTTTTCCTTCCTCTTGGGCTAAACTCCCTCCTTTCCTCCCTTTCTCTCTTCTGGCCCAACCCACCTCTCCTCCCAGTAGCCCAAGCGGCTAGGCCAAGCCCACCTACGCCCTTCCTTTCCCACTAGCCCAGCACCAGTCATGGCCCAACGCCTCCCTCAGGTCCATCCCGTGCTTTCCCATCTCCCCCTCCTCCCTTTACCCCATGAGGCCCAACCCAGGGCCCAGCTGCCATGCCCTGGCGCTAAAGCCCTAGAGCGAAGATGCTGCCGAGCCCCGCCGCCGCCACCAGTAACGCGTGCATCCGCGCCCCACCTCGATGTCAGCACCCACCAACCTCGTGCCTCTCCTCCAACTCTGGATGGACGCCGCGTGGCTATGAGTACGGACACCGAGGCCATCCACCATTCGCCTGCTCGGGAACCCTAGGTACTGCCCCTATAAAAGTCATAGTCGCTACACTTTCTGGAGCCCTTCCCAACAGCTGCCACCACCATCCCTCTCCCTTCTCCCTACTCGTCCTTAGAGATAGCCATATCACCAACATTCCTCGTCGACGCTGTCGTGCTCCGCTTCTTCCCCAGGCCACAACGCCCCCAGATGTACCTCTACCACACTGGCGTCCACGTGAACGTGGACACACAGGGCCACTCCGTGTGAGCATGCCATCGCTCGGGACATCGTTGACCCCGGCCCCATCTGCCATGACATTGCAAATGAACCCTACCATGGGCACGCTCCTACCTCGCCGTGCCAGACTCAGAGCACCTCAACCTAGCCACTTCTTCCTGTGTCCAGTCTTGACATTCGTGACATGCCTCGTCCCCATTGGGACTCCTTGCCGACGACCGCCACGCCAGAGCCAACCCAAGCCAACGTCGTGCCTCTTTGTCACACCACAGCAAGCACTACACTAGAGCCACGCCACCACCTCGATGCCATGCTTCGCCTCCATCCTTGTTGTGCTACTCTAGAGCCAGAGCACCTTGAGCCCCTGCTCAATCCTCGTGCCTATGACCCCAGCCACAACGTCGCCTATGACCTTGCCAAACACCTCGATGCTGGCTAACCCTCCTTCATTTTCCACACTGGACCTTGCTGCATAGCCACCTTCCGCACACCAAGGACACCGACTGATGAGCTCTATCTGCCCCTACTCCCTCATCACCAACCTTGGCTCCATCCCCAAGCCTCTACCTTTGCCACTCCTTGCCGGGGAACAGCAGCACCACCTTGCCGGTGTTCCTCCTCCACTACCGGTGAGCCTCCAGCACCAAAAGCTCCCGCCTTCTTCCCGTCCTCGCTGTTGTTCCTATATGAGACTAGCCTTCATGCCATGTTCCTTCACTACCGTAGGGAGAGCCACGCCATCCACAACGAGATCCTACTCCATCCATGTCCTCGACGTCCTACAATCGCCCATGCACCCCATTGTCCAAGGCGTCGGAGTCCAGTGCCTCTACTACCTGTGATGCTGGACGTCTGCTTCCTCTTTACCACCTTCCTGCACCTCGCTGCTATTTCGTCAAGCTGCGGAACCAGGTACAAGAACTACTGGATAGCTACCACCAAGCTACCACCTTGTTGGACCCTTTCCTCGCCACCAGAGTCATGCCCAGCAGTAGCAGCTTCCTCCCATCTATCTGTAGCCATGACCAGCTAGCCACAGCCATGTTGGGCAGGCCAGTAGCCGGCCAGCTGTAGGCCAGAGCCGGCCAGAGCCTATTGTGTCTGGCCGTAGGAAGCCCGGTTGTACTGTAGCAGCCCTCCACCTTCAAGGTCAACCTTTTGAAACCCTGTCGATGCCATCCTCGATGTCGACAAAGCTTCCACTTTTCATTTCATTCTATACTTGTTATCTATACTTATTTGCACATAATCTATCTATCTATGCATGTGCCGTGCCTTCATGCCTGTCTATGTCTTATGCTATGGTGTCTATCACTTATGCTATGGTGATGTGCTACTCCACTTGTTATTTGTGTTGATTGGTTCTTGTGTGATGTTTGGTGTTGTCTGAGGACCGAGCCTTCGAGCCGGTCGAGGGATCATACCTCGTTCGAATGTTTCTGTCAAGGGTTCATCCCACCTTGGCCGTGATGCCGAGCGTAACTCGACCCCTTATTTTAGTTGGCTTTGTAGTGCCATGATTGTTGGCCCCTCCTACAACTCTAGGACATCGCCACCATGGGCTCGATATCGGTGCGCTTCCTACCCGCACACGATGAGCCCATCGAGACCTAGTCTATAGGAGACGAACTAGGGGACGACCATCATGGGATTTATGGAAGCCAACTTGTTTAGGTAAAGCTCATGGCCGTGAGTTGCCTTGCCATGACCATCGGGCTCTACCTCTTTTGATCTTTTATTCTCCTTTGTTGTTTTGTTCATCCTAATGACCCTGTATGCTTGTGCCACATTGACCATATCATTTCTTTGGTTCTCGCGATGACAATCGCACCGCTATGAACCCGAGGAATAGCAAAGTGCCGATTTAGTTGCACAGAGGTCATGGTGCCCTACGAGTTGGTGTGGAGTGTCGTTTGTGAGTGTTTGCCGAGTCAACTCTCTTGTGCGTCACTTCTTTTGGTTCCCATCCATTACCATGATGAGTGGATTGGAAGGTAGTGGACTGTTGAGGCATTTATTTGGTTACCGCCTTTTGCCATGATGAGTAAATCAAAGAGTGGTAGGCCTTCCTACCTGTGCCTCTCTTATTGTTGGCCTAACTCTTTCATCCTCCGACCATTACTATGTCAAGTGTTGATGGTAGTTACCATCCATCTTAAACCGTCAATAAAACTTGAAATCATGCATGAAAATGATCACCAACATAGACTTAGGGGTTTAAACTAACAATTTCCATGAGTTTTGGTGAATTTGTGATTTCAGCAGGGTTTATCCAGAAAACCGTCAAAGTGAATCAAATCATCCAATTAAACCACGTTTATCCACAGCGAAAACTACCCCAGAAGGTTCTAGAAGACTCAGGAAGGCACCACACCGAAGCAAAGGCCGAGGCGCTACCAGGTGGGGCTGGTCGGCCCCTGGCCCCACCTATTAGTCTCTGCCTCACTACGTCGGTTCTCCACCACCTTAAGGATTGCATCTACTCCATTTATTCAAGTCAGATTGATCCGAGGGATCAGAATTGACGCTCCAGCCAATATATACCAGCCCCTACCCCCCTTCCTCAACATCTATAGATTGTCATAAGTCAAGAGTAGACCATAAATTAGGGTTTATAGAGAGAAGAGAATAGAGCTCCAATTATTTCAAGTTCTAGTATAGGCTAGCTAGCAAGGTTCAATTAGAGTTTGGGCTATTGCTCAGGATTCTAGATTCGCCGTCTAGAGGCCGATATATCCATTGTATCCCTCTTATGTTATGACTTTGCGCTACTTCAATATTATGTTGCTATTTATTATGTTCCTAGTTTGCTCTAGTTGTATGCTTGATATAGTTATGCTTGATGATGAATATATGCATATGTTCACAAAGCGCTTAGCTCAATACTCGAGTGAGTTAAGTGGTCGACATTATGTAAGCGTGGTGCTTAAATATTATTTACCTTCGGATGCATTCTACACTCTGGGTCATGTGGTAGATCGTGGATGTGATACTCCCGTTGAGTCCTTTGTAGTCCACTCCCTGTTTGTAGAGCAAGTAGAACCCGATTGCGAAGGTAGTCAAGCTCTGTTCTTTATCTTCCTTAGTAATGTTCCTTATGCATAGATCCAAAGTTAATTATGCTATAGATGAAAGTGTATATACTTGGGTGTACAAAAGACTTAGTAAATAAGGAATGACTTAGGAATCTTTTGCTCTTAATTAATCTCCTGGCTAGCTATACTACATTTATGAGTATCTATTTCTATCTCTAGATTACTATCAATACCTTACACTTATCGTTTATTTATCATTTGACTTACCCGTGCTTTAGCATGAGAGTGATCTTATCATAAGTTGCATATTTATCAATATCTCTAGCCACCCCAACGCTCCTCCATGTGGATAAAATATAAATAACGATACCTGGTATACTCCTGGGTGAAATTCTACAATGGTATATTATCTGTGCGCTTGCGGATACTTAATATATATATAAATTTACAAGTGTTCTCAATAATTACCAATAACGTATTTCTAGCATCATTGCTAGGGATGACAACTTAGTATTAATGTGATGCTAAGAAATGCCAACATCGAGCATGTTGAATGAATGTAGGACCATTCTTCTATCTTCTCTTGTTCTCTCTGTCGATCCTCGTCGATCTAGTATGATGTGGATTGAGCCCTCTTGTTCCAACTTCTTCGATTCCTATCAATTGCCATGACATGTGGACTGAAGTACCGTGGCACCAAAAAATCCCTTTTCGCTTGTTTGCATCTCTTAGTATCCTTTTGTTGCGCTCTTGATTCCATTCCTTTGATTCCCATCGATTGCTATGGCGAGCGGATCAAAGGAAGGTGAATCTGTATTTCCCCTCTTTTGGCTTTTTCGTGCTCGAGCCCCTTGTATGCTTGTACCTATTTTAAACCTTAGCACTGTCTAGGTTCTCACGGTGACAACTGTACCGCTAAGACCCTAGGGGTGTCTTGATGCCATTTAGTGCACGTAGGTTGAGGTACCCTATGAGTGGACTTGGGTGTTTGTGTTCTCTTGTGTGTCGCTCCTTTCCGATGCCTCACCTTTTGCCATGGCATGAGGATTGGAAGAAGGTAGACCACCGCCCTTCTCCTTTCTCCTCCTATTCCATCCTCTCTTTGGTTCTCGTCAATTACCATGGCATATGGATTGAGAGAGACCAAAACTGTTTCCCTTCCTCCTTAGCCTGCTCTATTCGATCCTATCTTTAGCCGTGATGCTCAGATCAAAGTCCAGACTATCATTTCTAGTTGGCGAAGCTTAGGTCTATGTTGTATTCTCAGAATCATGAGTCGACCCGATTGACCATTAAAGTGCCATCTATACCGAGGATGTGTCATGGACATGCCTAGCCGACCTTCTCCCTCGCCCCTTTTTTTAAGCCCAAGGAATCGGACTCGCTTCAGGAGGGCTAGCTTGGCTTTCTGTGGTGTTTGCTTAAGATGAGCTAGGGTCTAGACCATTATTCTTGAAGCCATACAGGATGACACGATTGGCCCGAGAAGTACTGGCTAGGCTGTGACTTGAGCTTGTGCTTAGCAAAGAACCGCTTCTGAGAACCGCTTCTGCCTCTTTTGGCCCAAGGATCGGAAATCCTCCATGAGGGCTAAGTCTTTTTCCTTGGTGTTCTTTTGGTGTTGTTTGGACTTTCCGTGTCTTGTCACCTTGTTAGAGTATTGATTGCTTATTGCCTTGTTTGTCACTCTATCGAGGTAGTTACATCGAGGATAGCATTGATAGGACCGAAACCCATTGGAGGAAGGACATACTAACGACAGCAGGACTTGGAGGAAAACAACTATGAGTACACTGAGGATCTCGGAGATGATCAGTCAACAGGTGCCACATCCCACCCAACCTCGTAGAATCCTATTAGACATGTAATAATGTAGCTGCTAGTGCTATATTTTCATGCAAATGATCTGTGATAGGTTGCATGGTAGAATTGCTTGAAGCCATTACCTTGATGCAAGCTTTACCCCTACACACCCGCTGATAGGCTAGACGCTTGCTTACTACTTACAGCTTACTTATACTACGCATTATATCTGTGATGTGATGCTTGGTGGAGGATTGTTTGTGAGTGGCTATGGCACTCGGTGTCGATAATGTGGAAATAGCTTGGGGAGATCTCGGCATGCGGCTTGGGTGTGTGGTGAGGGTTGAGTCGATCGGATAGGATTCTACGACAAGTCCTTGGGACAAGTCTTGCCAGGAGGGTGTGACCTGAGCATCCTCTATGATGAGAGGTACCTGTGGTGGGTACATTTGAGTGGCGTAGATCTCGGGATGCCTCATAGGGGTGAGCCCCCGAGGAGGTGGTGCCGTCGAGGCACGGGGTGTCGGTTAACCCTACTTGAGAAGATGTCATGTCTGGTCCCCCTAAGGACTGGTTTGTTGAGACAACCGGATCATAGGACCCTATGTACACACCACTCATTCCCAAATGGGTGGGGGACAGATGTTGACCAGCTAGGGTGGTGCTACTTCTGCCTAGGATGTAGGTGATAGTGTAGGGAGGTACGGGCGTATGGCTCACACCCTCCTAAGACAGCATAGTGACCTTGAGGGCCCACTACTATGTCTCACAGTCTCAACGTGCTGGTGGACTCTAGGGTGACTCAGGGCAGAGTGGCAGGGTGGCATCGTACCGGTTGGAGGTAGCCCGGTATCAGCCTAGACGGTGGCCATCGTCAATGATGCTGATCTTGTGGTTCCTGGTGTACATGCTCTACAGAGTAGATCGATCTATACATATAGCCGTGTCCACGGATATGGACATTCCTATGACCTATGCTTCCCTTGATTAGTGAGAGGAGTCCTTTCTTCTTCTCCCCCCGGGTTTGTTGGATTTCGGCTATTAGCCGATAAGGCAAGGCACGAGAGGGAGTCATCCTTGCCGCCTAGAGAGTGAGAGTGTGGTGAGATGTGTGTGATGGGATGGGTGAACATGTGGATGAGATGGGTTAAAACTTGATGAACTATTATAAAATATTGATGAACTTGCATAGGAAAACTATAGCCATAAGTTGGCCTTTTGCTCTACCCTTGCATTCCACTTACCACAAAGCAACGCAAAGCATACGGTGGGAGCCAGCGACCAGTACAAATCGTACTAAAAGATATTTGGCAGGTTTTGATGTCATTTATGATGACGACAACAGAGATTAGAAGGATTAGGTGGTCTCATTCCTACGCTCAAGTTTGGTTGAGGAGATGTAATCTACGCTTGCTGATACTCTATGCCTACTCTAATGGTTGCCCGTGAAGGAGGAGCCTTCACCCGTGCGATGCGCTATGTCTACTCTGATGTTGATCTGTGTCTATTTCTGCTAGTATACATTGTACTTAGGTGTGTTACCAAGTGTTGTAATATCTTGTAAACTTGTAATTCCACATTGTATGAACTGTGATATCAACTGAATAATGATAATGTGATAGCTTGGTCTTCCTAGACTATCACATTATGATGTAATCTGTGGATTTCCCTTTAATGAAATCATGGATCATTTTAATAGAAATATCAACAAGCATTTCTGGTGCCATTCCTGAGGATACAAAACCTTGTAGCGACATGAAGAAATGTCAACACTTCCTATGGTCTGATTATACCAATGTTTAGCTCTTCCTGTCAAAGAGAATAGAAAAAGCTACCATCATAAGGTTTCATCTGACATGCCTATAATGTGTAAGCATGCGCAGGTCTGCTCAAAAGTCACGTAGGTGGATGTATGGATTTTCATCATCTTCGCTCGAAAAGGATTGATCCCAGACCATATTGATTAAACACAGGCGCATCTCATTGCCAGGTGTTAGGATAGGATTTTAAGATTTTGGTGGCTCTAGGCGTGCGTTCGTAGGTGCAGCATATTGATGGATAGGAGTGGATTCTAAATCCATGGTAAAAGAAAAGAATGAAAGAATGAAAAGATAAAGGATACAATGTTAAGCTAGGTTCGAAGTTAACTCAATAACCATTTCCCCAGCAACGGTGCCGGAAATGCTTGTTGGTATATTTAAATGCACACAGATAAATCCACAAGCGCACGGATACTGATGTAGCACTTCACCGAAAAGTATTCCAGAATATCGAACTCAAGGAAACATGTGTGAATTTAACTAAGTCTAACTTAACCTGGAGTAGCAACAAGGCTTAAGATAAATAGGAGCGTAGAGAGGATCACTAGGGTTTTCTAGTTCTAACTTTGGTAAGCTATGTCTTCTACTATTCAACTGGGGATATTACTAAGGAGAAACACATGCAGAGTATGTTTTCCTAATAACCAGGTCCTGCTCGGCCTACAAATGTGAGATGGTCTACGAAGGACTCAACAAGGCTATATAGTCACCCTTGCGAGCTTCCACCGATCCGGAATGTAGGTTACATCCATGAGTAACTGAGCCTAAGCACCATGCTTACACTATGAATACTACTCTAACCCAAGAGCGACAAGGACTAAAGTACTCAAAAGAGTCGCAAACCGGATGAACAATATAGACAAGATACTTACTTCAATCAGAAGTTGATTACCAGAGAAATCTTAGAAGCAAGCTCAAGTAGAACTTGATTCCACTAGGGTATATTGATGGTTAATGATTGACATTAACTACCATCAACAACAAGATAGGTGCACGGTTTGCGTTAAATGTACCATAAGATCAAAAATTGTTTTGGGCACACCCGCTGGAACTCCTAGGTGATGTGGGTCAAGTGGAATCTCATTTTGGTTTATTTGGGGACAGTGTTAGTGTCGGTGCAAGATAGGTGCATGGTTTGCGCCCAACGTACCATAAGGTCAGAAATCATTTTGGGTGCACCCAATGGAACTCCTAGGTGATGTGGGTCAAGTGGAAGCTTGTTTCGGTCCGTTTGGAGAAAATGTTAATCTCAGCGCAAGATAGGTGCACGGTTTGCACTGAATGTTGGACAAGATTTATCTAAGGGGCAAGATTTGTAATGACCCAAAAATCATTACAATTTTTCCCAAACATCTTGAGCATAAAGTGCAACTAAAAATTCCAATAATCAACAATCTTGCATGTTACTTGTGAACTTGTTGAGCATCATGTGTATTTTTAGTTTAAATTAGAATTTAACTTGTGGTTAGACTAACCAAAACCGAGCACTGCTTGCTTTGGTAGATAGCCGTCATCACCACCGGACCGTCCATCATGACATTTCACAAACTTATAATAATTTTAGATAACTCATGCACTGATGGAGTGTCCATCGAAACCGTTGCACAGTTAACTAATTTGTTGGATCGTCCATCGCTCGGCGGACCGTCCATCAAATTGGTCAACACATGTCCCATGCACTGTGATGCGGTGTCACACACACCCACACCAGCCCCACCCATCAGCCTTTACCCCCTCACATACACACCAGCCCTTTCTCCCTCCCCTCTCACTCACGTCATTCTTCAGAAAACCAAAACAGATAAGAGAGAAGGGAGGAGAAGGAGAGAAGAGGAAGAAGAAGGAATAGAAGGGGAAGGAAGGAAGGAGGAGGCCGCCCCATAGCCGGAGAGCGTCGCGGGTGAGCTATTGCACCTCCACCGCACCATCGCCTTGCCGGAGTTGGAGGAGAAGGGCTCCAAGTCATCTTCTTCAACCTCAAGCTATGGAGCAAGCCTCAAGCCAATCTCCTACCTCGAGCAAGCCCTGGCCAAGCTGCTGCCACTGGAGGTCATCTAGGGCATGGTGAGTACATCCCCAAAGCCCTTGGTCATCTTCCCCATCTCTACCCCCAAATCCCATGAGCTCCATGGCCCTTCCATGGCTATGCTCACCATTGATGAGCTCTACCTTTCCACAGCACATGCATGCCACATCTATCACTTAGAGAAGCTTCCCTAGATCACTACAAAGCCATAGAAACAAGCCGTACTCAATTCAGAGTCCGGATGCCCTAGGAATCATCTCCGACATTTTTTGCACCCTTGCTGTTCGTTGTTTACCGTGTTCGATTAAGCCTTGTTCTAAATTAGCTAGTGCATGTTTCCTTTCTGCTTAAGCACTAACCTGTGGTTGCCCTGCGCCTAGGCAGAAGTTGCTGAGAATACCTCACCATGGACAAGAGCTCTCTGCCATTAGTGATGTCGTAGGCATGGGGATGAACGCGCCAACCACGTGACGTGCAGCAAGTGGTCGAGCCTCTTTGCTTTGTAAACACTATATTTATTAAGCTAATCACAATAGAAAACGCTGCCTATTTCTAGCAGCACCAAAAGCTTGTGTGTACTCATGTCTTCTGTCCAAGTGTTCGCGTGTGTTGTTCATCTTCTCTGGCGAGCTCCAGTGTTCGCCGGCGTCGTTCACCGCTGCACTGAGCCTGACAAGTGGCATCGAAGCCAGGTTCATCGGGATCCATAGCTGCCATGGCTTCACCATCGCGAACCTAAGGCCATACCCCATCGGGCATTGGGAAGATAGAGACATCTGCCGCTGCTGACAGCAACATGCCGCCGTGCACACCTTGTTGGGTTACACGTATAGCTACACGCTAGCACAAAATAATAACCGTGTAGATGATCATAGATTATTCCTTCCCGACGCATAGCACAGCGGAAGAATTAGCGAAATGCGAGTAGTCGATGTAGTCAATGTCGGGGAAGCAGTTGTACCATACGACATAGTGCGCAACGCAGCAGCACCTCCACGGACGTCTACACGTATGGAGAGGAGAACAGCACAATAGAGCGTGCTAGCACTCAATGCTGCGTTCGAGGGACATCTAGGCACAAGCTAGTGCAGTGGCTGCCTGCTCTCTCTCATGGTGGCTAGGTCATTAGGGTTAATCACACCCTATGGCTGGTGATTAGTTTATATAGGCCAGCACAATAATGGGCTAATCCAATTGTGCCTTGGGCTTGACTCTTGGGCATATCCCAATAGTCTCCCACTTGTACTAGAGTCAATCACTAACCATTTGCTGTAATGTCCTAGACTCAATCCAATCGATCCATTTCATCTCATCTAATTTCTCTCCTTAAGTGTGGACCCTGTAGGTTCATGCAATCAATGGCCACTCTGATCAATAGACGACATTGGCCTCTAGCAAGGCATACCGACTCCTAATGATTCACAAAGATCATATCTTGCACAACCTTTTAACACTCCCCATTACTATGCCCTTCTGCTACATGACACCTATGAGAAAAAAAAACAATGATGAACACAAATATTTTTGTGGGGCAATTTTCTGGATTTATAGGACAAAGACAAAACAAAACTAGGGTAACGATAAACCTGACGGTAATACCTGAAGCTCTGATTACCACTTAATGCGAATGGGGATCCCGATCTTCCGTCAGGTAGAGGTAACTATCGTTGTGGCAGAGAATGACACACCAATCCCGCTTCAGATCGAAAGATTGAACCCTGCAATCTTAGCACCACAACTCCTCTAGTTATCAACCGAGACACGGATCCGGTTGACCTCGCCAAGAAGGCTAATCCTTGCCTGCGCAACGAAGACCATAAGCAAGAACAAGAAAGAAAGTAATCAAATTGCAGATGAATGATTAATCTCACGAAGTTGGGGTCTCACAAACCGATGAACGGTGAAACTGTTCTTGACAGATTAATCTAAGCAAAACCCCCAAAACCTAATGATGGCGGCGGCATATGATTATAAAGGTCTTAGGGTCGTCGCCTACTGAAGCCTCTAGTTTGGTTTTGGTGAATTGATGAAACCCTAAGTGCTAACCTAGTTTATCAAGTGATCATGAGATAGGTAGCACACTCCAAGTGGTGAAGTAAATGAAGATCATAGCATGATGATAATGATGGCATGGTGATGATCAAGTGCTTCGACTTGGAAAGAAGAAAGGGAAAAACAAAAAGCTCAAGGCAAAGGTATATTTTGTAAGAGCTATTTTGTTTTGGTGATCAAGACACTTAGAGAGTGTGATCACATTTAGGTGTGATAGCCATACTATTAAGAGGGGTGAAACTCGTATCGGAATGCGGTTATCAAAGTGTCACTAGATGCTCTAACTCATTGCATATGCATTTAGGATCTAGTGGAGTGCTAACACCCTTGAAAATGTCTGTGAAAATATGCTAACACATGTGCACAAGGTGATACACTTGGTGGTTGGCACATTTGAGCAAGGGTGAAGAAGATAGACGTGAAGAGGAGTTGGTCTCGCTGGTCACAAAGTGACTGGACGCTGGTCTCAGAGGAACCAGCTCGTCCGGTCAGTTGTAACAGCAAAGACGCTGACGTCGGTCAAACGACCGGACGCTGGTTCGCTCAGCGACCGATTGCTGGAAGGTTGTGTCCGGTCGTGTTGACCAACAGCGTAGTATGAAGTGAACAAGTGATCGGACGCTGGCTGTGTCCGGTCAAGCATGATCGGACGCGTCCGGTCGTGAAATATCGTTTCTAGAACCTTACTGGAAATGACCAAACACTGGTGGCTGAGCGTCCGGTCAGTTTGTGCGCAGTGTCCAGTCAGGAGATGACCATTGAAATCAGACGACTCTTGTTTAACGCAGTGTGACACATGGCTGACATCGGGCGACCGGACATTGGGTCCAGAGTCCGATCACCCCGATCAGTGCCCAGTGAAGGGGTACAATGGCTCTATTTCATGGGGGCTCCTATTTAAGCCCCATGGCCGGTTCAAGCTCACTCTCTTGGCCATTTGCATTGACATAGCAACCTTGTGAGCTTAGCCAAAGCCCTCCCACTCATCTCGATCATTGATTCATCATCTTTGTGAGATTGGGAGAGAATCCAAGTCCATTGCTTGAGTGTTTGCATTTAGAGGCACTTGGTGTTCGTGTTTCGCTGCAGGATTCGCTTGTTACTCTTGGTGGTTGCCGCCACCTAGACGGCTTGGAGCAGCGAGGATCGTCGAGCGGAGTGTGGTGATTGTCTCTGGCTCTGATCGTGGTGATTGTGAGGGGTTCTTGACCTTTCCCCAGTGGAGCGCCAAAAGGTACTCTAGTGGATTGCTCGTGGCTTGTGTGATCCTCATCTTGTGTTGGTTGTGCGGCACCCTATTGAGGGTTTAGCGTGTGATGCCAATTAGCGCGTTAACCTCCAAGTGAGTGAATCGCCACAACGAGGAGTAGCTTGCCGGCAAGCAAGTGAACCTCGGTAAAAAATCATTGTGTTCATCCTTTGATTCCGAGGTGTTTGGTCTTCATTGTTATTCACTCTTGTGATTGATTGGTTCCTTCATCGACACGGTGGTATAACTTTCTTGATCACTCTCTTTACATTACCGCAAACTAGTTGTCAAGCTCTTTAGTGTAGCTAGTTGTGAGAGCTTGCTTGCTTGGTTGGTGTGGCTCTTTAGTTAGCCTTTGAGAGCACACTAACATAGGGTAGTGTCATAGATATTGTGTGAATAGATACTATCTAAACTAGAATTGTGGTATGTGGCTTGCATTTTGAGTAGGCTAGTGCAACTCTTGCTTTGCCTCATAATTGTCTAACCCTTTTGTTAAGTGTTGTTGTAGAAATTTTTATTAGGCTATTCACCCCCCCTCTAGCCATTAGGACCTTTCAAGTGGTATCAGAGCCGAGGTCACCGTGATTTGAGGCTTAACAACCTTCGGTGTAAAAATGGCTCAGATCAACTACACCAAGAAGCCACCCCAATTTGATGGCACAAATTATCCATATTGGAAATCAAAGATGACCACACATATCAAGTCAATCAATAGAAGAGTGTGGAAGGTGGTAGAAACCAAAATTGAGATTGAAGATCCGGAGAATCCCACCACGGCCGAAGAAGTGCTTCTCCAAAACAATGACATTGCTCTAAGTGCCATTCATGATGCAATTGATGAGAGAACATTTGAGCAAATCAAGAATATTGAGATGGCTCATGAGGCTTGGAAGAAGTTGGAAGAATCATTTGAGGGAACTCAAGCCATGAAGGGTGCAAAGGCATACATTCTCAAAGAGAAGTTTGCAAGCTTCAAGATGAAGGAGGATGAGAGTGTGCTAGAGATGTTCCATAGGCTTCAAGTGCTTGTCAATGATCTCAAAGCACTTGGAGAAGAGGTGAAGGACAAGGACTTCTCCCACAAGTTCTTGAGATGTTTGCCTTCAAGATTTGGTACATTGGTCACTATTCTAGTGAGGAGTGGTTTGGACACCATGACACCAAACCAAGTGTTAGGAGATGTAATGACCGATGATACATATAGAGATGATGATGAGAAGGAAGAAAAGAGGGAGAAGAAAGATGAGAAGAAGGATGAAAAGAAGAAGAGCATGGCATTCAAGGCCACATCATCCAAGGGCAAAGCCAAGCAAGAAACATCAAGTGAAGAAGATGATTCATGGGATGATGATGATGAGAAGAAGATGGCTCTCTTTGTCAAGAGATTTGGCAAGTTCATGGTGAAGAAGGGCTACCATGCTAGAAGAAAGAAGTCTTAATCCAAGAATAAAGAAGAGTCAAGAAGGTGCTTGAAGTGTGGAAGCAAAGATCACCTTGTTGCTCAATGTCCATACAATAGCGACAATGATGATGACAAGAAGAAGAACAAAAAGAAGGACAAGAAGGAAAAGAAAGAGAAGGACAAGATGACCTTCAAGAAGAAGAAGGGTGGTTCATATGTGGTCACTTGGGATAGTGATGCTTCCTCAAGTGATGATGATGACTATAGTGATGATAACAAGACCACTAAGAAGAAGGTTCTAGCAAGCATTGCTATCAATAAGAAGCCTTCTCTCTTCGACTCTTCATCATGCTTCATGGCTAAGGCCAATAAGGTACAAACTTGTGATGATGAAAGTGATGAAGAACATGATGATGATAATGAAAATGAAAATGAAAATGAAAATGATAGTGATAGTGATAGTGATGATGATGAACCTACTAAGGATGAATTAATTGACATGCTAGAAGATGCTAGAGAACACTTTGACATCAAGAGAAGGGAATTCAAAAGCTTGTGTAAGGAACTAAAAGCCCTTAAGCAAGCCTTTGATGAGCTCAATGCATCTCATGAGAGGCTAGAGGAAGCCAATAAGAAGCTTGGCAAAGCTCACAAAAAGCTTGAAAAGGCTCATTCCTCTTTGCTTGATGAGCAAAAGAAAAAGAGGCATGTTGATACTTGTGATGTAGGTTTAACTTGTGATATAATTGATGAATCACTATCTATGCCTATCATTGTTTCTTCTACTAACCCTTCTTGTAGTACTTCTACTTCCACCTTATCTAGTGGTGATGGTCTCACTTGTGATGCCTCACTAGTGGTTGAGAATGAAAATCTCAAGAAGGAGGTTAACAAGCTCACTCACACTTTGGCTAAGGCCTATGGTGGTGAGGACCACTTGCTTATGTTCTTGGGTAGCCAAAGAGCTTCTCTCTATAAAGAGGGATTGGGCTATACCCCCAAGAAAGGCAAGGCGTCCTTTGCTCCTCACAAGACTAGTTTTGTGAAGAACAATGGTCGGTTTTGCACTAGTTGCAAGCAAGTTGGTCACAAAGAGCATGAATGCAAGAACAAAAGCAAAAATGCTAATGTATCCTCCATTAAGCTTGATTCTTTCTATGTGCTTACTAAGGGTACAAATGGTGTGAAGGCTAAGTTCATTGGTAAACCATGGATAGGCTCAAAGATGAAAGCCATTTGGGTACCAAAGAGCTTAGTGACTAACCTTCAAGGACCCAAGCAAGTTTGGGTACCTAAAAAGAATTGATCTTCTTTTGTAGGTCAATTACAAAGCTGGAGGAAGGCATTGGGTTCTTGATAGTGGGTGCACTTAACACATGACCGGTGATGCAAGAATGTTCAACTCAATCAACACCAATGGCAATGATGGTTATGATAGTATCACATTTGGTGACAATGGCAAAGGCAAGGTCAAAGGGCTTGGTAAGATTGAAATATCCAATGACATGAGCATTTCCAATGTGCTGCTAGTAGAGAGCTTGAACTTCAATTTGCTATATGTGGCTCAATTGTGTGATCTTGGATTCAAATGCATATTTGGGGTAGACGATGTAGAGATCATAAGTGTAGATGGCTCTAACTTGATCTTCAAAGGCTTTAGATATGAGAATCTATACTTGGTTGATTTCAATGCTAGTGAAGCTAGATTATCTACATGCTTGTTCACTAAGTCTAGCATGGGTTGGTTATGGCATAGAAGGCTTGGTCATGTTGGAATGAAACAATTGAATAGATTGGTTAAGCATGACTTGGTTAGAGGCTTGAAAGATGTTGTGTTTGGGAAGGATAAACTTTGTACCTCTTGTCAAGCCGGCAAACAAGTTGGAAACACCCATCCTAAGAAAAGCATGATGAGCACTAGTAAAGCATTTGAGTTATTACACATGGATTTGTTTAGGCCAACACAATACACTAGCATTGGTGGTAACAAATATGGCTTTGTGATAGTGGATGATTACACTAGATACATTTGGGTATTCTTTCTAGTGGACAAAAGTGATGTGTTTGCAACATTCAAGTCATTTGTCAAGGGCATTCACAATGAGTTTGAAACAACCATCAAGAGGGTTAGAAGTGACAATGGTAGTGAGTTCAAGAACACTAGAATTGATGAGTTGTGTGATGAATTTGGAATTAGACATCAATTCTTAGCCATGTACACTCCACAATCAAATGGCCTTGTTGAGAGGAAGAATAGAACACTCATTGATATGGCAAGGTCTATGCTTAGTGAGTACAATGTGAGTCAATCTTTTTGGGCCGAAGCTATCAACACGGCTTGCTATTGTAGCAACCGTCTCTATTGTCACCCATTGAAAGAGAAGACACCATATGAGCTCTTGAATGGTAGAAAGCCCAACATTGCATATTTTCGGGTCTTTGGTTGCAAATGCTATATCTTGAAGAAAGGCACTAGATTGGGCAAGTTTGACAAGAAATGTGATGAAGAATTCCTACTTGGTTATTCCATTACAAGCAAAGCATATAGAGGTTGGAATTTGGATAGTGGTACTCTTGAGGAAGTTCATGATGTTGAATTTGATGAAACCAAGGGTTCACAAGTAGAGAATGAGAATTTAGAAGATGTTAGAGGCATTCAACTTTCAAATGCCATGAAGAACATGAATATTGGTGAATTGAGGACTAGGCAAGTGAATGATGATGAAGATGATCAAGTGCAAGTGCTCTCTAATTCAAATATGCAAGATGATACAAATCAAGCTAGTACAAGTGGCTCTCATGACAATGAACAAGATCAAGTGGCTAGTACATCAACTCAACCAAATGATCAATCAAGTGCAAGCAATCAAGTTCCAATCCTCCAACCAACCAATATTGCAAGGGATCATCCATTGGACACTATTATTGGTGATATTTCAAGAGGTGTGCAAACTAGATCAAGATTGACATCATTTTGTGAGCATTTCTCATTTGTGTCATCCATTGAACCAAAGAAGATAGAAGAAGCATTGAAGGATGTTGATTGGGTGAATGCTATGTATGAAGAATTGAATAATTTCACAAGAAATCAAGTATGAGAATTAGTAGAGAGACCAAAGGGACACAATGTGATTGAAACCAAATGGGTCTTTAGAAACAAGCAAGATCAAGATGGGATAGTAGTAAGGAACAAAGCAAGATTGGTAGCACAAGGTTATACACAAGTTGAAGGTCTTGACTTTGGAGAAATATATGCCCCGGTTGCTAGATTGGAAGCAATTAGAATCTTGCTAGCCTATGCTTGTGCCCACAACATCAAGCTCTATCAAATGGATGTTAAGAGTGCATTTCTCAATGGTTACATCAATGAAGAAGTATATGTTGAGCAACCTTCCAGTTTTGAAGATGATAAGAAGCCCAACCATGTGTACAAGTTGAAGAAGGCATTGTATGGCTTGAAGCAAGCACCTAGAGCATGGTATGAGAGATTGAGGGACTTCCTACTCTCTAAAGGGTTCACAATGGGCAAGGTTGATACTACTATTTTCATCAAGAAGATTGGAAAATATCTATTTGTGTTGCAAATCTATGTTGATGATATCATATTTGGATCAACAAATCAAGATTTTTGTGATGAGTTTGGAAAGATGATAGCTAATGAGTTTGAGATGTCCATGATTGGAGAGTTAAGTTACTTCCTTGGTCTTCAAATCAAGCAATTGAAGAATGGTACATTTGTGAGTCAAGATAAGTATATCAAGGACATGATCAAGAAGTTTGGCATGAGTGATAGTAAAGCCATTAGCACACCAATGGGAACCAATGGTAACTTGGATAGTGATGCAAGTGGCAACATGGTGGATCAAAAGTTGTATCTATCTATGATTGGAAGCCTACTCTATGTGACCGCATCAAGGTCAGATGTCATGTTTAGTGTATGCATGTGTGCAAGATTTCAACCCTCACCAATAGAAAGTCATTTGAAGGCTACAAAGAGAATATTGAGGTACTTGAAGCATACACCAAATGTCGGTTTGTGGTATCCCAAAGGAGCAAAGTTTGAGCTAGTTGGTTACTCCGACTTGGATTATGCGGGATGAAAGGTTGAAAGGAAGAGCACCTCGGGCACATGTCAATTGTTGGGAAGATCACTTGTTTCATGGTCATCAAAGAAGCAAAATAGTGTTGCATTATCAATCGCCGAAGCCGAATACATATCCGCCGGTAGTTGTTGTGCATAAATTCTTTGGATGAAGGCCACCTTGAATGACTTTGGAATCAAGTTCAAGAAAGTGCCATTGCTATGTGACAATGAGAGTGCAATCAAGCTAACCAACAATTCGGTTCAACATGCAAGAACAAAGCACATTGATGTCCGCCACCATTTCATAAGAGATCACCAACAAAAAGGGGACATTTGCATTGAGAGTATAGGCACCGAAGATCAACTTGCCGATATATTCACCAAGCCATTGGATGAGAAAAGGTTTTGCAAGCTAAGGAATGAGTTAAACATATTGGATTTCTCAAATATGTGTTGATGCACCCCCACTTATATGACATGCCTCTCCTTCGAGCAATCCAAGGTAAAAGTTGATTGGCATGGCATACATCCTTGCTAAGGACACGTTTAGTGCATCTAGTGATTTCTCCATTTTATTAGGCTCATTCATGAAAATCAAATGAATTTGATGTTTGTATGGTATCACTATTGCTTCTATGCTTGACTTGATCTAGTGATAGCATATGACATGTTTGTGGGCTTGTAAACCTAGTGTTTGATCTAGAAAATGAGCTCTAAGTGTTTAACTCAACATGGTACAAGATAACCCTTATTTGGAGGTGTGAAGAAGCTTGTCCTTGGATCAAACCGAGTTAAATATCTTTGGCAAATTATCTAGATTAGACCAAATTTGGGAAAATGATCCTCACCCCATTGATTGACATTGATAATCCTAACCTATCTATAAGTTAAGTCTTTGTTGTCATTGATGACAAAGGGGGAGAGAAACAAAGATATAAGTGATAGGGGGATAAATAACAAAGATATTAGTACATAGGGAGAAATAGTGTACAAAGATAGTGAAAAGACAACAAAGGGGGAGAGAAATAAAGATATAAGTGATAGGGGGAGAACTTGAAATAAGGAAGAGATATGACAAAGGAAAGGGATGTATTAAAATTTTTAGCACATAAGTAGGGGGAGCAAGCTCATAAACTTGTATGGGGCATTTGAATGTGCATTTCATATAGTTGCTTGCATAACACAAGTTTTAAATTTCAATATCCATGCTTGAGTGATAAATGATAGTTGTAAACTTGAAATGATGAAATGAAAATCTAACATGCATAGGTTTATTCACAAGTGGTATCATTTCCAAGTATTATCAAGTGATATCTATTCCAAATAGATTTTCAAGTAATATCTTTTACAAAGTTTTTACAAGTGGTATCTAGCTATCCTTCCAAAGTATTTCTCAAGTGGTATCTAGCTAACCATGATGCTAAGGATGGTATAATGGTGCACTCTGATTGGTATCATGCTTCAAAGGTCCATCTCTTATACCTTAGCATCATTTGGTAGACATTGACTCCTATATTTCCTATCTATGCATATGTGCAAGCTACAATCCAAACTCATAGCACATATGTAGGGGGAGCAATTGCTACCATATGGAGTTCATAAAACTCGTCCATATCCTTTTACACATGGTAAATATGCTTGGACAAGCAACATGGATTCAATTGAATTTCAATTCATATCTTTGTGTAAGGGTTGTCATCAATTACCAAAAATGGGGACATTGAAGGCTCTAGTTTGGTTTTGGTGAATTGATGAAACCATAAGTGCTAACCTAGTTTATCAAGTGATCATGAGATAGGTAGCACACTCCAAGTGGTGAAGTAAATGAAGATCATAGCATGATGATAATGATGGCATGGTGATGATCAAGTGCTTCAACTTGGAAAGAAGAAAGAGAAAAATAAAAAGCTCAAGGCAAAGTATATTTTGTAGGAGCTATTTTGTTTTGGTGATCAAGACACTTAGAGAGTGTGATCACATTTAGGTTTGATAGCCGTACTATTAAGAGGGGTGAAACTCGTATCGAAATGCGGTTATCAAAGTGCCACTAGATGCTCTAACTCATTGCATATGCATTTAGGATCTAGTGGAGTGCTAACACCCTTGAAAATGTCTGTGAAAATATGCTAACACATGTGCACAAGGTGATACACTTGGTGGTTGGAACATTTGAGCAAGGGTGAAGAAGATAGACGTGAAGAGGAGTTGGTCTCGCTGGTCACAAAGTGACCGGACGCTGGCCTTAGAGGAACCAGTGCGTCCGGTTAGTTGTAACAGCGAAGACGCTGGCGTCAGTCAAACGACCGGATGCTAGGTTGCTCAGCGATCGGACGCTAGAAGGTTGTGTCTGGTCAGGTTGACCAACAACGCAGTATGAAGTCAACAAGTGATCGGACGCTGGCTGTGTCCGGTCAAGCATGACCAGACACGTCCAGTCGTGAAATATCGTTTCGGCAACCTTACTAGAAACGATCGGACACTGGTGGCTGAGCGTCCGGTCAGTTTGTGCGCAGTGTCCGGTCAGGAGATGACCGTTGAAATCAGACGACTCCTATTGAACATAGCGTGACACATGGCTGACATCGGGTGACCGGACGCTGGGTCCAGAGTCCGGTCACCCCGATCAGTGCCCAGTGAAGGGGTACAACGGCTCTATTTCGTGGGGGCTTCTATTTAAGCCCCATGGCCGGTTCAAGCTCACTCTCTTGGCCATTTGCATTGACATAGCAACCTTGTGAGCTTAGCCAAAGGCCTCCCACTCATCTCCATCATTGATTCATCATCTTTGTGAGATTGGGAGAGAATCCAAGTGCATTGCTTGAGTGTTTGCATCTAGAGGCACTTGGTGTTCGTGTTTCATTGCGGGATTCGCTTGTTACTCTTGGTGGTTGCCGCCACCTAGATGGCTTGGAGCAGCGAGGATCGTCGAGCGAAGGGTGGTGATTGTCTCTGGCTCCGATCGTGGTGATTGTGAGGGGTTCTTGACCTTTCCCCGGTGGAGCGCCAAAAGGTACTCTAGTGGATTGCTCATGGCTTGTGTGATCCTCATCTTGTGTTGGTTGTGCGGCACCCTATTGAGGGTTTGGCGTGTGATGCCAATTAGCGCATGAACCTCCAAGTGAGTGAATCGCCACAACGAGGAGTAGCTTGCCGGTAAGCAAGTGAACCTCGGTAAAAAATCATTGTGTTCATCCTTTGATTCTGAGGTGTTTGGTCTTAATTGTTATTCACTCTTGTGATTGATTGGTTCCTTCATCGACACGGCGGTATAACTTTCTTGATCACTGTCTTTACATTACTGCAAACTAGTTGTCAGGCTCTTTAGTGTAGCTAGTTGTGAGAGCTTGCTTGGTTGGTTGGTGTGGCTCTTTAGTTAGCCTTTGAGAGCACACTAACATAGGGTAGTGTCATAGCTATTGTGTGAATAGATACTATCTAAACTAGAATTGTGGTAGGTGGCTTGCATTTTGAGTAGGCTAGCGCAACTCTTGCTTCGCCTCATAATTGTCTAACCCTTTTGTTAAGTGTTGTTGTAGAAATTTTTATTAGGCTATTCACCCCCCCTCTAGCCATTAGGACCTTTCACCTACCCTGGACGCGCCCCCTAATGAGCCCAAACACGATACACAGTCCAACGGATACGCACCCTGGCAGATTCTGGATGCTGACTTGTTTCGATTATTCCCATTGATTTTGAAGGGATTTTGATGTGAATCCACTTGTATTGGCTTCCTTATGAAATGACCTTTCCATCCATATGTGGATCGTTGAAAACGGAGTCCGGATGCGTCCTGGGTGACCAATTTAAGGCAGACTGGTCCTGGAGGCCGAGACAGACTCAAACTTGAGTTGCTTTGGGCCTCCACCTCGGGGACTCGAACCGAATTAGCCTCGGGCCTCCTTCTTGAATTGGACACCCTTGCTGGCCTCCTACCCCTCCATACCATGTGCCAAACATGGTCATATGCATGGGTGTCATGTCCTCATCACTCGATGCACCCTGCAACTTGCTTTAGATCATACCCAAAAGCTACTTTTATGACTACCCAATTACGGAGTAGTGTTTGGAAACCCCAAAGTATGACTTACACAATCTAGGACTCCACGTCAATCTCAAGTCAAAGGACGTTAGTATGTGTGTCATTAGTGAGACAAACCGATAGCACATATTCACGGTGTCTCATAGTGGGTCGATCCGACACTGTGTTGCCAACACATATCTACATTGTTGGTGCAATATCCAATATCGCTATGCCCCGTGAAGCGTGATCATCCTCCCAACACATGTACCAACTTATCTCTATGTCATAGTCCCACATGACAGATAGAAGTTGGGGATCTCATTTAGTACATCTTCAATTTAAATCATGGAGTTTCACTAACGAATCACACATTCGTTAATCGCATATAATGAAAAATGTCATGGAACATCTCACTGAAACATGCAAATACAAATGTCGACATGATGTCATCATCCTATGACAACCGTCAAGGTATACATCATCATAAGACTCCCACTCACATTAGAGTTAATCATGCCAGCATCTTATGCCCATCGCTCTTATGTATGTCTCATGCTTTTCTTGTGGTAGCGGCTTGGTCAATGGATCTACCATGTTTAGGTCACTGTGCACCTTGCATATCTTCATATCTCCTCGATTAACAATCTCTCGGATCAGGTGATAGCGTAGTATATGCTTGGATTTTTGGTGTGACCTAGGCTCCTTTGCTTATGCAATAGCACCATTATTGTCACAATAGAGGTCTATCAGACTGGAGCAGCTAGGGACCACACCCAACTCAGAAACAAATTTTCTGATCCATATAGCTTCCTTTGCAACTTCCTAAGCCACAATATACTCGGCTTCCATTATTAAATCTACAACCATCTCTTGCTTGGAACTTTTCCAACTCACTGCCCCACCATTGAGGCAGTGACATATCCTGACTGTGATTGGCTATTGTCCTTGTCAGTTTGGAAGCTAGCATTAGTGTAACCATTTATAATGAGCTCTTTCGAACCACCATAGACTAGGAACTGATCCTTAGTTCTTCATAAGTACTTAAGGATATTTTTAACTGCTACCCAGTGAGCATCACCAAGGTTTGATTGGTACCTACTCATAACACTTAGAGCATATGAAACATCTAGGCGCGTGCATATCATGGCGTACATAATAGAGCCAATAGCCAAAGCGTAAGGCACTCTACTCATCCTTTCTTGCTCATCAGGCATCGAGGCACACTGAGTATCGTTCAAGGTTACACCATGTGACATAGGTATGAATCCCCTTTTAGACTCATTCATGTTGAACCTATTCAACACCTTGTCAATGTACATGCTTTGACTTAATCCAATTAAGCGCTTAGACCTATCTCTATAGATCTTTATACCCAAAATGTAGGATGCTTCTCCAAGGTCCTTCATTGTGAAACTCTTTCTCAGAGAGGCCTTAACATCCTCCATAAGTAGAATATTATTCCCGATCAGTAGTATGTCATCCACATACAAGACCAGAAATACGAGTGTGTGCCCACTAAATTTCTTGTAAACACATGGTTCTTCATTATTTTTTGAGAAGCCAAACAATTTAACTTGCTCATCAAAACGAAGATTCCAGCTCTAGGATGCTTGCTTTAGCCCATATATAGACTTCATGAGTCTACAAACTTTTCTAGCATTTTGTTGGTCGACAAAACCTTCAGGCTATGTCATGTACACATCCTCACTTAGGTTTCCATTAAGGAAAGCCATTTTGACGTCCATTTTCCAAATCTCGTAGTCATAATATGCAACAATTGCTAGAAGGATTTGGATAGACTTTAGCATAGCGACAGGCAAAAATGTTTCATCATAATCAACACCTTGAATTTGATGAAAACCTTTTGCTACCAGTCTTGCTTTATAGATGTGAACATTTCCATTAGTGTCTGTCTTTTTCTTGAAAATCCATTTACACTCAATGGCCCTCATGTCATCGGGTGGATCAACCAGGTTCCAAACCCGATTATCTCTCACGGACTCCATTTTGGATCTCATGGCTTCAAGCCATCTCTCGGACTCTGGTCCCATTACTGCCTCCGTGTAAGTGTTAGGCTCTTCATTGTCCAACAACAAGATGTCATGCTGCCCCATAGTCAGTAACGTGTACTTTTCAGGTGCGTGACGTGCTCGTATTGATCTTCGTGGTTGGTGTTCAACATGTTGGTCAGCGACGATTGCCGGCTCATCTTGCTGCACCTCCCCATTAGTGGAAACTAGAACATTTTCTTGTGTTTCTTGAACCTCTTTGAGTCGCACTGTGCTCCCACTAACTTCTTTTGAGAGAAACTCTTTCTCAAGAAAGACCGCATTCTGAGCAACAAACACTTTGTTCTCTTGATGGTTGTAGAAATAATATCCTTTGGTTACCTTAGGATATCCCACAAAGATACACTTATCATATCTGGGCTCGAGCTTTGTTGGCGTCAAACGCTTAACATAGGCATCACAGCCCCAAATCTTGAAGAACGACAAACTAGGACATTTCCCAGTCCATATCTCATATGGTGTCTTCTCCACAGATATAGATGGTACATGGTTTAGTGTAAACGCAGCTGTCTCAAGCACATACCCCCAAAAGTACAATGGAAGATCAGTTTGACTCATCATTGACCTCACCATTTCTAACAAGGTTCGGTTACTCTGCTCAGACACACCATTCGATTGTGGAGTTCCGGGGTGGAGTCACTTGTGGAATGATTCCACAATTCTTTAGATGGTCACTAAACTCATGGCTCAAATATTCTCCACCATGATCCGATCGCAGGAATTTAATTGTCTTGACAGTATGATTCGGCACTTCATTTTGGAACTCTTTGAACTTTTCAAAGGATTCTGCCTTGTTCCTCATCAAATAAATATAGCTATATATACTCAAGTCATCGGTAAAGGTAATAAAGTACTGAAAGCCACCTCTTGCGGTTGAGTTCATTGGGCCACATAGATTTGTATGTACTAGGCCTAACAGCTCACTTGCTCTCTCACTTTGTCCAACAAAAGGAGCTCTAGTCATCTTTCCAAGTAGGCATGTGTGGCAGAACCTCCTAAGAAATCGGGCCCACGTGCACCTATCGATGTCTCAACAGACCTCAGATAGCGTACACAAGTTCCCAACAACTTAACAGGTCTGTCGGGTGTCCTCGGGAAACTCGAATCATCCACGAATCTTTTCCAAACAGGATCCCAATCACAGTCATTGCAGATTACAACAGTTTTTAATATACATACCAGAGATTATAAAGCGGAAGACTTAAGTTTTAATATTACAAACCAGTTGTTTCAAACTTACAAAACCATAAGTATCATACAACCATAGTAGTGGGATAATATTACATTTACATTATTTATTTCACACAAACTAGTGCCGTGTCCAAAGGCCATTCATCATTCCTCATCGTCATCGACTTCAAACACTGACATGCAGCAGGGACCAAAACAAGCCTGCGCATGCGACTCACCTGCAACAAGGGTTAACAAACCCTGAGTACAAAAGTACTCAACAAGACTGACCCAACGAAAAAAGGGCGAAGGTCTTAGGGATGCAGGTGTTGGGTCAAGGTAAGGATGTAGAAAGATTCAAAAGTTCTTTGCCAAAAGCTTACTATTCTTGATCCTATTTTCGAGTTTTACCCCTAAGTACTTTAGTTCATTATCTCAATCTAAGTGCTCATATCTCATATTCCAATCCTTCTCATTCCATTCTTTTTCTCATGTTTTAGTAATTCACCAGTCCTGCATTGCTTCTGTAATGAATCGAGTCTCCATATCCGTGGAGCACTGGCAATTCGAATTGATTCAAGTCCCAGCTGGGGATTCCTTATCACACGACATATGTAGAACTTAATCTTGCATATATCAACCTTGCTACCGGATCCTCCCGTACTAAGCCGTCTCCATGCCACTGGAGAGCACAACACGCCTCAAATCCGGCCACATTCAAGCCACGAGGGTACACGCTACTCCCACCATCTCACCACTCCCAGTGCGTGGGCATTCATCTTAGTATCGGATTAGCCGAAGTAGGCTTACCGGAGTATGTGACCAGTACTACAAAGTGTCTCGTTTAGAAGATCCACAATGAGTGGCCTTTAAGCGACATAGTCGGCAACATTACCCAACATTCAAGATAAGTCACCCGACTAGTCTCTAGTTCATTCTCTCTTCTTTCTTTCTTTCTTTAGCCAATATGCCATCTTTGATTGTATCAAAACTTTTACTTTGAAAGCCTACCACAAAGCATACTAAGCAATTATATGCCTTTGTAAATGAAATTATCTTCAAGGATGGTAAATAATTAACAAGGTAGGCAATGCATCAAATAGGTAACATTTGAATTAATCAACTTAATGCAATAAGTAACATAGGTGATAAACTTTTCAAAGTAAACAAGGTAATGGTTTAATGTATAAACCGGGGCTTGCCTTCGTTGACGATCTCTGGTTTTGGATCAGTACCACAATTATCAAATCCCGCGACAACCGGGGATTCTTCCACAACTTGCTCAACTAGAATCGTTTCACTCTCGGATTCTACACGAAATAATAACATATGCTTCAATATGATGATAATGTAAACATGATGCTTTCATGGTACATGAAATGTAATCACACCTTGAATACAACTTTCCTTCGCGATACAGTTGTAAGTCAACAAAACTACTTGACACTAACATCTAGGGTTTATGACCTAAGCGACTTGACCAAATTGATCTTGAAACCCTACTGGTCACACAACATGACCCAAACAAGATCAAACCCTAACCCTAACAATTAGGGTTTGCTTTTATTTAATTTTGAATTAATTTGGAAATAAGCCCAAAAATAAATTTGTTCCAAATAACCTCAAAATTTTATGTAAGCTTTCTCATAACTAATTAGTGTACCAAAATAAATTTCATAATTTTTGGAGCTATACAGTGACCTACAAAAATTATGGAAATTGCATTGATCAATTAATTGACTGAATTTTTGAACATTAAAAATGTATTCAGATTTCAAGTTTCAAATTTTTAAACCATAATAGAACATGTACAGAAGCTACACACAGATTTTCAGAATTTTTGGAGCTATGATTATTTTCCTACAAATTTCCAAAGATTTAGCACTATTCAAAATCAGACAATATCAAAATACACTATTCTCTCTCTCTCGCTCACTGACAGCCCGACCCCACTCGTCAGTGACACATAACAGAACACGGCGGTGCTGCCATCACTGGTCGGCCCAAAACGCATCGATGGCGAGTCTCCGACGAGGCAGACCGCACCTAAATGATCTACACCATCCTACGAATCCATCCCATTCCTCAGAACAGCAGCAGGCGCACCGGAGGGAGCTCCACGCCGGCCATGGCGGCGCGGTCGCGACGGCGCACGACGTAACCCCGACAACGATGTTGTAGAGTCTAAAGCGAAGCGAGCATCATGTTTAGTAGCTCACCATGATCACGCTGGTGTGCTTGATGAAGACGGAGATGGGCTGGAATGTTCTGGCCACAGCGAGGTCGATGGTGGCGGTACTTCTGCTGGCTCTGAGGAAGAAGGCGTTGCGCCGGGCGATTCCGGCCAACCCAAGCAATGCGAGCAAGCCAAAGAGAAGCGCAAGACCGAGGCGATCATGTTGGCGTAGCTAGGCATGACAGACGCGACTTGACGGTGGCTACAGCGAGCGGCGGAGCTGACTGGCGGCGGAGCAGAGCAGCGGGGGAAAACGGAGAGCGACGGCGGCGGTTGCTGCTATTTATAGGCGGGAAGGAGACGCCCGGCGTCGACAGCGCACGAACGGACTCGCCACGGTACCGGCTGCATGTCAACACGCGAGGAAGCGGCGCAAACCGATCGGCGGTGACAACTACGTGGCGCCGGCGGCAAGCAGAGAGGTGGCGCTCGGCTGATTTTCAATTTTGAAGCATTTACATAATTGCCACTGCATTAATTTTGCAAATTACTCACAAATTTTCTAAAGAAGTTGAAAATCTCCAAAAATAAAAGTTACTCAACTTTTCAAACTCTACAACTTTGCTTCAAGGCACATTTTCAAATTCTGCCCCCATTTTGAAATTTGAATTTGGGGTGCATTTGAGTATTTGAATCATTTCAAAATTACTTCAAATTTTATATGTAAACTTTAAAAACTTTATATACCAAAGTTGATCCTAATAACATAAGCTTCAACTTTTCTTTCTGTCACAACCCCAAATTTCAAAAGGATTTTGAATTAGACAAAAGGGGCAAAAAGGACTTTTATAATTGGAATTTGAATTCAAATTTGATTTGTTTACCTTTTGACTTAACTTTGATTTTTGACCAGTAACATGGCCCATTAGGGTTATTTGAGTCAATTAACACATGGTCTCACATGATCACATGAAATTTGACCCTTGTGGTCATGATCTTTATTTAAAGTTTTGAATCACATTACATCACATAAAATAACAACTTATGAAATAAAGCTTATTTAGTGAATGCATTCAACATTTTTCTACTTTATGAATGCTTTGCAATGCATATGATGGCATGTCAAATTTTAATGCTAGGTCAAAACACCAGAGGTGTTACAACCCTTTCCCCTTAAAGAAATCTCGTCCCGAGATTTAAAACTTAGGATTAAGTAATGGAAAACGAAATTTGTCAAGCTAACACATCATAACTTTATTCAAAGGACTAGTGAGGGGGTTTTCATTCTTTTAACAAGAGAGACAAGTTACAACATATACAAGGTATTGTAACTAGAGAGAAGCAAAGAAGTTAGGAAAGTTTTCTTCTAAGTAATCCTCGGACTCCCAGGTAGCTTCTTCTTCAGTGTGTTGGTTCCATTGTACTTTGTAGAACGTGATTGTACGCCTTCGAGTGACTCGATCTTTCTGATCTAAGACTCTAATGGGGTACTCGGCATAAGTCAAATCAGGTGCTAGTTCTACATCACCAAAGTCGATCACTTGGTCAGGTACTTGAAGACACTTCTTCAACTGGGATACATGGAAAATATCATGCACAGCTCACATGTGATCTGGTAGCTTGACGCGATAGGCGACTGGTCCACATCGTTGTTGGATTTGAAACGGACCGACATAATGGGGCGCCAATTTTCCCTGAATCCCAAAACGATGAACTCCTTTCATTGGCGATACCTTGAGGTAGACATGATCTCCCACTATTAATTCTAGCGGTCGCCTCCTCTTATCAGCATAGCTTTTCTGTCGGGATTGAGCTACCTTCATATTAGCTTGTATGAGTTTAACTTTCTCTTCAGCTTCCTTGACCACATCCGGTCCAAAGAACCAACGTTCTCCAACATCTGACCAATGTAAAGGTGTCTGGCATCTACGGCCATACAATGCTTCAAATGGTGCCATTTTAATGCTCTCTTGATAGCTATTGTTATATGAGAATTCAGCTAAGGGAAGGCATTCATCCCATATAGCACCATAGGAGAGAACACATGCTCTTAACATATCTTCAAGAATTTGATTTACCCTTTTCCGTTCATCCATCATTTTGCGGATGATAAGCGAGAACTACTGGATTAGTTTAGTTCCCAAAGACTCATGTAGACTTTTCCAAAACATGGATATGAACAATGACCCTCTCGTCAGAGACAATGGTCTTGGGTGCCCCATCTTGATGAAGATTCTATCAAGATAAAGCTTCGCATACTGCTCCGCTCGATATTTATCTCTGACTGGTAAGAAATGAGCTATCTTGGTTAGGCGATCAACAATAACCCATATTGAATTGTAGCTCACAGATGTCCTAGGCAACCCCACTATGAAGTCCATACAGATATCTTCCCACTTCCAAGATGGGCGGCAAGGAATGTAATGGACCCTTAGCAGTCTTCATGTGAATCGCTTTGACTCTCGACAAGTATCACATTTGGCCACATATTGAGCTATTTCTATTTTTATTTTGGTCCACCAATATCTCGTTCTCGAGATCATGATACATTTTGTTGCTACCGGATGAATGGAGTATCTTGTAGAATGAGCTTCATCAAGAATCTGCTTTTCATGACTCTAGATTTTGGGTACTACCAATCTATCCTTGAACCATACGACATCCGATTCATCAATCTTGAAACATGTTGGTCTTCCGGATCGACTTTATCCTTGATATGGGCTATGCCCTTACTTTTCTCGTTGAGCAAACAATGATCGATCTTTGATAGTGGACTCAACTGCAATATTGGACGAGGAACCTTGTTCTATGATTTGTAAATTCAGATGCTCCATCTCTTGACACAATGTTCGTTGCATAGGTTTTACAGTCAGACAATGGCAATGACTCTTGTGACTTAGGGCATCGGCAACCACATTAGCCTTGCCCGGATGATAATGCACTTCTAAGTCATAATCTTTGATAAGTTCTAACCATCTTCTTTGCCTCATATTCAGCTCTGACTGAGTGAAGATATATTACAAACTTTTGTGATCCGTATAGATATGACAGATATTGCCCAATAAATAATGTCGCCAAACCTTGAGTGCATGAACAACAGCGGCTAATTCAAGATCATGGATGGGATAATGTTCTTCATGCTTCTTGAGTTGTCTGGAAGCATATGCTATGACTCTGCCTTCTTGCATAAGAACACAGCCAATACCAATTCTAGACGCATCACAATAGATATCAAACGACCTCTCGATATCAGGTTGTGCTAATACTGGTGCAGTTGTTAACAACTTCTTTATGTTTGAAAGGCCTTCTCACATTCTGTTGACCATACAAACTTAGTTTGATTTTTCAGCAATCCAGTAATTGACTTTGCAATTCTAGAGAAGTCAGGGATGAACCGACGGTAATAACCTGCCAACCCCAGAAAACTACGAACTTGATGAAAAGTGGTAGGTGCTTTCCAGTTAAGGACTTCTTCTACCTTGCTCGGATCAATAGCTATACCTTAAGTATATAACACATGACCTAGAAATTGTACTTCCTCTAACCAAAATTCACATTTGCTGAATTTGGCATATAATTGGTGGTCTCTTAATCGTTGTAGAACAATGCGGAGATGTCCCGCATGTTCTTCTTTGCTCTTAGAATAGATAAGAATGTCATCAATGAATACCACTACAAACTTATCCAACTCGAGCATGAACACTGAGTTCATCAGGTACATGAAATGAGCCGGGGCATTGGTCAGCCCAAAAAACATGACTAAATACTCATATAGTCCATATCGGGTAGTAAACGCTGTCTTCGGCACATCTTCTTGTCTGATCTTAATCTGGTGATAGCCTGATCTCAAGTCTATCTTCGAGAACACCTTAGCTCCCGCAAGTTGGTCAAAAAGCAAATCAATTCGGGGCAAGGGGTATTTGTTCTTTATGGTGACTTCATTTAACGGTCGATAGTCAACACATAACCTTAAGGTTTGGTCCTTCTTCTTCACGAACATAGCAGGGCATCCCCAAGGTGATGAACTGGGTTGAATGAAACCCTTGTCTAACAACTCTTGTAGTTGCATTTTTAATTCTGCTAGTTCTTTGGGTGGCATCCTATATGCTCTTCTGGACACAGGTGTCGTTCCTAGTTTCAGGTCAATTCTAAACTCCACATCTCGGTCTGGTGGCAGTCCAGGCAGATCATTGGGAAAAACATCCGTAAATTCACATACCATAGGAATGTTCTCGGCTTCTTCCACAGTAGTTGCACAGACTATTCCAACTGTACTCTTAGGAAAGGGAAGTTGGATGAGAAGTTGCTGCCAGGTACATTTACTCTTATGGTTCTACGTAGGACATCTATGACAGCCCCGTGTTGAGTTAACCAGTTCATACCAAGGATCACCTCTATATCTTGATCCTTTAATATCAGCATGCTGGTAGGGAAGTCATGTCCTCCCAAATCAATAGGTACATGTTGAACTATCTCCCTTATACAAAGTCGTGCCCTGGGTGACTATATATGATATGGTTCTTTTGTTTCCCCAATAGTTATCCCATGCTTCACAACAAATGTACGATTGATGAATGTATGGGATGCACCAGAATCAAATAAGATAATTACAGGGTGCTTAGCAACGGGAAACATACCAATCATTACTGGTTCTCCTTCTGGAATAGATTCCACCTGAGTATAGAAGACCCTTCCAAATTTCTTCTCAGCCTGACCTTTCTGACTGTTCTGAGCATTGCCCTTGTACTGATTCTAAGCTTGAGTAACCAGGGCTTTAGGTACATTAGGATTACTCTTCCTGGGATACAGACATTCTCGGGAAAAGTGTCTGGTTTTACCACAATTATAACATGGATAATTGTGATTCTGGGAAGTAGTAGTGCGGTTTGCATTATTTGTATTATTTTGCTGCTGCGGTGCTTGATTAGGATAAGACATATTAGTTGTAGGGCGAATAAAGATTTGCTGCCTGCTTTGGCTTTGTTGTGGGCGGAATGGTGCATGGCCATGATTCTGAGGATGGTAGACCACCTTTTGACGCTTTCCACTCGACGATCCGGAAGCAAATGCTCTCTTTTTCTTCGCCTCCTTGTGTCGGCGGTAATTCTCCTCTGAAGCGATAGCAATGTTGACAGTCTCATGATAAGTTGCGTTGCCACAAGTTGCCATCAGGGTCTGAAGTTTGGTGTTCAGACCTCTCATGAAATGATTCTTCTTCTTCCTGTCAGTATTCACATACTCTATAGCATACTGCGACAGGTGATTGAAACGCCCAACATAGTGCATCACCGGGTGCTCCCCTTGCTTAAGAGCCAAAAACTCTTCTAACTTCATGGTCATCACCCCATCTGGAATATAGTGTGCCCTGAAGGCATCCTTAAACTCCATCCAGGTGATTTGGTGACCAGCGGGCTGTACAGCTACCAAATTTGCCCACCAGGCACCAGCAGCTCCTCGGAGTTACTGTGCCGCAAACCTTGGTTTCTGAATCTCGGTACAGCGAATCAGCTCAAACTTTTGCTCCATTGTCCGGAGCCAATCGTCAGCTTCTAAAGGCTCTTCTGCCTTAGAGAACACTGGTGGACGTGTGTCAATAAAATCAATATAGGTTGTCTCATCATTTCCATTATTATGGCGACCATGATTAGGGTGTGGTGCTTGTTGGTTCTGAGCCATTTCCCTTAACAACCTAGCATTCTCGGCCGTTGCATAGACGAGTGCAGTTATGGCATCTGCCATAGTCGGAGGCGTTGGTGGAGGATTTGGGACTTCATCATTGTCTTGCGAAGTACTTGCACCAGTTCGGGTGTTAATACGAGGCATCTGTCAGAGAGACACGTTTATTTACATTATTATTTTATTGAAAGCAGTTAAAAGGTTTTATGCTACAAAGGGTTTCTTATTTATGTTACATGTCTTGTATCCCACAAGACAACCCTGGTTTACTAGAAAAGTAGTAAATGAACTATTTCTACTCCAAACTCTCAGTCATCGGCGTCCGTGTCCATATCGAACTCAACCTCATCTTCATCGGACAAGTACACTAACTCCTTAGGATCCTCCTCCTCTTCTTCATTCTCAACTTCTCCTGGATCTACAATCATTTCTTCATCTGTAACTTCACCATCCCCATGAAGAGGATGAAGTTGAGCGTACATAATGTGGACATTCTCGTGAAGAATGGCATTGTCCATCTCCAGGTCTTCTACGTAGAACTCCAACTCATGGATGCGTTCATTGGCCGCATCCTCTCATGTCCAGGCTTCATTCCGCAACTCGGTATTCTTGGTGATGTCCCTTTCCATTTCCGCCAGCTTCTCTTGATCTTTGGCATGAGCTCGACGAAGAGTGTTGAGCTCCTTGGTAAGGTTCTCGATATTGGCGGGATTGCTTGAAGATCCTTCATCTCCTAGGGTCTTGGAACTTCCTTCACCAAGCTCATGGTTACGCGGTGCCAACTGGTGACGAGGGACTCCGTGAGGTCTAGTGGACTTGCGTGCGGTTATCTTGGTCTTTGTCATAGCCTCTAGAAGTTAGGGTAGGACTATAAGGATAGCTTGAGGATAATGGAGGTTAGCAAGAATGGGATTGATATTACATACCCAACCACTTTTAAGGGGAATTATTATGCAAGGTGCTCAAGCATGATGCTTGAATCGATCTTACGAATCCGAGTACAAAAGATTTATACAATCAAAAGTACTAGATTTTTAATATATAGGACAAACCTAATCATATTATCCGCCACAAACTTTCAAATAAGATAGGATTGAGGCTAGATCAGAGGTAAGAAGAAAGAAATTTGAACTCAAAATATCAAGTTTATTTTTTTTGATCCAAATCAGTTTGAAGGTTTTCAAAAGTAACCTACAATGATCTTAGATAGGACCTGCTCTGATACCAGCTGTGGCAGAACCTCCTAAGAAATCGAGCCCACGTGCACCTATCGATGTCTCAACAGACCTCAGATAGCGTACACAAGTTCCCAACAACTTAACAGGTCTGTCGGGTGTCCTCGGGAAACCCAAATCATCCACGAATCTTTTCCAAACAGGATCCCAATCACAGTCATTGCAGATTACAACAGTTTTTAATATACATACCAGAGATTATAAAGCGGAAGACTTAAGTTTTAATATTACAAACTAGTTGTTTCAAACTTACAAAACCATAAGTATCATACAACCATAGTAGCGGGATAATATTACATTAACATTATTTATTTCACACAAACTAGTGCCGTGTCCAAAGGCCATTCATCATTCCTCATCGTCATCGACTTCAAACACTGACATGCAGCAGGGACCAAAACAAGCCTGCACATGCGACTCACCTGCAACAAGGGTTAACAAACCCTGAGTACAAAAGTACTCAACAAGACTGACCCGACGAAAAAAGGGCGAAGGTCTTAGGGATGCAGGTGTTGGGTCAAGGTAAGGATGTAGAAAGATTCAAAAGTTCTTTGCCAAAAGCTTACTATTCTTGATCCTATTTTCGAGTTTTACCCCTAAGTACTTAGTGTTCATATCTCATATTCCAATCCTTCTCATTCCATTCTTTTTCTCATGTTTTAGTAATTCACCAGTCCTGCATTGCTTCTGTAATGAATCGAGTCTCCATATCCGTGGAGCACCGGCAATTCGAATTGACTCAAGTCCCAGCTGGGGATTCCTTATCACACGACATATGTAGAACTTAATCTTGCATATATCAACCTTGCTACCGGATCCTCCCGTACTAAGCCGTCTCCACGCCACCCAAGAGCACAGCACGCCTCAAATCTGGCCACATTCAAGCCATGAGGGTACACGCTACTCCCGCCATCTCACCACTCCCAGTGCGTGGGCATTCGTCTTAGTATCGGATGAGCCGAAGTAGGCTTACCGGAGTATGTGACCAGTACTATAAAGTGTCTTGTTCAGAAGATCCACAATGAGTGGCCTTTAAGCGACATAGTCGGCAACATTACCCAACATTCAAGATAAGTCACCCGACTAGTCTCTAGTTCATTCTCTCTTCTTTCTTTCTTTCTTTCTTTGGCCAATATGCCATCTTTGATTGTATCAAAACTTTTACTTTGAAAGCCTACCACAAAGCATACTAAGCAATTCTACGCCTTTGTAAATGAAATTATCTTCAAGGATGGTAAACAATTAACAAGGTAGGCAATGCATCAAATAGGTAACATTTGAATTAATCAACTTAATGCAATAAGTAACATAGGTGATAAACTTTTCAAAGTAAAGAAGGTAATGGTTTAATGTATAAACCGGGGCTTGCCTTCGTTGACGATCTCTGGTTCCGGATCAGTACCACAATTATCGAATCCCGTGACAACCGGGGATTCTTCCACAACTTGCTCAACTAGAATCGTTTCACTCTTGGATTCTACACGAAATAATAACATATGCTTCAATATGATGATAATGTAAACATGTTGCTTTCATGGTACATGAAATGTAATCACACCTTGAATACAACTTTCCTTCGCGATACAGTTGCAAGTCAACAAAACTACTTGACACTAACATCTAGGGTTTATGACCCAAGCGACTTGACCAAATTGATCTTGAAACCCTACTGGTCACACAACATGACCCAAACAAGAACAAACCCTAACCCTAACAATTAGGGTTTGCTTTTATTCAATTTTGAATTAATTTAGAAATAAGCCCAAAAATAAATTTATTCCAAATGACCTCAAAATTTTATGTAAGCTTCCTCATAACAAATTAGTGTACCAAAATAAATTTCATAATTTTTGAAGCTATACAGTGACCTACAAAAATTATGGAAATTGCATTTATCAATTAATTGACTGAATTTTTGAACATTAAAAATGTATTCAAATTTCAAGTTTCAAATTTTTAAACCATAATAGAACATGTACAGAAGCTACACACAAATTTTCAGAATTTTTGGAGCCATGATTATTTTCCTACAAATTTCCAAAGATTTAGCACTATTCAAAATCAGAAAATATCAAAATACACTATTCTCTCTCTCTCTCGCTCACTGACAGCCCAACCCCACTCGTCAGTGACACATAACAGAACACGGCGGCGCTGCCATCACTGGTCGGCCCAAAACGCGCCGACGGCGAGTGTCCGGTGAGGCAGACCGCACCTAAATGATCTACACCATCCTACGAATCTGTCCCAGTCCTCAGAACGGCAGTAGGCACACCGGAGGGAGCTCCACGCCGGCCATGGCGGCGCGGTCGCGACAGCGCACGGCGTAACCCCGGCAATGATGCAGTAGAGTCTAAAGCGAAGCGAGCATCACGTTTAGTAGCTCACCACGATCACGCCGGTGTGCTTGATGAAGACGGAAATGGGCTGGAATGTCCTGGCCACGGCGAGGTCGATGGTGGCGGTACTTCTGCCAGCTCCGAGGAAGAAGGCGTTGCGCCGGGCAATTCCGGCCAACCCAAGCAACGTGAGCAAGCCGAAGAGAAGCGCAAGACCAAGGCAATCATGTTGGCGTAGCTGGGCACGATGGACGTGACTCGACGGTGGCTACGGCGAGCGACAGAGCTGACTGGCGGCGGAGCAGAGCAGCGGGGGAAAACGGAGAGCGACGGCAGCGGTTGCTGCTATTTATAGGCGGGAAGGAGACGCCCGGCGTCGACAGCGCATGAACGGACTCACCACGGTACCAGCTGCGTGTCAACGCGCGAGCAAGCGGCGCAAACCGATCGGCGGTGACAACTATGTGATCGTGGTGAGCTACTTTTCACAAATTACTCACAAATTACTCACAAATTTTCTAAAGAAGTTGAAAATCTTCAAAAACGAAAGTTGCTCAACTTTTCAAACTCTACAACTTTGCTTCAAGGCACATTTTGAAATTCTGCCCCCATTTTGAAATTTGAATTTGGGGTGCATTTGAGTATTTGAATCATTTCAAAATTACTTCAAATTTTATATGTAAACTTTAAAAACTTTGTATACCAAAGTTGATCCTAATAACATAGGCTTCAACTTTTTTTTGTCACAACCCCAAATTCCAAAAGGATTTTGAATTAGACAAAAGGGGCAAAAAGGACTTTTATAATTGGAATTTGAATTCAAATTTGATTTGTTTACCTTTTGACTTAACTTTGATTTTTGACCAGTAACATGGCCCATTAGGGTTATTTGAGTCAATTAACACATGGTCTCACATGATCACATGAAATTTGACCCTTGTGGTCATGATCTTTATTTAAAGTTTTGAATCACATTACATCACATAAAATAACAACTTATGAAATAAAGCTTATTTAGTGAATGCATTCAACATTTTTCTACTTTATGAATGCTTTGCAATGCATATGATGGCCTGTCAAATTTTAATGCTAGGTCAAAACACCAGAGGTGTTACAGCATGACTCACATGTCTCAATTGATTCATAATCAAAAGAATCAAGAAGACCATCCGTATGGAGCCTCTCTATGCGCTTCTTGCCTATATGGCCTAAGCGACAATGCCACAAGTAAGTAGGATTAGAATCATGTTTGCGAACTCTCTTAGCATTAACATTATTGATTTCAGTTTCCTCTAGATTAAGAACATAAAGCCCGTTCACAACGGGACATCTCCCATAGTACATGCCATTCATAAAAATAGAACAACACCTATTCTTTATTACAAATTCAAAACCATCATCCTCTAAACATGAGGCAGAAATAATGTTCTTATTCAATGCAGGAGAAAAATAACAATTATTAAGTTCTAGCACTAATCCAGAAGGTAGCGACAGTGAATAAGTGCCGACGGCCAACACAACAACCTTTGCTCCATTCCTGACATGCAAATCCACATCATCTCTTGCAAAGTGCCTAATTATTTTTAGTCCCTACAGCGATTTGCAAGTATGAATCATTTCACCAGTATCAAATACCCATGCATCATTAGGATGTGTTGCAAGATTAATTTCAATAACATTAATACCTTGAGTGGAGGTCGCACCTCCATTCTTTTTCTTCTCTTCCAGGTACTTCTTGCAATTCCTCGACTAATGTCCTTTCACACTGTAGTAGAAACAAACATCATCAGAGGAGGGGCCAGCCTTTTTGTTCTTTTCTTTGGCCTTAGTTGCCTGCCTAGAAGTCTCACTTTTGGCAGGTTTCTTAGCCTTGGTTGGATGCTTTCACTTCTTACCCTTCTGGACTGTCATCACATGACTAGGAGCCTTTCTAAGGCTCACCTCTACCGTCTTCAGCATCCCATGCAACTCGGTTAGCGTATTTTTCAAGCCATTCATGTGATAGTTCATAATAAATGGCTCAAAGCTAGCTAGCAGAGGCTACAGTATCACATTGGTGACGAGATTGTCATCGAGGGGAAAACCCAAGCTCTACAAGCTCTCAATGTAACCAATCATCTTGATTACATGAGGGCTGACCGGAGCGCCTTCAGCAAGCTTGCTACTAAATAGGGCCTTCGAGGTGTTAAACCTATCAACCCTTGCCTGGTTTTCGAACATGCCACGCAGCCCCATGATCATATCCTGCGGGTTGATGCTGTTATATTGCTTCTGTAGCTTAGAGTTCAAGCAAGCAAGCATCAGGCACTGCACATCCATAGTATCATCATTGTGCTTCACATAAGCACGATACATATTAGAATTGTGCGTGACATTCTGAGGCTCATCCGGGTAAGGCGCATCAAGAACGTACTCTTTCTTTTTTCCTGCCTGAGAACAATTTTTAGGTTTTAGTTCCAATCAACAAAATTAGTTCCATTTAGCTTTTCTTTCTCTAGGATCGATTACAAATTAAAACTAGAGTTGCTCGACATTTTCTACAACAACGACATGCAACAGTTAGCACTACTTTCATTAAAACATTTTTAATAAAAGAAACCCCACTATGTTTTGCGAACATCCCCCGACATTGCATAGTGGGACGAGACCCCACGTTTCCTATAACACCCCAGTGTTAAGCATTGCATTTGGCATTTGCATTTCATGAGCACAAGCAACATCCAAGCATTCATGAGCACGAGCATAGCCACAGTTCAAGTTCGCCATCATCGCACCCTCATCGGAGCACCGCCGAGCTTGCGCTCACCGTGGTCGTGCTCCACCGAGCCGTCTCGCTCACGCGTTCCTCTTGTTAGGGTTAGGTTAGAGCTAGGTCTAACTCAAGGCAAGAGCCTAAGGCCGATGCTGGCCTCATCGGAGCAGAACGCTGCCATGCCACCATTGTGCTCGCACCATCGTGCTGCCATGCACGCGTACAAGCCTCACCACTACTTCATAGTGTCTTGATCTGCGCCGTAGAGCTTTGCTAAGGTTCATGGATGTTGTAACCACACTCGCCAGGCCATGCGGTCGTCAGAGATGGCCGGAGCACCACTGCACACCACCGCCGAGCCACCAGGCTCGCCAGCGAGATAGCTCCGGTGATCCTTCGAGCAAACCTAGGGTACCAGTAGATACGCATGATGATGGGGAACACAACAGCGGTGACCTCGTCGTTGGTGAGTTCTCATCGGTCAAACCGCCGCCTTTGTTCTATTTCACTGTCATGTGGGGTTGGGTTGACTACGAGACCCGCACGTCAGTCACATGGGGTGTACAGACCGGGTGCACCTAGCATTTAGGGTTTAGTTGTTTTTGTTTATTTTTCACAGATTTGAATACTAACTTGCAAAAATTATATCTAGAGCTAGGAGTATCCAAACGAGGTGAACCAATTTTTTTTGATTCATCATGAAGAGTACTATTTGATAAAAATATGAAATCTACTGCTTAGGGTATTTTTCTAGGAGATTTAAATTGAACAATATAAGTGCTTTTAAAGTAGTTTATATCTTGTAAAACGCATAACTTGAGCTAGGAAAGTGATAAAATTGTTGTTCCAATTTTGCTGGTCTTGTGTTGACATGCTCTAGCTAGGAAAAATACTAAACCTATAGTAGACATACTTGTACTATGGTCTTCCTATTTAATCTTAATTAATTGCCAGATTCTAGTGAAATTAATTGGGGTAAAAATACAAAACATGTGATCATACAAAATTTTACACAGTATTCTCATGCTAGGAGGAAAGTAAGAAAAATATTAAACCTGTTTCATGACACTTTGCACTATGCTAAACTATTTTTGCTAAAATAAGCATATGTAACTTGTCATTTTTGTAGACATAGCTATACGTATCCAAATGGCATGAAATTTGCATAGTAGACTATTAGTGTCATGTGTAGACTACTGTAATTTTATTGGATTTTATTGAGCATTGGAAATATTTACTCTGTAAATCACCTTTTTATCTAAGGAAATTAATAAATGAATATAAATAAATTAGTTAGGCTTAACCATGAAGTTTTCTGTGGTGTGTGTGATGCATATAATCTATTTATACTATTAGTGAGGTTTAGAAGTATTTGTTTATAGGCAACTAGTTAATTATTGCTTTATAATTCAACTAGATGATTGCATGTGTAGTTTCTATTGAGGTGATGATTTCATGATGATAATGATCTTTTCTAGAAATATGGTTAATAACAAAGTTATATATAACTTACTTATCTATCTTGTGTTAAATTTTTATAGTCATAGACCTTATGGTTTGAGAATTATGGTGGTCGGAAGTCTGCTATCTGAAATGCTTGCTCTCTAGATAGATCTAAAAGATTGAATTGTTTGACCTAGATAACTACTGAATCACATTAAGATGATTCAAATAAAGTTGTAGGCAATTTCATAAGATTTCTAGAATGTCCACAACCATATTATTTTGATGTGTATAACTCAAGTTATGGTCAAAACAAGTGGCTGCTGTCTTGTAGTCCAGAAAATGATTTACATAAGTGTTTGTTTCTGTTACTAGAGAAGAGATATGCACCTACTCTGTAAAAGAAAATGTAACTTGTTATCACCTTAATGCAATGCTACTGAGAACACTTATGAGTATGCATTCATCACATCATATCATATTATACATGTCATTATATATGCATCCATGATATCTTATTTCCTGCTCATGCATATAGGATTGGCCGAGGGGATAACTCTATTGGAAATTGACGAAGAGCCGAAGGAACAACAGGAGGCACCTCAGCCCGTAGCTCCAGAAGGCGAGGAGCAAGCTCCTGAGGACCTACCCGAGTGCCTGGATCACAGGCCAACTTCCTTTATCAAAGGCAAGCCCCGGAGCATTCTAAGTCTCCCATATTTTACAAAATATCACTTGAGTCTTTTATGTTTGATGCATTAGGTTATAAGAGTTGGTTGAAAACACTTGATGCATAGAACTACCTTGTCTAGATATATACCTTTAACCCTGTGTAGGTCTAGGATCGAATATATGCTTAGCTATGCTTAGACCGGCAGAAGTCGGGTGATTTCCTGTCACCTGCGAGATATAGGTGGGCACTGAACCACGGTTGTCTATATTTGCTATCGTGCAAAGAAACATGGATGGTGTAAATCGAGGCCGAACGAAGTCTATGTTGTAGGTTGACTCATGAGATTCCATCTGCGCCGATTAAGGACCATACCATTGTTGGTCCTTGGTCATTTTGAACACATGCCTCTCGCTTAGCTGGCCGAATAACAAGTGGGGAATAAACCCTAAATACAAGAAGGTACTCAGCTAGACTTACCCATCATAGACCAAAAATAAAGTGACTCTAAGGATCATGCAAGGCTTTATAAGTGGAGCTAGCTTGACAACATTTTGCATAAAAAGCCACTAATTCAGCTATACATTTTATAATTTGATCATCAAGTTAATTATAGCTATTCATCTCTAGATTAGCAACTAACATATGCCAAACATGTGGTATATCATTTAGTAGCATAACAATTGTAACCATAGCTAGTGTAATAATTCCATGTTCAGCATAACCATCATATTCCATAATCTAGTTACTACGATGTTGGAGCTAGTCAAGTTTCTCACAATCCGGGAGAGACGGCGATTCGAATCGATTGCAACCAGCTCGGTAGTATTCCTAACACAAACCTAGGTCTACTAGCCATGGTAGCCTTAGGTCACCTTTGGTACAACTCAGGTACAAATTTTGTGGGTTTGATTAGCACCGCTCAATCAGGGACTCTACTGGTTGCCAGGACGATCAGGACTACCCTGCCCTTGGGCTCATGTCTAGCTCCCCACACATCCCTACTACCTCCAGTGCACGCACTTTGACAGAATGAGGCCTAGCCTGAGTTTAGCTACTTGGCTTTGCGGTCGGAACGAGTTATCCGGCTAGCTAAGTGAGAGGCATGCGTTCAATCTTGACATAAGTGCCAACAATGGTACGATCCTTAATCGATACGAATGGGACTAACATAGCTAACCCAACACCATTGCATATAAGATCCCACCCGGTCTCCACTTGATAACATCCAAGGGTTATTTTCCACGATAGCAAATATAGCCAACTGTGCTCCAGTATCCACCTATGTCTCGCAGGTGACAGGAAATCACCCGACTTCTACCGATCTAAGCATATGTTCGATCCTAGACCTACATAGGGTTCAAGGTATATTTCTAGATAAGATAGTTCTATACATCAAGTGTTTCCAACAACTCTTAGAACCTAATGCATCAAACATAAAGGACTCAAGTGATATTATGTAAAACATAGGAGACTTAAAATGCTCCGGGGCTTGCCTTTCAAAAAGGAGGTAGGCATGTGATCGGGGACTTCGGTAATTCCTCAGGAGCCTACTCCTCGCTTTTGGGAGGTACTTGCGGTGGTGCCCCTTGATTCTCCTCCTCCTCTGCCTCAGACTCCAAGAGTGTGATTCCTTCTGGTGAACCTATATGCATGAGCGCAAAATAAGATACAAGAATGCACAGGTAATGACTTGGATGATATGATATGATGCATAAACATAAATGTCCTTAACAACAAGGTATTAGAGTGATAACAAGATTAACTTTATTTTACTGAGTAGGTGCATATCTCCTCTCTAGTAACTAAACAAACATCCATTTAGAGCATTTTCTGGACTGCAAGACAGCAGCTACTTGTTTTGACCATAACTAGAGTTTTATACACCCACATAACATGATCTTGGACTTTCTGGAAAGCTTATAAAATTTCCTACAACTTTCCTGTAATCATCTTATGGTGATTCTGTAGCTATCTAGGTCAAATAATTCAATCTTTCAGATCTGCCCAGAGGACAAGCAAATCTAACAGCAGACTTGTAACCGCTATAACTCTTAAACCTTTAGGCCTATGACTATGAAATTTTAGGACAAGCTAGATGAACAAGTTATCTACAACGTTGTTATTAACAAGTTTCACAGAAGGGGTCATTATCATCATGAATTTGTCACCACAACAGAAACTACTCATGTGGCCATCTAGTTGAATTATAAGGAATAATTATCTAGCTGCCTATCACCAATTACTTCTAAGTGCAACTATTCATCTTAGCAAATCATATGCATTACAAGCACCACAAAAAAGATCATAGTTAAGCCCAACTAATTTATTTATATACATTTATTAATTTCCTTATATAATAGGATGATTTAAAGGATAAATATTTCCATGCTCAATAAATTCTGAGAAAATTATAGTAGCTTACATATGACCCCAATAGTCTAGTATACAAATTTCATGCCATTTGGATAAGTATAGCCATCTCTACAAAAATGACAAGTTGCATAGGCTTATTTTAGAAAAAATAGCTTAGCCTAGTGAAAAGTGTCAAACAATAGATTTCATATTTTTCTTACTTTCATCCTAGCACCATACACTGTGTAAAAATTTTCATGATCATAAGTTATGTATTTTTACCCCATTTATTTTCACTAGAAACGAGCAATTAATTAAGGTTAAATAGGAAGACCATATTTCTAGTATGCCTACTATAGGTTTAGTATTTTTCCTAGTTAGAGCATGTCAACACATGACTAACAAAATTGGAATCACATTTTTAGCACCTCCCTACCTCAAGTTATGCATTTTACAAGATAAAGGCCATTTTAAAAGCACTTAACCAACATGTAATTCACATAGAAAACTACTCCAAACAGTAAGTTTCATATTTTTATCAAATAGTACACTTCATGATGAATCTAACAAATTTGGTTCACTCGAATTGGACAACCTCAGCTTCAGTTCTGAAATTCCAAAGTTTGCATTCAAAACTGGAAAAGAACAAAGAAAAACGAACAAAACCCTAAATGCTATGTACACCCGACACATCACACCCAGGCGCCGACAGCTGGGCCCCGTGGGCCAATGGGACCAACGCGCTAGTGAGACCAAGGCAGGGCATGCCGTTTGACCAGTGAGAACTCACCGACGGCGAGGACTCCGGAGAAACCACCACCACCATCGTGCTTGCCTCGTCAAGTCACGTCTAGTGGTGTAGGTGGTTGAGCCAATTACGGTGGTTAGACACGGCAGCAGCGGGCATGGCGGCACAGCGGCACCATTGCCGTTCTTGGCAAAGCCGAGATCTCCTGAGCTCAGTTAAGGCTTTAGGGTGACCTACTTGATGACCTAGGGCTAGGGTTAGGGTTCAACAAAGCATCGGTAAGCTCGGGCGCGTGCATGGCGGCACGGTGGCGAGAGCACAGCGGTGCGGTGCATGCCGTTCTGGTGAGCCGGCGGTTAGTGATGGGTCTCCATCTTTGGGGTAGGCACTAGGGTTCATGGCGGCTCAGAAACAAACACAGGGGGGGAAGGTGAGGTCTCACAAGGGCCGGCCATGTAAACACTCTATGCTATAGCTCAACTTTGGTCAAAGTAGGATCATGAAAAAAATAACATCATGAGTAAACTAGGACTTAGAAGCAAAGTTGGCCCATGTCATGAATACAAACATTGTTCCATTTACCATCCTATATATGTCTAAGGTGTTTTTGTGACCCCCAACCATCCCTTGCATTGGTCACACATGGTCACAAGCATATGCATGTATATAATCAACATCACATGTGATAATATGTAAAGATTATGATGAAATTCCATATGCTCATGCTCATGAATGCTTGGATGATTTTTGTGCTCATGAAATGTATGTGCCAAATGCAATGCTTAACACTAGGGTGTTATAGCCCCTCCCCCTTATAGAAATCTCGTCCAGAGATTTGAAAGACCTACCATTTTTCATAAAAGGCGGAATAAACCTCACTTAGATAATCTTCTCGTTCCCATGTGGCATCATGTTCACTGTGGTTATTCCACACCACCTTGTAGAACTTAATGACTTTGCTCCAGGTTACTCTTTTCATTTCTTCTAGCACTCGGATTGGTTTCTCTTCATAAGTCAAATCTAATTGGTGCTTAATATTGGTGGGTTCAATGGCTTCATCAGGTACACGAAGACATTTTCTCAGCTGAGAGACATGAAAGACATTGAAAATAGTACTCATCTCTGGAGAAGTTGCAAGTTGTAGGCGACCTTTCCCTTTTGGTCAATAATCTGATACGGCCCTACATATCTGGGTGCAAGCTTCCTTTTTACTCCAAATCTCTACACACCCTTTATGAGTGAAACTTTTAAGTACACATGATCTCCCACTTCAAAGGTTAGTAGTCTACTTTTATTAGCATAACTCTTTTGTCAGGCTTGGGCTGCTTCGATGTGTTGTTGGATAATACGCACTTGTTCTTCAGCTTCTTTGACAAAATTGATATCATAGTACCTCCTTTCCCTGGGCTCTACCTAGTTCTAAGGAGTTCTACATTTTTGACGATAAAGTGCTTCAAAAGGAGCCATCTTGATACTCTCTTGATAACTATTATTGTATGAGAATTCCACGAGAGGTAACCACTTCTCCCACTATCCCTTGGAGGACATAACACAATCTCTCAACATATCTTCCAAGATCTGGTTCACTCACTCGATCTGCACAGAGGTTTGTAGATGGTATGCTGAACTTCTAATTAGTTTAGTTCCCAAGGCCTTGTGCAAGTGTTCCCAAAAGAGAGCTATAAACTATGGTCCCCCATTTGAGATTATGGTCCTTGGTACCCCATGTAGCCTCACGACCTGAGAAACATATAGCTCAGCGTACATCCTAGCGTGATACTTTGTGTTAACTGATACAAAATGTGCTGACTTGGTGACGCAATCTACAATGACCCATATAGAATTGTGACCATGTTGTGTCTGTGGGAGGCCTGTAATAAAGTCCATACTTATTTCCTCCCATTTCCAGCCTGGAATGGACAACGGCTGGAGCGGTCCACTAGGTTTCAGATGAACGGCCTTCACTCAGCTACAGACATCACACCTAGCAACGTAGGCTGCAATTTCCTTCTTCATCTTCGTCCACCAAAAATGGTTTTTCAAATCTTGATATATTTTGCTACTACCTGGATGGATAGACAACTTGGATGAATGAGCTTCATCTAAATTTTGATTTCTAAGTTCATGGTCTTTTGGTACCACAAGTCGGTCCTTGAACCATAGCACACCTCTTTCATCTAAGCTAAAATGTTTGGTTTCCTGTTCCTTCATCTTTCTCTTTATGTGAAACACACCTACATCTTTCTTCTGTAGTTCTATGATTTTGCTCTCAAGTGCACAACTGACAGTGATGTTGTGTAGCACAACAGGATCCAATAGATTAAACCCATCTTCCAACAAGGCTTCTAAGGTGTTACAATGAGATTTTTAACTAAGTGCATCTGCTACAACATTGGCTTTGCTTGGATGATAATGCACTACCAAGTTATAGTCCTTAATTAGCTTGAACCATCTAAATTGTCTCATGTTCAGTTCAGGTTGAGTGAAGATATATTTGAGACTTTTGTGAACAGTGTATATGTGACATACATTTCCCAACAAATAATGTCTCCATATCTTTAATGCATGGACAACTATGGCAAGCTCTAAATCATGTGTAGCATAGTTGACTTCATGCCTTCTCAACTATCGAGAAGCATAGGCAATAACTCAACCTTCTTGAATGAGCACACACCCCAAACCTATACCTGATGCATCACAAAACACACCAAAATGCTTTCTAATGTCGGGTTTTACCAGAACAGGAGCAGTGGTTAGCAAGGTTCGTAGAGTGTGAAAAGCAGCCTCACACTCGGGGGTCCAATTAAACTTTTTATCCTTCTAAAGCAATCTGGTCATGGGCTTAGCTATCTTGGAAAAGTCAAGAATGAAACGACGATAATAACCTGCTAGCCCTAAAACTTGATGAACTAAAGTCGGGGCCTTCCAATCCATGACCTCTTGCACTTTAGATGGGTCTACAGAGATTCCATTTTCAGATAATATATGACCCAAGAAAGGTACTTTCTTCCACCAAAATTCATAGTTGCTAAACTTTGCATACAATTTATGCTCGCAGCCTAGACGTACAAGACAACTCTTAGATTTTCTGCATGATCTGCCTCATTCTCAGAGTAAATTAGGATATCATCGATAAACACGACCATGATCTTGTTAAGCTCGGGCATGAACACCAAATTCATCCGATACATGAAATAGGCAGGAGCATTTGTCAGTCCAAAAGACATGACCAAATACTCATACAAGTCATATCTAGTGGAGAAAGCTGTCTTAGGTATATCCTCTGGCCTAATCTTAATCTGGTGGTAGCCCGATCTCAAATCAATATTAGAGATTACCTTTGCTCTTGCCAATTGATCAAACAAAATATCAATACGTGGTAAAGGGTACTTGTTCATAATGGTTATGGTATTAAGTGGCCTATAGTCCACACACATCCGTAACGATTTGTCCTTCTTCACAAATAAAGCTAGACAACCCTAGGGAGATGAACTCGGTCGAATAAGACCTTTGTCCAAAAGTTCTTGTAGATGAATTTTAAGTTCGGCTAACTCATTGGGTGGCATCCTATAGGGTCTTCTTTAGATAGGTGTTGTACCTGGCACTAACTCAATCTTAAACTTGACATCCCTATTTTATGGCAAACCAGGCAACTCATCTAGAAATACATCTGGAAACTCAAAAACTATAGGAATATCACAGAGAGTAGTGGTTTGGATGGCACAAGGCAAGTTTTGAAGATCAAAACTTCTAGGAAGTGGCACTAGGAAAGCACCATCCCCTTTAGGTTCCCTCAACATAATGGTTCCAGTGGATGTGTTAATAAGAACTCCATACCCACTCATCCATTTCATGCCCAATATCACATCTATGGCTAATCCTGGCAATACTATAAGATCCATAGTGTACTCCCGCTCTTGTATGGAGATGAGTACATCTCTGACTAATTGGTTTGTGGAAATAGTAGCCCCAACTGAACTTATACTATAACCACCCTTGTCTACGACCACTATGTTCTGATCATGCTTAGATGCAAATGTCTAACTCATAAATGAATGTGAAGCTTTAGAATCAAATAAAACAATTGCGGGGTGTTTGTTTACAAGGAACATACCAGTACTAACAACTTCCCCTACGGGAATTTCCTCCACAGCTGTATAGTGCACGTACCCAGGATGTGCCTTAGAATTGGCCTGCTTTTGGTTACCCTGGTTTAGATTTCCACTCTTCTTGGGATAAGGGCACTCCTTGGACCAGTGGCCCATCTGATTGCAATTGAAGCATGGCTGGTTACTTCTTGGCCCTATTGAGCTTCCTTAGCATGCGTTACCCTTAGGCAGGGCAATGGTGAATGCCTTGCGAAATACCTTCTAAGGTCGGCTAGACTGGGTGTTCTTCTAGGGAGGCCTAAACTTAGGTGCTGTGGGATGGAATTGTGGCCTTGCTACCATGGAAGCCCTTGACTAAGATGAGCCTGAGGCACCCGCCTTAGCTGCTCGCTTGAGGCCTTTTGCTGCCGCATGTAGGTTATTCTAGTTTTTCTATGTTAGGGCATCACTAATGAAGTCATTGTATGTAGCACATTTGGAGTTGGCCATTGTTTTCATCAACTTAGTGTTGTGGCCTCTCTTAAAACTTTTAATCTTCTTTGCCTCTGTATTAGCAAATTCTAGGGCATAGCGGGACAAGTCATTGAAGGCATGCATATACTCTTTAAGAGTATTGGTCCCTTAGGTGAGCTTCATGAACTCGACTGCCCTCATACGCACCAGCCCTGGGGGAATATGATGCCCTCTAAAGGCTCCCTTGAATTGCTCCCAAGTAACATTTGCTCTAGTAGGTAAGGCAGACAAATAATGAGTCCACTAGATACCTGTAGGCCCCTATAGTTGATGCGATGCATACTCGGCCTTCATCATTTCGGTGACCCTCAACAGATAGAACTTATGTTCAATAGTGTTCAACCACTCATCAGCCTAGAGCGGTTCTTCTGCCTCTTTAAAGATAGGAGGCTTAGTCTCCAGAAAGTCCTTGAATGTACTGTATTGATTTGGCTCCGTTCCCTGATTCTGCTGGTAGGCACGGGCTGTGTTCTACGCAATGAGGCGCAGTGTTTCTTTCATTGCTCGCTGATTGCCCAAGAATTGCACGAAAAACTCATTCACGGAGGGTGGCGGTTGTGGTGGGATGTCACCATCATTGCCACCATTTTGGTTGTTACTGGCCCCAGCACGTATGCGAGGGATCTGCAAAATTGTAGCCATAAGTGATTATTGGATGACGTTAATAGATTGCAGAAGAATTGTATAATCATGATAAACTGATATTACTAGAGAGAATCTTAAATTCATACAATAAAACAAAGGCACAATAGTTCATTCTCACAACATAACATCACCAATTTGATCACTTATCATACGCACAATTCGTTAACACGCATGTCACATTTCACCAGCAAAATGAAACTAGAATTTCATTAGAGTTCGACCCATAGGGGACCAACATGCAAGGTTCCAATATTACATTAACGATACATCTGAAGATCAAAACTGAAGCTACATGTCCATTACATAACTATACATCTTGTAAATCGAGACCGAACGGAGTCTATTTGTAGGTTGACTCATGTGATTCCATCTGTGCCGATTAAGGACCATACCATTTTTGGTCCTCAGTCATTTTGAACACATGCCTCTCACTCAGCTGGCTGGATAACTCGTTCTGACCACGAAGCTGAGTAGCTCAACTCAGGCTGGGCCTTGTTCTATAAGAGTGCTCACTCTGGATAGTAGTAAGGATGTGCAGGGAGCCACACGTGTGCCCAAGGGTAGCCCGGGCCTAAACATCCTAGCAGCTGGTTGTCCCTGATAGTGTGGCGCTGATCAAACCCATGAATTAGACCCAAGTTGTACCAAAGGTGATCTAAGACTACCTTGGCGCAGGTATGTCTGGGTTTGTGTTAGGAATAAATTCCTAGCTGGTTGAAATCAATTCGAATCGCCGTCTCTCTCGGATAGTGAGAAACTTGACTGAGCTTCCTTCTATAGTAGTGTTAATGGCAAGTGGAATGGTTCTGAGAATGAAACATTAAATGGCTATGGTTATTATTGTGTTGTCATTAACAATATACTACATGTTTGGTTATAATTAACTTGATGACCGGATTATAAAAGGTATAGTTGAATTAGTGGCTTTTTATGCAAAATATTGTCAAGCTAGCTCCACTTATAAAGCCTTACATGATCCTTGGAGTCACTTTATTTTTGGTTTATGATGGGTAACTCTAGCTAAGTACCACGATGTATCATGGCCACTATAAGAACTGCTTCTGTCCCGCTGTGGACGAGGAGTAGGGCCCTTGGCAACGCGTCTCATGATAATCCCTCTCTTATGCTTTTAAGGAATTGTGATCATGAGCTGGCACCGTATTTGAACAATGATTACAGATGTTGGTTTCAAACTTATTTGCTTCCGCTACTATTTTATTTGAACTTGGTTTGTAATAACTTCTAATTATACTCTAATGTATGGAACTGTATTTGTGAACTTTATATAATGTGTGACATGTATGTTGAATCATGTACGATCTTGGTTGTATGTGATGGTTAATCGAGACCCTTCATGATACTCAACGGACTACCGGGTTTATATGGGCTCAAGTATGATAGTGCGACCACTTGCAGGCTGCTATTGTAATTGTGCTCTTATAAATTGGACAATTCTTCTATAGCTGGCATGATAGCAAGGTTCAACATTAATTGCCATGTGTATTTAAAACAAAGGTTTTTGTTTTTCCAAAATCAGTTTTGGCAACTGATAGATATATATATATTTAGGTGTTTAAACCTAAAGTTTTAATCTAAATTGTCCTAGTGATCCCTTTCTTTTTGCCCGGTTAAGGATTTGATGTGGCTAATTAAGTACTAACTTGGGGGTTTTATTTTTGTCGTTCATACGGCGTGCTATTGTATAGATGTCATTCACTTGAGTGGTAATGTATGGATCAAATGCCTCTACGCCCATGGTAAGATGCCACTCATCATCATAGTGGCATGACAACAAGATGTGAACGTGTGGTCTAATTGGGAGAGTTAGCTTTGATACTAAAGTATATATATAAATATGTCTCATATATATATGGAGGTATTTAATTGTGGGTTAGCTTTGATACGATTGTATATGCATATTTATATGTATATATGGGACGTATTTACTTTTGAGTAGCTTTGATATGGAAGTATATATATGGGTATATATATATGGAAGTATTTAGATTGCAACCTAGAGCCTACATTTTTATTTCTGCATATATACTTGTGGGGTTGGGCTGAAATGAAATTCTTGTGCAGGTACACTAACAGCGAAACATGTAGATCGACTAGCTACGTTATATATGAGAGAACGCATGTAAGACACCGTGTATGTCGTTAGAAGTTTATTTTTCCTATGTTTGTGAGGATGTATGAAACGTACATGCATCATGATCAATCATTCATTACATACTTGCATTGTTCCAATCCTTATAAGTTTCGTATTCAGTTAAGTAACTCTTTTGTATTATACCGTTGTTCTCACGAGAGTTGCACCATTTTTGGTTGGTACGGATGGCAGCACCAGCAGGGAGCGAGACTTTCTTGGAAATGTTTGGTACCCCTGCCCTGCTTTGGAGGGTCCTACATTATGCGGGGTATATTGAGCCGCCCCTCTATTTTTGGAATGAGGTATACCTAGAAGGATAGCCATGGTATGAGGTGCAGCTAACCATACATAGTCATACCCAAGCACCCCTATGGTAGGAGTGGAAGGCAGATTCCAAAGGGAAAACTCCTTGGGAAGCTGTACAAGTAGTTGCTTTTGAGGTGCTGAGCCAGTTATGTCAGCAACACGGGGATGATGCTATCTCCGACCTCGACAGCAAACACGCTAAAGAGTTGAGCAGTCTAGGGACTAGTTCAATGTGCAAGATATATCCCAACTATGTTTGGGACGAACTTGTAGTTTGAACTTCAGTACTCGTGATGCAACTTCGGTGTAATATTGGTACTTTACATGTTAATCAGTTATGGGTTGAACTTTGATGAAATTCTAGTTTTGTTTTACTGGTGAAAAATGGCATCAATGTTAACACATTGCGAGTATGATAAGTGATCAAATTGGTGATGTTATGTTGTGAGAATGAATTATTGTGCCTTTGTTTTATTGTATGAATCTAAAATTCTCTCTAGTAATTTCAGTTTGGCATAATTACACAGTTCATCTGTAATCCCTTGCCATCATCTAATAATCACTTATTGTTGCAATTTTGTAGATGATTCGCACTCATGCTGGAGTAGGCACCAGCCATGGTGGCAATGATGGGGACTTACCACCATCACCGTCACCATCTGCGAATGAGATTTTCACACAGTTCCTGGGAAATCAGAGAGCAATGGAGGATACACTACGCCTCATTGTGCTGAACACTGCTCACACCCACCAGCAACATCAAGGGCCAGAACCAAATTAGCACAGTTCATTCAAGGACTTTTAAGACACCAAGCCTCCTATCTTCAAAGAGGCCAAAGAATTGCTCCAAGTGGATGAGTGGCTGAACATAATAGAGCAAAAGTTTCGTCTGTTGATGGTAATGGAGCATCTGAAGGCTGAGTATGCATCTCATCAACTACAGGGACCAGCATGGATATGGTGGACCCATTTCCTGTCTTCTATACCTACAAACGCATAGGTCACATGGGAACAGTTCAAGTTAGCCTTTAGGGTACATCACATTCCCCCGAGGCTGATGCACATGAAAGCAGCTGAGTTCATGAGTCTTACTCAAGGGACCCAAACCCTTACCGAGTACATGCATGCCTTCAACAATCTTTCTAGATATGCCCTAGAGTTTATCAACATAGAGGAGAAGAAAATAGAAAGTTTCAAGAGAGGCCTTGGTACTAAGCTAATGAAGACTATGACCAACTCAAGGTGTTCCACATATAATGAGTTTGTCAGCGATGCCTTAACCTAGGAGAATCAGAACAACTTGCACACAGCAACAAAGGGCCACAAAAGAGCAGCTGAGGCGGGTGCCTTAGGGTCATCTCAGTCTAGAGCTCCAGTGGCAGCCAGGCCACAGTTCTGTCCACCAGCACCTAAGTATAGGCCTCCTCAGCCTAAAGCTCAAGCCAATCACCCTCAAAAGACATTTCCTAGAGCATTCACCATTGCCATACCAAGGGCAATGCAGGCCTGGGAAGCTCAGCAGGACCAAGGAACAACCAACCATGCTTCAACTATAATTAGTTGGGTCATTCAGCCAAGGAGTGCCCCTAGCCCAAGAAAAATGGCAATCAAAACTAGGGTAATCAGAAATAGGCCAATCCAAAAGCATGTCCTGGATACATGCATTATACAGCCGTGGAAGAAATTCTCGCGGGAGAAGTTGTGAAACATCCTGCCATTATTTTATTTGATTCTGGAGCTTCTCATTCATTTATGAGCCAAACATTTGCATCCAAGCACCATCAGAAGATAATTGAGGTAGGCAAGGGTGGTTATAGTATAAGTTTAGCTGGGGCCACTATTTCTACTAATTAATTAATGAGAGATGTGCTCATCTCTATAAAAGAGAGGGAGTACACTATAGAACTTCTAATATTGCTAGGACTAGCAATAGATGTGATTTTGAGCATGAATTGGAAGAGGGGTCATGGAGTTCTCATTGACACTACCACTAGAACAATTATTTTGAGAGAACCAAAGGGGAGTAATGTTTTTCTAGTACCACTTCCCAGAAGTTTTGATCTTCAAAATTTGTCTTGTGCTATCCAAGCCACTACTATCTGGGATATTCTAGTAGTTTGTGAAATTCCAGATGTGTTTCTAGATGAGTTGCTGGGTTTATCGCCTGATAGGGATGTGGAATTTAAGATCGAGTTAGTGCCGGGTATAGCACCTATCTCTAGAAGACCCTATAGGATACCACCAAATGAGTTAGCTGAACTTAAAATTCAACTATAGGAACTGTTGGACAAAGGTCTCATTCGACCCAGTTCATCTCCATGGGGTTGTCCAGCTTTATTTGTAAAGAACAAGGACAAATCCTTAGGGATATATGTGGATTATAGGCCGCTTAATGCTGTAACCATTAAGAACATGTATCCTTTGCCTCGTATTGATATTTTGTTTGGTCAACTATCAAAAGCAAAGGTATTCTCTAAGATTGACTTGAGGTCAGGCTATCATCAGATTAAGATCTGGCTAGAGGATGTGCCTAAAACAGCTTTCTCCACTAGGTACGACTTGTATGAGTATTTGGTCATGTCTTTTGGACTGACAAATGCTCCAGCCTACCTCATGTACTTGATGAATTCAGTATTCATGCCCGAGTTCAACAAGTTCATGGTTGTGTTTATCGATGATATCTTGATTTACTCAGAGAATGAGGCAGATCATGTAGAGCATCTAAGGATCATCTTATCTAGATTGAGGGAGCATAAATTATATGCTAAATTTAGCAAATGTGAATTCTAGTTGAAGAAAGTACCTTTCTAGGGTCACATCTTATCTGAAGATGGAATATCTGTAGACCAAGGCCCCGACTTTGGTTCATAAAGTTTGGAATTTTCTAGGGTTAGTAGGCTACTATCATCGTTTCATTCTAGATTTTTCCAAGATAGCTAAGCCCATGACCAGACTACTCTAGAAGGACGAAAAGTTCAATTTGATGCTAGAGTGTGAGGCTGCTTTTCACACCTTAAGAACCTTGCTAACTACAGCTCCTGTTTTAGCACAACCCGACATTGAGAAGCCTTTCGATGTGTTTTGTGATGCATCGGGTACAGGTTTGGGGTGTGCTCATGCAAGAAGGTCGAGTTATTGCCTATGCTTCTCGACAGTTGAGAAAGCATGAAGTCAACTATCCTACACATGATTTAGATCTCACAGCAGTTGTTCATGCATTGAAGGTATGGAGACATTACTTGTTGGGAAATGTATGTCACATATATACTGATAACAAAAATCTCAAATATATCTTCACTCAACTTGAGCTGAACATGAGGCAGTGAAGATGGTTAGAGCTGATCAAGGACTATAATTTGGAAGTGCACTACCATCTAGGAAAAGCCAATGTTGTAACAGATGCACTTAGTCAAAAATATCACTGTAACACCTTAGAAGCCTTGTTGGAAGATGGATTTAATTTGTTACATCATGTTGTGCTGCAAAATATCACTGCCAGTTGCTCACTTGAGAGCAAAATCATAGAACTATAGAAGACAGATGTGGGTGTGTTCCACATCAAGTGAAAGATGAAAGAACATGAAACCAAGCATTTTAGGTTGGATGAAAGAGGTGTGCTATGGTTTCAGGACCGACTTGTGGTACCAAAAGACCGAGAACTTAGAAATCAAATTTTAGATGAAGCTCATTCATCCAAGTTGTCTATCCATCCAGGTAGTAGCAAAATGTATCAAGATTTGAAAAGCCATTTTTGGTGGACCAAGATGAAGAAAGAGATCACCGCCTATGTCGCTAGGTGTGATAATTATAGTATTTGTCAAGGTTGTTCATTTGAAATCCGCTGGATTACTACAACCTTTATCTATTCCAAGATGGAAGTGGGAGGAAATCAGCATCGATTTTATTGTTGGACTCTCGACTACTCAGAAGGGTTTTGACTCTATATGGGTAATTGTAGACCGCCTGTCCAAGTCCACGCACTTCATTCCTATGAGAACCAACTATCGACCGCATCAGTATGTAGAAATCTACATAGCTTAGATAGTATGCTTGCATGGAGTACCAAGGACCATAATCTCATATCACAGACCATAGTTTATAGCTCGCTTTTGGGAACACTTGCACCAGGCCTTGGGAATCAAACTAATCAGAAGTTCAGCATACCATCCACAAACTTCTGGACAAACCGAGTGAGTGAACCAAATCTTGGAAGATACATTGAGAGCTTGTGTTATATCCTCCAAGGGTTTATGGGAAAAATGGCTACCTTTAGCCAAGTTTTCCTATAACAATAGTATTCAAGAGAGCATCAAGATGGCTCCTTTGGAAGCCTTGTATGGCCGGAAATGTTGAACTCCCTTGAATTGGATTGAACCCGGAGAAAGAAGATATTATGGCATTGACTTTGTCACCGAAGCTAAAGGACAAGTACATGTTATCCAACAGCACATGAAAGCAGCACAGTCAAGACAAAAGAGTTATGCTGATAAAAGGAGAAGACCACTAACCTTTGAAGTGGGAGACTATGTGTACTTAAAAGTTTTGCTCATGATGGGAGTGTAGAGATTTAGAGTGAAAAGGAAGCTTGCGCCAAGATATGTAGGCCCGTACCAGATTATTGAATGGAAGGGAAATATCGCCTACAAGTTACAACTTCCTCTAGAGATGAGTACCATATTCAATGTCTTCCATGTTTCTTTGTTAAAAAGATGCCTCCGCATACCAGATGAAGCTATTGCACCTACCAACATTAAGCTCCAATTGGATTTGACTTATGAAGAGAAACCAATCCGAGTGCTAGAAGAAATGGAAAGAGAACCCAGAGCAAGGTCATTAAGTTCTACAAGGTGGTGTGGAATAACCACAATGAACAAGATGCCACGTGGCAACGGGAGGATTATTTACGTGAGGTTTATCCCGCTTTTTATGAAGAATGGTAGGTCTTGCAAATCTCGGGACGAGATTTCTATAAGGGGGAGGGGCTGTAACACCTCGATGTTAAGCATTGCATTTGGTATTTACATTTCATGAGCACAAGCATCGTCCAAGCATTCATGATCATGAGCATATGAAGTTTCATTTCATTTACCTTCTCTTTATTACATGTGATGTTGCTCATATACTTAATTATGCTTGTGATCATAATGGACCAATGCATGAGATGGTTGTGAGGTCAACAAAATACCTTAGACACATCTAGAATAATATTTGGAACAATGTTTATATTCATGACATAGACCAAATTTGCTTCTAAGTGTTGGTTTCATTGAAATGCCATTTTCATGATACTAGTTTCACTAAAGTTGAACAGTTGCCTAGAGTGTTTTCATGGCTATGTGACCTAAATAAATGTTGTAGTTCACATCAAGGGTAACAAACTTTATTTAAGGGTCATGAGCTAATTCAGTGTCTAACTTGATCAAATAGAGCTCACTAGTATCAACAAAATGCTGTTTTGTGACTCAATTTTTTCTAACTATAGAATGCTGATTTTAGTTTCAAGTAGCACACTTTGTAGCAATGTAGTTTGAAAACCAATTTGAATTAGACCATGATCATTAAAGCAAAGTTGTAGTACTCACATAGCTCTACAATTTCTATTAATGAAGTTTTTGCTAAATCACCATGGATTAGGAGTACTAATCGCTTGAAGATGCGCTGTCAGTGGGGTTCAGGGTGGATTCAATTGGCGCCACGCGCGTGCGTCGTGGCCGACCAGTGTCGGGCCTGCGCGTTAGGCCGACACGGGCACCGACGCGCCCTCCCTCCTCACTCGCTCTCACTCACCTTGCTCTGCCTCTCTCTCGCCTTTGCCATGCCCGAGCGAAACGCGCAGTGCCGCGCTGTCGCCGTCGCACCTCCACCGAGCTCGCACGCCACCACCATCGCCATCGCGCCATTGTGCTATTGCTCGCGCACACCGCTCGGCCATCACTTCCTTCACCTCACCGACATGTTATGTGTGCTAATCGAGCCAAGGTAAAGGCCTACGAGCTGTTACCATCGCCGCCATGGCCACAGAGCACCACTGAGGTCCTAGAAGCTATAGCTGTAGCTCGTCGAGCCGCTACCACGTCATCGGTGCCTGAACGCGAGCCGCACCGCCGTGAGGCGAGAGCGCCGTCGCCATGCACGTCACCATGGTTGTGCCTGTACGGTCGCCATTCTCTCTCGCACTTAGGCGTTAGGGTTTAGCCTTAGGACAACGAAGCTCGCTAGGAAGACGGATGCACGCTTGCGTCACCATTCCTGTCGGAACATCATCGTGCCGCCATGCACACGGCCAAGCTTCGTCGTCGCTCCACCTTGACCTAATCCACGCCATAGAGCTCCACTAGGGTTCATAGAAGTCGTAGCCATGCTTGTTTGGTCACATCTTCACCAGAGACAGCGAGTCCGCCACCGCGCGCCGCCGTCGAGTCGCCATGCTCGCCGGCAAGGTTTTTCTAGTGATTCGCCGGGCCAACCTAAGGTACGAGGTCTGAAAGAGTGTGCGGAACACGACTTCGGTGACCTTGCCGTCGATGAGTTTGCCGATGGTCAAGCCTCGCCCTGCTCTATGTGTTGGTAACATGTGGGTCCCATTGACCCACGGGTCCCAGCTGTCAGTCAGTATTTGAAAGGTTTTTCTTAATTTATTTTCACAAATTTGAAAGCAAACTTCAAAAATTTATAACTGGAGCTAGGAATATCCAAATGGAGTGAACCAAATTTTGTTGGATTCATCATGAAGAGTACTATTTGATAAAAATATGAAATCTACTCTTTATGGTATTTTTATGGGAGAATTAAATTAAGCAAGATAAGTGCTTTTAATGTTGTTTATATCTTGTAAAATGCATAACTTGAGCTAGGAAAGTGATAAAAATGTTATTCCAATTTTGCTGGTCCTGTGTTGACATGATCTACCTAGGAAAAATATTAAACCTACAGTAAACATACTTGTAATATGGTCTTCCTATTTAATCTTAATTAATTGCTAGTTTCTAAAGAAATTAATTGGGGTAAAAATACATAACATATGATCATGCAAATTTTGACACGGTATTCTCATGCTAGGAGGAAAGTAAGAAAAATATTAAATCTGTTGCTTGACACTTTTCACTATGCTAAACTATTTTTACTAAAATAAGCATATGTAACTTGTCATTTTTGTAGAGGTAGCAACACTTGTCCAAATGGCATGAAATTTGTGCACTAGACTATAAGGGTTATGTGTAGCCTGTTGTAATTTTCTTGGAATTTATTGTGCACTAGAAATATTTACTCTGTAATTCACCTTATTATTTAAGGAAATTAATAAATGAATATAAATAAATTAGTTAGGCCTAACCATGATGTTTTCTGTGGTGTGTGTGATGCATATAATCTGTTGATACTATTAGTGAGGCTTAGAAGTATTTGTTTATAGGCAACTAGTTAATTATTGCTTTATAATTCAACTAGATGGCTGCATGTATAGTTTCTGTTGTGGTGATGATTTCTTGATGATAATGATCTTTTATGTCAATATGGTTAATAACAAAGTTATATATAACTTACTTATCTACCTTGTGTTAGATTTTCATGGTTATAGGTCTTATGGTTTAAGAATTATGGCTGTTAGAAGTCTACTGTCAGAAATATTTGCTCTCTAGATAGATCTAAAAGATTGAATTGTTGGACCTAGATAACTGCTCAATCACATTACGATGAATAAAAGAAGGTTGTAGGCAATTTCATAATCTTTCTACAATATCCACAACCATATTATTTTGATGTGTATAACTTCAGCTATGGTCAAAACAAGTCGCTGCTATCTTGCAGTCCAGAAAATTACTTAGATGAGAATTTGTTTAGCTACTAGAAAAGAGATATGCACCTACTCAGTAAAATAGGATGTAACTTGTTATCACCTTAATACAATGCTATTGAAAACACCTATGAGAATGCATTTCATCGTACCCCACCATATCATACATGTCGTTATATATGCATCCATGATATCTTATTCCATGATCATGCATATAGGATCGTCCGAGGGGATAACTCTTTTGGAGTTCAATGAAGAAGAAGAGGAGGAACATGAGGAGATACCTCAGGTCGTAGCTCTAGAAGGAGAGGAGCAAACTCTTGGGGACCTCCCTGAGTCCCCGGATCATAGGCCAACCTCTTTCCTTAAAGGTAAGCCCCGGAGCATTCTAAGCCTCCAATGTTTTACAAAATATCACTTGAGTTTTTATGTTTGGTGCATTAGGTTATAAGATTTGAATTGGAATGTCGCAGAACCGACCAATTTATAAGAATACAAGTACAATGGCAATCCGCAAGCGGTTGCACTGTCATACTTGAACCCATATAAACCCGGTAGTCCGTCGAGTACCACGACGGGTCTCGATAAACGATTTACAACAACCAAGATCGTACAGGATTCAACATACATGCCACATATTACATAAAGTTCACAGATACTTATCATCATCAGAGTACGAATAAAAGTTATTACAAACTGAGTTTGATAAATAAAGCGGAAGCAAAGAAGTTCGAAAATAAAGTTTCCAACATAGTTTGATACAGTGCCAAGCTAGATCACGGTCCACAAAAGCAAGGATAGGAATTACTAAAGAAGCCTGCCCAAGGCTTACTCCTCATCCATAGCGGGATAAAAGCAACTCTTGCAATAACCATGATACACAGTGCCATCTGCAACAACGGGAAAATAAACCCTGAGTACGAGCAGGTACACAGCTAGACTTACCCGTCATGAACCAGAAAATAAAATGACTCCAAGGATTATGCAAGGCTGTATAAGTGGACGTAACTTGACAACATTTTGCGAAAAAGGCAACTGATCTATTGTACAATTATGATTCCTTTACCAAGTTAATTATAACTATTCATTTCTAGATTAGCAACTATCCTGTGCCAAACATGTGGTATATCATTTAGAAGCATACAATAGTAACCATAGCAGGTATTGTAATTCCATTTTCATCCGAACCATCATGTTCCATAATACAGTTATTACGATGTTGGAGCTAGCCAAGTTTCTCACTATCCGGGAGAGACGGCGATTCGAATCGATTTCAACCAGCTGGGAATTTATTCCTAACACAAACCCAGGTCTACCAGCCACGATAGCCTTAGGTCACCTTTGGTACAACTCCGGTATACATTTCGCGGGTCCGTACTGCGCCGCACAATCTGGAACACCAGATGCCAGGATGCTCAGGCCAAGCCTGCCCTTGGGCTCAGTCTGATCGTTTCTCGGAAGGAGCGCACAACAGAACGATTCCTGGCCTGAGTTGAATTACTCAGCTTCGTGGTCGGAACGAATTATCCGGCCAGCTAAGTGAGAGGCATGCGTTCAATCTTGTCAGAAGTTCCAACAATGGTACGGTCCTTGATCGACACAGACGGGGATAGATCCACACCCAAGACCTCCATGTCTTGTTGCTTCTCTATCGACATCCCGCCCGGTCTCCAATTATATTAACCATGGTTCTTTTCCACGATAGCAATTTTAACCAACCGTGCTCCGGTATCCACCTATATCTCGCAGGTGACCGAAAATCACCCGACTTCTACCGGTCTAAGCATGGCTAAGCATTTATTCGATCCTGGACCTATACCGGTTAAAGGTGTAATATCTGAACAAGGAAGGTACATGCATCAAGTGGTTTCATTCAACTCTTATAACCTAATGCAGCAATCATAAGTACTTAAGTAAACATTTGTAAATTACTGGGAGACTTATAATGCTCCGGGGCTTGCCTTGCAGAAAGGAAGTAGGGCGGTGGTCAGGGCACTCCGGAAGCTCTTTAGGGTTCTGCTCCATGCCTTCGGGAGCTGCGGCTTGCGGATCCTCCTGCTGGTTCCCTTCCTCTGCTTCTTCGAATTCCAGCAACGTGATCTCTTCCTCCGATCCTAGATGCATGAGTATGGCATAAGTATTACGAATGCATATATGTTAACAAGTGCATCATGTTTATTGAGTAGGTGCATATCTCTTCTCGGTTATTTAATTATCTTTCCATAATGCATCGATTATACCATAAAACAGCAGCTACTTGTTTTACTCATAACGGGAGTTCTACAAATCCAAATCCAGTGATCCTGGACTTTCTGGAAAGCTTATCAAATTCTCTACAACTTTGTTATTAACCATTTTTACAGTACACATCATTTTCAACATGCCACTCATCAAACTCTAGAATCAGTCCGGAAACTATTCAACATGCAACATAAAGTAACGATACTTCTACTTCATGCAATCATTCAAAATTTGACAACATAGAATCCACCAACAGTTTAAGCATACCAATTACATTTAGAATCATATAATGGTGAAGCCCAAACTATTTATTTAATTGCCTTTATCATTTTATTTATATATCTAGGTTAAATAATAAATATATATCAGAAGTACTTAATAAATTCTCAAAATTTTACAGTGCCTTACTAATGCTATCAAAGGACTACTATAAAAATTTCATGTCATTTTACCAAGTAGAACATCCTATGCAAAAATGACAAGGCAGCAAGGCTTGAAATAGCATAAATGGAAAACCCTATTGAAAAGTGTCAAGCAACAGATTTCCTATTTTTCTTAGCATCCATATGGTACTAGGATTACCTCCAACAAATTTCATGAATTTTGGACTCATAAATAATTTATAAAAATTTATGCAAGGATTGACTATTCATAAAAGAAAAATCTATAACTATAAATCTACCCATGCACTGGTTCCCAAATTTTTACTAGAGCTCATATATGCTAAGAATAGCTCACCACAAAAATTTCATAATTTTTGGATCACAGGAACTCAAGATATAAAATAAACAAATTTGAATGCATTCAAAAGCACATTTCAAATCCTTATTTAAATCTCCAAAAAAATCTACTGTACAAGTCAAGAACATATTTTTCCTAAATACTACTCTTCCTAAGGAACACTCACAAATTTATTTCAAAATTTTAGGAGCTATCAAACTGAAGATATGAAAATCACAAAAGAAATCAAAAACTGGAATCAATGAGCTATCCTTCAATACTGCTGTCGCTGACCGGTGGGACCCGGTGGTCAGGGGACCCCACATGTCATTGACTCGAAGCAGAGCAGCGGTGCTGCTTGGCACTGCGCGGCTGTGGCTCGTCGTCGGCGAGCTTCACCGGCAAGGACATCTACGCTACGTGATTTATGCGACCTAGCGAACTCATCGAGCCACATGGCGGACGATCGTCGACCCAAGAGCCGACGGCGGCGCGCGACCATGGCGGAATGGCGGGCGGGAAATCGGGCGAGACGCCGGTGACGCACCCAGCGCCCAACCTAAGATGCGGACAAGCAACAATGAACGCTGGGGACCTAGCTGCTAGCCAACAGAGCGGGAGAAAGATCGTGGGCGGCGTAACACGACGACGGCTCTCACGGCGGAACTCCGCGAGCTTGCATCAGCCGCGCTGGCTTACCAAGTCTTTGTCGGTGGCACGGGAGAAGCAATGGGTGCTGGGGAGACGGTGGAGCTATGGCGGTGGTCTTGGAGTGGCTAGGCGCGAAGCTGCTGCTGTTATGGCGACGCGAAGCTGCGAGAGCTCGGTCATTTTTCTGCCGCGAGGAAGAAAGGCCGAGGCGAAGCGAAAATGGAGCGCGGCTGGGTGCGGGCGGGCGCTGGCGTGATGAAGGCGCGCCCAGGCGCGTCGTGGCCTGCGCGGACAGACCGGCGGCGACGCGCGGCCGATTCACACGCCACGCGGCGGCAATGCTCTGCGCCGGTCGGCCACCGAAACGGCGATTCAGTTCGTCAGACAAGCAATCGCTCATGCCTGACAGCGCGGTTTGCTGACGTTCGTTCACTTAAACCGTGCAGCAAAATCGAAATCCGTCAACAACAAACTTGTAGATCTAAGTACCATCTCCAACTCTTGTTAAGGCAGCATACTCTAATTCGCAACATAAACCGAGTAAAATCATCCCCAAAGTGAGCCTGTCAGTCGGTCAGTGTTCATGACTTAGCGAAATTTGCTAAGTGCTGAAATCAGGGATTTGATGATTTTTGAAATCCAAATTCAAGCATGTTAGGAGCTGAATCAATCAATGACCCAAAAATAAAAGTTGTTCCTTATGTCAAACACTACAACTTTGATTTAGTGAACTCCTCCATGCAAGGTCTCTAACACCTAGTTCAACTTTAGTCAAACATGCTACATTCCAAAGATGACTTGAGCAAGAACTATGACTTAGTGATCTATTTAGCCCTAGCCCTAAATACCAAAGTTGTTCATGATGATACTCTAAGCATGTTTAAACAATTTGCAAGGTCATTTAAGCATTTCATGTAGTAGTCACTCTTAGAGCTATCCAGGTCAACACATGTAATATTACTTACGTGCTTGATCATGAAAGGTGACCTTCATGAACAAGGTTCCTTTTGTTAACCTAAGTGTAGCTAAGGTGTTTTAGTGACTAACATTACCCACTTGCATTCATTTGCACATGATCATATGTATATGTTCCAAGAAACATGAAATAACAAGCAATGTTTCATATGTTTCGATCACATGTTTCAATTGTAAATGATGATTTATGAATGCTTGATGCTCATGCTCATGTTATGCAAGTCAAGTTATGCAAGGCTAACACCCGAGGTGTTACAGCCCCTCCCCCTTATAAAAATCTCGTCCCGAGATTTGCAAGACCTACCATTCCTAGAAAAAGGCGGGATAAACTTCTCGTAGATAATCTTCTATTTCCCACGTAGCATCTTGTTCACTATGATTGTTCCACACCACCTTATAGAACTTAATAATCTTACTCCTTGTTACTCTCTCCATCTCTTCTAATACTCGAATTGGCTTTTCTTCATAGGTCAAATCCGATTGAAGCTGCACGTTGGTGGGTGCAATAGGTTCTTCCGATACTCGAAGACATTTCTTTAGCTGAGAAACATGGAACACATCAAAGATTGCACTCATCTCTGGTGGAAGTTGTAGCTTATATGCAACCTTCCCCTTTCGTTCCAAAATTTTGTATGGCCCTACATATCTTGGTGAAATCTTCTTTTTCATCCCAAATCTTTTCACACCTTTCATGGGTGATACTCTCAAGTATACATAGTCACCCACTTCAAAAGTTAGTGGTCTTCTTCTTCTGTCGGCATAACTCTTCTGTCTTGATTGAGCTGCCTTCATGTGTTGTTGGATGATACGTACTTGCTCTTCGGCTTCATTTACAAAATCAATACCAAAGTATCTCCTTTCACCGGGCTCAATCCAGTTCAAAGGAGTTCTGCACTTTCTGCCATACAAGGCTTCAAATGGAGCCATTTTGATACTCGCTTGATAACTGTTGTTATAGGAGAATTCAGCTAAAGGTAACCATTTCTCCCATGAACCTTTTGAAGATATAACACAAGCTCTAAGTAAATCTTCTAGGATTTGGTTCACTCGCTCTGTCTGTCCTGAAGTTTGTGGATGATAAGCTGAACTTCTAATTAGCTTGGTTCCCAAAGCCTGGTGTAAGTGCTTCCAGAAACGAGCTATGAACTATGGTCCTCGATCTGAGATTATAGTCCGGGATACTCCATGCAGTCTCACGATTTGAGAAACATATAACTCAGAGTATTTCCCCATGTGATATGTGGTGTGAACTGGTACAAAATGTGCTGATTTGGTGAGACGATCAACAATAACCCATATTGAATCATGACCTTGTGGCGTCGTTGGAAGGCCTGTGATAAAGTCCATGCTGATTTTCTCCCATTTCCATCCTGGAATAGGCAATGGCTGAAGTAATCCAGCAGTTTTCATATGGACGGCTTTTACTCTACTACAGTTATGACACCTAGCAACATAGGCTGCGATCTCTTTCTTCATCTTAGTCCACCAAAAACGGGTTCTTAAATCTTGATACATTTTACTACTACCCGGATGGATAGACAATTTTGATGAGTGAGCTTCTTCTAAAATTTGATTCCTTAGCTCACGGTCTTTTGGTACCACTAGTCGGTCCTCAAACCATAATACACCTCTTTCGTCCAATCTAAAATGTTTGGCTTCCTGCTCTTGCATTTTTCTCTTGATGTGACTTATCCTTCTTTTTCACAAATAATGCTGGGCATCCCTACGGAGATGAGCTAGGTTGGATAAGACCTTTGTCCAATAGATCTTGCAATTGAACCTTAAGTTCTGCTAACTCATTGGGTGGCATTCTATAGGGCCTTCTGGATATGGGTGCGGTACCTGGCACTAATTCGATCTTAAATTCCACGTCCCTATCCGGTGGTAGACCTGGTAATTCCTCTTGAAATACATCCGGAAACTCACAAACCACTGGGATATCACATATTGTGGTGGCTTGGATAGCACAGGCTAAATGTTGGGGTTCGAAATCGCAGGAGAGTGGGACTAGAAAAGCATTCCCTCCTGTGGGTTCTCTCAACATAATAGTGCGGGTGCTAGTGTCAATAAGAGCACCATGATACTTCATCCAATTCATGCCTAAGATTACACTTATTGACAACCCCGGCAATATTATCAAATCTGTTGTGTACTCCCTCCCTTGTATCGAGATGAGTACATTTTTTACTATCTTTTTGGTAGCAACAGTTCCCCCTGCTGAACTTATGTTAAAACCCCCTTTGCTTACTTCTATTATTTCTTGATCATGTCTAGATGCAAATGCTTGACTCATAAATGAATGAGAAGCTCCTGAATCAAATAAAACAACAGCGGGATGCTTGTTGACAAGAAACATACTAGCCGTGACAACTTCTCCGGCGGGCACTTCCTCCACAGCGGTATAATGCACTTGTCCTTGACGTGCCCTGGCATTCACCTGCCTCTGATTGTTCTGATTTGGGTTGCCATTCCTCTTGGGGTGGGGGCATTCCTTGGACCAATGACCCAGTTGGTTGCAGTTGAAACATGGTTGATTACTTCTGAATCCGGTGGAGCTGTCCTGATTGCCATTTCCTTTTGGTAAGGCAATAGTGAACGCCTTCCGGAATGGTTTCTGTGGCCTGCTATTCTGAGCTTTCGGTGGTGGAGGCCTAAACTTGGGTGTAGGTGGACGGAATTGTGGCCTAGCTGTGATAGGCGCTTTTGACTAGAAGGATCCGGATGCACCAGCCTCATATGTCCTCTTGCGACCCTTAGCAACTGCATGCATGTTGTTGTGGTTTCCTTGGGTCAAGGCATCACTAATAAACTCGTTGTACGTGGCACATCGAGAATTGGCCATGGTCTTCATCAGTTTAGTACCCAAACCTCGCTTGAAACTCTCTATCTTTTTCTCCTCGGTATCCACAAAACCTGGAGCATATCTAGACAAGTTGTTGAATGCGTGCATATATTCAGTGAGTGACTTTGTTCCTTGAGTGAGCCTCATAAATTCGGCTGCTTTCATGCGCATCAGGCCCAGGGGAATATGGTGTCCCCTAAAAGCCAGCTTGAATTGTTCCCAGGTCACTCGCGCATTAGCAGGCAGAGATGACAGGAAGTGTGTCCACCAGATCCCTGCTGGTCCTTGCAATTGATGAGAAGCATACTCTGCTTTCAGATGCTCCGTGACCCTCAACAGATGGAATTTCTGCTCAATGGTATTCAACCACTCATCGGCCTGCAGTGGTTCCTCAGCCACCTTGAAGATCGGAGGCTTCGTGTCCAGAAACTCCTTGAATGTACTGTGCTGATTTGGTTCGGCCCCTGGTTGCTGTGGGTGGCCACGAGCGGTGTTTTGCGCGATAAGGCGCAAAGCTTCTTCCATTGTCCTTTGGCTCCCCAAGAACTGAGCAAAGAACTCCTGAGCAGACGGCGGCGGCGGTGGTGGTAAGTCATCACCATTGCCATCATGACTGCTACCAGCTCCAGCACGGGTGCGCGTCATCTGCGAAGTTGCAACAATAAGCGATTATTGGTTGATGTCAAGAGATTGCAGATGAATCATAATCATGCCAAACTAAAATCATTGGAGAAATTCTCAAATTCACAATAAAAACAGAGGCATAACAATTCATTCTCGCAACATTACATCCCCAATTTGACCACTTATCGCGCTCATAATGCATGCAAAGTTAAATCATGATCACCAACAAGGAACGAAATTGCATTGATGTTCAACCAAAGGTGCACTTAATCAACATTACATGATAGTCTGGTTACTAATGCCAACTTCGAACTACAGGTCCATTACATGAATAAAGGTGATACATTAGTCCTTCCACTAAGTGCTAAGCGATCTAATCCTCATCATGATCACTATCGAGGTCAGACGCAGAATCATCTCCTTCCTCAGGATCTACTTCTTCTTCAGGCTCCACTTCTTCTTCTCCTTCCTCGTACCCTTCTAGATCCATTTCTGCGGCTCCAGGTGGGACATAAGGGTGGAGCTGATTGTTCAGTAGATGAACCTCTTCATGCAGATTATCATTGTATTCTTCCGCATTAGCCAGCTGCTGTCCCAGCTTAAACTGTCGAGCTCTCAGGACATCTTCCCTTGTCCAAGCTGCATTTCGCTGGTGAGTTAACCGAGTCATCTCTTCAGTGAGCCTTTCAATCTCGACGTCGTGCTCCCTCTGAAGCTGACGTCGGTCCTCATGGGCATGACCAAGAGCACCAGACACACGTCTGAGGCTACCTTCAACTCCATCCAACACTCTCATCATTGCGAACATGGCGCTCATGGCAGGGTTATCACTATTCTACCCTTCTGCTGCACCAATCTCCAAAGATCTTCCTCTTGCCTGCTGCCATGAGTTAGTGGAGGGGTTACCCCTCGGAAAGACTCCAACCAAAGCGGCTACCAGCTCTTGAGGAAAACGATCCATGATGTCCCTCAGGATCCCAAAGGCTGCCCTGCCAGCTGCTTCTTCAGCAGTCCTGCCAGTTGACTCATAACACTAGCCTGTCCACTCAGAATCGTCACCTCGGGGACGAACAACGGCCTCCATAGTAACTAAGAGACCTTCCCCCAACTGCTCATTCGCCCAGAAGTAGCGGGGTTCCATTCCATCAGGATAGCCTACATAGCTGAGCACTCTCCACAAGAGTGTAGGCATCCCAAACTCTCCAAGAAACGTGTGACGTTGACGGGTACGTGGAGCAAGCTGACGGCGGGGAGCTCTGCCTCCGGTGGACTTGCGAGCGGTCTGCTTTGTGCGTGCCATCTGCACCATTAACATGTACCACTAGGTGAGACAAGACCATGACGGATAAGAGTTACATAACTGAGTAAGAATTTTATAAGGGGAGGAACAATTTAATTATGTGCATGGTAATTATCATGATGCATGCTCGTTTCGTACGTCCTCACAAACTTAGGAAAAATTTGTTTCTAGTGGTAGACACGGTGGCATACATACGTTCTCTCATAAATAGCGTAACTAGTCGAGCTACACGTTTCGTTGTTAGTGTACCTGCATAAAATTTCATTTCAGCCCTAAACCCATAATGAATATGCAGAATGTAATTGTAAATACTTCCATATATGTATACCCATACATATACTTCCGTATTAATCTACCCGACAATAATTTAACCCACAATTAAATACGTACCATATACACATGCAAGCATGCATACATAGCCGTACCAAAGCTACTCTTCCCGACTGCATGCTCACATCTTGCGGTCATACACTCATCTTACCTTGGCGTAGAGGCATTTGATCCATACATTACCATTCAAGTGAATGGCATCCATACTATAGCACGCCGTATGGACGACGAAGTAAAAACCCCCCATGTTAGTACTTAAATAGCCACCTAATAGTCCTTAATTTGGGCATAAGGAAAGTGATCATTGGCACACTTTAGATTTGAAATACCTATTATATAACTATTAGTTGCTAGAGAAGGGTTTTCGGAAAACAAAAACTTTTGTTTTAAATACACTTGTGACAATTAACGTTAAATCTTGCTCTGATACCAGCTGTCGCAGAACCGACCAATTTATAAGAATACAAGTACAATGGCAATCCGCAAGCGGTCGCACTATCATACTTGAACCCATATAAACCCGGTAGTCCGTCGAGTACTACGACGGGTCTCGATAAACGATTTACAACAACCAAGATCGTACAGGATTCAACATACATGCCACATATTACATAAAGTTCACAGATACTTATCATCATCAGAGTACGAATAAAAGTTATTACAAACCGAGTTTGATAAATAAAGCGGAAGCAAAGAAGTTCGAAAATAAAGTTTCCAACATAGTTTGATACAGTGCCAAGCTAGATCACGGTCCACAAAAGCAAGGATAGGAATTACTAAAGAAGCCTGCCCAAGGCTTACTCCTCATCCACAGCGGGATAAAAGCAACTCTTGCAATAACCATGATACACAGTGCCATCTGCAACAACGGGAAAATAAACCCTGAGTACGAGCAGGTACTCAACTAGACTTAGCCGTCATGAACCAGAAAATAAAATGACTCCAAGGATTATGCAAGGATGTATAAGTGGACGTAACTTGACAACATTTTGCGAAAAAGGCAACTGATCTGTTGTACAATTATGATTCCTTTACCAAGTTAATTATAACTATTCATTTCTAGATTAGCAACTATCCTGTGCCAAACATGTGGTATATCATTTAGAAGCATACAATAGTAACCATAGCAGGTATTGTAATTCCATTTTCATCCGAACCATCATGTTCCATAATACAGTTACTACGATGTTGGAGCTAGCCAAGTTTCTCACTATCCGGGAGAGACGGCGATTCGAATCGATTTCAACCAGCTAGGAATTTATTCCTAACACAAACCCAGGTCTACCAGCCACGATAGCCTTAGGTCACCTTTGGTACAACTCCGATACACATTTCGCGGGTCCGTACTGCGCCGCACAATCTGGAACACCAAATGCCAGGATGCTCAGGCCAAGCCTGCCCTTGGGCTCAGTCTGATCGTTCCCCAGAAGGAGCGCACAACAGAACGATTCCCGGCCTGAGTTGAATTACTCGGCTTCGCGGTCGGAACGAATTATCCGGCCAGCTAAGTGAGAGGCATGCGTTCAATCTTGTTAGAAGTTCCAACAATGGTACGGTCCTTGATCGACACAGACGGGGATAGATCCACACCCAAGACCTCCATGTCTTGTTGCTTCTCTATCGACATCCCGCCCGGTCTCCAATTATATTAACCATGGTTCTTTTCCACGATAGCAATTTTAACCAACCGTGCTCCGGTATCCACCTATATCTCACAGGTGACCGAAAATCACCCGACTTCTACCGGTCTAAGCATGGCTAAGCATTTATTCGATCCTGGACCTATACCGGTTAAAGGTGTAATATCTGAACAAGGAAGGTACATGCATCAAGTGGTTTGATTCAACTCTTATAACCTAATGCAGCAATCATAAGTACTTAAGTAAACATTTGTAAATTACTGGGAGACTTATAATGCTCCGGGGCTTGCCTCGTAGAAAGGAAGTAGGGCGGTGGTCAGGGCACTCCGGAAGCTCTTCAGGGTTCTGCTCCACGCCTTCGGGAGCTGCGGCTTGCGGATCCTCCTGCTGGTTCCCTTCCTCTGCTTCTTCGAATTCCAGCATTGTGATCTCTTCCTCCGATCCTAGATGCATGAGTATGGCATAAGTATTATGAATGCATATATGTTAACAAGTGCATCATGTTTATTGAGTAGGTGCATATCTCTTCTCGGTTATTTAATTATCTTTCCATAATGCATCGATTATACAATAAAATAGCAGCTACTTGTTTTACTCATAACGGGAGTTCTACAAATCCAAATCCAGTGATCCTGGACTTTCTGGAAAGCTTATCAAATTCTCTATAACTTTGTTATTAACCATTTTTACAGTACACATCATTTTCAACATGCCACTCATCAAACTCTAGAATCAGTCCGGAAACTATTCAACATGCAACATAATGTAACGATACTTCTACTTCATGCAATCATTCAAAATTTGACAACATAGAATCCACCAACAGTTTAAGCATACCAATTACATTTAGAATCATATAATGGTGAAGCCCAAACTATTTATTTAATTGCCTTTATCATTTTATTTATATATCTAGGTTAAATAATAAATATATATCAGAAGTACTTAATAAATTCTCAAAATTTTACAGTGCCTTACTAATGCTATCAAAGGACTACTATAAAAATTTCATGTCATTTTACCAAGTAGAACATCCTATGCAAAAATGACAAGGCAGCAAGGCTTGAAATAGCATAAATGGAAAACCCTATTGAAAAGTGTCAAGCAACAGATTTCCTATTTTTCTTAGCATCCATATGGTACTAGGATTACCTCCAACAAATTTCATGAATTTTGGACTCATAAATAATTTATAAAAATTTATGCAAGGATTGACTATTCATAAAAGAAAAATATATAACTATAAATCTACCCATGCACTGGTCCCCAAATTTTTACTAGAGCTCATATATGCTAAGAATAGCTCACCACAAAAATTTCATAATTTTTGGATCACAGGAACTATAGATATAAAATAAACAAATTTGAATGCATTCAAAAGCACATTTCAAATCCTTATTTAAATCTCCAAAAAATTCTACTATACAAGTCAAGAACATATTTTTCCTAAATACTACTCTTCCTAAGGAACACTCATAAATTTAAGTCAAAATTTTAGGAGCTATCAAACTGAAGATATGAAAATCACAAAAGAAATAAAAAACTGGAATCAATGAGCTATCCTTCAATACTGCTGTCGCTGACCGGTGGGACCCGGTGGTCAGGGGACCCCACATGTCATTGACTCGAAGCAGAGCAGCGGCGCTGCTTGGCACTGCGCGGCTGCGGCTCATCGATGGCGAGCTTCGCCGGCAAGGACATCTACGCTACGTGATCTATGCGACCTAGCGAACCTACTGAGCCACATGGCCGGACGTATCGTCGACCCAAGAGCTGACGGCGGCGACCATGGCAGAATGGCGGGGCGGGAAATCGGCGGTACGCCGGTGATGACCTCGGCGGCCCAACCTAAGATGCGGACAAGCAACAATGAACGCTGGCGGACCTAGCGCGCTAGCCAACAGAGCGGGAGAAAGACTGTGGCGGCGTGGCCACGACGACGGGGCTCACGGCAGAACTACGGTAAGCTTGCATGCGCTGCGGTGGCTTACCAAGTGCTGTCAGCGGCACGGGGAGAAGCAATGGGGCGCTGGCGTGATGAAGGCGCGCCCAGGCGCGTCGTGGCCTACGCGGACAGACCAGCGGCGACGCGTGGCCGATTCACATGCCACGCGGCAGCAATGCTCTGCGTCGGTCGGCCACCGAAACGGCGATTCAGTTCGTCAGACAAGCAATCGCTCATGCCTGACAGCGCGGTTTGCTGACGTTCGTTCACTTAAACCGTGCAGCAAAATCGAAATCCGTCAACAACAAACTTGTAGATCTAAGTACCATCTCCAACTCTTGTTAAGGCAGCATACTCTAATTCGCAACATAAACCGAGTAAAATCATCCCCAAAGTGAGCCTGTCAGTCGGTCAGTGTTCATGACTTAGCGAAATTTGCTAAGTGTTGAAATCAGGGATTTGATGATTTTTGAAAACCAAATTCAAGCATGTTAGGAGCTGAATCAATCAATGACCCAAAAATAAAAGTTGTTCCTTATGTCAAACACTACAACTTTGATTTAGTGAACTCCTCCATGCAAGGTCTCTAACACCTAGTTCAACTTTAGTCAAACATGCTACATTCCAAAGATGACTTGAGCAAGAACTATGACTTAGTGATCTATTTAGCCCTAGTCCTAAATACCAAAGTTGTTCATGATGATACTCTAAGCATGTTTAAACAATTTGCAAGGTCATTTAAGCATTTCATGTAGTAGTCACTCTTAGAGCTATCTAGGTCAACACATGTAATATTACTTACGTGCTTGATCATGAAAGGTGACCTTCATGAACAAGGTTCCTTTTGTTAACCTAAGTGTAGCTAAGGTGTTTTAGTGACTAACATTACCCACTTGCATTCATTTGCACATGATCATATGCATATGTTCCAAGAAACATGAAATAACAAGCAATGTTTCATATGTTTCGATCACATGTTTTAATTGTAAATGATGATTTATGAATGCTTGATGCTCATGCTCATGTTATGCAAGTCAAGTTATGCAAGGCTAACACCCGAGGTGTTACATGGGAAAACTTGATGCATAAAACTACCTTGTCCAGATAAATATACCTTTAACCCTATGTAGGTCTATGATCGAATATATGCTTAGCCATGCTTAGACCGATGGAAGTCGGGTGATTTCTTGTCACCTGCGAGATATAGGTGGGCACTGAACCACGATTGGCTATATTTGCTATCATGTAAAAGAACCATGGATGTTGTAAATTGAGGCTGAACGGAGTCTATGTTGTAGGTTGACTCATATGATTCTGTCTGTGCCAATTAAGGACCATACCATTGTTGGTCCTCGGTCATTTTGAACGCATGCCTCTTACTTAGCTGGCCAGATAACTCGTTTCGACCACAAAGTTGAGTAGCTCAACTTAGGCCAGGCCCTGTTCTATAAGAGTGCTCACTCTAGATAGTAGTAAGGATGTGCGGGGAGCTACATGTGTGCCCAAGGGTAGCCCGGGCCTAAACGTCCTGGCAGCTAGTTGTCCCTGATTGTGCGGCGCTGATCGAACCCGTGAATTGGACCCAAGTTGTACCAAAGGTGATCTAAGACTACCTTGGCGCAGGTATGTCTGGGTTTGTGTTAGGAATAAATTCCTTGCTGGTTGAAATTAATTCGAATCACCGTCTCTCCCGGATAGTGAGAAACTTGACTGAGCTTCCTTCTATCGTAGTGTTAATGGCAAGTGGAATGGTTCTGAGAATGAAACATTAAATGGCTATTGTTATTATTGTGCTGTCATTAACAATATACTACATGTTTGGTTATAATTAACTTGATGAGTGGATTATAAAAGGTATAGTTGAATTAGTGGCTTTTTATGCAAAATGTTGTCAAGCTAGCTCCACTTATAAAGCCTTGCATGATCCTTGGAGTCACTTTATTTTTGGTTTATGATGGGTAAGTCTTGCTGAGTACCTTCTCGTACTCAGGGTTTTATTTCCACTTGTTGCAGATAATACGATGTATCATGGCCACTGTAAGAACTGCTTCTATCCCACTATGGACGAGGAGTAGGGCCCTTGGAAAGGCGTCTCATGATAATCCCTCTTATGCTTTTGTGGAATTGTGATCATGAGCTAGCACCGTATTTAAACAATGATGACAGATGTTGGTTTCAAACTTATTTGCTTCCGCTACTATTTTATTTGAACTTGGTTTGTAATAACTTCTAATCATACTATTATGTATGGAACTGTATTTGTGAACTTTATATAACGTGTGACATGTATGTTGAATCATGTACGATCTTGGTTATATGTGGATGGTTAATCGAGACCCTTCGTGGTACTCGATGAACTACTGGGTTTATATGGGCTCAAGTATGACAGTGCGACCGCTTTCGGGCTGCTATTGGACTTGTGCTCTTATAAATTAGAAGGTTCTGCTACACCTCAAACCATGGTTTCTCCGGCACATGCCTCTATGTCCAAAAGTATTAGGGAGGCTCTGTGTACCCCACAAAATACAACACTCTCTAGAGCAAGCAGGTGTGCCAATGATACCCAAGAACTCCTCGTTCCCTTCCGATGGGTAATAGGCTATCATCTGTAGCAAAATGGTGCAACTCTCGTGAGGACAATGTTATAACAGAAAAGAGTTACTTAACCGAATAAGAAACTTATAAGGGGAGGAACAATCCAAGTATGTAATGAATGATTTATCATGATGCATGCACGTTCCATACGTCCTTAGAAACTTAGGAACATTGAAACTTCTAGCAGCATACACACGTTCTCTCATAAATAACGTAACTAGTCGGGCTACACGTTTCGTTGTTAGTGTACCTGCATAAGAATTTCATTTTAGCCCAGCCCCACAATTGTACAAGCAGAAATGAAAATATGTGCTCTAGGTTGTAAGCTAAATACTTCCATATATATATATACCCATATATATATACTTCCGTATCAAAGCTACCCGAAAGTAAATACGTCCCATACACACATATAAATATGCATATATAGCCGTATCAAAGCTAACCCATAATTAAATACCATAGTATATATATATGAGACATATATATATACTTCAGTATCAAAGCTACCTCTCCCCTTAGACCGCACGCTCACAACTTGCGGTCATGCCTCTCATCATCTTACCTTGGGCGTAGAGGCATTTGATCCATACATTACCACTCAAGTGAATGGCACCCATACAATAGCATGCCGTATGGACGACGAAATAAAAACCCCCGTGTTAGTACCAATTTAGCCACCTGAAATCCTTAACTGGGCATAAGGGAAACGATCACTAGCACACCATAGATTCAAATTTCAAATTTGGACACCTATATATATAACTATAAGTTGCCAAAAACTAGTTTTAGAAAACAAAAACCTTTGTTTTAAATACACATGTGGCAAATAATGTTAAATCTTGCTCCGATGCTAGCTGTAACAGTACCATCCAAATTATAAGAGCACAAGTACAATGGCAACCACTATAGCGGTCACACTTTCATACTTGAACCCATATAAACCTGGTAGTCCATCGAGTACCACGACGGGTCTCGATTCATTGCCAACATACAACCAAGATCGTACATGATTCAACATACATGCCACATATTACATAGAGTTCATAAATACATCACCTTCCATTGGAGTGCGATTAAAGTTATTACAACCCAAGTTCAAATAAAGTAGTAGCGGAAGGAAAGTAGTTTTTAAACCAACATCTCACACCATTGTTCAAATACTTGCCAGTCTATGATCACAACCCACCAAAAGCATCATAGATTAGATATATAAATAGAAGCGCCTTGCTCGGGGCCTACTCCTTGTCCACAGCGGGACAGAAGCAATTCTTACAATAGCCATGAAAGACTGTGTTACCTGCAACAAGTGGGGAATAAACCCTGAGTACAAGAAGGTACTTAGCTAGACTTACCCATCATAAACCAAAAATAAATTGACTCCAAGGATCATGCAAGGCTTTATAAGTTGAGCTAGCTTGATGACATTTTGCATAAAAAGCCACTAATTCAGCTATACATTTTATAATTTGGTCATCGATCAAGTTAATTATTGCTATTCATCTCTAGATTAGCAACTAACCTGTGCAAACATGTGGTATATCATTTAGTAGCATAATGATAGTAACCATAGCCGGTGTAATAATTACATGTTTAGCATAACCATCACATTCCATAATCCAGTTACTACGTTGTTGGAGCTAGTCAAGTTTCTCACTATCCAGGAGAGACGGTGATTCGAATCGGTTGCAACCAGCTGGGCAGTATTCCTAACACAAACCTAGGTCTACCAGCCATGGTAGCCTTAGGTCACCTTTGGTACAACTTAGGTACACATTTCACAAGTTTGATCAGCGCCGCACAATCAGGGACTCTACTAGTTCCCAGGACGATAAGGACTACCTAGCCCTTGGGCTTACATCCAGCTCCCAGCACATCCTTACTACCTCCAATGTGCACACTTGGACAGAACGAGGCCCGGCCTAAGTTGACCTACTCGGCTTCATGGTCAGAACGAGTTATCTGGCCAGCTAAGTGAGTGGCATGGGTTCAATCTCGATAGAAGTGCCAACAACAGTACAACCCTTAATCGACATGGACGGGACCAACATAGCCAACCCAACACCATTGCATATAAGATCCTGCCCGGTCTCCACTTGATAACATCACACGGTTATTTTCCATGATAGCAAATATAGCCAACCGTGCTCTGGTATCCACCTATATCTCGCAGGTGATAGGAAATTACCCGACTTCTACCGATCTAAGCATGGCTAAGCATATGTTCGATCCTAGACTTATAGAGGGTTCAAGGTACATTTCTAGACAAAGTAGTTCTATGCATGAAGTGTTTCCAATCAACTCTTAGAACCTAATGCATCAAACATAAAGGACTCAAGTGATATTGTGTAAAACATAGGAGGCTTAAAATGCTCTAGGGCTTGCCTTTCAGAAAGGAGGTAGGCCTGTGATCGGGGCACTCCGGTAATTCCTCAGGAGCCTCCTCCTCACTTTTGGGAGCTACCTGTGGTGGTGCCTCTTGATTCTCCTACTCCTCTGCCTCAAACTCCAAGAGTGTGATTCCTTCTAGTGATCCTATATGCATGAGTGCAAAATAAGATACAAGAATGCACAGGTAATGACATGGATGATATGATATGATGCATAAACATAAATGTCCATAACAACAAGGTATTAGGGTGATAACAAGATTAACTTTCTTTTAATGAGTAGGTGCATATCTCCTCTCTAGTAACTAAACAAACATCCATTTAAAGCATTTTCTGGACTGCAAGACAGCAGCTACTTGTTTTGACATCCATTTAAACCAACCTAATTTAATTCACTTAGAAAACTACTCCAAACAGCAAGTTTCATATTTTTATCAAATAGTACACTTTAAGGTGAATCCAACAAAATTTGGTTTACTAGAATTGGACAACCTTAGCTCCAGTTAAGAATTTCCAAAATTTGCATTCAAAACTGGAAAAGAACAAAGAAAAACAAACAAAACCCCAAATGTTATGTACACCCGACACAGCACACCCAGGCGCCGACAGCTAGGCCCCATGGGTCAATGGGACCCATGTGCCAGTGAGACCGAGGCAGTGCACGGCGTTTGACCGGAGAGAACTCACCGACAGCGAGGTCTCTAGTGAAACCACCACCACCATCGTGCTCCCCTCGTCAACCCGCGTCTAGTGGTGTAGGTGGTTGAGCCGATTACGACAGTTAGACACGGCGGTGGTGGGTATGGCGGCACGGTGGAGGTGCGCAGCGGTGCCATTGCCGTTCTTGGCAAAGCCGAGCTCTCTCGGGCTCGGTTAAGGCTTTAGGGTGACCTACTTGATGACCTAGGGCTAGGGTTAGTGTTTGACAAAGCTATGTGCATGGTGGCAAGAGCACGGTGGTGCGGTGCATGCCGTTCCAGCGAGCCGGCGGTCAGTGATGGGTCTCTATCTTCATGGTAGGCACTAGGGTTCATGGTTGCTCAGAAACAAACACAGGAGGGGGAAGTTGGGGTCTCACGAGGGCCGACCACGGTGAGCTTGAGCTCGCGGCTATGGCGGGCGCCCTCAGTGCGGAGGCATGTTCCCACGTGGTGGCGGCGGTAGGGGGTAAATAAACAACAATGTGGGCATCTATGATAATGGAAATGGGGATCCTGATCTTCCGTCTGGTAGAGGTAACTATCATTGTGGCGGAGAATGACACACCGATCTGGCTTTAGATCGAAAGATCAAACCCTGCAATCTTAGCACCACAACTCCTCTGGTTATCAACCAAGACACGGATTTGGTTGACCTCACCAAGAAGGCTAATCCCTACCTGCGCAATGAAGAACACAAGCAAGAACAAGAAAGAAAACAATCAAATTGCAGATGAATGATTAATCTCATGAAGTTGGGGTCTCACAAACCGATGAACGGCGAAACTGTTCTTGACAGATTAATCTAAGCAAACCCCAAAACCTAACGGTGGCGACATATGATTATAAAGGTCTCAGGGTCATCGCCTACCCTAGACACCCCCCCTAATGGGCCCAAACACGATACACGGTCCAACAGGCCAAAAGATGGTGTCGTAGCACCCTGGCGGATTCTGGATGCTAACTTGTTTCAACGATTCCTGTTGATTCTGAAGGGATTTTGATGTGAGACCACTTGGATTGGCTTCCTTATCAAATTAGCTTTCAAACCATATATGGATCGTTGAAAACGGAGTTCGGATGCATCTTGGGTGACCAGTTTAAGGCAGACTGGTCCTGGAGGCCGAGGCAGACTCGAACTTGAGTTGCTTTGGGCCTCCACCTCGGGGACTCGAACCGAATTAGCCTCGGGCCACCTTCTTGACTTGGACACCCTTGCTGGCCTCCTATCCCTCCATACCATGCACCAAACATGGTCATATGCATGGGTGTCATGTGCTCATCATCCTCCCCTTCTTGACAAAAAGCCTTCCTCGGCATCGATTGTGCTTGAAATTGATCCTGCACAACATAAAGGAGAACGGGGTTGCGAAGACAAAGGGAACTAAAATAATTGTGAGAAGGAACGTGACCATGTTTCCAAGTTTCTAACATGTCATCTCGCATAAAAATTTTAGCAAGCATCTAGACTCCGTGATCCGAATGCACACGATGTATGTCAACACTATCCTGCAAAAGATTAGAACTAACCAAAGACAATGCTGGAATAGATGGCCTAGCAGACATAAGTAGCAACCAATAATGCTCCCCTTCTTGGAATTGAACTTGTTTCTTTGAGGAACATGAGAAAATGTTTGTATTATTATGGCTGCCCTATAAACGATCAAAATCTTGTACAACAAAAGGAGAATTTATATTATTACGAATGTATACTCGATGTATCATATATTGTCCCTTGTTGTTATATTTGCCAATAACATGATATGTGTGTTTAGAACACCAAAGCAAATCAGCATATTTAAAAAGGCTCTCCTCCAAACAATCTAGGTTACACAAAACATCAAATTCAATGTAACCCAAAGTATGTAAAGAAGACAACAGTTTGAACTCATCAGTTTTAGTAGCAATATGAATAACATGTTTATTTTCAGCACAAGCGACTGGTACCAAAACATGTAAAACTAAAGCATCATCAACCAATTCATCTTTATCACAAGGAACTTCAAGCAAATTATCATGGGACAGAGATAAATCAAGAGAGGGTTCCACTAACAATTGCTCTATGATAGCATGGTTTGTGAAAAAATTTAGTATATTAAAATAATTCTCACCTTCCATGAGTGTAGCACCATGGGCATTACCTGTGTTCTCAGTAGGAGTAATAGGTGCATTGTGAAGTGATGGTTCTGAATTTGCATATGAGGTTGTGAGCTCCTCATTTTCTTCCATGTCATCCTCTCGCTTATGGACATTATCCTGCAGAAGGTTAGTCATAGCAAGAGGAATAACAACAGACTCTTCCTCTAAATGGTGCACCTCAGCATATGAAGTCAAAACAGGAGGTGGATTAACAAAGGTTTCTCGCATAAGGAGTTTCATATCATTCCAAGTTTGAGGTTTATCAGAAGGATCTAAAGACTCCCCCCAAGATAAAGCAGAATGTTGCAAAACACTAGCTGCATTTTTTACCTTCCTCCTTGGACACATAAAGTGAGTAGAAAATATGTTATCTATGGCAATTTCCCACTCCATATACTCATCAGCACCTATACCATCATAAGTCGGTGGATACGAACAACCTGTCATTGTTAGAAGACAACAAAAGACAACATAAAAGTATTATCCCTATCAAATGACTACGTGGTTGCAGTGGTGTCACTTTTCATAGCAAGTGGAAGCGTCTTACCAAGCTCTTACAAAGTTCTTACCAACGCAAGCAGTGGGAGGTACAACAGCGGCTGGTTCGTGATACCTGTGAGGCAGTGGTACCAAGATTACAAATTCCTTTTTCTGTACTGATCTAAAGAGTTTGTGGAGCTTGGAAGGCACACAAAGAATAATATGTATATTTGGCACACAAGTCAGTAACAGAAAGTAATGCTGAATTATAGTCTAAAGTACTTGTTCTCGTTGCTGGTCTAAAATGTTCTAAGTGCTAGGTGTGTGACAAACAAGTATCATGGATAGCAAAGAGCCAGGTGTGTGAAAAACAAGTATGGTGGATAGCAAGAGCAACACAAACAAGGAACCAGACAGCACACGCTAACATAGCTCACTTTGGCCTTCTCTATGTGCTCCTCTAGATATTGTTCCACTTTTGGCCCTCTTTTTTCTCTATTTTTGGGTTGTCATTGTTTTTTGGGATTTTTTACTTTTTATTTTTATTTTTTGATATTTTTTCTTCACTTAGGAGTACAAAAGAAGTAACCACAGAAAATATGAGCTTAAACAAGTGAAAGGCATGGCCTGTGGAAAATTTAGAAGACGTGCTCAAAATTAACAAAAAGCTTGTGACCACGAAAACAGGATCTTGTGACTAGTTTTTGGCCAAAATAAAATTTTTTGAACCTGACACTACGGGTGACGAACAGATCCGATTTTTTTTTCTGATCGATTTTGATATATGGAACGTCGAAATCCAAGTTTGTATGCAAAAACTAGACCAGTTTTACGAACTGACTCCGAATTAGAGGATAAAACGGGAACAATACGCGCAAAATTGGTCACGGCAGCAAGGATTTGATGGAAACGATGGGGAAAAACACACAAACTAGACTCTAACACGACCTAACCAGCAACAAGACCTCGACCAGGACACAAACTCAACACAACAGACTTTGAAACAGAAATATGCAAAGGTTATGGTGCGGAAGGTTCTAGGACAGGAAAAAAAACAAGTATGGCACTAGACTATGGGACGAATGCAAAACACTCAAAACTAGGGGATAAATGTGAACCTGATGGTATACCTTAGCTCTGATTACCACTTAATGGGGATGGGGATCTCGATCTTCTATCAGGTAGAGGTAACTATCGTTGTGGCGGAGAATGACACACCGATCTTGCTTTAGATCGAAAGATCGAACCCTACAATCTTAGCACCACAACTCCTTTGGTTATCAACCAAGACACGAATCCAGTTGACCTCGCCAAGAAGGCTAATCCCTGCCTACGCAACAAAGAACACAAGCAAGAACAAGAAAGAAGACAACCAAATTGCAGATGAATGATTAATCTCACGAAGTTGGGGTCTCACAAACCGATGAACGGCGAAACTATTCTTGACAAATTAATCTAAGCAAAACCCAAAACCTAATGACGGCAGTGGCATATGATTATAAAGGTCTTAGGGTCATCGCCTACCCTGGACGCGCCCCCTAATGGGCCCAAACATGATACACAGTCCAACAGACTAAAAGACGGGTCACAGCACCCTGGCAGATTCTAGATGCTAAGTTGTTTAGACGATTCCCATTGATTCTGAATAGATTTTGATGTGAGACCACTTGGATTGGCTTCCTTATCAAATTAGCTTTCCAACCATATGTGGATCGTTGAAAACTGAGTACGGATGCATCCTGGGTGACTAGTTTAAGGCAGACTGGTCTTAAAGGCCGAGGCAGACTCAAACTCGAGTTGCTTTGGGCCTCCACCTCGGGGACTCCAACCGAATTAGCCTCAGGCCTCCTTCTTGACTTGGACACCCTTGCTGGCCTCCTACCCCTCCATACCATGTGCCAAACATGGTCATATGCATGGGTGTCATGTCCTCATCATATGATCTAAGGCGATGACGGACCTAGGGAGAAAGACGTAGGAGGAATAGTGGATAGGGCGTGCCATGGTGAGCTTGGAGCTCAGCGGCGCTCCGTGTCCATGGCGGTGACGACGACGTGAAATGTCGCATTACCTAGGCTCGAACGGTGGCAATGGCAGGTTGGGGTGGTAGAGCGGCTCACGGCGAAGCGACGCACGTGATGGATTGGATGGAGGTGCGGTGGTGGTGGCGCGCGAGTGCAGCGGAGGTGGGCAGCGACGACGGTGAGCACGGCTCCGCTCGACGAGCTAGCGAGAGGGAGAGAGCAGAGCAAGAGAGTGAGAATGAGCGAGCGCAGCGGCTTTGCCTCCCTTTTCTCCCACTGCTAGCCTAACCGGCCGAGCTGATGCCGGTGAGCGACTGCCACGTGGTGCGCGTGGCCTAGCACCGGTCGTCTACTGCTACACTGCTGCTGCTCGGTTTCAGCCCAACGATGGCCGATGGATGGAGCAACTTCAAGCACATGTAACTCCCAAATGAGCTCGAGTTGGTGAGAAACCCCTTAATAGGAAACTCCCAACTTCAAGCACATCCAACTTTGCTTTAGAAAGCTTCCTCTAAATTGCCATGGTTTTCGAACTACAATGCTCCAAAGTAAGCTACTTTGAAACAGAAAACCAGCTCTAGACTTAGCAAAATTTCAAAGTCCCTAACAGCATTTGATTGCTAATTTGGAGCTATTTTTGACTATATTAGGCACTGAATTAGCTCATGACCCTTAAATAAAGTTTGTTACCCATGCCAAGAACTACAACTTTTATTAGGGGTGCACTACCATGTAAACATTCTATGCTATAGCTCAACTTTGGTCAAAGTAGGATCATGAAAAAATGACATCATGAGTAAACTAGGACTTAGAAGCAAAGTTGGCCCATGTCATGAATACAAACATTGTTCCATTTACCATCCTAGATATGTCTAAGGTGTTTTTGTGACCCCCTACCATCCCTTGCATTGGTCACACATGGTCACAAGCATATGCATGTATATAATCGACATCACATGTGATAATTTGTAAAGATTAAGTTGAAATTCCATATGCTCATGCTCATAAATGCTTGGATGATGCTTGTATTCATGAAATGTAAGTGTCAAATGCAATGCTTAACACTAGGGTGTTATAGCCCCTCCCCCTTATAGAAATCTCATCCTGAGATTTGAAAGACCTACCATTTTTCATAAAAGGTGGAATAAACCTCACTTAGATAATCTTCTCGTTCCCATGTGGCATCTTGTTCACTGTGGTTATTCCACACTACCTTGTTGAACTTAATGACTTCGCTCTGGGTTACTCTTTCTATTTCTTCTAGCACTCGGATTGGTTTCTCTTCATAAGTCAAATCTGATTGGAGCTTAATATTGGTGGGTTCAATGGCTTCATCAGGTACGTGAAGACATTTTCTCAGCTAAGAGACATGAAAGACCTTGAAAATAGTACCCATCTCTGGATGAAGTTTCAACTTGTAGGCGACCTTTCCCTTTTGGTCAATAATCTGATACGGCCCTACATATCTGGGTGCAAGCTTCCTTTTTACTCCAAATCTTTGCACACCCTTTATGGGTGAAACTTTTAAGTACACATAATCTCTCACTTCAAAGGTTAGTGGTCTTCTTCTTTTATCAGCATAACTCTTTTGTTGGGCTTGGGCTGCTTCGATGTGTTGTTGGATAATATGCACTTGTTCTTCAGCTTCTCTGACAAAATCGATACTGTAGTACCTCCTTTCCCTGGGCTCTACCCAGTTCAAAGGAGTTCTACATTTTCGGCTATAAAGTGCTTCAAAAGGAGCCATCTTGATACTCTCTTGATAACTATTGTACGAGAATTCTGTGAGAGGTAACCACTTCTCCCACGATCCCTTGGAGGATATAACACAAGCGCTCAACATATCTTCCAAGATCTGGTTCACTCGCTCGGTCTGCCCAGAGGTTGTGGATGGTATGCTGAACTTCTGATTAGTTTTGTTCCCAAGGCCTTGTGCAAGTGTTCCCAAAAGTGAGCTATAAACTGTGGTCCCTGATCTGAGATTATGGTCCTTGGTACCCCATGTAGCCTCACGACCTAAGAAACATACAACTCAGCGTACTTCCCAGCATGATACTTTATGTTAACCGGTACAAAATGTACTGACTTGGTGAGGCAATCTACAATGACCCATATAGAATCGTGACCTTGTTGTGTCTATGGGAGGCCTATAATAAAGTCCATACTTATTTCCTTCACTCGGTAACAGACATCACACCTAGCAACGTAGGCTACAATTTCCTTCTTCATCTTTGTCCACCAAAAACAGTTTTTCAAATCTTGATACATTTTGCTACTACCTGGATGGATAGACAACTTGGATGAATGAGCTTCATCTAAAATTTGATTTATAAGTTCACGGTCTTTTGGTACCACAAGTCGGTCCTTGAACCATAGCACACCTCTTTCATCTAACCTAAAATGTTTGGTTTCCTATTCCTTCATCTTTCTCTTTATGTGAAACACACCTACATCTATCTTCTGTAGTTCTATAATTTTGCTCTCAAGTGAACAACTAACAGTAATGTTGTGTAGCACAATAGGATGCAATAGATTAAACCCATCTTCCAACAAGGCTTCTAAGGTGTTACAATGAGATTTCTGACTAAGTGCATTTGCTACAACATTGGCTTTTCCCAGATGATAGTGCACTTCCAAATTATAGTCCATAATCAGCTCTAACCATTTACGCTGTCTCATGTTCAGTTTAGGTTGAGTGAAGATATATTTGAGACTTTTGTGATCAGTGTATATGTGACATACATTTCCTAACAAATAATGTCTCCATATCTTCAATGCATGGACAACTGTGGCAAGCTCTAAATCATGTGTAGGATAGTTGACTTCGTGCCTTCTCAACTGCCAAGAAGCATAGGCAATTATACTTTTTATCCTTCTGAAGCAATCTGGTCATGGTCTTAGCTATCTTGGAAAAGTCAGGAATGAAATGACGATAATAGCCTGCTAGCCCTAGAAAACTTCGAACTTCATCAACCGAAGGTAGGGCCTTCCAATCCATGACGTCTTGCACTTTAGATGGGTCTACAGAGATTCCATTTTCAGATAATATATGACCCAAGAAAGGTACTTTCTTCAACCAAAATTCACACTTGCTAAACTTTGCATACAATTTATGCACTCTCAGCCTAGAGAAGACAACTCTCAGATGCTCTGCATGATCTGCCTCATTCTCAGTGTAAATTAGGATATCATCGATAAACACGACCACGATCTTGTCATGCTCGTGCATGAACACCAAATTCATCTGGTACATGAAATAGACAGGAGCATTTGTTAGTCCAAAAGACATGACCAAATACTCATACAAAGCCGTATCTAGTGGAGAAAGTTGTCTTAGGTATATCCTCTGGCCTGATCTTAATCTAGTGGTAGCCTAATCTCAAATCGATCTTAGAGAATACCTTTGCTCTTTCCAATTGATCAAACAAAATATCAATACGAGGCAAAGGGTACTTGTTCTTAATAGTTATGGTATTAAGCGGCCTATAGTCCACACACATCCATAATGATTTGTCCTTCTTCACAAATAAAGCTAGACAACCCTAGAGAGATGAACTAGGTTGAATAAGACCTTTGTCCAAAAGTTCTTGTAGCTGAATTTTAAGTTTGGCTAACTCATTGGGTGGCATCCTATAGGGTCTTCTTGAGATAGGTGTTATACCTGGCACTTACTCAATCTTAAACTCGACATCCCTATCTAGTGGCAAACCTGGCAACTCATTGGGAAACTCACAAACTATAGGAATATCACAGAGAGAAGTGGTTTGGATGGCACAAGACAAGTTTTGAAGATCAAAACTTCTAGGAAGTGGCACTAGGAAAGCACCATCCCCTTTAGGTTCCCTCAACATAATGGTTTGAGTGGATGTGTCGATAAGAACTCTGTGCCCCCTCATCCATTTCATGCCCTATATCACATCTATGGCTAATCCTGGCAATACTATAAGATGCAAAGTGTACTCCCGCTCTTGTATGGAGATGAGTACATCTCTGACTAATTGGTTTGTGGAAATAGTAGCCCCAGCTGAAGTTATACTATAACCACACTTGTCTTCGACCACTTTCTTCTGATCATGCTTAGATGCAAATGTCTGACTCATAAATGAATGCGAAGCTCCAAAATCAAATAAAACAATTGTGGGGTGTTTGTTTACAAGGAACATACTAGCGGTAACAACTTCCCCTATGAGAATTTCCTCCGCAGCTATATAGTGCACGTACCCAGGACGTGCCTTAGAATTGGTCTGCTTTTGGTTACCCTGGTTTTGATTTCCACTCTTTTTGGGATAAGGGCACTCCTTGGACTAGTGGCCCATCTGATTGCAGTTGAAGCATGGCTGGTTACTTCTTGTCCCTGTTGAGCTTCCTTGGCCTGCATTACCCTTGGGCAGGGCAATCGTGAATGCCTTGTGAAATACCTTCTGAGGTCGGCTAGACTAGGTGTTCTTTTGGGGAGGCCTAAACTTAGGTGCTGGGGGATGGAATTGTGGCCTTGCTACCATGGAAGCCCTTTACTAAGATGAGCCTAAGGCACCCGCCTTAGCGGCTTGCTTGTGGCCTTTTTCTATGGCATGTAGGTTGTTCTAGTTTTCCTACGTTAGGGCACCTCTCACAAAGTCATTGTATGTAGCACATTTGGAGTTGGCCATTGTTTTCATCAACTTAGTGCTGAGGCCTCTCTTAAAACTTTCAATCTTCTTTGCCTCTATATCAACAAATTCTAGGGCATAGAGGGACAAGTTATTGAAGGCATGCATATACTCTGTAAGAGTCTTGGTCCCTTGGTTGAGCTTCATGAACTTGGCTACCTTCATACGCATCAGCCCTAGGGGAATATGATGCCCTCTAAAGCATCTCTTGAATTGCTCCCAGGTAACATTTGCTCCAGTAGGTAAGGCAGACAAATAATGAGTCCACCAGATACCTGCATGCCCCTACAGTTGATGTGATGCTTACTCGGCCTTCATCATTTCGGGGACCGTTTACACCAAAAATTAGCAGAGAGAATGTGGGAACTTGAAGCTTCTAAGATTGTATCATTAATGAATCGATCAGAAGTGAATCGATGTCAGCTAGTTTTGATGCAGTGTCGAAATCAGCTATTTTATAGATGACATGAGCGGACAACGTCAATGGACTACGTATGGATGGCGTCAAAAAAATGTCGGACTCTACAAAAAGGGAAAGATTAGGGTCCAAGTTATCTTAAGTTAGGAATGTTTTCTTTTACTCCAAGAATTGTAATGAGTCGTATTTGAGTAGGATTCATGTTTAGGTTCCGGGTATAAATATTGGACCCTGGCTATTGTAAAAAATAACAAATCAATCAATACCAATTACTTTTTTGGCTTCATGCCAACCCTTAGGAGTATGAGTACTGTAGACCACGATGAGTTCTTCAACAAGCAGGGTTGCATCGATCCAGTCGACCTCCGTCTCGTCTGTGAGTATAGTCACAGCTTATACTTTTGTTTGTAAGGCTGCATCGGTCCGGCCGACCTCTTATGAGCTTTAGTATAAGTTAGTTATCAATCTATATCATTATTTGTAAGGCTACATCAGCTGATTGATCTCTTACGAATCATAATATAGATCAAAGTTATCGATCTTGTGTTAAATAACTTGTTTAATACAATATCACCAGTTACCGAATCAGCTAAGATTAGTAAGATTTTCCTTGCTATTTTTGGTTGATTTACCAATTATCGATCTTGTTATAATTAATGTTCTATTAATCATAACAAATCATCTGATTGAAATAGAGATAGATCGGGATCATATCATCATAATTGACCGTCTTCTAGTCTAGTCACACTATGAATCTCATAACTGATGGCTTAATTCTGCTATATTGACTATTTTGTCTCTATTCCAATCAAGCACAGTATGCATTCAAAGACATGTTTCGATCTTGGATAAACTCACTAGTTAATGAGATCTAATCTAATGACACTACCATAGCTGCATTGATCCGGTCGAACCTCATTGGTAAGACTTTAGAATAGATATTATTGATTAGTGATTTTGTTCGTGATCGAGATATGTACTCTATTTGTTTGCTATGCATGCATTGGCTATTTTAGCTGATTCGCCTGTGCTTTCACAGATATGGCACGCTTTTCATGAACCTATTGACATATAGTCGGTTTTGTGGATTTTTCTAATTTTAGATTATTGTCATCATCATAGCTGCATCGATCCGGTCAAACCTCACTGTTGATGGTAATAAATTAGATCTTCAAAGTTTGTAGACCTATTTATATTAAACAGTCGATTGTTTGCGTCGTATACCCTTTTTACCGAATTCATTAGCTTTGCACCACGTATTCAATAAATCTAATTTAGCCAATGATGTATCTTTAACGCGTACATATTACTAGCTCAAGGGAAAGGATCATTAAAACTAGGTGCATTGTACTCGTTATTATAAATCAATCATGACCCACGAGCATCACAGTCCTTAACAGTCGATTTCTTCTCGTATCGGCTATTTAGTCGATTTTCCCATTTGGCTGCTCTTGAAGTAGCACACTTGGAACTGTTTGGGCAAAACCAGCATGTTCCACCTTAAATTACTAGTAAACCTTCTCTCCTTGTTGATTGCATGTCAAATTGACTGGCACGCTTTCGGGATTCATAGGATCGACTAGTCCTATGTTGAAGCCAAGTAGATCTCCGGATCGTTCGAGCTTGCTGCACGTCCTTAGGCGCGTTCCCACGTTTTTGCGCCGACACATGTTCTAGCACTCTCGATGGGACCCCACAATCATCATGACAGCTCACACCAATAGGGACATTCTTATGGTGCCTTATGAAGACTTACCTCATGAGGATAAGGATGTTATTAGTAAAGCCATAGAGGAGTTTCAGAACAAGTTTCTGTTGTCCTACACCAAGACATGTGACAATAAAGTTATTCAAAAATATCCACTACCAAGAGTTTTGATGCATGGGCAGTCAGATACGGATGAAGCTGATGATAGGTGTTTCTTTGTAGATGCTATCAACAAATCTGTTCATGATGCCATGTTGAATCATAATACAACTTTCTTTAACACATTCCACAATACCATGAAGGAGGTGTTTTATGGATATCCAATAGATCAGATTGGACCGGCTTATTACAACATTCCACATCTGTCGACTCAAGGGACTAATCAAGCCGGTACTAGCCATCAAGAAGCAGCAGTAGCTAGCAATGATGATGTCCAGGCAGTTCAGAGCTCATCTCAACAAGTTTAGGGTATTGTTACTAATCAAATATAGAATAATTCTGGATCATTAGTGTAGTATGTGCAACAGCCGATCGGGTAGGTTCAAAATCAGATGATTAATTTTGGCACGTCAGGCCAAATACCGCCGTTGGCTCAAAAAATAGCACCATCGGTTCAAAGGATTCATAGAGATACTGATCCCAATGTTTACAATCAGAGACTTCAAGCAGCAAATCAGCAAAGGACCCAACAGATAGAGATTCCACAAGGATATCATTATGGCATAGATTATAATACACCTCATATGATTCCAAATCTAGGGTATCAAGGTACCCAAAATTTTAATCCACAGATGGGTCAGCAATTGCAAAGAAATCCAGATTCGAATGTCGATGAGTTGTTGCTCAAAATAATCGAAATGATGAAGAATCAATTTGGTTTAAAACCAAAAGGGCAGACCTTTTCGTACAAACGTCCAAATCTAGATTGGTATGATTTGGTTGCTCTTCCTACAAATTACCTGCTCCCAAAATTTGGCAAGTTCACTAGTCAAGATAGCATAAGTACAATAGAACATGTCAGTAGGTATCTTACATAGTTGGGCTAAGCATCTTTTGAAGAAGCTCATCGAGTTCGTTTCTTCTCCTTGTCCTTGTCAGGACCAGCTTTCACCTGGTTTTCATCGTTGCCAGTTAATTCTATTGCCAATTGGACTGACCTAGAGAAGAAATTTCATACATATTTCTATACTGGGACAGGAGAAAAGAAAATCACAGATTTGATGACCATAAGGCAAAGAACTAATGAATCAGGTGTTGAGTTTCTTCAGAGGTTCCAAGAAACAAGAAATTTGTGTTTTTCAATGAATCTAACTGATGATCAACTAGCTGCTTTGGCTGTTCAAGGAATGTTGACAACCTGGAGAGAAACATTGCTTGGGCAAGAGTTTGACAATTTTGGTCAGTTAGCTCAATGAGTGGCAACACTTAATAGCTAATTCTAAAATATACGCAGAGATACCCGATTCTAAAAAAATGCCACAATTGCTGAAGCTTATAATCCATATTCAATTAATGATGATGATGAGGATGAAGAAGAAGAGGAGATTGTTGCGGCTGAATGGAATTAGGGTAAGAAGACAGTGATGGTGCCAAATCCTTGGGGAAAAAGAGTTGAAGGAAACTATGATTTTGACGTCATAAAATCAGACAAGCTCTTTGATTTCTTGCTCGAGAGAGGATAGATCAAATTGCCTGCCAATCATGTTATGTTACCTCCTGATCAATTGAAGAATAAGAAGTTTTGCAAATTTCATTACGCTACTTCTCATTCTACTAATGAGTGCAGAATTTTTCGGCAACATATACAGAGTGTTATTCAGCAAGGGAAGCTTAAATTTGATACACCTCGGAAGATGAAAGTTGATGATAATCCTTTCTCAAGAGATCAGAATATGGTTGATGCTAAATTGCTCAAAGGGAAGACTAAAGTCCTAACATCAACAAGAGCAAAAGAAACTAGAATAGTTGATCCAGAGATGCAAATATCGGCTGATAGATATAGAGAAATTAAAAGGCGTCGTGACCAATAGAAGAGTCGATATGAGCAGCGAGAGATGTCAAGAAACGGAGCGATAAGGCCACGTGTTACATCTCGAATTTTGTTGAATAAATGACAATGACAGAAGGAAAAGGATTATCAGTGTTGGTTGGAAGAGAAGGAATACTAGCATCAACAAGAAGAGGAGTGGTATGAAAGAAAACAAGCAGAATCACATTGGAATTGTCCTTTCTTCAAACATTGTTGGAATGAAGGTTTGAAATTGCCTACTAGAAATAATTGCCCAAAGTGTAGTGAACAATATTGGGAGTTTTGACAATCTCAAGCCAACCGCCGGTCTATCCATGCTCAAAATGAGTATCATCATAATAATATCGATTGGGAAGTGAATTGCTGATCAAAACTGGGCTGATTATGTAGAAGAAGGTGATGAGGAAGAGTATGTTTGGCAGGAAGGGAAATGGTGTCCAGGAGGTTTAACAAGAAGTCAAAAAAAGAAGGGTACAACGCCTAAGGAATAGAGAGATAGAACAAGCTCAGAAACCTGGTAAACCTCAAGTATGGCATGCTAAACAAACAACCGATAAAGGTCAACCATCGGCTAATATTCAAATGGCTTTTCTTTTGCCGTCAGAATTTAGAGCTCCAGCAAATCAAGAAGTCTATTTAGATTTTGATGAATCAGAATATGAGGAGATAGTTGCCAAGTTTATAGTGATACGGCAAGCTATATTTGATAAGCCAGTCAAGCATCGGCACTTAAAGACTTTATATGTAAAAGGTTTTGTTGATGTGAAGCTGATGAGCAAAATATTGGTGGATGGAGGTGCTTCTGTTAATCTTATGCCTTATACTACTTTTCATAAGCTTGGCAAGGGACCAGGACATTTATTTGAGACTAACATGATGCTTAAGGATTTCGGGGGTAATGCATCCAAGACCAGGGGGCAATAAACGTTGAATTGACAATTGAAAGTAAGACTTTACTCACTACATTCTTTGTCATTGATGGAAAAGGTTCATATAGTTTACTCCTTGGTCGTGATTGGATTCATGCAAATTGTTGTGTACCATCGACTGTGCATCAATGCTTGATTCAGTGGCATGGAGATGATGTTGAGATGGTTCATGCTGATGATTCTGTGAGTATAGCAACAGCTGATCCAATGTATTGAGAACTAGAAGATTTCGAGTGTTTTTCTGGCAAGCTATGGGAAGGAAGCTTCATTAAGATCAATGATCAAAACCAACAGCCGATCCAAGCAGACGGGGCTAAGAGTTTGTTTAATGGATAATCCAATAGATGGTATAGATGGTAAACTAGGACATGGCTTTATGTCGGTCGATGAATTAGAGGAGATAGATATTGGTTCTGGAGATAGGCCTAGGCTGACGTATATAAGTGCTAAGTTAGATCCTGAGTATAAGCGAGAAGTTGATAGATTTATTAAAGGAATTTAAAGATTGTTTTGCTTGGGAATATTATGAGATGCCGGTCTAGATCGATCAATTGTTGAACACTGGTTGCCAATCAAACCTGGATATCAGTCGTTTAAACAAGCTCCGAGGAGATTTAACCCAAATGTTCTTGATGATACCAAAAAGGAGACTAGAAGATTACTAGAAGCAAAATTTATTCGACCATGCCGTTATGCAGAGTTGATATCGAGTGTTGTTCCTGTGTATAAGAAAAATGGGAAGTTAAGAGTTTGCATTGATTTTAGAGATCTAAACAAGGCTACACCCATGGATGGTTATCCGATGCCAATAGCCGATATGTTGGTAGATGCAGCAGTCGGACAAAAGGTTATTAGTTTCATGGATGGCAATGCTTATATTTTGGAAATGCTAGGAGAAGAAGAGGAGTTTCACAGAGCGATCAATGGAAAGTATCTAAAGAAATATTATCCTAGCGTTTGAATCAATACTAGACAACCGATTTGTTTAGTCATCTACTCTAATAGCCGGTACCAGAAGGGTATCGCCTTTAGTTTAAAAAATTAACCCAAAAAGGGGAAAAGCCGATACGATATGTATCGCCTATAGAGCAAAAACCAACAAAGAAACGATTATGGTATACACAAGACATTGCAGAAAGTACACTAAGACACGATCATACAAAAATAGAAGACTTTATTCATTGATTAGTTTGCCCTAAGTACAAACTAGTCAAAGACATTATTTATCACATCCTGAGCGGATGTAATGTCCATGATGGCCTCTGCAACATCAACAAAGTCCTCGATTAACTCATGCTCATCGGGGCCATTGCCCATCGGGAAACTGGTCTCCATGGTATGGAGCTCATACCTAGTTTGGACCTACGCCGCGGCTAGCGCCACCGATGCGCCACAACGGATGCCATGGAGGGCGATCTCCTAGACACGGGCCAAGACATCATGGAGGCGGGCATTGATGAAGGGGGCCCAGGCATTGACGGCTGTCGTAGTCATGTTCGCCGCCAGTTGGAGGGTCTCCAACTGCACCGTCAGGGCTGGCGATCACAAAAACAAAGAAGCTATCAAGACAAAGACAGTGGAAATTGAAATAAGGGTTTTCTTGGAGTTCATCTTACCCACCACCATGGCATTAGACTTGGCCAGCCACGCCCGAGCAGCGCTAGCCTCTTCCTCGCTGGCGAAGAGGGTTTCTTGACAGGCCCTGAGGTGGATCTCAAGCTGGCCGTTCTCCTGAGTTGCCTCGAAATAACGGTCCTAGGCCGCCCTCCACTCCTGGAGGAAACGTCGGGCGTCGTTGTGGTTGTAGGAGTTAGAGGAGTCTGACGACGAATCTGGCATAGAGGCGGCATCAAATGTAGCATTGGAGGGCTTGCTAGCCCTGAGAGGAAGTGGACGAAGGCTATCATTCAGGATGAACCTATAAACAAGTTAGAAAAGTTCATTACCTTGAGCAGAAGATGTCGATCTCACCTCATATGGTGGATACACTGGCTCATTGGTAGGTTCTCCTCTAGGACCTCCTCCACCGTGTGCTTGCCCCGGTTGTCCTCTCTAGCCATAAGGTTTTGTTGGATCTACGGAGAGGAGGAAGAAAACCGCTATAGGGTTTGTGAAGGCGGAGAAGCGCAGAGAATAGAAGCAGTTGCAAGTGTGATGTGTTTGAGGCCGAAGTCCTTGGCTGGTATTTATAGCCACGAAGCGAGGTAGTAGATATCTCGGGATGTGCAAAAGGAAACCGCAATTAATAGAAGGTGAAGGGCCGCCCCACTAATGCCGAAGAGAATGCGGCGTTGATAACTGAGGATAGAAGATTGAATAGTTTTCTTAATGGAGGCCATGTTTTCAGACTTAATTGGATTAAAGTCAGAGGTCTGGAATCAACTATTTTCAAATTAGCTCTTTAGCCGAGACAAGAGATACAATAGATTAGCGGAAAATATTGTTCTCATTAGTTTCACACGGGATATATGTTACAAATAGTGACATTACAAGTTCAAAATATCCTGGATTGCCTTCAAAGCTTTCAGCTGAATAGCATCAACCTCTGCAATTTGTTGCTTATCTCCTTCGGCTGATCTAGGAATGTTCTCAAGGCTGCTGCGAATGGCCTTGCCTTCTTTAACCTTGGTCAGCATCTCTTGTTTCTTCTGTTTAATGGCATTGGGGATCTGAACCAAGTTGGACTCATGGCAATTGATGGAGGCCTTCACACTTTCTAGTTCTTTCTCAAGTTTAGCACGCCTAGCTCTTAGCTGATTCAACTCTGGTTCAATTCTGGAAGAGGAATTCTTTAGATTATCAATTAGTTGTGCTAATTTTTTGGCTTCTTGTTTATTGGAATTCTTCTTGTCCATCAAAGCTTCACGGTCAAACAGATTCCTTTGAGCTTTTCTCACCTTTGGGGCTTGATCTTCAATGATGGATAAAGGAGTCAAAGCTTTGATGAGATCTGGGGACAAATTATCCTCGATAGCTAAGAAGATTCTTCGCATTGGATCGGCATCTTGGACCAAATCGGCTATATCATTCTCAAGCATTGGCAATATGTCCCTTAGCCAATTTCTGATCTCTTTTGATAAAGTCTCTTGGAGAGAGGTGACTGATGAGCTGATCTCACCTTCATCTATGTATTCTTCAAAGTTGAAGGAGTAGCTCAGAGCTGGAGAATTAAGTGTCTACATATGAGCAAAGGAAATCTTGTTAGGAGGATCGGATCAGTTGATAATAAGATAAATGGTGAAGTAAACATAGTACCTTTTCTGGAAGAGGCTCTAGTTGAAGAGAAGGAACAGCCAATGATGTGCCAGCATCTTTTTCAACAATTGTTTGAATCGGCTCTAAACTTTTAGTGATGGCATCTGCAGACATGAGGGAAATTTCTCAAAAGATTATATTGGTTTCAGGAAGATAAATTAGGCATATGACTTTCTTACCATCAATTGTTTGCTAGACTGAAGATTTGATAGTCTGGGTGTCAACATCAACAGGATCATTTTCAGTGGGTAGACTGTCTGACTCCTGCTCTTGCATGAATGTTTCCTCAGGGAGTGTCTAGCATGGTAAATGGTCAGAGAAGGGTGAAAACTGAATAAGAATTAAGAGTTTTGAGGAGATATCATGGCAACATCAGGAAGTGAAGTTGAAGGGTTCTCATCTTCTACCATCTTAGAAGCATTGGTTCTTTCAACCAAAATTGGCTCCTTTTGAGGATCGGCTAATGAAGGTTTGGTTGGTGCTGATTTAAATGTCTGGGACAACAGTTCAACACCCAGAGCAGATTGGGATGCAATGGTTGATAACTATGAGAAAAGAATCGGAATTAGAAGTTGAATATCATTTTGGAAAGAGGATGAATTGTTTTACCTGAGCAGTTGATGGTCTTGTTCTGTAAAGTCTTTTCCCAGTGATGGTTTTCTAGGTTACCCCTTGGGCTACTTTGCGTTTTGAAGATTGATATGTTACAATTGTAGGAAGAGCTTGGGTTTTCATTAGCTTCTTCAGTGTAGGTGCAGTTGATCCCAGTCTTGAGATTAGACATGGCGGATAATACTCTATAGCATGCCCCTTTCTATCCACAATTAGGGGATTGAATTCAGTATCCTGCAAGGGAGTTCTGTTAGATAAGTTGATAGAGGGACTTTAGTAGATGATCTTTATGAAAGAAAAAGAGTTAGCTAGTTACCTCTTTGTTGGAAGCAAAATCTTCATCCAGAGCTATGCAGCTAGGATGAACTAGCCGGCAGAAGAGGTGGGAGTGCCATTCTTGCCACCAAGAATCATATAAATGAAAAGTGAAGGAGGCTCTAGTGCATTCATGTAGATAGACGGAAGGAAGATTTGATCCTAACTGGAAAACTCTAGAAGCTTCCATTGCCTCACTGATGCCCTCTCTCGATTTTAGTATATCTTTGAAAAATAGCATGGGAGGCAATTGACCAAGACCAAACTGACAAGCTATGAAAGAAGGGTTGTAAAATTCATAGGTCGGAAGGTTGCCTAGAAGAAATGAACCTATAGACATTTTGTCGTGGCCATGACGAAATTCGACTGGTAGAACACAGGGTTTGATGAAAGAATTGAAGATTGCAACTTCCGTTTCGTCCGAGCAGCCTGATTCAAACCGAAATTTGAATGGAAAGACCAACTCGTTTTTCTCATCTTCATCATAGGGTAGCTAGGTCACAATATCTACATCAAACCCTCTATAAAACTTCTTGAAGAGGTGGCCTACATCGACAACAATTGTTATGACCGATGCAGCTTCACCATAGTTCATACACTAGCGGGTTCTTCCTTCTTTTCCTTTGTATTCCTCATCAAAGTTGGAGGAGGGAAAACTCAAATTCTAGAGATTTGGCTTCACAATCTTGTGGATATACAAATTTAACCACATTTGTATTAACCACCAATGGTCACTAATGGTGTGCACTGCTTCATTCTTCAGCAGCTGAGCAGCCACCTGGTGCATCAAGTGGTAAGCTAATCCCAATAGATACTTTCCAAGAGGAATCTCAATGCCTACTGCTAGATGCTCTGCCAAGAGTTTATGATTGTAAGTCAGACCACAAGATGACCCACAGAAGATGAATCTTTCTAACCACATGTTCAGAAAAGCCACATGTTCTCTTTCGCTAACAGTCGATTCATTCCCAATGTGATTCTGATATAGCTTGCCCATCTTGTGTTGTCCGATATTTTGGCCAATTTCTTTGACCCAACGCCTAAGAGTTTGTATAGCTACATTGGTCCTATTATTCTAAGGCTGGTCAACATATAAACATCGGCCAAGGTAATAGTCATTGGGCCATGACTAAAGATGAAGGCATTCAAGGTGTTAGACCAGAAGTAAGAAGCGACAATTAGGAGTGAATTATTTCTCTCCATTCCGAACAGTGAAAGTGTCAGGCTTTAGCTTAAATCATAAACTTCCTAGTCTCCGCCCTTTTTGTCTGACACTCTACGGAACCAGTCTCTCCATCCCTTAGGCATTTTGGGCCAATTCCTAAAGGAATTTTTGGTGTTCCAAGAAGATAGATCTACCAAGGACTGCCTGTAAGGAATTTGATTGGTTTCTTGGTTGATAAAATCCAAAGGATTAGTATCTCCCATGGCTCAAAGGTAATAAGCATTTGGAACAACAAACGAAGGAATCAAAATTTCATTTTCCATTCCCTAGAAAGCCAGATGAGATAAACTTAAGGAAAAGAAAAAATATAGAGCAGCGGCTGATAGTTGAGAGGCAGAAATTTGGAGACATACCTCAAGGATGTAGTCGCTGGTCACCATTTTAGTTCGAATAGATTTGAATCTGAGAGAGGGATTGAGAGGAGTGACTTGAAAAGCAGCTCGAGCAAAGTAGAGAAACTGCTAGGGTTGGAGCTCTGGTGGTGGCGGCTTTGGTTATTGAGGCTTGCTTGAAGAAGAAGGGGAAAGTAAATCGGCCGAATGGATTGAAGGTGATACTATTGGGATGCTATATAAAGTTTGGCCCAAAAAGTCAGGAGTCAAGCGTTTGTTTCGTAATAGGTGGTTGCAATGCGGTGAACAGATGAATGAAATTTTGGAATAAAATTATTTTCTCCCAAAATTGGGGGGGCATGTGTTTACAGTAAAATTTAGCAGAGAGATCGTGGGAACTTGAAGCTTCTAAGATTGTATCATCAAGAAATCGATCATATGTGAATTGATGTTGGCTGGTTTTGATGCAATGTCGGAATCAGCTATTTTATAGATGACACGAGCGTACAACGTCAATGGACTATGTACGGATGGTGTCGGAAAAAATGTTGGATTCTACGAAAAGGGAAATAGTAGGGTCCAAGTTATCTTAAGTTATGTTTTCTTTTACTCCAAGAATTATAATGAGTCATATTTGAGTAGGATTCGTGTTTAGGTTTCGGGTATAAATATTGGACCCTGGCTATTGTAAGAAACAACAAATCAATCAATACTAATTACTTTTTTTGTCTTCACGCCAACCCTTAGGAGTAGGAGTACTATTGATCTCGATGAGTTCTTCAATAAGCAGGGCTGCATCGATCCGGTCGACCTCCGGCTTGTCTATGAGTACCATCACTGCTTATACTTTTGTTTGTAAGGTTGCATTGGTCCGACCGACCTCTTATGACCTTTAGTATAAGTTAGTTATCGATCTGTATCAGTATTTGTAAGGCTGCATCAGCTGATCGATCTCTTACGAAACATAATATAGATCAAAGTTATTGATCTTGTGTTAAATAACTTGTTGTTTAATACAATATCACTAGTTACCAAATCAGTTAAGATTAGTAAGATTTTCCTTGCTATTTTTGGTTGATTCACTAGTTATCAATCTTGTTATAATTAATGTTCTATTAATCATAACAAATCATCTGATTGAAATAGAGATAGATCGACATCATATCATCACAATTGGTCGTCTTCTAGTCTGGTCACACTATGAATCTCATAATTGATGGCTTAATTCTGCTAGACCAGCTATTTTATCTCTATTCAAATCAAGCATAGTATGATTCAAAGACATGTTTTGATCTTGGATAAACTCACTAGTTAATGAGATCTAATCTAATGACACTACCATAGTTGCATCGATCCGGTCGAACCTCACTAGTAAGACTTTAGATTAGAGATTATCGATTAGTGGTTTTGTTCATGATTGAGATATGTACTTTGTTTGTTTGCTATGCATGCATCGGCTATTTTAGTCGATTCACCTGTGCGTTCACAGATATGGCACGCTTTTCATGAACCTATTGACATATAGTCGGTTTTATGGATTTTTTGGTTTTAGATTATTGTCATCATCATAGCTGCATCGATCTGGTCGAACCTCACTGTTGATGGTAATAAATTAGATCTTGACAGTTCGTAGACCTCTTTATATTAAACAGTCGATTGTTTGCATGGTATACCCTTTTTTACCGAATTCATTGGCTTTGTACCACGTATTGATTAAATCTAATTTCGCCAATGATGTATCTTTAACGCGTACATATTAATAGCTCAAGGGAAAGGATCATTGAAACTGGGTGCATTGTACTCGTTATTATAAATCAATCATGACCCACGAGCATCACAGTCGTTGACAGTCGATTTCTTATCGTATTGGCTATTTAGTTGTGTTTCCAGTTTGGCTGCTCCCGAAGCAGTACACTTGGAACTGTCTGGGCAAAACTGGCATGTTCCACCTTAAATTACTGATAAATTTTCCCTCCTTGTCAATTGCAGGTCAAATTGACTGACATGCCTTCAGGATTCACATTATCGACTAGTCCTGTGTTGAAGCCAAGCAGATCTCCGGATCGTTCCGGCTTGCTGCGTGTCCTTAGGCGCGTTCCCACATTTTCGCGCCGACAGTGACCCTCAACAAATGGAACTTCTATTCAATAGTGTTCAACCACTTATCAGCCTAGAGCGGTTCTTCTGCCTCTTTAAAGATAGGAGGCTTAGTCTCCAGAAAGTCCTTGAATGTACTATATTGATTTGGCTCTGGCCCCTGATTCTGCTGGTGGGCACGGGCTGTGTTCTATGCAATGAGGCATAGTGTTTCTTCCATTGCTCACTGATTCCCTAAGAATTGTGTGAAAAACTCATTCGCGGAGGGTGGCGGTGGTGGTGGGATGTCACCATCATTGCCACCATTTTTGTTGTTGCTGGCCCCAGCACGTGTGCGAGGCATCTGCAAAATTGCAGCAATAAGTGATTATTGGATGACGTCAAGAGATTATAGAAGAATTGTATAATCATGCCAAACTAATACTACTGGAGAGAATCTTAATTCATACAATAAAACAAAGGCACAATAGTTCATTCTCACAACATAACATCACCAATTTGATCACTTATCGTACTCGCAATGCATTAACATGCATGTCACATTTCACCAGCAAAACGAAACTAGAATTTCATTAGAGTTCGACCCATAGGGGACCAACATGCAAGGTTCCAATATTACAATAACGATACATTTCAAGATCAAAACTAAAGCTACATGTCCATTACATAAAAGATCGAAAAAGATACGAAACTAGCACATCTATCTAATCACTATAGTTGAGTTAGGGCTCAAAGTGGTCACTATCAACACCGAACATATAATCACCATGGTTGTCCTCCTAGGGCTCGACCTCCTCCTCAGACTCCTCGACATCCTCCATGCCATCATCATCGGCAACCAATACATTTGGATCTTCTTCATCTGCGGCTACTGGGGAGGAATAGGATTAATGATGTTGTTGAGGCATGAACATCATGCTGAAGCTCCACAATGTTGTTCTGGTGCTCCTGAATCTAACATCGATACTTCGCCTCCCTCCAACGGTAGTCATTCTCTAGCTGCCCAGCTAGAACCATAGTCCTAGTCCTAGCCTCCTCTCTAGCCTCTACAAGATGGTAGGCCTCATCCCTCTGTTGGATGGCCTGCACCCTCTGAGCATGGGCAGCCTGTGTCTCTACCTGTGCTGCGTTCCTATCTGCAACAACATTCTCCATCTAAGTCTGGAGGGCTCCCAATGCTATATGAGCGTCATCAGTGTCCCAAAGAGCTTCCATCGATGTCTTCTTGTGCTTACGCACATGCTTCTTCAGCCTTCGTTGTACTTCCTTAGCTTCCATGAGCTTGTTCACATAGATGTTATAAGACTCTTGCCAGAAATAGCGGGTGTCCTCTCCGACATAAAACATCTACATGACAGTGAACATAGCACTCATAGCAGGACTCGAGCTCTGTGCCCACTCATCATGGTCCCGCACCATAGAAACGTGGTCATACTACCTCTAAACTGCCAAAGCTACATCCACCTGATGAATAGATCCCGCTGCACTATTGGTGAGTGAATCACCATGCTATTAACACAGTGTGCTCAAGATCTCAAAGGCTACCACATGAGCTCCTTCCCAAGGGGTTCTTCCCTTAGGCCCTGCTTTCTAGCCCTGGTACTATGGTGCCCATGTACAAGCTGGGATGGACACTTGCACCTCAAACCATGGTTCCTCCTACACATGCCTCTGTGTCCAAAAGTATTGGGGTGGCTCTGTGTACCCCACAAAATACAACACTCTCTAGAGCAAGGCTAGTGTGCCAAAGATACCCAAGAATGCCTCGTTCCCTTCTGGTGGGTAATAGGCTACCATCTGTAGCAAAATGGTGCAACTCTCATGAGGACAATGTTATAATAGAAAAGAGTTACTTAACCGAATAAGAAGCTTATAAGGGGAGGAACAATGCAAGTATGTAATGAATGACTTATCATGATGCATGCACGTTCCATACGTCCTCACAAACTTAGGAAAATTGAAACTTCTAGCGGCATACATGGTGGCATACATACATTCTCTCATAAATAACGTAACTAGTCAGGCTACATGTTTCGTTGTTAGCGTACCTGCACAAGAATTTCATTTCAGCCCAGCCCCGCAATTGTACAAGCAAAAATGAAAATCTAGGGTCTAGGTTGGAAGCTAAATACTTCCATATATATATACCCATATATATATAATTCTATATCAAAGCTACCCAAAAGTAAATACGTCCCATACACACATATAAATATGCATATATAGTCGTATCAAAGCTAACCCACAATTCAATACCTTAGTATATATATATATATGAGACATATATATACTTCAATATCAAAGCTACCTCTCCCCTTAGACCACATGCTCACAACTTGTGGTCATGCCACTCATCATCTTACCTTAGGCATAGAGGCATTTGATCCATACATTACCACTCAAGTGAATGGCACCCATATAATAGCATGACGTATGGACGACGAAATAAAACCCCCCATGTTAGTACCTATTTAGCCACCTAAAATCCTTCACTGGGCATAAGGGAAAGGATCACTTGCACACCTTAGATTAAAATTTTAGATTTGGACACCTATATATATAACTATAAGTTGCCAAAAACTGGTTTTGGAAAACAAAAACCTTTGTTTTAAATACACATGTGAAAAATAATGTTAAATCTTGCTCTGATGCCAGTTGTAACAGAACCATCCAATTTATAAGAGCACAAGTACAATGGCAACCACCGGAGCGGTCACACTTTCATACTTGAACCCATATAAACCCGATAGTCCATCGAGTACCACGATGTGTCTTGATTCATTGCCAACATACAACCAAGATCGTACATGATTCAACATACATGCCACATATTACATAGAGTTCACAAATACATCACCATCCATTGGACTACGATTAAAGTTATTACAAACCAAGTTCAAATAAAGTAGTAGCAGAAGCAAACTAGTTTTTAAACCAACATCTCACACCATTGTTCAAATACTTGTTAGTCTATGATCACAACCCACCAAAAGCATCATAGATTAGATATATAAATAGAAGCGCCTTGCTCGAGGCCTACTCCTCGTCCACAGCAGGACAGAAGCAATTCTTACAATAGCCATGAAAGACTATGTTACCTGCAACAAGTGGAGAATAAGCCTTGAGTACAAGAAGGTACTCAGCTAGACTTACCCATCATAAACCAAAAATAAAGTGATTGCAAGGATCATGCAAGCCTTTATAAGTGGAGCTAGCTTGACAACATTTTGCATAAAAAGCCACTAATTTAGCTATACATTTTATATTTCGGTCATCAAATTAATTATAGCTATTCATCTCTACATTAGCAACTAACCTGTGCAAACATGTCGTATATCATTTAGTAGCATAACAATAGTAACCATAGCCGGTGTAATATTTCCTTGTTCAGCATAACCATCACATTCCATAATCTAGTTACTACGATGTTGGAGCTAGTCAAGTTTCTCACTATTCGGGAGAGACAACGATTCAAATCGGTTGCAACCAGCTGGGCAGTATTCCTAACACAAACCCTGGTCTACCAGCCATGGTAGCCTTAGGTCACCTTTGATACAACTTAGGTACACATTTTGCGGGTTCGATTAGCGCCGCACAATCAGGGACTCTACCGGTTGCCAGGACGATCAGGACTACCCTGCCCTTAGGCTCACGTCTGGCTCCCCACACATCCTTACTACCTCCAGTGTGTGCACTTTGACAGAACAAGGCCCGACCTAAGTTGAGCTATTTGGCTTCGCGGTCAGAATGAGTTATCTGGCTAGCTAAGTGAGAGGCATATGTTCAATCTCGACAGAAGTGCCAACAACGGTACGGTCCTTAATCGACACGAACAGGACCAACATAGCCAACCCAACACCATTACATATAAGATCCTACCCGGTCTCCACTTGATAACATCCCATGGTTATTTTTCACAATAGCAAATATAGTCAACCGTGCTTAGGTATCCACCTATATCTCACAGGCGACAGGAAATCACCTGACTTCTATCGGTCTAAGCATGGCTAAGCATATGTTTGATCCTACACCTACATAGGGTTCAAGGTATATTTCTAGACAAGGTAGTTCTATGCATGAAGTGTTTCCAATCAACTCTTAGAACCTAATGCATCAAACATAAAGGACTCAAGTGATATTGTGTAAAACATAGGAGGCTTAAAATGCTCCAGGGCTTGCCTTTCAAAAAGGAGGTAGGCCTATGATCAGGGCACTTCGGTAATTCCTCAAGAGCCTGCTCCTCGCTTTCGAGAGCTACCTATGGTGGTGCCTCATTATTCTCCTCCTCCTCTGCCTCAAACTCCAAGAGTGTGATTCCTTCTAGCGATCCTATATGCATGAGCGCAAAATAAGATACAAGAATGCACAGGTAATGACATGGATGATATGATATGATGCATAAACATAAATGTCCTTAACAACAAGGTATTAGGGTGATAACAAGATTAACTTTCTTTTACTGAGTAGGTGCATATCTCCTCTCGAGTAACTAAACAAACATCCATTTAAAGCATTTTCTGGACTACAAGACAACAGCTAATTGTTTAGACCATAACTAGAGTTTTATACACCAACATAACATGATCTTGGACTTTCTGGAAATCTTATAAAATTTCCTACAACTTTCCTTTAATCATATTAAGGTGATTCTATAGCTATCTAGGTCAAACAATTCAATCTTTCAGATCTGCCTAGAGGACAAGCAAATCTGACAGCAGACTCCTACCAGCTATAACTCTTAAACAATTAGGCCTATGACTATGAAATTTTAGGACAAGCTAGATGAGCAAGTTATCTACAATGTTTTTATTAAAAAGTTTCACAGAAGAGGTAATTATCATCATGAATTTGTCATGACAACATAAACTACTCATGCGGCCATCTAGTTGAATTATAAGGAATAATTATCTAGCTGCCTATCACCAATTACTTCTAAGCACAACTATTCATCTCAACAAATCATATGCATCACAAGCACCACAGAAAACATCATAGTTAAGCCCAACTAATTTATTTATATACATTTATTAATTTCCTTATATAATAGGGTGATTTAAAGGATAAATATTTCCAATGCTCAATAAATTCTAAGAAAATGACAATATCTTACAAATGACCCCAAAAGTCTATTGTACAAATTTCATGCCATTTGGATAAGTATAGCCACCTCTACAAAAATGACAAGTTGCATAGGCTTATTTTAGCAAAAATAACTTAGCCTAGTGAAAAGTGTCAAACAATAGATTTCATATTTTTCATACTTTCATCCCAGTACCATAACACTGTGTAAAAAATTTCATGATCATAAGTTATGTATTTTTACCCCATTTATTTTCACTAGAAACTAGCAATTAATCAAGGTTAAATAGGAAGACCATATTTCTAGTATGCCTACTATAAGTTTAGTATTTTTCCTAGTTATACCATGTCAACACAAGACTAACAAAATTGGAATCACATTTTTAGCACTGCCCTAACTCAAGTTATGCATTTTACAAGATAAAGGCCATTTTAAAAGCACTTAAACAACCTAATTTAATTCACACAAGAAACTACTCCAAACAACAAGTTTCATATTTTTATCAAATAGTACACTTCATGATGAATCCAACAAAATTTGGTTCACTCGAATTGGACAACCTTAGCTCAAGTTATGAATTTCCAAAGTCTTCATTCAAAACTGGACAAGAACAAAGAAAAACAAACAAAACCATAAATGCTATCTACACCCAACACAGCACACCCAGGCGCCGACAGTTGGGCCCATGGGTCAATGGGACCCACGTGGCAGTGAGACCGAGGCAGGGCATGGCGTTTGATCGGCTAGAACTCGCCGATGGCGAGGTCTCTAGCGAAACCACCACCACCACCATCGTGCTCCCCTTGTCAACCCGCATCAAGTGGTGTAGGTGGTTGAGCCAATTACGGTGGTTAGACATGGCGGCGGTGGGCATGGCGGTGCGGTGGAGGTGCGCGGCAGTGCCATTATCATTCTTAGCAAAGCCGAGCTCTCCTGAGCTTGGTTAAGGCTTTAGGGTTACCTACTTGATGACCTAGGGCTAGGGTTAGGGATCGGCAAAGCATCGTTGAGCGCAGCCGCGTGCATGGCGGCATAGCGGTGAGAGCACGGTGGTGCGGTGCATGCCGTTCCAGCGAGCCAGCGGTCATTGACGGGTCTTCGTCTTTGGGGTAGGCACTAGGGTTCATGGCGGCTCAGAAACAAACATACGAGGGGGAAGGTGGGGTCTCTCGAAGGCCGACCGCGGTGAGCTTGAGCTCAGAGCCATGGCGGGCTCAATCGGTGCGGTGGCACATTCCTGCGCGGTGGCGGCGGTGGTAGATAGATAAATGATGATGTGAGCATCTATGACCTAAGGCGATGATGGACCCAGGGAGAAAGAGGTAAGAGGAGCAGCGGATAGGGCTGGCCACAGTGAGCTAAGAGCTCGGTGGCGCTCCGTGGCCATGGCGGCGATGGCGACGTGAAATGTCACATTACCTAGGCTCAAACAGTGGCAATGGCGGGTCGGGGAGGTAGAGCGGCTCACGGCAAAGCTATGCATGTGATGGATTGGATGGAGGTGTGGCGGTGGTGGTGCGTGAGTGCAGCGGTGACAACGAGCACGGCTCCGCTCGTTGAGCTAGCGAGAGGGAGAGAGCAGAGCGAGAGACTGAGAATGAGCGAGCGCAGTGGCTTCGCCTCCCTTTTCTCCCCCTGCTAGCCTGACTAGCCAGGCCAACGATGGTGAGCGGCCACCACGCGGCGTGTGTGGCCTGGCGCCGGTTGACCACTGTTGCGCTGCTGCTGTTCGATTTTAGGCCGGCGATGGCCGACTGACGGAGCAACTTCAAGCACATGTAACTCCCAAATGAGCTCGAGTTGGTGAAAAACCCCTTAATATGAAATGTAGAGCTACATGTACTCTCCAACTTTGCTTTAGAAACTTCCTCTCGATCAGCATGGTTTTCAAACTACAATGCTCCAAAGTAAGCTACTTTGAAATGGAAAACCAGCTTTAGGCTTAGCAAAATTTCTAAGTCCCTAATGACATTTGATTGCTACTTTAGAGCTATTTTTGACTATGTTAGGCACTAAATTAGCATATGACCCTTAAATAAAGTATGTTACCCATGCCAAGAACTACAACTTTTATTAAGGGTACACTGCCATGCAAACACTCTATGCTATAGTTCAACTTTGGTCAAAGTAGGATCATGAAAAAAAATTCATCATGAGTAAACTAGGACTTAGAAGCAAAGTTGGCCCATGTCATGAATACAAACATTGTTCTATTTACCATCCTATATATGTATAAGGTGTTTTTGTGACCCCCCAACCATCTCTTGCATTGGTCACACATGGTCATAAGCATATGCATGTATATAATCAACATCACATGTGATAATATGTAAAGATTAAGATGAAATTCCATATACTCATACTCATGAATGCTTGGATGATGCTTGTGCTCATGAAATGCAAGTGCCAAATGCAATGCTTAACACTATGGTGTTACATTGGGCATATCCCAATATGCCTTCCCCAAGCCGTTCTCCACAATGTCGATCACACACACTCGTCGCACGTCCCTCGCGCACCTAGGATGCACGCCATCCATAGGAGGTGGTGATCGAGCATGTCATTCAGGAGACCGACAGCTCCAGCTACTGGTCGCAACTAACAAAGATGAACTACAACGGGTGGTCCTTGCTCATCAAGCTAAAGATGCAAGCACGCTACCTCTGGGACACCGTTAAGCACGGTGAGGTAAAGTTCCATGACGATTGCAATGCGCTTGACACCATCTGCAGCGCCATCCCATAGGAGATGGTGCCCATGCTCACAACTAAGGAGTCGGTGATGGAGGCTTGGGAGGCCATGAGGACGCTTCGCATCGGCGATGACCACATGCGGAAGGCGATGACGTAGAACCTCCGCACTGAGTATGAGGCAATCACGTTCCACGATAGAGAGGCGATCGAGGACTTTGCGCTCTACCTGATCGGCATTGTTGAACGACTTGCAACCCTTGGCGACCCAGAGCCAGACATGAAGGTCATCATGAAGTTCCTACGCGTCGTTTGGTGAAGGTACAAGCAACTCATCATCTCAGTCGAGACCTTGCTCAACATCTCTCAGCTCTGGATTGAGGAGATCACTGAAAGATTGAAGGCGGCGGACGATGTCAAGCTTGTGCCTCCTCAAGCTGTTGGTTGGAAACTATTTCTCATAAAGGAACAGTGTCCAAAGAAGTACAAGAAGCTAGACTCTGGCCGTGGAGGCTCGAGCTCCGATGGCTAGGTCAAGCACCGTGGCAAGCCGCGTGGTTGCGGTGGTGGCAACAGCAGCGACGCACATAGCGGTGGGAGTTCGGGTCGCACCGTCGGCCTAGACGATGTTTGTAAGCACTGTGGCATGAAAGGCCATTGGGCCCAAAACATATGTGGCAAACTCATGGTTGAGGAGTAGGCCCATGTGGCCCAAGATGATGAGCCCACGTTGATGTATGCCTACGGGGCCGTGGAGCAAGGTGCGTCGCACAATCTCCCTCGTTTGACTCCGACGCCGCTGCTGTTCCCCAACACCGCCGCCGTCGATGCCGCCCGACACCCCACTAGGTCATGCTTGTGGAGGCAAAGGTGTTCTCCACGCTCGATGCGGTGGAGCACCAGGACCCGAAGCACTAGGTCCTGGACACCGGGGCACAAATCACATGATGGGATCTCGCGGCGCCTTCTCTTTCCTCGACGCCGGCATAGTTGGCACGGTCCGCTTCGGCGATGGCTCTATCATCAAGATCGAGGGACACGGCACCATCCTATTCGCCTGCAATAATAGGGAGCACTGCACCCTCACCAACATGTACTTCATCCCACGCCTAACCACGAACATTATTAGCGTTGGCCATCTCGACGAGGTGTGGTTCTTGGTGCTCGTGGAGGGAGGAGTGATGGGGATCCATGACCAGGAGCGCCGTCTACTCGCTAAGGTCCACCAGAGCCCAAGATGGCTCTACGTGCTTGACATCGACATTGCACGGTCGGTGAACCTAGCTGAGCATGCCAAGGAAGACGCATGGCTCTGGCATGCCTGATTCAGGCATGTCAACTTTGGTGCACTCTGGAAGATGGGTCATGAGGAGCTCGTCCATGGCATCCCCTAGTGGACCATGTCGACCAAGTCTATGACGCATGCCTCGCCGGCAAGCACCAACGGACACCGTTCCTGCAGCGTGCACTCTTGCATTGAACTGAGGTGCTATAGCTGTTGCACGGGGACATTTGTGGCCCCATCTTGCCACCGACGCCTAGAGGCAACCACTACTTCCTTGTTCTCATGGATGACTACTCGTGGTACATGTGGATCGCACTGCTGCCTTCCAAGGACGCTACGATCGCTATGATCAAGCGCATTCAGGCGGTGGCGGGGCGCAAGACTAGGAAGTTGGTTCATGCACTCTGCATGGACTGAGGAGGAGAGTTCCTAGCGTGGGACTTTGAGGAGTACTGCACCGAGCTAGGTCTGCATTGTGTGCTCACGGTGCCACATTCCCCTTAGCAAAATGGCGTTGTCGAGTAGCACAATTAGTCCATGGTGAGCACGGCCTAGAGTATGCTGAGGGAGAAAGGTCTCCCTGGCGTGTACTAGGGAGTGGCGGTCACGATGGCCATCTACCCGCTGAGCTAGTCCTCTTCCAAGAGCATAGGAGGCAAGACCCCCTACGAGCTCTGGACCAGCAGCACACAGGGAGTTCAACACCTACGAACATTCAGTTGTGTTGCGCACATGATGCTGACGACACCGAACCCGAACAAGCTCGACAACTGCAGTAGGCGCACCATCTTCATCGGGTATGAGGTGGGCTCCAAGTTGTACCGTGTCTTCGATCCCAAGACACGGCGAGTGCACGTGAGCCGCGATGTCATGTTCAATGTGGTGGCGCACTAGAACTGGGTGGGAGAGCTGGCTGATGTGGAGGATGACTTTTCCATTCAGGAGGCCACTGTAGGGCTGCCCCAGGTGGTCCCCTGGACTTCATCATCCATGGCACCTGCAGCAGCCACGGTGTCTAGCTTGACATCACCCGTGCCATCATCTTCACCAGCACCGCACAACGCCGGGTTGCAATCGCCCACTCCAGTACATGCTGCAGGAGGAGCTGTGGAATTTGCATCACCACCTAAAGGCGAGGCAGACTTGGATGCTGACCATGATGATGCATCGCTCTAGTTTCGTCGGGTGGACAACGTGCTGGGCTCTACTTCACCACCTAGCCTAGCACAGCGGGAGCTAGAGGAGCACCTGCTACTAGCCAGTGATGCCGAGCTGTCCAAGTTCACTGAGGTGCATGAGCATGAGTGCTGGCGCCATGCCATACTCGATGAGATGACAGCGATCGAGGCGAATGGCACCTAGGAGCTCATCGACCCACCGCTGTGGACACAAGACATTGGGCTCAAATCGGTCTATAAGGTGAAGAAGGACGTAGCCAGGATCATCTCCAAGTACAAAGCCCGGCTGGTCGTGAAGGGCTATGTGCGGCGACAAGGCATCGACTTCGATGAAGTTTTCGCTCCGGTGGCGTGTCTGGAGTCCGTGCGGGTCCTCCTTGCGCACGCAGCCAACGAGGGCTAGGCTGTCCACCACATGGATGTTAAATTGGCCTTCCTCAATAGCGAGCTACACGAGGAGGTCTACATTGAGCAGCCACCGGGCTTTGTCCATGGGGGGCAAGAGGGCAAGGTGCTCCACCTCATCAAGGCGTTGTACGGGCTTCGCCAAGTTCCCCGCACCTGGTATGCGAAACTAGATAGTTCATTGCTTAGGCTCGGCTTCAGGCGTAGTGACTCCGAGCATGCGGTGCACCTTCATGGCGAGGGTGCACGCCACCTCGTCGTGGGGGTGTACGTCGATGATTTTGTGATCACCGGTGCACCACACGCAACATCAATGACGTCAAGTCATAGAGGAAGGCTATGTTCCAGATGAGCGATCTAGGGCTGCTGCACTACTGCCTCGGCCTAGAGGTGACTCAGTCCATGGACGGCATCACCTTGGGCCAAAGCGCGTACGCGGTGAAGATCTTGCAGAACGCGGGCTGGCTAGGTGCAAGCCCAGTTACATCCCCATGGAGCCATGCCTAAAGCTAAGCAAGGAGAGTATCGTGCCCACCGTTGACGGCACGGCGTACAGGAGCATCGTGGGCTCACTATGGTACCTAGTGAACACCAGGCCAGACTTGGCTTACTCGGTGGGCTATGTAAGCCGGTTCATGGAGAAGCCGAGCACCGAGCACTTGGCAGCCGTGAAGAGGGTGCTGCGATACATCTCCGGCACTCTAGGCTTCGACTTTTACTACACAGGGAAGAAGAAGGATGCGCATCTCATGGGCTTCAGCGAAAGTGACCATGCCGGGGACATCGACACCCGTAGGAGCACTTCCGGCGTCCTCTACTTCCTTGGCAAGAACATCATGACCTATCATAGCCAAAAGCACAATGTTGTGGCCCTGTCCTCATGCGAATGCATCGAAGAAGGAAGGGTGAGTGTCTCTTCCATTGGCACTACTGAGCAGCTGGCGGACATCTTGACAAAGGCACTGGCGCGTAAACGCTTCTATGATCTATGTGTCAAGCTCGGCTTTGTCAATCTCAAGCAAACCCGCAAGGCTTAGGAGGGCATTTGTTCGTTTAAGCCTTGTGCTAAATTTAGCTAGTGCATGTTTCCTTTATGCTTGCATGCGCATGAGCACTAACCTGTGGTTGCCGTGCGCCTTGGGAGAAATGGCTGAGAATAGCTCGCCATGAACATGAGATCAACGCCATTAGCGATGTCGTGGGCGTGGGGATGGATGCGCCAACCACATGACGTGCAGCAAGTGTCCGAGCCTCTTTGCTTTGTAAACACTGTATTTATTCAGCTAATCACAACAGAAAATGCTGCCTGTTTCTAGCAGCACCAAAAGCTCGTGTGTACTCGTGTCTTCTGTCCAAGTGTTCGCGTGTTTTGTTCATCTTCTCCGGCGAGCTCCAGTGTTCGCCAGCATCGTTCACCGCCGCGTTGGACCTGACATACCGGACTGTCCATCATTTTTCGCAGACTGTCCGTGGCGCCAGTGTTCGTGCTAGCCGAACGCTCTGCGCGCACACGTTTGTCCCTGGTGGACTGTGTGCCCGAATTTGCGGACTGTCCGCTGATTCACAGCAGCACAGCCTAAACTTGTAAAATTCATAGAAGATGCATTTGAACTCCAAAAATTGTGAAATTAGTTTTGTTGTGTTCCTTAGAATATTCTCTATCACCTAAACATAAATTTGAAACCAAAAAGTATATTTTAATTTTGACTTAAGATAAGACATTTTTAGCTTATAAATTTTATAACTTATTCTCTAGGTGTCCAAAAATCATTAAACTTGTTTTGTTAGCTTCCTTTAAACATGTACCATCTATGAAACTTGTTTGGTCCATCATCTCATTGCATTCGTGCACTTAAGCTTATCTTTTGTGTCTCACATACTACAATTTGGCGGAGTGTCCGTGGTCACCACCGGAGCGTCCACCGAATTATAGAGCTTGTCTCTTAGGAAACCCTAGAACACCCAATTTTCACCAGAGTGTCCGTGACCTATCGCAGAGTGTCCGCTGAATTATAAACCTAGGATATTGAGAAAACCCAAGAATCCCTAGTTTTCACTAGAGAGTCCATCGACTGGACCGTCCAATGGAGACTGTGTACCAAAAATACCTAAGTCCTAGCTCATCGGAGTGTTCCACGGAACGTTCTGTGGAACCATCCATGAGATAGCGGATTGTCCGTCGCCCATGACTAAGTATCCGACAACCAAGGTCAACAGCACAGTAAGGCTATGTTACACACATATGTTACACACACTTAGTACCATGTACTTAGTAGTTAATCATACACATGTCTAAGCATATCACAGCACGCATGAGCATCATGTTTATTGTATTCATGCGATGACATGCATACCTAGATATCTCATACATGTGCATACATATAGGTACATGATATTGGAGAGACGCCAAGCGATGTTCCAAGCTATTGGGATCTTGCTCTTCCAACAAGCAGGCACCCCACTACTATGAACCCTATTTTGGACATTTATTACTTGTCTCATTATGAGTATGCATTTCATTTGAATATGATTAACAATGTAACACCACGGGTGTTAAGCATCACTAAAACTTGATCATGTCATCATCATGCATAGTAAGCATCCTTAGTAGCTAACCATGTCTTGCATTTACTAAAATTAATGTTATTTTGTTAGTTATGCAAATGCATATGTGATGTAATGTGTTAAAACAAAAAATTCTTTCAAGGTACTTTGTGACCGTCTATTTTTAAAATTCACTAAAATACTCGAAAATATACCCTACCAAACTTTGAGGTGTAAAGTGGGTACTTTATACTAGTGTCAAGTGTAGGGTATGAATTCAAGTCCAACCCATTAAAATTTGAACTTCAAAATTGAACTCAGGATTGAAATCCAACACTTAGACAGTTTTGCCTGTCCTGAAATTTAGTTTGTGAATTCATTTTTGGGGAAATTATTAAAATAAATTTCATAAATAAAATTGTTCAAACAATAGCATCATTTGTTAGTACAAAATTTGTACTTCGCAATGGTGTTATTGGTTGAAAGGTTTGCTTGATAATTAATCACTAATTAATTCCCAAAGTTGCTAACCAAATTAATTTTCAAAACCCTAAACTGAATCCAGTGTTTTAGTTTCTATGTACCCTTGTTCCTTAACCTTGACCTCTCAATCTAGTGGGAGTTCGTGGTTGATCCTGTAAGAAAAGTTGAAGAGGACGTGTAGGTGAACAACTTTTGTTCTGGGTGTTGATTGAGTTGCTGTTTGGATCATGGAGAAAAAGAGGGGAGAAGTAGCTCGGTCAGGCATCTGCAGTCGCGTTGGGAGCAGCCTGCTTGCCGCCTTGCTATCAACTGCAACTGCCCTAGCACTGCTCAGCATCATAGAGACACACAACTGCTTCATGGTGGCTATTGCAAGCAGCTGCTGTCGTGCGCGGACATCGCGTTCTTGCCGATAAAAGCCCGTGTGTCGTCGTCTTCCCTTTTCCTCTCCCTGCTCGCTGCCGTTCAGCTCTGTGCGCTGGCACAATTCACCGCAACCACCGCACCACCATCCAATTCCCCACACCCATAGCTCCGCCTCTCCATAGCACATCCTCCTAACCCGCTCACCTCACCTCTAGTCACCACAATCGTCCTCACCGCCGGTTGCCGCCATGGCCACCCCGCCAACTCCGTCGAGGTTCACCTCACCGTGGCCAGCCACCTCCGGCAGCTCTCTATTCTTCCTCTCTTCTATTCCATACCTGCCTTGGTTGATCTTCTCTCCTTCAGGACACGCCAGAATGGCACCCTCACCGCCGGTCTGTGCCGCTGCAACCGCCCTCGATAGCGGCAACGCATCTTCGCTCTTTCCCCGCTCCAGCCAAGTACTCGAGCAAGTCCATGGTAAGCTTCTGTTGCCACTTGGATCATTAGTTGCACCTCTAGCACGTCATAGTCACCGGTCCACCGCCGTGCTGCCGAGCGGCCATGGCTGCGGCCGTGCTCAGCACAAACCCTAACTCGATCAACCACCACCACCATTCGATGCGCCAGTTCACCACGGTCACGTTGGTGCCGGTCCGGTCACTAGGGACCTTGCCTATAGCGTGTACCCACTGGTCAGCGCGGCATCTCATCGGGGTTGACCCGAGGCCCCGCTGTCAGTCACTGTGGCTAGGGGGGGCCTGTGTGCAAAATGCTTTTCTTCAGTTTATTCTTTTCTAGATAATAATTAATTGATGCTGACTTTGTTTTATTTATAACTAATTATAGAAGCATGCTAAAAATGTGAAATTTTTTGTGTAGCTCTATTATGATGTTTTCTACCTAGGAAAAATATGAGTTGAGCATTTTCAGTAATTTTGGTATGTTTAAAAATTACCTCTTTTAATTATAAAATGGACATTCCATGATTTTTATAGGCTAAAATAATTATCCTTTAATCATAAAAATTTTTGTGTATGCTTTACATGCTTAGGCCTGCCTTCACAAAAATGTTGGTATTGTTTTGATAAATATAAATTATCCACTTATTTAGGTGTGTTTAAAATGCCTTTTATTAATTAGATAAATACAAAAATGATTTATATAAATACTTAAATACCTTGGGTGCATTTTATACTTTGATTGTAGACCTTGGAACACTCATCCCTTGCTGTTCCTTGGCAACTCCATTTCATGATTGTTTTGCTTATATTTAACTTGTTAATAATACTAACAAATGTTGCTTTGTGAGTAGTTAACCTAACTTTACTGTGAACAAAAGTTGTACTCAAGTTAGTTAACCTTGTTTGATCATCATAAACCATGCTAAGTATCTCATCATTCTAAAGCATGCATATCTACTTACGTTTAGTGTCGAGAGTGAGAATCCATTTGTTGAGCAAGTACCAGAAGTGGATTTTTTGTCAGTGGGAGTTGGATATCTTTCCTGTGGTTTTCTGAAGTGACTGACAACCCCGACACCGCAGGCAAGCCCCGGAGCATAACTCTTTCCTTGTGTTTTCAAATGCTATTCACTTAAGTCTTATGTTTTGTGCATTTAAGTAAAATAGGAATTGGTTGTATACCAACTGCTGCATGCCTGCCTTGATATTTCAATACCTATCCTTGTCACCCTGTAAGTAGTAGTAGGGTAATGATGCTTAGCCATGCTTAGTGGATAAGAGTTGAGCAACAAGTTGGTTACCAATGTTCTTACCCATGGAATGCCCTGTGGATTAATGATAATCATGAATTTAATTTGAGACCGGGCCGACTCTTTGCTTGCGTCAAGAATTGAGTCTTGACGTAGTGCCCCGCCTGTGTCGGTTAAGGACCATTCATTGTTGGCCTATTGTGTTCAAGACTTTGTAGTACTAGCCACATACTCTAGTAAGCCTAACACCTCAGCTATTGGATTATGAGAAAGGACAACCGCGCACTGGGAGTGGAGAGATGGCGAGAGTTGCGTGTACCCACCCTACAAAAACATCTAGGATGACGTACGGCGGTGGAGTACTATATTCTCGGGTGGCACAAACCCATTCATGTTTTGGAGGATCCGAGTGAAGGTTGATATATGTAGGTTTGGGACTAGGACCTGCATATGTCGTGTGGTAAGGAAACCCCAGCTGGGCCTAATCGATTCGAATCGCCGTTGCTTCTCGGAGAAGAAGACTCGATCCTTCGACCACTTATCGTAGTTAATCAATGAAACAATGATACTTATGATCTTGAGGTGTGATGATTAAAGAAGTGGTTGCTTAGATCAGGTGCAAACTGGAGAATCATAATGATTTAACTTGAGCTAAAACATTGAAAGTAAGGATCAATCATTTGTAAGCTTTTCAGCAAAAGTTAATCTTGATTCTTGCTATAGACTTACCTTGTTTCCCTGTAAGCCTTCATATCCTTGGAGTCTTTCCTTTTCGTCGGTTAAGTCTTGATGAGTACCTTTGTACTTAGGGTTTGTTAACCCTTGTTGGAGGAGGAGATCCAATAGTAGAGAAGTTGGTTGTGCACCTGTGGGCAGGGTGAATCTCTCTTGTGTGATTATGAAAGTGGTACCTATCATGCTACCCTACTGCCTAGGTGGCTAAAATTTATGATTTGTAATAACTCAATGAATGGTTTGTAAGACTTTCATTATTTATTTTGATGTAAACTATTTGTTTAAACTAGTGTAATACTACAATGTCTTCTGTAATCTATCTTTCTCAGAAAGAAAAAGTGGATGATTTGGGTTTCCCGAGGACACCCGACAGACTACCGGAATTATGTGGCTTACATGTGCAATAGTCAAAAGTCTGTGAGACATCAACGGGCACATGCGGGCCATATAATTTGGGCAGTTCTACCACAAACAACTTAATATTGTTTCTCTATTTTAGAACTACTCACTAATAATTCGAGCCTTCACCTAACCTACGGGATGGGAGCTTTAATTGCTTACCTGCTTAGTTGCATTTAGAAGTCAAGTATGAGAAGGGAACTCACTCTCGCTGGTGTAGGAGCAACTTGTGATGCTATTAACTTGATTTATAGTTGTCTAAATATGACTAAGGACCAACCCCAACTTGAAATATAATTATGATGATCAATTTTGCAATCTCTACTCTTGCAAGGGGTAAGGTCACTGTGAGTGTGGGATCTCAAGTGACGTAGCTCTAGAGCAATTAAGGACCGTTCAATGGGATAGCGAGTCTGAGTGACCACCCGTACAAACCACATGTTGGGGATGGGGCTGGTAAGCCAAGTATCTAGTGGTGACTGGCTTTCTCGTGGATTTTATGATGGGGTGACGCGGTGTAGATGTGACAACATTACATCGATGCCCTTAAGGTGCACAAGGGGGCATGAGAAATCATCACCTTGATATCCTTCCAGATTGTTCGTGAGCACCCTTGGCCACACTAGTAAAAGGTTGGAGATGTGAGGCAACCCTTACTCGGGCACGTGTATGGTAGTTCATCATGTTCTCCGTGTGGGTATACTTGTACCCTTTGCATAGAGTTCGAAAGCCTGAAGTCCCACGGGATGGAAATTGGTAGTTCTTACTTCAAGGCCCATTGTAGTATTGGTGATGAAACTTGATTATGAGATGAAGTATAATGTTGATCACTTTAATTATGTTATTCTTTACTACTTGTCATGAACTAATAATTGATAATTATTTTAATTATGAATCATGTGCATGTCATTCTTTTAACGAACCTTGTGCTTTTATGCAAATGTACAAATGCCAATTAATCCCTTTTGCATCCACCAAATATTTATATGTTGGAATTAAGTCCTACGAGTACACAATGTACTCACAGTGCTGTCATTAAGTTGTTCTGCAGGTAAAGGACATTGGTGGCCATCTCACGCCATCGTTGGTGGCAAAGTGGGTGAATGGTATGAGCTGTCCAAGCTACGGTGGCGACGCTTATGAGCAAGGCGCCCACCAGCTACTAGTTAAATAATTGATGCGTAACATAGATATGTTATGATAAGAGATAGTTGTTTGGTTCTCATTGTATTTAGTCCTATGTTGTATAATTAATTCATAATATTCAACAAGACTTGTAATATATGTTTTTCGCTGAGTTATGTACTTCAATGATGAGATGTAATCTTGATTTGTGGAGGCTATTGTGGTATGAAACTCAACCGGGGTCCTGGTAGTGGAGATGTGTTGCATCTCCAGGGGAGTCACCGTTGTTAGTTTGCTTAAATTGAGCTGGTCAACTGGATGCCACTCGATTTGGGTAAATTAATGCAGCGGGTCCCTACAATTTTGGGCACATCCATGGAACTCCTAGGTGACGTGGGTCAAGTAAAAGCTCATTTTGGTTCGTTTGGAGATAGTGTTAATCTCAACGCAAGATAGGTGCATGGTTTGCGATAAACGTACCATAGGATCAAAAATAGTTTTGAGCGCATTCGATGGAACTCCTAGGTGAGTGCCTAAAGTGGTATCTCATTTTGGTCCATTTGGAGATAGTGTTAGTGTCAGTGCAAGATAGGTGCACAGTTTGTGCCAAATGTACCATAAGCTCAGAAATCATTTTGGGCGCACCCATGAAACTCATAGGTGATGTGGGTTAAGTGGAAGATTGTTTCGGTCCATTTGGAGACAATGTCAATCTCGGTGCAAGATAGGTGCACGGCTTGCACCGGACGTACCATAGGCTCGCAAATCATTTTGGTCGCACCCATGGAATTCCTAGGTGATGTGGGTCAAGTGAAAGCTTGTTTTGGTCCATTTGGAGACAATGTTAATCTTGACACAAGATAGGTGCATGGTTTGAGTCGAACATACGATAACCTCATAAATCATTTTGGGTGCACCCGATGGAACACCTAGGTGATGTGGGTCAAGTGAAAGCTTGTTTTGGTCTGTTTGAAGATAGTGTTAATCTTAGCAAAAGATCATTTTGGGCACACCCGATAGAACTCCTAGGTGACATGGGTCAAGTAGAGGCTCGTTTCGGTACGTTAGGAGATAGTGTTAATCTCGACGCAAGATAGGTGCATGGTTTGCGCCGAATGTACCATAGGCTTGGAAATCATTTTGGGCGCACCCATGGAACTCCTAGGTGATGTGGGTCAAGTGGAAGCTCATTTTGGTCCATTTGGAGACAATGTTAATCTCGACGCAAGATAGGTGCATGGTTTGCGCCGAATGTACGATGACCTCAGAAATCATTTTGGACGCACCTGATGGAACGCCTAGGTGATGTGGGTCAAGTGGAAGCTTGTTTTGGTCCGTTTGAAGACAGAGTTAATCTTGGCCAAAGATAGGTGCACGGTTTGCACCGAATGTACTATAGGCTCAAATATCATTTTGAGCGCACCCGATGGAACACCTAGGTGATGCGGGTCAAGTGGAAGCTTGTTTTGGTCCTTTTGAAGATAGTGTTAATCTCAGTAAAAGATTGGTGCAGGGTTTGCACCATAGTACTATATGCTCAAAAATCATTTTGGGCACACCAGATGGAACTCCTAGGTGACGTGGGTCAAATGGAAGCTCGTTTCGGTCCGTTTGGAGATAATGTTAATCTCGACGCAAGATAGGTGCATGGTTTGCGCCGAATGTACTATAGGCTTAGAAATCATTTTAGACGCACCCAATAGAACTACTAAGTGACGTGGGTTAAGTGGAAGCTTGTTTCGGTTCGTTTGGACATAGTGTTAATCTCGACGAAAGATAGGTGCACCATTTTTGCTAAACGTACCATAGGATCAAAAATTGTTAAGGGCGCACTCGATGGAACTCCTAGGTGACGTGGGTCAAGTTGAATCTCGTTTTGGTCTGTTTGGGGATAGTCTTATACTCGGTGCAAGATAGGTGCATGGTTTGCGCCGAACATACCATAAGCTTAGAAACAATTTTGGGCGCACCCGATGGAACTCTTAGGTGATGTGGGTCAAGTCGAAGCTTGTTTCGGTCCATTTAGAGATAGTGTTAATCTGAGTGAAAGATAGTTGCATAGTTTGCACCGAACGTACTATAGGCTCAAAAATCATTTTGGGCACACCTGATGGAACTCGTAGGTGATGTGGGTCAAGTGGAAGCTCATTTCGGTCCATTTGGAGATAGTGTTAATCTCAATGCAAGATAGGTGCATGGTTTGCGCCGAACGTTCCATATGATCAGAAATCATTTTGGGTGCACCCGATGGAACTACTAAGCGATGTGGGTCAAAAGGAGGCTCGTTTTGGTTTGTTTGGACATAGTGTTAATCTCGACGCAAGATAGGTGCACGCTTTGTGTTAAACATACCGTATGATCAAAAATCATTTTGGGCACACCGGATGGAACTCCTAAGTGACGTGGGTCAAGTGGAATCTCGTTTCGGTCCGTTTGGGGATAGTATTAGTGTCGGTGCAAGATAGGTGCACGGTTTGCACCGAACCTACCATAACCATCGAAATCATTTTGGGCACACCCAATGTAACTCCTAGGTGACGTGGGTCAAGTGGAAGCTCATACCATTCTGTTTGGAGATAGTGTAAATCTCTATGCAAGATAGGTCCGTGGCTTGCACCGAGCGTACCATAGACATGGAAATCATGTTGGTCGCACCTGATGAAACTCCTAGGTGATGTGGGTCAAGTGGAAGCTCGTTTTGGTTTGTTTGGAGATAGTGTTAATCTCGACAGAAGATAGGTTCACGGTTTGTGCCAAACCTTCCATAGGCTCATTTTGGGTGCACCCAATGGAACTCCTAAGTGACGTGGGTCATGTGGAATCTCGTTTTGGTCCGTTTGGAGACAGTGTTAGTGTTAATGCAAGATAGGTGCACAATATGTGCCGAACGTACCATAGGCGCGGAAATCATTTTGCGCACACCCAGGGAACTCCTAGGTGACGTGGGTCAAGTGGAAGCTCATTGTGGTCTATTTGGACACAATGTTAATCTCGGTGTAAGATTTGCGCCGAACGTACCATAGGCTCGAAAATCATTTTCGGTGCACCCATGGAACTCCTAGGTGACGTGAGTCAAGTGGAAGCTCATTTCGGTCCATTTAGAGATGGTGTTAATCTCGGTGCAAGATATTTGCACGGTTTACACTGAATGTACCAAAGGCTCAAATATCATTTTGGGAGCACCCAATGGAACTCATAGGTGACATGGGTTAAGTGGAAGCTCATTTTGGTCCATTTGCAAATAGTGTTAATCTCGACGCAAGATAGGTCCACGGTTTGCGCCGAGCATACCATAGGCTTGGAAAATCATTTTGGGTGCACCCGATGGAACTCCTAGGTGACGTGGGTCATGTGGAAGCTTGTTTCGGTTCATTTAGAGATTGTTCATCTCAACGCAAGATAGGTGCATGGTTTGCGCTGAATGTACTATAGGCTCAGAAATCATTTTGGACGCACCCAATAGAACTACTAAGTGACGTGGGTTAAGTGGAAGCTTGTTTCGGTTTGTTTGGACATAGTGTTAATCTCAACGAAAGATAGGTGCACCATTTCTACTAAACGTACCATAGGATCAAAAATTGTTAAGGGCGCACTCGATGGAACTCCTAGGTGACGTGGGTGAAGTTGAATCTCATTTTGGTCTGTTTGGGGACAGCCTTATAGTCGGTGCAAGATAGGTGCATGGTTTGCGCCAAACATACCATAAGCTTAGAAATAATTTTGGGTGCACCCGATGGAACTCTTAGGTGATGTGGGTCAAGTTGAAGCTTGTTTCAGTCTATTTGGAGATAGTGTTAATCTGAGTGAAAGATAGTTGCATAGTTTGCAACGAACATACTATAGGCTCAAAAATCTTTTTGGGCACACCTGATGGAACTCGTAGGTGATGTGGGTCAAGTGGAAGCTTGTTTCGGTCCATTTGGCGAAAGTGTTAATCTCGATGCAAGATAGATGCATGGTTTGTGCCAAATGTTCCATATGATCAGAAATCATTTTGGGTGCTCCCGATAGAACTACTAAGCGATGTGGGTCAAAAGGAAGCTTGTTTTGGTTCGTTTGGACATAGTGTTAATCTCAACGCAAGATAGGTGCACGCTTTGCGTTAAACGTACCATAGGATCAAAAATCATTTTGGGCACGCCGGATGGAACTCCTGAGTGACGTGGGTCAAGTGGAATCTCATTTGGGTCCGTTTGGGTATAGTATTAGTGTCGGTGCAAGATAGGTGCACGGTTTGCGCCGAACCTACCATAACCATCAAAATTATTTTGGGCGCACCCAATGTTTTGCGCCGAACCTACCATAACCATCGAAATCATTTTGGGCGCAACCAATGTAACTCCTAGGTGATGTGGGTCAAGTGGAAGCTCATTCAATTCTGTTTGGAGATACTATAAATCTCTATGCAAGATAGGTCCATGGCTTGCACCGAGCGTACCACAGACTTGGAAATCATATTGGTCGCACCTGATGGAACTCCTAGGTGATGTGGGTCAAGTGAACGCTCGTTTTGGTCTGTTTGGACATAGTGTTAATCTCGACGGAAGATAGGTGCACGGTTTGCGCCAAACCTACCATAGGCTCATTTTGGGTGCACCCGATGGAACTCCTAAGTGACGTGGGTCATGTGGAATCTGGTTTTGGTCCGTTTGGAGACAGTGTTAGTGTTAGTGCAAGATAGGTGCACGATATGTGCCGAACGTACCATAGGCACGGAAATCAGTTTGCGCACACCCATGGAACTCCTAGGTGACGTGGGTCAAGTGGAAGCTCATTTCGTTCTATTTGGACACAATGTTAATCTTGGTGCAAGATTTGCGCCGAACGTACCATAGGCTTGAAAATCATTTTCGGCGCACCCATGGAACTCCTAGGTGACGTGGGTCAAGTGGAAGCTCATTTCGGTCCATTTAGAGACGGTGTTAATCTCGATGCAAGATATTTGCACGGTTTGCACCGAATGTACCAAAGGCTCCAATATCATTTTGGGAGCACCCAATGGGACTCCTAGGTGACATGGGTTAAGTGGAAGCTCATTTCGGTCCATTTGCAAATAGTGTTAATCTCGACGCAAGATAGGTCCACGGTTTACGCTGAGCATACCATAGGCTTGGAAATCATTTTGGGCGCACCCGATGGAACTCCTAGGTGACGTGGGTCATGTGGAAGCTCGTTTTGGTTCGTTTACAGATTGTTCATCTCAACGCAAGATAGGTGCACGGTTTGCGTTAAATGTACCATAGGATCAAAAATTGTTTTGGGAGCACCCAATGGAACCCCTAGGTGACATGGGTCAACTGGAAATCTCATTTCGATCCATTTTGGGACAATGTTAGTGTTGGTGAAAGATAGGTGCATGGTTTGCACCAAACGTACTATAGGCTCAGAAATCAATTTGGGCGCACCCATGGAACTCCTAGGTGACGTGCGTCAAGTGGAGGTTCCTTTAGGTCTGTTTGGAAATAATGTTAATATTGGCGCAAGATATGTGCACTATCGGCGCGTGAAGGCCTGACCGACGCGGCGCCCACTCATGCCTTAGGGTCTTTGTAATGGTCGACTAACATAGAACACCCCATGTGACAAACCAACGCACAGAACACATAACATCATGCCCACGGACTTGATTTAGTTAGAAGGATTTGTTGGTGCGTCGATTTACAAAAATATGGGAACATGAATAAAATTATTTTAGTAATTCCCTTCTAGGTTTGACTCTTCGGCAATTCACTCGAAATCTTATTGGAGTTAACTTATAAAACACCTTGGGGTCACCCACTCCAAGGTCTATATGCAACGGATAGACCGGTCGCCATGGTTACTAGGCTTGCCAGCCCCACCCCTAGCATGTGTTCTATACAGGCGGTTACTTAGACTCACGTATCCCAATGCACGGTCCTTAACTACTCCACGAGCTATCACTTGAGATCCCACACTCACAGCGACCTACCCCTCGCTTGAGCAAGAATTACCAAGTTGATCAGCATGTTCGTATCAAAAAGTTATGTTGCGTCCTTAGTCAAGATTAGGGAAGTAGATAAATTGTAACCCTCATTCATTTTAGTAATTAACTATCCTGGTGTAGCATCCTACATGCACAAGCATGAGTTCCCTTCCTCATACTCAACTTCTATTGTTATCTAATCAAGTAAGCAATTAAGTGTTACCAATCCCATTAATTAAGTGAAGGCTTTAATTAATCAATGAGTAGTTCTAACTTAGTGAGGCATCATTAAGTTGATTAACCAAAACTACATGAAATGCATAACTCATAACGAAACATAATAAGCATCCAAAATAGGTTTATAATAGTGGGGTGCCTGCCTGGTTATGCCGTTTGAATGAAGTCGAGCTGACGATGATGACTTGAACATGTTCCTCACACTACACTGTTCCTAAAAGAGACAACGATCGGGATTGAAGATATCCAATGGGATTTTAAGATGAAGGCTTAACTCGGAACTTAGGAAGAGACATCTAACTGTGGCTCTACTATTGCACTATTTGCAACTAAGCTTAACCTAGTATTGTTGACCTCTTGGTAAGCTTTCTAAACAAGCTCACATCTTATGTTATCTTGACAGACACTCCGACCCATGTGGTGGACTATCCATCTTGTTGGGTTTCGAGGTGACTTAGGTCTGGTTTGACTCTGTTTGGGTTAGCGAATGCTCCATCAGAGACGGCGGACACTCCATTGTCTCACAGATCCTCTAGGGAACATTCCGATGGTTTTGGGACTTAGGTGTTCCTAGGATTCACATCATCCATCGGAGGGTCCGAGCCACGAGTCGGACACTCCGGTAGAAACATGAGGTCTTAAGTTTCTAAGAAACTATGTTTATAAATTAGTAGACACTCCATGAGATGTCTTGGACTCTCCGCTAGGAACTTGGTGTTCTCAGGTTGTTAGGTCTCTATCCATATAAAATGGCGGACGCTCGGTGAGATACTGCGGACTCTCCGCTGGCTCATGCCGATAGAAGATAAGGCTCTGCTAGGTAACTTTCTAAGTTGGCAGACACTCCACCACATATGACGAACACTCCACGAATTAGTCGATAGAACCTATGCTCTTTGGTGATCCTGGTTTTCAAACTTAGATGTGCTGATCTATGATCTATGCATGTGCAAAAAATTTCTAGGGTGGCTTTGGTAGCTTAGTAGGCTCAATATAGCTAGGTTTGAAGCTTGGTTTGGTAAGTGTAGCTATAGGTTTGGGATTAAACCAAAAACTTAAGAAAAGGAGAGATCCTTCAATCTTTCACCAAAAACCACAAATTAGTTGTTGGGAGGAAAATCCAAGAAATGAGAGCTTCTTCTCTTGAGCTGGCGGACTGTCTGGTGTATTGTTGTCTTTGCTGAATTGATTCAATCATTGATTGGCTTGGTATTGGGGACCAAGATATTAGGTCTTTGGGTACTCTCTAGTGTTGAGTTGGTGTTGATGATGTCAATAGAATGACTCTTAATCCAATTGGGAGTTTTCTCTGTTGTGTCGAGTGTGAGCCTGACTGTGACCATTTAGGGATGCTTGTGGGGTACTTTTAGTGGATTGTCAACGGTCACTCTTGTTTGGAGCACCAGGGATTTGTATAGGAGCTTGGGTGTCTACTTCTTCTGTTAGTAAAAAATGATTGCGTATATTGTAACGAACTCGGGTCTTTACAAAACCTCCCCTCCTTAAAATAGAGCTCATCCTCGAGCTTGCCCGAGGGTACGTGAGAAGCTTTCTGATGACTGGGCATCTCATGGTGATTCTTCCAACAATACTAGAACATAGAGACTTTTTCCTCTCTTGGATTTCAAATACAATTTATCTCTTCATCTGGGCACTTCAATTGGTGCAACGTAGGTTCTCACTATTGGTATTTAGACATACCTCTTATAATTCTCCAAAGTTGATGCATTGGGTCCAAGGGAATGAAGTCTCTGGGCATTCCTTGTCTATTGACGGATGGCCCGGTTTTGCTCAGCGGATGGTTCGATGGCCTTGGAGGGTTGACAGTTAACTTAGGTTTTCAGTCGTTCAATTTGGCAGATGGTCCACCGTAGCTATCGGACTCTCCGATGGGTCACGACCTACAAATAGGCCGACAGTGACTAGATAGGTCATCTCATTTCCATTTTAAGCAACAGCCATCGCTGTTGTCCTCTGCACCGCTGTCACCATGTTGCACATGCTCCGGGCGATTCTTTCATGGTCCAAGGGCGTCCACGTGCATCTCCATCATGCCTAGAGGGTACATTTGATTCCTTTCACCCCTCCTTTGCTTTATTCCCCTCTTTTTGCTTTACCTAGAGTTACTTCAATCTGTGATTTGGTTAGGGTTAGGAGCAAACCATCTTGGGGTTTTGGTAGAGTACCTCAAGTAGTATGTTTGTGCATGATTTTGTGAAGTAGGATCGCGTGATTGCAAGGTTCTAAAGATTCCAACTTCCTTATGGTTATTGCTCTGGCTGTGCTATCTTCGATAGTGACGGATAGTCCGATATTCTGTCGGAAGGTTCCATTGAATTGTAAGCGCTGTCAATAATCTATTCTTACTCATTAGCATGACTTGTGGCCTCGACGGATAGTCTGTGAGATGTTGCGGACACTCCACAAAATCAACTTACATGTCCCGTACTATTTCTGCATAACTGTTTGCATTGATGGAACATTCTGATGCTTTTGACGGAATGTTCCGGTAGATATAAGTTGTTCTCTTCTGTTTGTGCTGTTGGTTTATAATTCATAGGACGGTTCGCTATTTGGCGGCTACTCCATCATTGACTATTACTTGTTATTTTGTACCAAATCTGATTCCAATTAATATCTAACTTTGGGGGGGCTTACTTAGGTAGCATATACACCTTGCATGTCTGTTGTAATTTACTACTTCTCATCACACAATTTTGTAGAACTTGGGCTTTACATGTATATCCAATAGTTGTTCATTCTTAATCATCCTTGGGGCATTGTAGGTGACCTTCTCATTTCGATTTCTCTTAGTTTCCTGTTGGTGCCATTTGCCATGCTTTTGTTCTTCATAATCCATCACTCTACTTAACCTTTAGTCCTTTAGTTTTCACTACTCAATTGTTCATTATAGGTGCTTCCTCGTTAGGACCTTCTGCTCATTGAGGTCATGGTCGAGGTCAGGGCGCTTCACATCGCTGTGGATCTCAAGGTTGATTTCTCTACCAAGCTACCGCTCCGTCGGTGCTCCGTGACCCTTGGCGTTCTCAGTGTTTGGCTGTCGTGTCTTGATCCAGAACTACTTGTTAGTTGGTCTTGGTGGTGAAGAAGTTATGTGATGTCTGTCATACTGGAGTCTCCCCACTTGGGTTGTTTATGGCATGTCCATCCTGATGGATGATGGCATACTTTAAACTACTTCCTTGGCTGGGTGTACTAACTGTTGGCGATCCTTAACGACCAAATCCGACAGCCAATTAAGACATAAAAAGAGGAGAAACTAGCAATCTTAAGCACATATGCATTAACTATTGACCAAGTTCCACATGTATTTGGAGATTATTGTTTTGCAGGACACAAACATGAATACATGGGAAAATATACCAAAAGGCGCTTTCCGACGGGGCAAAATGCTGAATCGCGCAAAATGAATAAAAGAGAAGGCCCATCTACCAAGATTATTTGGGCAAAACACCACCCAAGGAGCAGCCTAGGTCCAGCCCATAGTCCACCACACAAAGGCGGTGGTGAGCAGAGCCGGTCAGGGTGCGGCCGCACCCCACCTAGCACCTCTCGGCCACTCCTTCCTATGGCGGTGTCCGAGCAACATGCAGAGGCAGTGGAGACTAGGGTTCCTGCCAAATATCTCCTCACACCGCCTTAGAACGTGTATAAATAGAGGAGCTCCCCTCTCAACACACACACACCTCTCTTTAGCAACTCCTCATTCCCACCTTTGCATTTTACCTTTTAGTAGTTGTTTTAGAGCAAGGCAAAGCTACCTTGGAGGGCTTGACTCCATGGAAGAGATTCTTTGTATGAATAGCATTATGAGTTCTTCCAAAGTCTTGCCTTCATCTTATAATTATAGTCATACTTATGAACTAGAGTATAGTCATTATGTTATGATCTTGACATATGAACTAGTCTATAGTTTCTATGTTATGAGATTAACATACATCACTTTATGCTTAACCATTCATATAACTTATATAATTGGAATTAGAGCTAAGTTGAGGTGGTGGTTCATCATGCCTTCGGGTGAGCCCAAGTCTTTTACTTGTCGATCCATAGGGTCGGAGTCCAGGGGGATTTGGTAGTTTCTGTGTACGCAAGCATGGTGCTTGGGTATGGAGAGATAGGTGAATACATTTCCTTGTCCACAGTTGAGGTGGTAGGCGGCAGGTGGTGACAGCCCTGTCCGTCCCTTGTAATCCACATGTTCGTTTAGGTTGTAGGAGTCTAAAATGCCACATGAGATTGCTGGCAGACTAGGACTCGGTAGTCTCCCGACCTGCTTCACACTTAGCACTAAAACTAATTATGTAACTTGTATGATTATCAATTAATCTTTGTATGACTATACTAGAACATGCCTGCTCAGCTTAGGATTATTCTTTTATTCTTTATTTTCTCTTTTATCCTTTGAGGAATGCCTAAGTGTGTGCCCACTATCCTAAGAATAGCATTCTTACCCCTGCTATAAGCAATTGGTTTACTCTACAAGTCTATTATTGAGTTCATATCCATAATAGACTCTTAATCAATTAATGCCTTCCTTTGGGAAAATATAAATAACAATACCCTGAATACTTCCGGGTGAAATGCTACAATGATAGCTCTATGTGCTTGTGGATGAATATATAAAATTGTTAAGGAACTATCAAGGCTTACCTAGTGACATTGCTAAATATTAGTGATGTTGCTAAGTATTGCAAACAGACATTTCTGGCGCCTTTGCTGAGGATGGATTCTATCTCCATACTCAGTGATTGCATTAAGAAATGCCAACATGCATTTCTGGTGCCATTACCGAGGAAGGCATACTGATTAAAGAATCCAATAGGACATGTTCACGATAATATGCATCTACGGTAGTCATTGTTTATGTTGGCTAACTTTGCTTGTTTTCTCCTGTTGTGGATGAAAATAGGATAGTGTATGACCAGTTTTGACTTGCCAAACAATTACGTCGAAAAACTGGAGGCACTACTAAAGAAGAACCGATCCTATACCACTTCTTCTTCTGTGACTCCGTCGATAGTCGAACCAGTCACCCCCACACCATCCACTACTTTCATCATGGCCAAGACCCTCGGTGACTACTCCATTCCTGTTGTTGCCAACGTGCCCGTTGGGCCGACTATCAACATGGGCAATGGAAACTTAAAACTCAGTACTGGCCTTATCATGATGGTGCAGGCAAACTAATTCAGTGGTTTGACTAGTGAGGACACGAACATGCATCTCCAACACTTCCTCGAGCTATGCGACACCATCGTCATCAAGGACATCGTATTCGTGAGCAACAGGCTCCGCTTGTTTCCCTTCTCCCTCTCGGGGAGGGTGAAATAGTGGTTCTACAAGGACCGTGAAGCTATCAACACGTGGGACAAATGTTCCACGACATTCCCCACTAAATTCATCCCCATGGGCAAAACCAAAGCCCTAAGGGGACGAATCTCCAACTTCTAGCAAAACACCATGGAATCCATTCTCGAGGCATGGGAGAGGCTGTAGGACTACATCCAAGCATGCCCACACCATGAGATAGAAAATTGGTTAGTGCTCCAAAATTTCTATATGATTGGTAACGCTCATGTCTATGGGGCACATCGACGCTGCTACTGGAGGATCTTTGCTTTCCCTCACCATTGATGGAGCCACGGATCTCATCAATAAAATGGTGTCTAATCTAAGCTGGGGGGAGGAAAGAAAAACACAAAAAGGTATGCATAGCGTGAAGAGACGGACATGCTTACCGCAAAAATAGATCTTTTAATGAAAAGACTGGAACAATGGGCCCAAGAAAAAGAAGCCATGAAGGGCACTGCCTAGGCCATCAACTCACACAAGACGTGTGAAGTATGTGGCAGTGTTGGCTACTCGAGGAACGACTGCCCAAAAATCACGAAGAAGCTGCCTTCATCAACAGCAGGTTTCGCCAACAAGGAGGTAATAACGGGTGGAACAACCAGTCCCGCCCACAAGGTAATTCAAACTTCAATTCAAATTATAATTCAAATCAACCTTCCTTTAGGTACTGGTTCTAAGGCCAGGTCAAATTAAATGAAAGTTTTACTAAAAAGCAAGCAACTAATGATAAAATTCTTGAAAATATAAATTCTCAAATTTAAGGTTTAACTTTTGCTGCTAAAAATCAAATGAGCTTTAATAAAATGATAGAAACACAACTAGCTAAAATCGCTACTGTCGTTCCTGTTGATAGTAATGGAAAAATTCCTGCTCAACCTGAAAATTCTTTGGAAAAAGTAAATGCAGTGGTCACGACGGGTGGTAAGTCCACTCGTGATCCACCAAATCCTTACCATTCTGCAGGAAAAGCAAAAGTGTGTTAGGAGGAAGAACCTTCAACACAAGAAGAGAAAGAACAAGAAGAGGAGACGGCACCAAAAGACTTCGTCGACACCAACTATCTGTCGTTTCCCACAACAAACTGCAACAAGACCATGGATGAGTAATTCGCTTGTTTTGTTGAGATGATCGAGAAGATACATGTGAGAATTCCATTAATGGATGTCTTGCATGTACCTTCCTACGCCAAGTACATCAAAGACATCATCAACAACAAATGACCACTACCTTCCACGGAGGTCATCAAGTTGATGGAAGAGTGTAGCACTTCTATACTCGACCATTTTCCTGAGAAGAAGAAGGATCCTAAGTGCCCCACAATCACGTGCTCCATCAAGACCCAACAATTCGACCATGCCTTGTGCGATCTTGGGGCTAGCGTAAGCGTTATGCCCAAGGCCATCTTTGACAAGCTAAACTTCACACATCTCGCGCCAACACTGATGATGCTCTAGCTAGCTGACTCAATGATCCGCTACCCGGCAAGGATAGCCAAAAATATTCTGATGAAAATCTAGGGTTACTTCATCCCTATCGACTTTGTGGTGCTTAACATGGAAGTCACGAAAGAATCACCCATTATCCTTGGGCGATCATTCTTGAGCATGGTAGGAGCTCAGACTGATGTTGGAGCCAGAGAAATCTGCATCAAAATCAATGGCAATGAAGAATAGTTCACCTTTAGGCCCAGGCAGGAGCAATGCTCCATGATCTGTATCAAGTACGGGCCAAATCAGCAAGGTATAAGGGAGGTCCAGATCTAATCTCAATTGGTGAACAACCTGATGAACAAAGAAGTCAAAAAGTAGCCAGAGCTGAAGAAGATTAAACAAATTACAAAAATAGAGACACCGAAAGTTGTTTCCACACCACCCAAAAAGAACAAACCAGTGTGGAAACCAAAAGAAGAAGCTTCGAAGTCCACCACCGCACCTCCAAGAACAAATAAGATGGTATGGAGACCCAAGGAGCAGACATCCACATCCACTTCTCTAGGATCGGGCGCTCCAACAAATAAGAAATGAACCGAGAAGGGTCCTACTCATTAGACCTTAAAAGGTGAGTCCTTGCCGAAGGTAAATCGCTAGTTATCCCTTACATTAATGATAAAAGGTATTAAAGCTTAGTCTATACATTAATTAGGCTAAAAGCAATAAAAAGTTTAAAATTTCTAAGTTCACTTCTTAGAACCTCTGCCAAATAAAATGTAATTATTCTACCATGTTTACACAAGGCATGTTTCGGTTTGGAGTACGATTAGTGTGTGATCATACTTTCATAGGCTATTTAAATTAAGCATGGTGCTTAGGCTAATTAGCCTACCTTGATCAAATTTATCTAGTTTGATCATTGTACCAAAACTACTAGGTATAAACATTGGTTGAATACAAATACAAAGAGAAATCTTCAAGTTTACCTCTTTAGCTCTGTTTCCATTAAATAAATCCTACTTGTTCTTCCATGTTCTATACAAAGTATATTTTGGTTTGAAGTATGATTTAGCGATCAATCATATCTTCATAGACTTTTTAATTTAAGCATGGTGCTTAGGTTAATTAGTCTACCTTGATCAAATGAAACATGGCGTCTAGCTTGATCATTGTACCAAAGCCACTAAGTATAAACACTGGTTGACTATGAATACACTATTAATCATAATATAAAAATAAATAACCTACCTTGGAGTCATCACCAAGCAACACGTTTCACACCTACCTTCGAGTTAGCTCGGGGGAGGACCCCACGGAGGTACCTTGTATCTTTTCACATTCATTTTCTGCATTTATTTAGTTATTAGCATATATAAAAAAATCAAAAATTCAAAAAAATACCAAAAAATGAAATATGATAAAACAACAAAAACATTTATTCCACTCCGCATCTATGTTTAAGAATATTTAGTTTCTCCTATATTGAAATGATGAATAGTTGTTCTATCTATAATTCATCTGTACTTAGGTTGTAACTGTTTACACCAAAATTTGGGGAGAAGAACACGGGAACTCGAAGCTTTCAAGATTGTGTCATCAAGGAATCGATTGCATAAGGATCGATATCAGCTGATTCAGAAGCGGCACTAGAATCGGCTCTCTTCGAATGACGTCAGCAGATAACGACAATGAGCTATGGTTGGCATCAGTAAATACATGTCGGACTCTACAAAAAGGGAAAGATTAGGGTCCAAGTTATCTTAAGTTAGGAATGTTTTCTTTTATACCAAAGATTGTAATGAGTCGTACTTGAGTAGGATTCATGCTTAAGTTCCGGATATAAATATTGGACCCCAGCTATTGTAAGGAGGACATCCAATCAATCAATACAAATTACTTTTTTTTGGTTTTATGCCAACCCTTAGGAGTAGGAGTAGTGTAGATCTCGGCGAGTTCTTCAACAAGCAGGGCTGCATTGGTCCGGCTAACCTCTGGCTTATCTGTAAGTACCGTCATGACTTATGCTTTGGTTTGTAAGGTTGCATCGGTTAAGTTTGACCTCCACTACGAGCTCTAGCATAAGCTAGTTATCGATCTTTATCTAGTTCAAGTTCGGCTGCATCGGTTAAGTTTGACCTCCACTACTTGAACTAGGTTATGGTCAAGTTATTGGCTCTACCTAAGAGTGGCATCCTTTGGGTAGATTCATTAAGCTACCGATCTTGCTGATGTTCTTATTGCCATTGGTTTCAGCAACATCAACCTGCCCGATCGAGATCGATCTAGATCGGCTTCACATCCATTTAGTCCGTCGTTTGCTTTGTTACAATACGATGTTTGTTACTTTGAGCGATGGGTTATGTTTCATCTGCTATTCTACTTTGATCTTGATCATGCATAGTACGTGGTTAAGGCATGTATGATCTTGAGGAGGTTTGCTGGCTAGTTAAATCTGGTCTATAGTTTGCTATAATGGCTGTAACGATTCGGTCGATCCCCACTGATGGCACTTTAGAACGGAGGATGCTAGTTGGTAGATTTGTTTTTGATCAGGCGTGACCTTGACTGTTTGCTTTGCCTACATCAGCTAAATAGCCGATCGCCTATGCTTTAATGCCAACAGTGTGTCTCCATGATTCTGTTAAATGTGAATAGATCTGTTTACCTTAAATGTTTGATTTGTTGTCTTTATCACGGCTGCCATCAATCCGGTCGAACCCCATAGTTAGAGATAACAGGTTAAGTCTGATGAGTTCATAGATTTGTCCAAGTTAAATAGTCTATTGTTCACATTTGTAATCCCTTTTCCACCTGAATCGGCTATTTCAGCCGATTCGCTTGAGCTTTCACACATATAGCATGTCTTTCGAAAAGCCTATCAATGTATAGATTGTTTTATAGATTCTTCGATTTTGATTTGTTATTATCATCATAGCTGCCATCGATCCGGTCGAACCTCACTGCTGATGGTAACATATTAGATTCAGAGCGTTTGTGGATCCATTTGTACCAAACAGTCGATTTGTTCGCATGTTACAATATTCCACATTCGTCGACTCAGGGGACTAATCAAGCTGGTACTAGCCATCAAGAAGCGGCACCAGCTGGAAATGATGATGTCCAGGCAGTTTAGAGCTCATCTGAGCAAGTTCAGGGTGCTACTACTAATCAGATGCAGTATAATCCTGGATTGTCAGTGCTACATGTGCAACAGCCGATGGGGCAAGTTCAGAATCAAGTGGTCAATTTTGGCACGTCAGGCCAAATACCATCGTCGGTTCAAAAAATAGCGCCATCAGTCCAAAGGATTCATAGAGATACAGATCCTAGCATCTACAACCAGAGATTTCAAGCAGCAAACCGGCAAAGGACCTAGCAGATATAGATTCCACAAGGGTATCATTATGGCATAGATTACGATACCCATCACATGATGTCGAATCCAGGGTATCAAGGTACCTGAACTTTTAATCCACAGATGGGTCAGCAATTGCAGAGAAATCCAAATTCAAATGCTGACGAGTTGTTGCTTAGAGTAACCGAGATGATGAAGAATCAGTTCGGTTTGAAGCCAAAAGGGCAGACCTTCTCGTACAAACGCCCATATCCAGAGTGGTATGATTTGGTTGCTCTTCCTACAAATTACAGGCTCCCGAAGTTTGCTAAGTTCAATGGCCAAGATAGCACAAGCACAATACAATATGTCAGTTGGTATCTTACACAACTGGGCAAAGTATCCATTGAAGAGGCCCATCGAGTTCATTTCTTCTCCTTGTCCCTATCTGGACCAGCCTTCACTTAGTTTTCATCGCTGCCAGTTAACTCCATTGCTAATTGGGCTGACCTAAAGAAGAAGTTTTATGCATATTTTTACACTAGGATAGGAAAAAAGAAAATTACCAATTTGATGACTATAAGGCAGAGAACTAATGAATCGGGCATCGAGTTTCTTCAGAGGTTCCGAGAGACCAGAAATTTGTGCTTCTCCTTGAACTTGACTGATGATCAGCTAGCTGCTTTGGCCATTCAAGGAGTGTTGCCAACATGGAGAGAGAAGCTGCTGGGGCAAGAGTTTGACAATTTAGGTCAGTTGGCTCAACGAGTGGCAGTGCTCAATAGCCAATTCTAGAATATGCGTAGAGATACCTGATTCTAGAAGAGTGCCGCAATTGCTGAAACATATAATTCGTATTCAGTTGATGATGGCTATGAAGACGATGAAGAAGAAGAGGTTGCCGTGGATGAATGGAATTAGGGTAAGAAGACAGTAATGGTACCAAATCCTTGGGGAAAAGGAGTTGAAGAGAGATATGATTTCGATGTCACAAAATCGGACAAGCTCTTTGATTTCTTGCATGAGAAGGGACAAATCAAGTTGCCCGACAATCATGTTATGTTGCCTCTCGATCAGTTGAAGAATAAGAAGTTCTGCAAATTTCATAACGCTACTTCTCATTCTACTAATGAGTGTAGAGTTTTCTAGCAACATATACAGAGGGCAATTCAGCAAGAGAGGCTCAAATTTGATACACCTCGAAAGATGAAGGTTGATGATAATCCTTTCCCAAGAGATCAGAACATGGTTGATGCTAGGTTGCTCAAAGGGAAGACTAAAGTCCTAACATCAACTAGGGCCAAAGAAGCCAGAACCATTGACCCAAAGATACAAATATCAGCTGATAAATATAGAGAGATTAAAAGGCATCATGACCAACAAAAGAGCCGATATGAGCAGGGAGAGACGTCAAAGGATGGGGTGACAAGGCCGCGTGTTACATCTCGAATTTTGTTGAATAACTGGCAGCGGCAGAGGGAAAAGGATTATCAGTGTTGGTTAGAAGAGAATGAATACCAGTATCAACAAGAGAAAAAGAGGTATGAAAGAAAGCAAGTTGAATCACATTGGAATTGTCCTTTCTTCAAACATTGTTGGAATGAAGGTTTGAAAATGCCTACTAGAAATAATTGCCCCGAGTGTAGTGAGCAATATTGGGAGTTTAGGCAATCTCAAGCCAACCGTCGGTCTATCCATGCTCGAGATGAGTATCATCATAATAGAATTGTTCATGATCAGCTAGGAAAGCAAGTTGTTGATCAAAATTGGGCTGATTATGAAGATGAAGATAATGAAGAAGAGTATATTTGGCAAGAAGGGCAATGGTGTCCAAGAGGTTTGACAAGAAGCCTGAAAAGAAGGGTGCAATGCCTAAGGAATAGAGAGTTAGAATAGGTTCAGGCGTCTGGTAGCCCTCAAGTGTGGCGTGCTAAACAAACAGCCGATAGGGGTCAACCATCGGCTAATATTCAAATGGCTTTTCTATTGCCGTCAGAATTCTGGGCTCCAGCAGATCAAGAAGTCTATTTAGATTTCAATGAATTGGAGTATGAGGAGGTAGTTGCCAAGTTGATAGTGATATAGCAGGCTATATTTGATAAGCCAGTCAAGCATCGGCACCTAAAGGCTTTATATGTAAAAGGTTTTGTTGATGAGAAGCTGATGAGCAAGATGTTGATGGATGGAGGTGCTTCTGTCAATCTTATGCCTTACACCACTTTTCGTAAACTTGGCAAGGGACCTGGATATTTGATTGAGACCGACATGATGCTTAAGGATTTTGGGGGTAATGCATCCAAGACCAGGGGGCAATGAACGTCGAATTGACAATTGAAAGTAAGACTTTGCTCACCACATTCTTCATCATTGATGGAAAAGGTTCGTACAGTCTACTCCTTGGTCGTGACTGGATTCATGCAAATTGTTGTGTACCATCAACCATGCATCAATGTTTCATTCAGTGGCATGGAGATGATGTTGAGCTGGTTCGCGCTGATGAATCTGTGAGTATCGCAGCAGCCGATCCAATATATTGGGAGCTAGAAGACTTCGAGTGTTTTTCTAGCAAGCTATGGGAAGGAGACTTCATTAGGATAAGTGATGAAAGCCAATAGCCGATCCAAGCAATCGGCTCTAAGAGATTGTTTTAATAGATAATCCAATAGATCGCACAAGTGGTAAGCTAGGACATGGCTTCGCATCGGCCGGTGGATTAAAGGAGATAGACATTGGTCCTAGAGATAGACCTAGGCCGACGTATGTAAGTGCTAAGTTGGATCCTGAGTACAAGCCAGAGTTGATAGATTTATTAAAGGAAATTTAAAGATTGTTTTGCTTAATGAGATGCTCGGCCAAGATCTATGAATTGTTTAATCTTTGGTCTGAAGAAGTTCTGGTGCAACCTGCCAAGAAGCGATCGATGGAAAATGTTTGAAGGAATATTATCCTAGCATTTGGATCAACACTTGACAACCGATTTGTTCAGTCATCGGCTCTAATAGCCGGTACCAGAAGGGTATCACCTTTAGCTTAGAATTACCCCAAAAGGGGAAAAGCTGATACGAGATGTATCGCCTATAGAGCAAAAACAAACATAGAAGCAATCATGATGTACACAAAGGCATTGCAGAAAGCACACTAAGATACGATCATAGAAAAAATAGAGATTTTATTGATTAGTTTGCCCTAAATACAAACTAATCAAAAACATTGTTTATCACATCCTGAGCGGATGTGATGTCCACAATGGCCTCTGCTGCATCGATGAACTCCTCGATCAACTCCTCATGCTCCTCGAGGCCGTCGCCCATCGGGAAACCGGTCTCCATGGTATGGAGCTCGTACCCGGTCTGGACCTGCACCGCGGCCAGCACCACCGATGCACCATGACGAACGCCATGAAGGGCAATCTCCTGGACACGGGTTGGGACGTTGTGGAGGTGGGTGTTGATGAGGGGGGCCCGGGTGTTGACGGCCGCCGTAGCCACGTTTGCTGCCAGTTGGAGGGACTCCAACTACACCGTCAAGGCTAGCGATCACGGAAATAGAAGAGCTATCAAGATAAAGACAGTGGAAATCAAAATAAAGGTGTTCCTAGAATCCATCTTACCCGCCACCATGGCGTCAGACTCGGCCAGCCGCACTCGAGCAGCGCTAGCCTCTTCCTCGGCGGTGTGAAGGGTAGCTTGAGAGATGCCGAGGCAGATCTCAAGCTAGTCGTTTTCCTAAGTTGCCTCGAAATAACGGTCCTAGGCTGCCCTCCACTCTCGAAGGAAACGCCGGGTGTCGTCGCCATTGTAAGAATCGGAGGAGTCCAACGATGAGTCCGGCGCAGAGGTAGCATCAGATACAGCATTAGAGGGCTTGCTAGCCCTGGGAAGAGGATGAAGGCTATCATTCAAGGTGAACCTATAGACAAGTTAGAAAAGTTCATTTCCATGAGCAGAAGATATCGATCTCACCTCATGCGATGAAGGCACTGGCTCACTAACATGTCCTCCTCCAGAACCTCCTCCGCCGCGCGTTTGCCTCTGTTGTCCTCGCTGGCCATGGGGTTGATTGGATATATGAAAAGGGGGGGGGGAGAAAACCACTACAGGGTTTGTGAAGGTGGAGAAGTGCAAAGGAATAGGAGCAGTTGCGAGTATAGATGTTTTCAAGGCCAGGCCACTCAACTGGTATTTGTAGCCACGAAGCGAGGTGGTGGACGTCTCGGGGCGTGCAAAAGGGAACCGCAATTAATAAGAGGCGAAGTGCCACCGCACTAATGCCGAAGAGAATGCGGCTAAGGATAGAAGGTTGGGGGATTCTCTTAATAGAGGTCGTGTTTTCAGATTTAATTGGACTGAGGTTAGAAGTCTGGAATCGGCTATTTTCAAATTGGCTCTTTAGCCGAAATAGGAAATACAATAAGGCAACAGAAAATATGATTATCACTGGTTCTACACAAAATACATGTTGATATGCAAATTACAAGTTTAGAACATCCTGGATTGTTTTCAATGCTTCTAGCCAAATAACATCGACTTCTGTGATTTGTTGCTTGTCCTCTTCGACTAATCCAGGAATATCCTCAAGACTGCTGTAGGTGGCCCTGCCTTCTCTGACCTTGGTCAGCAGTTCCTATTTCTTTTGCTTAATGGCATTGGGTATTTGGGCCAGATTGGACTTGTGGTGATCAATGGCAGCCTTCACGTTCTCTAGCTCCTTCTCAAGTTTTGCACGTTTGATCTCTAATTCGTTTAGCTCTAGCTCGATCCTAAGGGGGGAGTTCTTTAAATTGTTGATTAGCTGTGCTAGCTCTTTGGCCTCTTGTCTGTTAGAGTTCTTCTTGGCCAATAAAGCTTCACGATTAGACAAGTTCCTCTGAGCCTTTTTCACCTTTGGGGCTTGATCTTCAATGATGGATAGAGGTGACAAGACTTTGATAAGATTTGGAGATAAATTATCCTTAATGGCTAAGAAGACCCTTTGCATTAAATCTACATCTTGGACCAAATCGGCTATATTCTTCTCAAGCATTGGCAATATATCCTTTAGTCGATTTTTGGTCTCTTCTGATAAAGCTTCTTTAGAAGAGGTGGGTGATGAGCTAATTTTGTCTTCATCTAGATACTCTTCAAGGTTGAAAGAGTAGCTTGGAGCTAGAGCATTAAGTATCTATATACAAGAAAATCTTGTTAGGAGGATTGAATCAGTTGATAATAAGATAAATGATGAAGTAAATACGGTACCTTTTATGAGATAGCTTCTATCTAAGAAGAAGGAACGGCTGATGATGCACCAATGGTATCTGGTTGAATTGGCTCAAAACTCTCAACATTGTTATCTGCAAACATCGAGAAAGATTTTTAGTTCATATTTGTTGCAGAAAGATAAACTAAGCATATGACTTCCTTACCATCAATTGTTTGCTGGACTGGAAATTCGACAATCTGGGTGTCAACATCAATAGGGTCACCTTCAGTAGGTAGACTGCTAGACTCCTGCCCTTGCGTGGATGTTTCTTCAGGGAGTGTCTGGCATGGTAAATGGTCAGAGAAGGGTGCAAACTGAACAAAATCAAGAATTTTGAGAAAAATATCTTGGCAGCATCAGGGGGTGAAATGGAAGGACTCACATCTTCTGCTGTCTTGGAAGCATCGGTTGTTTCAACCAAAATTGGCTCCTTCTAAGGATCAGTCGATGAAGGTTGAGTTAATGCTGACTTGAACACCTAGGACAACAGTTCTCCACCTAGAGCAGGTTGAGATGCAATGGTCGATAACTATAAGGAAAGAATCAGAATTAGAGATTGAATATCATTTTGAGAAGAGGATGAATTGTTTTACTTGAACACTCGATGGTCTTGTTCTGCGAAGTCTTGTCCCAGTAATGGTTTTCTGGGTTGTCCCTTAGGCTGCCTTGTGCTTTGAAGACTGATACGTTACAATTGTAGACACAGCATGAGTTTTCATCGGCTTCTTCAGTTGAGGTGTAGCTGATCGTATTCTTGAGGCTAGGCATGGTGGCTAATAATCTATAGGATGTCCCTTCCTATCCAAGCTTGGGGGAACAAATTCGGTGTCCTAAAAAGATCTGTTAGAACAGTTGGTAGGGGGATTCATCGAATAATTTTTCTGAAAAAGGAATGGTAAGTTACCTCACTATCAGAAGCAAACTCTATCTAGAGCTATGCATCTAGGATGGACCAACCCACAGAAGAGATGGGAGTGCCATTCTTGCCACCAAGAGTCAAAAAGGTTGGAAGAGAAGTTGAATCTTGTCCAGTCATGCAAGCAAAAGAAAGGAAGATCTAATCCTAGTTGAAAGACTCTGGAGGTTTCCATTACTTCACTGATACCCTCTCTTGGCTTCGGTATATTCTTGAAGAATAGTTGATGAGGCAGTTGACCAAGACCAAACTGACAAGCTACAAAAGAATGGTTGTAAAACTCATAGGTTTGAAGATTGCCTGGAAGGAAGGAACCTATAGAGCACTAGGGATCTATACAGGAGCTTGGGTGTGTACTTCTTCTGTTACTCAAAAATGATTGCCTATATTGTAACGAACTCAGGACGTTACATGCACGGTTTATGCCGAATGTACATAAGCTCGGAAATCATTTTGGGCGCACCCTATGGAACTCCTAGGTGATGTGGGTCAAGTGGAAGCTTGTTTCGGTTCATTTGGAGACAGTGTTAGTCTCCATGCAAGATAGGTGCATAGTTTGCGTTAAACGTACTACAGGATCAAAAATCATTTTTGGTGCACCTGATGGAACTCCTAGGTGACCTCATTAGTCAAGTGGAATCTCATTTTAGTTCGTTTGGAGACAGTGTTAGTGTCGGTGCAAGATAAGTGCACGGTTTGCACCAAATGTACCATGGGCTCGAAAATGATTTTGGGCGCACCCATGGAACTCCAAGTGACGTGGGTCAAGTGGAAGCTCATTTTGGACCATTTGAAGACAATGTTAATCTCAGTGCAAGTTAGTGCACGGTTTGCATCGAACGTACCATAAGCTCGGAAGTCATTTTGGGGACACCCAATGGAACTCTAGGTGATGTGGGTCAAGTGGACGCTTCTTTCGGTCCATTTGGAGACAAATCCTAGCGCAAGATAGGTGCATGGTCTGCACCGAACACACCATAGGCTCAAAAATTGTTTTTAGGCGCACCCGATGGAACACCTAGGTGACGTGGCTCAAGTGGAAGCTCGATTTGGTCCATTTGGAGATAGTGTTAATCTCGGCGCAAAATAGGTGCACGGTTTGTGCCGAGCGTGCCATAGGCTCGGAAATCATTTTGGGCGCACCCGATGGAACTCCTATGTGATTTGGGTCTAGTGGAAGCTTGTTTCTATCTGTTCAGAGATAGTGTTAATCTTGATGCAACATAGGTGCCTAGTTTGCTCTGAACGTACCATAGGATCAAAAATAGTTTTGGGCACACCCGCTGGAATTCCTAGGTGACGTGGATCAAGTGGAATCTCGTTTCGGTCCATTTGGAGATAGTGTTAGTGTCGGTGCAAGATAGGTGCACGTTTGCACCAAACGTACCATAGGCTCAGAAATCATTTTGGGCGCACCCATGGAACTCCTAGGTGACGTGGGTCAAGTGGAATCTCGTTTCGGTCCATTTGGCGACAATGTTAATCTCGGCGTAAGATAGGTGCATGGTTCGCTCCGAACGTACCATAATCTTAGAAATCATTTTGGAAGCACCCGATGGTGCACCTAGGTGATGTGAGTCAAGTGGAAGCTTGTTTTGGTCTTTTTGGAGACTGTGTTAATTTTGAGGCAAGATAGGTGCACAGTTTGCACTAAAAGTACCATGGGCTCAAAAATCATTTTGGGCGCACCCATGGAACTCCAAGGTGACATTGGTCAAGTGGAAGCTCGATTTGGTCCGTTTGGAGACAATGTTAATCCCGGCGCAAAATAGGTGCATGGTTTGCGTTGAACGTACCATAAGATCCAAAATCATTTTGGGCGCACCCGATGGAACTCCTAGGTGTTGTGGAAGTGGAAGCTTGTTTTGGTCCGTTTGGAGACAATGTAAATCTCGGCGCAAGATAGGTGCATGGTTTCACCGAACGTGTCATAGGCTCAAAAATTGTTTTGGGCGCACCCGATGGAACTCCTAAGTGATGTGGGTCAAGTGGAAGCTTGTTTTGGTTCATTTGGAGAAAGTGTTAATCTCGATGGAATATTGGTGCACGGTTTGCGCTGAACATACCATAGGCTCAGAAATCATTTTGGGCGCACTCGATGGAACTCCTAGGTGATTTGGGTCTAGTGGAAGCTCGTTTCTGTCTGTTTGGAGATAGTGTTAATCTCGACGCAAGATAGGTGCACAGTTTGCGTTGAACGTACCATAGGCTCAGAAATCATTTTGGGCGCAACCGATGGAACTCCTAAGTGACATGGGTCATGTCGAAGCTCGTTTCAGTTCATTTGGAGATAGTGTTAGTCTCGATGTAAGATACATGCATGGTTTGCGTTAAATGTACCATAGGATCAAAAATCATTTGGGGCGCACTCAATGGAACTCCTAGGTGACGTGGGTCAAATGGAATCTCATTTCGGCCTGTTTCGAGACAGTGTTAGTGTCAGAGGAAGATGGGTGCATGGTTTGAGCCGAATGTACCATAGGCTCAGCAATCATTTTGGGCACACCCGATGTAACTCCTAGGTGATGTGGGTCAAGTGGAAACTTGTTCGGTCTATTTGGAGATAGTGTTAATCTCATCGTAAGATAGGTGCACGGTTTGCACCGACCATACCATAGGCTTGGAAATCATTTTGGACAAACCCATTGATCTCCAAGGCGACATGGGTCAAGTGGAAACTTGTTTCAGACCATTTGAAGACAATGTTAATCTCAGCGCTAGATAGGTGCATGGTTTGCACCGAGCATACCATAGACTCGAAAGTCATTTTGGGCGCACCTAATGGAACTCCTAAGTGACATGGGTCTAGTGGAAGATCGTTTCGGTCTATTTTGAGACAGTGTTAGTCTCGATGCAAGATAGGTGTACAGTTTGCGTTAAACATACTATAGGATCAAAAAACATTTTGCGCGCACCCGATGGTACTCCTAGGTCACATGGGTCAACTGGAATCTCATTTTGCTCTGTTTGGAGACAATGTTTGTGTCAGTGCAAGATAGGTGCACGGTTTGCGCCCAAATGTACCATGGGCTTTGAAATCATTTTGGGCACACCCATGGAACTCCTCGGTGACGTGGGTCAATTGGAAACTCGCTTTGGTCCGTTTGGAGACAATGTTAATCTCAGCGCAAGATAGGTGCACGGTTTGCATCGAACGTGCCCTAAGCTCAAAAATCATTTTGGGCGCACCTAATGGAACTCCTAGGTGATGTGGGTCAAGTGGAAGCTTGTTTTGGTCCGTTTGGAGACAGTGTTAATCTTGGCACAAGATAGATGCACGGTCAGCGCCGAACGTACCATAGGCTCAAAAAATGTTTTGGGAGCACGCAATGGAACTCTAGGTGATGTGTGTCAAGTGGAAGCTCGTTTTGGTTCGTTTGGAGATAGTGTTAATCTTGATGCAAGATAGGTGCATGGTTTTGCGCCGAGCATACCATAGGCTTAGAAATCATTTTGGGCACAACTGACGAAACTCCTTGGTGATTTGGGTCTAGTGGAAGCTCGTTTCTGTCCGTTTGGAGATAGTGTTAATCTCGACATAAGATAGGTGCACAGTTTGCGTTGAACGTACCATAGGCTCAGAAATCATTTTGGACACACCCGATGGAACTCCTAAGTGACATGGGTCATGTGGAAGCTCGTTTTGGTTCGTTTGGTGATAGTGTTAGTCTTGACGTAAGATACATGCACGGTTTGTGTTTTAAACGTACCATAGGATCAAAAATCATTTTGGGCCCACCCGATAGACTCCTAGGTGACGTGGGTCAAGGGGAATGTTGTTTCTGTCCATTTGGAGACAGTGTTAGTGTCGTAGCAAGATAGGTGCATGGTTTGCGTTGAATGTACCATAGGCTCGGAAATCATTTTGGGTGCACCTGATGTAACTCCAAGGTGATTGTTGGTATTTATAAGTGTAAATAGAATATGAAGGATTCTGCAAGCGCACATAATACCATTGTAGTATTTGGCCTGGAGTATTCCAGGTATCGTTATTTATATTTTACCATAGGGAAAAATGGAGTAAAGACTTATTGAATATCAAAGGAGTATCTGTCAGTCAACATACCAGCATGGCTAGAGCAGGGGTGAAGGTAATGATAGGAATTAAGGATAATGATACTTAGGGGGTAGATCTATATGATAACGTAAACTAGTCAACTTGGGAGAGCAACAAGTGAGGTAGATTCCTATGGCATTCTTATTACATGGTCAAAGTATATATACATCCAACTATAGTTAAGACTAACTCTACTCTTGTGCACTTTGGGACGCAGCTTAGACGATAGAGTACCCACAATACATAACTCTACTGACGTGACTACGGTCCTACAATTTAAGAACCTGCTCAATTCGGAGTGGACTACAAAGGATAGACGACGCTGTCACCTCCCACTGCTACCACCCAACCAGAGAACAGGGTGTACTCATAGACAGAGCATCGTAGAAGTACCATGCTTACATGAGGCTCGGCTACTTAGCCCAATCGATAAACTAGTAGCCTAAGCGCTCTATGAACCCGCACACAAAAGTAATGATAACCTCAACTAAGTAAGATACATTTTAAAAGAAAGCATATCATGTAGATAGGAATATAATGAATTTATAATAAGTCTTACAAGATATGGAAGTGAAAATACAAGGCTTTGCTAAGCCTCTAAGACTTGATCCAGAACTTGAGCATGAGCCCAACTCGACCATCAGTCCCGAGCTACTAATCTACTACATTGGAGACTCTAGACCTAATCCTCCTGGTGTGTCTTGATCTCTGAATGAGAGGTATGAATTAGGGTTTCTGGGGTGCTCTAGGGAGGGGGGTAGGGCTGCTATATATAGGCCGGAGCATCAATTATGGACCCTCAGATCAAACCGACTTGAAAGAACAGCGTAGATGCAATCTAGGATGCAGTGGAGAACCGACATTCGAAGGAGGGGCTGGCAAGTGGGCCCAGGGGGCCAAGCGGCCTACAGGTGGGGCCAGCCAGCCCCACATGGTAGCCACCTGCCCTCCGCTTTGGTGATTTGCCTTCTGGAGTCCTCTAGAGTCTTCCCACGTCAGTTTTGCTACGGATAAACATGATTTGCTTTGACGAATAGACCCTCCATGATGGGTTTTTGAGTAAATCCTACTATAAACACAGATTCACCAAAACTTATGGAATTTATTAGTTTAAACCCCTAGACCTATGTTGGTGATCCTTTTTATGCATTTATATAAATTATATTGACGGTTTATGATGAACGTTAACTACCGCGAACAGTGATGTTGGACAAGTGGAAGCTTGTTTCGGTCTATTTGGAGATAGTGTAATCTCATCGCAAGATAGGTGCATGCTTTGCACCGAACATACCATAGGCTTGGAAATCATTTTGGGCACACCCATGGGACTCCTAGGTGACGTGGGTCTAGTGGAAGCTCATTTCGGTCCGTTCAGACATAATGTTAATCTTGGCGCAAGATAGGTGCATGGTTTGCGCTGAACGTACCATAGACTCGGAAGTCATTTTGGGGGCACCCGATGGAACTCCTAAGTGACCTGGGTCAAGTGGAAGATCGTTTGAGTCCGTTTGGGGATAGTGTTAGTCTCGATGCAAGATAGGTGCCTGGTTTGCACCAAACGTAACATATGCTCGAAAATCATTTTTTGGCGCACCCGATGGAACTTCTATGTGACGTGGGTGAAGTGGAAGCTCATTTAAGTTCTTTTGGAGATAGTGTTAATCTCGACGAAAGATAGGTGCATAGTTTGCGTTAAATGTACCATAGGATCAAAAATCATTTTGGGCACACCCGATGGAACTCCTTGGTGACGTGGGTCAAGTGGAATCTCATTTCGGTCCGCTTGGAGATAGTGTTAGTGTCGGTGAAAGATAGGTGCATGTTTGCACCAAACGTACCATGGGCTCGGAAATCCTTTTGGGTGCACCCATGGAACTCCTAGGTGACGTGGGTCAAGTGGAAGCTCGTTGAGGTCCATTTAGCGACAATGTTAATCTCGGTGCAAGATAGGTGCTTGGTTTGCTCTGAACATACCATAATCTCAGAAATCATTTTGGAAGTACCTGATGGTACACCTATGTGATGTGGGTCAAGTGAAAGCTTCTTTCGGTCTGTTTGGAGACAGTGTTAATCTCGGCATCAGATAGGTGCACGGTTTGCACCGAATGTACCATAGGCTCAGAAATCATTTTGGGCACACCCATGAAACTCCTAGGTAATGTGGCTCAAGTGGAAGCTTGTTTCGGTCCATTTGGAGACAATGTTAATCTCGGTGCAAGATAGGTGCACGGTTTGCGCCGAACATACCATAACCTCAGAAATCATTTTAGACGCACCTGATCGAACTCCTAGGTGATGTGGGTGAAGTGGAAGCTTGGTTCAGTCTATTTGGAGAGTCTTAATCTTGGCGCAAGATAGGTGCACAGCCTGCACCGAATGCAGGATAGGCTCAAAAATGGTTTTGGGCGCATCCGATGGAAATCCTATGTGATATGGGTCAAGTGAAAGCTCATTTTGGTCCGTTTGGAGATAGTGTTAGTCTCGACGCAAGATAGGTGTATGGTTTGCGCCGAGCGTACATAGGCTCCAAAAACATTTTGGGCATACCCAATGGAACTCCTAGGTGATTTGGATCTAGTGGAAGCTCATTTCTGTCCGTTTAGAGATAGTTTTAATCTCGACGCAAGATAAGTGCACGGTTTGCGTCGAACGTATCATAGGCTCGGAAATCATTTTAGGCGCACCCGATGGAACTTCTAAGTGATGTGCGTCATGTGGAAGCTCGTTTCGGTTCGTTTAGAAATAGTGTCAGTCTCAGTGCAAGATAGGTGTACGCTTTGCGCTAAACGTACGATAGGAACTCCCGATGAAATCATTTTGGGCGCACCCGATGGAACTCGTAGGTGAAATAGATCATGTGGAATCTCATTTCAGTCCGTTTGGAGACAATGTTAGTGTCGGTGCAAGATAGGGGCACGATTTGCGCCAAATGTACCAATGGCTCGAAAATCATTTTGGTCGCACCCATGGAAGTCCTAGGTGACGTGGGTCAATTGGAAGCTTGTTTTGGTCCATTTGGAGACAATGTTAATCTCTACGCAAGATTGATGCACGTTTTGCGTCGAACGTACCATAAGCTCGGAAATCATTTTGGGCACATCCGATGTAACTCCTAGGTGATGTGAGTTAAGTGGAAGTTTGTTTCGGTCCGTTTGGTGACAGTGTTAATTTTAGCGCAAGATAGGTACACGATCTGCACCGAACATACCATAGACTCAAAAATTGTTCGTCGAGAATGCATCCCTATGTCTATCTTTTTCTGTCTTGTTTTTAGACACAACTCATCGTGCTTTCTCGTTCTCAGTTTCCTGTGTAACACTGGCCACAATACATGGCTAGTAGCAGCAGTCTGCCGTCTTGCGTGTATCATATCAAAATCCTGCCGGTAATCTTCTACTTATACTAGTCGTTTCATCTTTATTCATGGACCATCAGTCAAGCAGTAGCATGCAGTAGACGACATGCATATGCTACTTGAATACTAGCACAAGCTTATAAATTAAAACACGTACAGCACATTGATGCCAGTACTACAATGTAACGTCATATACCTTTTTCATCTAAAATATAATTCCAATATTCCTATTAATATCTCTTTTAGCCATCTAGCCCATGATACTCTTTATTCTTCTACGTCACTGCCATCCTTTTTGTCAGTCCTTGATATTTAGTCCTAATTCATTTTTGTTTATAATTCACATTTTTTTTCCAAAAATATTTAGTTTATTTATAAAAAATGTCATTTTAATGTAACTCCATAAAACTTCAAGAGCTCGTAACTTTTTAACCATAGCTCCGTTTCTAGTGGTTTTTGCGCTCACACGATCGTAGGAACAAGCACTATGCGTTAGTAACCTTTTCAGTTGTTGTTTCTCATGTATGGTGAACTGTTTGTAGGAATTGTTTAATATGCTTGTTCCTGTTGTGCTATGTGTCGAAGAGAAGTTGATCAGGTTGATCCAGAAGGAAAGATCGAGTGTCTGAACAACTTTTTGAAGGCAAGTGTCCTTGACCATACTTGCACCTACTTTATTTTATTTTGAGTTAGAATAGTTTAGACCATTAGCTGCATGCTGAGTCATAAACTTGAATCCCATGTTAGGGTTTACTAGAACTTGTTATATCATCCTTGAAACCCAGTTTGGATGGGTAGTTATATGCTTAGCTTGCAGTGTGGGGTTTGGGAAGGCTATAACTTAATCTTGATTAATGATCTATGCAATGTGGGAATGGGAATGTTTTTAGCAACATGGTGACTAGGAATTCGGCGGGATGGATGGAAATGGTGGTGGTATGTTATCAGAAATTGGTAAATGTTTTCTGGTGGATGATGGAATTGGTGGAATGGATTGTGCTGGTTCCTTCTTGGATTCTAAGGCCCGGTTCATGGACAGGTAACCCGGCTTAACCGCGCAGCCATGAGGGCTATATGACTCTAGCCCTGGCTAATTAATTAGCTGCCCATTTCTGTGCATTGTGGAGAGTTTGGTGGCACAAGAGGGGGTCTAAAGCAGCGAATCCTTAGTGAATGCACAGGGGTGGGAACCATAGCTATGTAAAGGCCTTGTAGTGTGACCCCGCTAAGCACCCAGGTAGTGTGAAGCATGATGGGGAAAGCACGACTCATGGTGAAAGTGTGCAACCTCTGCAGAGTGTAAAACTGATATATCAGTCGTGCTCACGGACAAGAGCGGCTTGGAGTTCTTCGTGATTAGCTGGCTCTAGTTCAGATGGCTGGTTCCCTTGGTAAGGGAATGGTTGGTTTTGGGAGCTTGGATGGAATCCAAGTGTGGTTCACTGAGGAGAAGGAAGAATTCACCTAGTAATTAGGTGCTAAGGAATTAACGAAAAATAGGATGTGTCGCTTAAGCGCTTGTGTCAAACCTTATAAGCCTTTCCTTGTGTTGGCCCTGATGTCATACTTTTCGTACACTTGTGGAGTACATTTCGATGTACTTACTCTTCCTCTTTGTCTCCCTTGCTACCCACCCAGTTCTTCAAACTAGAAGACGGAGTCCCTCGAAGATGGCGTTGTCTGAAGACGGTGTCGATGATAGGCTGGTGTACCCCCGGTCGGCTGCCTGCGGGGATGGAGACCCTGCTTCGCTCGTACTTTGATGTCATTTTTGTTTAGACCCTCTGGTCATTTTGTAATATGTAATTGCTTTTGTAATAAACACTGATTTGTATCACTTTATTGTCGTCGCATGTATGAATAAACAGATCCTGGCATACATGTGATGTTTATTCTATTTTATCCTTAAAATCAGGTGTAATAGGGTGGTATCAAAGCTGTGTTGACCGTAGGACGTCAGCCTAGTCAGCAATGGCCGCTTTTTAGAATTATTTCAGTAACAACAAACTCTACTCTCTCCTTTAATGCTTTATTTTAAAGAGAAATGAAAACTTTTCACCGCAACACCACATTCTTCAAGGCCAATGAGGTGAAGGTGAAGATGAAGATTCTACGAGAGTCGCAGATGATGGAGATGCTACATCAACAAGAAGAAGAATCATCACAATAAACAAGACCAAAGATTCAAGATCATTTACTGTTGCCCTTTTTAATAGGATTTCATCCTGAGCGCTTTTACGATAGTACGTTGCTAAGTTTTGTGCTAGTCTGTTTCCCTAAGGACCCTATCATGTTAGTGTGCTTAGGCTAGGTTGATTGCTTTGTCATTATGATCTTGAGTGATTTGGTTCTTTGTAATGACTGTAGCTTCTGCGAATCCTGGGGCGAGATTCCTGTTAAGGGAGTAGTTTGTCACACCCCAAAATTTCTATTTTTGGGTTGTGAATAGAAAACACTAATACAATAAATGATTTTATAATGTTTGTAAAATTTTCTAAGACTTAATTAGGTTGTTGACAATTTCAAACGGTATGAAATGCAATTTTATAAATATTTTATAATTTAATTTATTATGTTTGTTGCATTCATGCCTTTGCATTTAATTTCAATGTATGAAAAATGAATTTAAAATTCGTTTAAGTCTGAATAGGCTTTTGTTCTATTCAAAGTATAGTTTAAGTTATTTCAAAATTTTATTTAACTATTTGAAATCTCAAATAGTATTATAAGCAAGTTGGCCAAATACTAAGGGTTGATCCAAATCCACTTGTTGGGAATTTAACTTCATCATAAAACATAGCCCCAAACTTTGGAGCTGAAACAATAAAATTCCGTAACAATATCTGTTTGCAGGGAAAAAGGGAGCAAAGGCAATATTTTGACTTCGTATAAAAGATTCGGCTTCGCTTAAAAGATGGAGAAATCAAGACGTAGAAGAAGTCGATACCAGGAGCGAAGATAGAAGTTTGGTTACCCTAATAAGAATTTGACTTCAATGATTAACGAAGACAAAGTGTCAGCACAAAAAGTCATGTCGTGCCGGGCACACGAGCAAGCCAGAAGGGTCTGCTCGATGGAGCTGGAGATCCGCCTGGCTCCAACGCAGAGATGATCGATCCTGCATACTCCTCCTGAGACGTGCCACTCAATTTGACCCTGCAATTGACAAGGAGAGAAAGTTTACCAGTAATTTAAGGTGGAACATGTCGGTCTGTGCCCAAACAGTTCCAAGTGTGCCACTTCGGGAGCAGCCAGACGTGAAAGCAACTAGATAGCCGATCCGCACAGAAATCGGCTGTTACGGACTGTAAAGCTTAATGGGTAGCGATTAATTTCGTATTGACAGGTACAGTACGTGTATATGTAAATAAGATCATTAGCTATACAGATATTGCTAGTGTAAACCATTGAGCCGATGAATCTAATCCAAAAAAAACATAGCACACGAACGAATCAACTATCTGATATGAATGGATCTACAAACGCTCTGAATCTAATCTGTGACCACCAACAGTGAGGTTCGATCAGATCGATAGCAACTATGATGATAGTAACAAACTAAAACTGAAGAATCCACAAACACATCCGTACTTTGAAAGACTTTTCGAAAGATATGCTATACGTGAAGGCTCAGATGAATCGGCTAAAATAACCGATTCAGGTGAAAAGGACTACAACGTGTGAACAATCGACTATTTCACACAAACAAACCCGTGGACTCCTTAGACTCAACCCACTATCCCTAACAGTGGGGTTCGACCGGATCGATGCAGCCATGAAAAAAATGATGAATCAAGCCCTCAAAGCACACAGATCTATTCACGCTTAACAAAATCATGGATGCACACCGTAGGCGTTAACGCACAGGCGATCGGCTATTTAGCCGATCCAAGCATAGCAAACAGTTAAGGTCACGCCTAACCAGGAACAGATCTACTAACTAGCATCCTCCAATCTATAGTGCCATCAGTGGGGATCGACCGGATGGTTACAGCCATAATGGTGAACTATAAACTAGATTCAACTAGCTAGCAAGCCTCTTCAAGATGATTCATGCCTCAACCGCATGCTATGCACGATCAAGATCGAAGTAAAAATAGCCGATGAAGCATAACCCATCATTCAGAGTAAGAAATATCGTGTTGTAATAAAGCGAACGACGGACTGAAAGGATATAAGGCTGATCTAATTCGATCTTGACTGGGCGGATTGATATTGCTGTAAACTAATAACAATGAGAGACATCAACAAGATCGGTAACTTAATGAATCTACCCGAAGTACACCACCCTTAGATAGAGCCGATAACTTGACCTTAATCTAGTTCGAGCAATGGAGGTCGACCGGATCGATGCAGCCGTACTTGAACTAGACAAGAGTCGATAACTAGCTTATACCAGAGTCATAGTGGAGGTCGACCGGATTGATGCAGCCATACGAACAGAAGTATAAGCCATGATGGTACTTACAGACAAGTCGGAGGTCGGCCGGACCGATGCAGCCCTACTCGTTGAAGAACTCGCCGAGATCTACTCTACTCCTACTCCTAAGGGGTGGCCAGAGCCGAAAAAGTAAGTAACTTGTATTTGATTGATTGTGTGTTTTACAATAACTGAGGTTCAATATTTATACCCAGAGCCTAAACATGAATCCCTCGAGTACGACTCATTACAATCTTTTGTATCGAAGAAAACATTCCTATCTTAAGATAACTTGGACCCTAATCTTTTTCTTTTTGTAGAGTCCGATATGTAGTTCCCCGGTGCCAACCATAGCTCATCATCGTTATCTACTGACGTCATTCAAAGAGAACCGATTCCAGAGTCGTATCTAAATCAGCCGATATCGATACTTATGCAATCGATTCCATGATTGGCACGATCTTGGAAGCCTTCGAATTCCCACGTTCTTCTCCCAAATTTTGGTGTAAACACAAAGAAAGGCGGAGCAGAAATCAACTAAGTCAGAAGACAAGGTTTCCCGGAAGAATGATGGCTAAATAAAAGAACGAAGACTGAAGTAGTGCAAAATGACCACTTCGCCCTTGAAGTACAAAAAGGATGTAAATATTTGAGTTAGGGGTAAAATAGTCATTTTATGTAAAATACGAAGACTGGGGCCCTATAAATACCCCCTCTGACATGTATAGTACGATCATGAAATAAATACAACTTTGTCTTGTGTTCAAACTTTTGATGCTTGAGTAATTTCTTACCCAACATTTGGCGCCCACCGTTTGTGTGTGCTCAAAAACTCTCACGACCACGCGAAGCTAATGGGCAGACCTAACAAAAAAGTTACCACTGGGGTAACCGAAGATGACCCACCAACAGTCGAAGACCAAAGTCTCGAAAAAGATACACCCCAAGACCCAAACTCTTCAAAGGCAAGCGAAGCCGAAGAACAAAGACTCAAAAAATTAGAAGACCAAGTTCTAAGAAAGCAAAAAGAACTTGAAGAATGTCGTGCAAGAACAAGAGAAAAGTCTCTCAAACAAAGAATAAAAGAAGCCAAAGCCACTCTTCGAGAACTAAATGAACAACTTCAAAGCGCAAGCCACGAAGTTATACATTTAGATGAACCAAATTTAGCAACAAAGGCTTCTCAAGAGAAGAATTCCAAAAAGTCATTCATATCAATTGACACAAGCTCTCCCTTGTCAATAAACTTGTAGCTAGCACAATGGCCCTTGGGTTACAAATTCAACATGATACCAACTTTCGATGGCCAGTCTGACCCAAGGCAATTTTTTATGAGTTTCAAAGCAATAGTAATTTCTAGGGGTGGCGATGAAACTACACTAGCAAAATCTCGTGTCATGGTAGGTAAAGGACCAGCACAACAGTGGTACTCTTCGCTAAAAGCAAAATCCATACAGTCATGGGATCAACTTAAAGCAAATTTATTTGTAGACTTCCAAGGATTCCAACCAGCTGGCCTCACAGATATAGATCTGTTCAATTGCAAGCAACAAATCAAAGAACCCCTGAGCTAGTACTTCAAAAGATTCATTCAAATCAAGTAACAAATTCCAAATATCCCAGTCGAAGTGGTGATAATAGACGCAATTAAAGGGCTTCAAGTAGGCCAATGTGCTTCTCATCTTGCTCAAGAAAAACCAAGTACAGTTGCTGAACTTTACGAAGTCATTCAAAAATATTGCAAGTCAGATGATGATTGCAGAAAAAGAATTGAAGAAGAAAAGAACTTCAGGGCTCAAATCAAGCAAAGCAACAACAACTTCCATCCTCCAAGACCAAACAACTATGAGCGAAGACCATTTACACCGCATAATCAAGTCAATCAAATTGAGAATGACAACAATTCAACAGCTAAAAGTGATTATGCTCACCAAAACCAATATAACCAGCGAAGTCACTTCAATGATAGAACATTTGAAAGAGGTGGCCTCGGTGCAAGTGGAAGAGGAGGAAGAGGAAGAGGAAAAGCACCTTTAAAACCTAAAGATATGTACTGCATTAGTCATGGCAAAGGGGCTAGACATACATCTAAAATGTGTCCCAAAGTTAAGAAAAGCATCAAAGAACCCATGAAGAAAACAGGGCACCAAGCTAATAAAAAATTGTCAATCATGTGAGGCAAGAACAACAAAGTCCTCATCAAACTTATTATCCAATTCATTATGGACATACCCAATCCCTACTTCCAAGACCACCTCCTACATATAGCTATGAACCACTAGCAATGTATCATCCGATGGAAAATCAATGGAGCAAAATCAATCTCAGCAATCCAATGTTCAATTAGCACAACCCAAAGCTTTACTTGCAAACAACAACCAACAAAACATCCAGGCAAAGCAAGAGAACAACTCCCCATTAGTTTTAGCGGTAAACAATAATGCAATCATCCCAAGTAGAGGAAGAATATTGATAATCACGGGTGGAAATAGCATGGACCATGAAAATAACAGTGAAAGAAGAAACTACTTTCAACGAGTAAATTCAATTTCAATGGAAGGCCCATATAAGAAAACAAGATGGTCCCATCTACCAATCACATTTTCAGAAGAAGACCTTCAGCTAAAAGATTACCCACATATGGATGTTATGGTAATCAAAGCAAACATTGATGGATGGGCAGTCTCAAAAATATTGGTTGATGGAGGAAGTTTCGCTGACATTATATTCACATCAACAATTGATGCCATGAAAATCGATCGCAAAATACTAGGAAGAGCTGAGCATCCACTTTATGGCTTCGGCGGAAAAAAGGTCCACTCCATTGGAAAAATAATTTTGCTAGTTTCTTTTGTAACAGTAAGGAATGCAAGAACAGAACAAATTGTATTTGATGTGGTGGACATGTACTATCCATATAATGCACTCTTCGGAAGAGGAACTTTAAATGCATTCGAAGTAGTCATCAGCTACTCATATTTATGTATGAAAATGCTAGCAATAAATGGAGTAATTACAGTATATGGAGATCAAACTAAGGCAAGAAATATTGAAAAAGAAAACACTCTAGGATAGTAGGATGTTCACGCAATCGCTGAAGAAGAAGAAAAACAAGAAACAGAAAATGCGAAGCCTCAAACAAAAGCTCAAGCTTGTGAAGAGACAAAAAGAGTACCTCCCAATCCATTAGTCCTAGATAAACAAGTCATCATTGGTACTGGACTTTCTCAAGAAGAAGAGGACAAATTTGTGCAATTCCTTCGAAGCAACAAAGATATATTTGCTTGATCATCTAATGACTTAGAAGGAGTCAGCACAGACATAATTGAGCACAAATTAGACATCGATCCAAAAGTCAGACCAAAAAAGCAAAAGTTGAGAAAATGTTGGTATATTTAATGCACACAAATAAATCCACAAGCGCACGGATACTGCTGTAGCTTTCACCCAAAGGTATTCCAAGTATCGTATCCATAGGGAAACATGTGAGGTTGACTATGATCCAACTTAACCCGGAGTAGCAACAAGACTTAAGAAAGTCAGGAGTGTAGAGGAGATCGCTATGGTCTTCAAGTTCTAATCTCGATAAGCTATGTCTTCTATTGTTCGACTGGGGATATTACTTAGGGAAACACAGACAGAGTATGTTTCCTATAATAACTAAATCCTGCTAGTCCTACAAATGGGAGGTGGACTACAGAGGATTCAACGAGACTATAAGAGTCACCCTCGTGAGCTATCACCGATCCAGAATATAGGGTACATCCATGAGTTACCCGAGTCTAAGCACCATGCTTACACTACGAATAATACTTTAACCTAAGGCCAATAGATTAAAGAACTCAAAAGAGACTCGCAAACCAGAAGAACAATATAAACATGTTACTTAAATCAGAAGTGGATTACTAAAGAAATCTCAGACGCAAGGTTGACTTCCGCCAAGGTACAAGCCGTAGAGAGAGCACTGACAGGCTGACATCTCCTCCAAACTCTTCCCTTACTCTCCATCTTTCTATTTCTAAAGACTAGATTCTATGAAGGTCTAATCTTCTCTTGATAGCTAGCTCTGATCCTCGTGAGGAGAATATGAATTAGAGTTTTAGGATCTCTGAGGATCTAATGAGGGAGGGGGTTGGGGCTGGTATATATAGCCCTAAGGGTCCAACGTGAGCCCTTAGATCAAACCAACTTAAGCAATGGGTTAGATACATCCTCAAATGCAGTGGGGAACTAACATACGAAGCAGGCTAACATGTGGGGCCCATAGGGGCTAAGCGGCCCCACCTATATGCCGACCGGCCCCACATGGCAGTGGGTCGAGCCCCGCTTCGGTGATTTTCCTTCTGGACCCTTCTAGAGTCTTCCCACATAGGTACTGCGGTAGAATTCTGTAATTTCCTTCGACGATTAGGTCCTCCTTGGTGGTTTTCTAGATAAACCCTACTGAAAACACAGATTCACCAAAACTCATGGAATTTATTAGTTTAAACCCATAAACCTTCATTGGTGATTACATTTATGCCCTCATCCATGTTTAATTGATGGTTTATAATGGTTCTTAATGACCATGAACAATTCCCCCAAGCTTAACCTTTACTAGTCCCTTAGCAAAACTAAACTTAGCAATGGATCAGGGTTGCTACTATGCTTTCACGCCTCAAAAGTACACAGGTGTTCAATAAAAAATTCTCCTCCGGATTAGAATAAACTAATCTGACTTTCAAACTTGCCCATATTACCTTCAACCATGGGGCTTCTTAGCCTTCACTTGGGTCTTGAGCAATTGAAAGACAGAACGATCAAGTCAAGCACTATGTCTCAAGTTCTTTCTTCCACCATTGTTCTAGAGTTTTTATAAGTTTTCAAAATAAAACTTAGAGATTCCATTGTATGACACTCTCAAGTCTCTCAATATATGTGGTATTTGTGGATCCTCACCAAGGCAATAAAGATGTTATGCCTTTTTCTCTTCCTACCACTAAGGCTTTATGTGGAGTTCATAGGTAGGGAGAAAGTTAGGGCATACTTGTAATGCATACATTGTAAAGTCAAACTTTGGATCCAAAGAGAGTTAAGTCATATAATCAAATCAATATGTGCATGTGTGTGGATGTATGGTAGATATATTTGGTGGCTAACCTAATTCTACCATGCTCCTTGAAAACTTATCTCTCTTTTGAAACTTGGAAACACTTGCTAGAGAGCAGAGGCTATCTTATTCATCTCTCTCTTTTTTAGGCAGGCAAGTGAGTACCCATTGTTTTAAATATCTCAAACAATTGTCTATTTTTTTTTCAAGTCTTTTTTTATGAATAACTTTTGCACAGCCCCATGTCTCTTTTCTGCAACAAAACTTTGAGAGATAGCAACAAGAACTTTGGAGCACTTATTTGGTGGATAAACCTATCAAGATTTTTTTGGTGTTTTCTTCTAGTGTAGAAGTAAAACATTTTTGGGTGGATTTAGATGGAAGGCATGTTCTTGCGCCTACCCCTAGTGTAGGAGTAGTGCATATTTGGGTGGTGTGTACATGATCTTGATTTTAAGAGCATGACAAATCTCTCATAAGGGTCAACAAAGTTTGACAAAACTCAATGCAAAAGCAAGCAGCATATACATGGAAGTTTTCCTAACCTAAATAACATGTATGGCTCTAGTAGGAATTCAAGCTTTGTCATATAGGAACTCATCATATAACATTTTTGGTGTCACTAGGAACAAGATAAACAACAACTCAGATGTTCTCATATCATATCTGTCAATTACCTAGACTTAGATCAAGCATTCGCTACCCACGAGTTTTAAGTTTAGAGTAAATCTTTATATCAAATTAGTCATATCCAAAACACGGGAGAATTCAAGGCTGAAAACTAGGTTCTTGAAAGAAATTACAACAGAGCAACTATTCATCATATCCATTTGGGAGATTTTTCTGAGTCCTCTTTATTTTATTCAATTCTTAAAAACAGAAAACTAGACACATACTTTTTATTTTGTTTTCATAATTTAAAATAACACCTTATTAATATATATAGCTAAGATAAATTTTTATTTTGTTTTAGTTTGTTATGCATCTTTTTATGACTTTAGCAAATATGAAGCAAACTTCAAAATAGTAGAACCAAAAATAAAAAGAAATACTTAGCTAGATACATGGAGGATGCTCCTCCCCAAGCTGGATGTTGTCGTGGTCTTTCTTATCTGTCCAGAAGTTGTGTTCCTCGCTTAGCGGGTGTAGCAACAGTTCCGAAGAATGTACTTTGGATGGATGGCGTTACTCTTGATCATCTTGCAAAATACTCCAACAAGAACACCAAAACTCGTGGCACATATTAGGATAAGGGGGTTAGTAGTCAGCCATTCAGACATTTATTGTCCTTGGAGGTTTAGACAGATTTCTCAATTGACCAAGTTCTAACATGATGTCTTTTTAATATTTTTGGATTTTTCTTATTTGTAGAAAGAAATGTGTATGTATGGTATTTTTATTTTTATGCCACCACAGTAAATATTCCTACAGGCTTTTACACCCCATACATTTATTCACATGGGACTTTAAGCTTTAATGATGTAATACAGTAATGAAAAACTTTTTATTATTTTTCTTTTCTAAATGCAATGCTAATGCAGAAAAATATATATGCTAAAAGTGAAAATAATTCATGCAGTGCTAAAAAGTAAATATGGATAACTACCAATGTTACCTCATGGCCAGGGTTTGGATTTTTAAGTCCTCTGGACAGGACTCGGCTAGAGAAGAGTCCTTTACCTTTCGGGTGCATCGTTCGGTCTCAGCGATGGAGACCCAGATGGCTGCATATCTCATGATGGTGTCTCTGATGATGATGTTACCTTCTTCCGTCAAACCCGTCTTGGTTTTGAGTTTTGATTTTTGGCTTAGCAGGTTCAGAACCTTCACTTGTAGAAATTGGGGAATCAATAACACTCCCACACTCTGCTTGAAGTGTGTCCTACTCATATAGACAAGGTAGAGATCAAGTGTATGGGCTCTGTTGGTTGGAAAACACCAACCGAACCAAAACTTCATTTATTCTTCTCTAGCCTTGGGCACACTTAACAAGATAAAGTTGATGTTATATGTTGTGTTCAATTATATCATAGGTGATAAGATCAGAAGATAGAGCATGAATGTAGCATTTATGTTCATTTGCAAGAAAGGATTGAATTGCTTAACCCATGGAAGGATTGTCTACCTCTTCATAATGTATCAATCTTTACATGATTATGACTATCATCTTCCAGAGATAAGATGCGCAATGTTTTAGCTCATTTGGTTAAAACTATGAGATCAAGAAAGTGGTGCTAGGAACAAGCTTAAAGAACAAGACATGTTGAGCTAATCAGGTTTGATCAGGTAAATTGTAACTCAAACATATTTTGTTTCTTATTTATGTGCCTACCAGAATCAAGGAAAAACTTTTTAAATAACGACCATTTACCTTAGGATGTTACCTTTGTCATTGGTGCGTGATGTCACCTTATGACGAAGGGTAGATGACTCGTGATGGTCCTTCCCTTTGAAGTTTTCCTTGTTTGGCTAGTCTCGCAGCTTGAGCTATTCATGAGCTTCTTGTCTCCTAGATTGCACCCTTCCTTTCTCATCCTTTTGTCATTCCATCTTTCTGCTCTTAGATCTTTTGTCACCTTGTTAGACCTTCCGCCTCACTCATTGTTTTATGCAGTTCTTTTATCCATGATGAATGAGCTGTGTCTTCTTTGTGCAATGTTATTGGGGTTCATCATGTGCCTTGCTTCATCTTTGATTTGAATTCATCTCATAACTTACCCAAATTGAATTGAGAATTTCCTGCAGAGGTTAGTCCCACAAAATATCCAATATATACTAAAGCAATTTTAGTTCAATAACCAGACTAGACTCCATGTCTAATTTGATTAAGGAAGGCATTTTAACCTAAGAACCTCGCTTAATTTAAAAAACCTTTGGAAGTATGTCGAGTACATCGAAACCAAAACTTACTATGGCAAACAAAGGTAACATGAAAGCACTATAGAGATTTACTCAAATAACCATGAAAGAGCATGATTATTATCTAGCAAATTGAGCATGGCTTAAAGGTAGAAACAACCAAGGTGGACTAGCAAATCTAATAAGTTGTCTAGCACTGCAACAAAGGTTGGCTTGATGTTGACCATCCCATCATTCGATTAGCTTAATGTTGACCATCCCATCACTCGTGCGCTCCACTCAAACTCCAACTTAATCCTAAAAAAGAATCATTGACATTGGTATCTGCATTAGTTAAACTAAAATTATAATATAATATTTTAGCAATAACAGCATGGACTCAACGAAGTAAGCAATTGGAAATCATAAATTAAGTACTAATAGGTTTGCAAATTTGCAGATTCAATCATAGTTAAATTACCCATGACTTATCTTTGGAGAAGGGGAGAATGAACCCCTTCGTAGAGGATGACTTTAGGAGGGGAAGAAGCAAAAGCAACACAAGAAAACTATATCATGTATATTGAACTGAATTGTGAAATTGAAACCTTAACTTATAGATATGGATAACACATGTACAGAATGTGACAAATGATATCAAAAGGCGAGTATAAAATCTATTGATAGCATACATTTACTGATACTATGGTTTTTAATTTTTAAGTGCATCATGACAAGGAGTACAAAGACAGAACATTACTAGATGAAAAGGATCATTTTTAGGTGATACTATGGTTTTGGAAGGATCACAGATCGGCAATATAAGTCAGAGGTGATCCATGGCAACTAACAACCAAATGTTAATTCAGAGCAAAGCTTGTGACTCATCCGAATTATATTCAGAGTGTGTTGGGGGTAGAGATTCAGATTAGCAGCGCATTCTACACTGATCGAGATTACCAATGAAGGTACACAGCAACACAATACCCACTTTGACTGATCCTAGCAAGGATTTACTGGAGGTGTAACTCTTGCCTGAGCTGGTCACCCAGCGGAGATAGGAATAGGGTCAAGAAGCGGAAGCCGCTTCAACGAACAATACCTGCAACACAAATAACAAAATAAATAAAAAAGTAAACAGCTTTCAGAAGACATCATCGTTCTACATGATCTGAACAAAAAACCAATTAGGCCACCATACCACACCTCTTATTCATAGTAGGCCACACAGATTCATAGTAGGCTCCACTCATATTTCAGACTTTAAGAATTAAGAACCTAAATGCTAGAGCTAACAGCCTAAGTGCCTAATACAATAATATACACTGACACACACCTAACATGAATAAAATGATTTAACAAATGCATCATCTAGCAGTATTGCACTAGCAGACAAAGCAATATGAAATCTTTAACTCTGTTCTTTACAAGGGCACACATTATTTATTTTTGGAGAACAAAGCACACGTTGATTTCTAGAGAGGAGGATGGAGCACTAGTACTAGACTCAGTTGAGATCTCAGTTTCTATTGATGTCAAGGTGTCAAGTTCTCAATTGAGTTCTTAGTTTCTAACACTCAGCCACACTGACATATCAGGTCATCACAGCAAGATTGTAACAAATTTATATCACAAGTCACAAGCAAAAGGATAAGGCAAAGATCAGCCAACACCACCTGCTAGCCATGCAAAACTAAAATTCAGTAGCTCGGTCTGTAACTATGAGTGTCTGGTCATCATTCTACAATAAGTGACTATGCCAAAAAAATAGAATTAGCACTTTTTTAGCCACTAGGGCCATGCCCATGTATTGCAACGGGACCAAAATAATCTCATAATAATTTAGGTTTGAACTGTGCTGTACTATTACGAAACATTGATCCATTGAGCGTGATGTAACACTGGTAATGGATCATGATTTAACTATAATCCCACCCCACTACCCCAACTCTAAATATTTTAGGAATAGCTTTGTAACACCCTAAATTTTGCCTCTTTTGAAAATAGGTTTAAAATTATTTATTTCTGAATTTTGTGCTCATGAAAATATAGGAAAATAAATTTTTTCATTAAATTAAAATTCATCATAAGGTAGCAACATGTTTGAGCATACATGCCCATGCATTTGATTTATTTGGTTGAGTAGCATTGATTGAAAATTTAAAATGGTTGAAACTGCTTTTGCAAATGAAATAAAAGAAAAGAAAATTTGAAAATAAAAGGATATAAAAAGTTGAAAATTTTATTTTTGAAAACTTACCAAAATTTCCCATTTATGTTTGAATTGAAAAGTGTATTTGAAATCCTATTTAAATTTGATTTGGTTTACATTTGAGTTGGTTTTGAAAATAAAATAGAAAAGGAAAATTTCCTCCCTTTCGGATTCAGTCCGAAGGCCTGCTTCACTCCCTTACGGTCAGCCCAGCTCACGCTCCAGCCGGCTGCCCTGGCCTGCTTCTCCCACTCTTGTCACGGCCTGTCTTTCTTCCTTCTCCGCGTGGCCCAGCAACATTGCACTATAGGCCCACTTCCGCCACCGGGCCAACGTCGCCCGCCGCTCCCTTCTCTTCTCTCTGCCCGGCAAGCCGGTCCCGCTACTACACTCACCAATAGGTGGGCCATCCCTATCAGCTCTGTCACTATCCTTCCGCTCATACCCGAGATGGACTCCACCGTCGATGAGTCCGCGCTCGTGCCGTTTCACGATTCGTTATCTTGCGTGCCATGCCGCCTTGCCTCACATAAGCTGAGCACCCGCGCCGCCACCCATACCGAGTCGCAGCGTCGTTGATTGGATCTCACCGTGTGAAGCTTGACGCCGCTGGGGACACCTCCACTTGCTTCGCGCCGCCGAAATCCCCCTAGGTGAGCTCGCCTCAACCTCCTCTTTCACCCCGTGTCTTCTCCGTCGAAAACCGTGGCCCCTAATGCTGTTTTCGAATTTCGTCGCTGAGCTCCGTCGCCGGCCAAGGCGCGCCACTGCGCTGGCTACTATTCTGGCTGGCAGCCTCCTCCCTCGCCCTTCTCGATCTTATCTGAGCCATCCATCTCTGATCTAGTGGTCTAGAATCCCCGATACCCCTTCGCGTGGCCATCTTGCTAAAGAGCCCCTCCAGTTTTCTAAAATAGAACCCGCAGTCCATAGCACTTTTTCAGATTACGTTTTCTTCTTTGGAAAGCGTAGTTTCTTCGGTTTAGATTCAAAATACGTTTTTAGTTATTTACAGTTTTGCCACTAGATTTATTTAGGCCATAACTTTATCGTTTTAACTCCGATTTGACCCGTTCAAATTGCGTTAGGTTCATAATTTCATAATCTACGTGTTCATACTACTGTTAGATATGTTTTCAACTTTTAAAATTCGAGGTTAGATTTAATCTATTATTTTACTAAAGGAAATCATGTATATTTCATATCTTCTACGTTTTAGCTCTGATTTGACCTATTCAAGTTGCGTTGGATTCGTAACAACTGAAATTATGCATTAGTAACAATGTTTTCCATGTCAAGAGCTCTGGAATTTCATGGTTTAAATTCTAACTTGTGTAATAATTATGCAACTAGATTTTATAAATAAAATATGATTTGTTTTACTTTAGTTTTATAATTCAAATCTAAACTTGACTTAATTCAGATTATATTATTGTTTACACCAAAATTTGGAAGGAGTCTCGCAGAGATTTAAAAGCCCCCAAGATCGTATTATCAAGGAAGCAATTGTGTGCAGATCGAAATTAGCTGATTCGAATGCAACACCGGAATCGGCTTTCTTCAGGTAACGCCAGCAGATGACGACGAAGGCTACGGTCAGCGCCAGGACAAAGCATGTTGGACTCTACAAAAAGGGAAAGATTAGAGTCTAAGTTATTTTAAATTAGGAATGTTTTCTCGTAGGGCCAAAAATTATGATGAGTCATGCTTTGATAGGAGTCATGCGTAGGTTCTGGATATAAATACCAAACCCCGGATATTATAAGAGACAACAGTCAATCCAATATACAAGTCATTTACTTTTTTGGCTCCGGCCACCCCTTAGGAGTAGGAGTAGAGTAGATCTCGGTGAGTTCTTCAGTAAGTACGGCTGCATCAATCCGGTCGACCTCCACTACTTGTTGTAAGTATCGTCATGGCTTATACCTCTGTTCGCACGGCTGCATCGATCCGATCGAACTCCACTGTGACTCTGGTATAAGTTAGTTATCGATTCTTGCCTAGTTCAAGTATGGCTGCATCGATCCGGTCAACCCCCACTCCATGAACTAGATCAAGGTCAAGTTATCGGCTCTACCTTAGAATGGCAGTCTTTGGTAGATTCATTAAGTTACCGATATTGCTTATTGCTTTCATTATTTATCTAAATTATAGCAATATCACTCTGCCCGATTGGATTGATCTGGATCGGCCTTATATCTTGTTTAGCCCATCGTTTGTTAATATAAAACTTATCTAATCTACACATTAAACGATGAGTTACGTTGCGGTTAAAGCATGTTGCGTCTTGAGTAGATTTATTGGCTAGCGAAAACCATTCCATGGCTTGTTATCATGGCCTGTGTGATTCTGCCTCACACCCCACTATTAGCACCGTGGAGTAGGGATCATTATTTGGTAGATCTATTCCTGATAAGGCATGACTTTAACTGTGAGCTATGCCTGAATCGGTTGTTTTAGCCGATATCAAGTGCTTTCACAAATAGTTCGCATCACGAGACTGTTGAAGTAAAGATAGGTTGAAAGATGTGTTAGCCCCATAATCTTTTTATTGTATTACGGCCTGTATGATTCTGCCTCATGCCCCACTGATATTAGTAACGAGTTAGGGTCATCGAGTCTATTGTTATTTCTACGGCCTGCATGATTCTGCCTCATGCCCCACTGGTCATAGCGATAGATGAGATCTAACATGTTCATTAGATTTATCTTTATTAATTGGTTAAATGGTGTTGAATTGTTTCTTTATATAGAAAGGGGTTCGGTTAATTGTAATAATTAGCTTAGCATAAACCAATCATTCTTGACATCTTATTGTCATTGATTAACATTTGTTCAAATAACAACATTTATCCTGAATGATAACCGATTCTTCTTATACAACCCAATGAGCTTTAACCGATTTATTCTCACGAATATGCTGGAATCGACTGTTTAGTCGATCTCTTTTCATATCGGCTCTCAGAGCCGCACTTTCGGTACTATCTGGCAACACCGACACGTTCCGCCCTTAATTGCTGATAAACTTTCTCACCTTGTCAATTACAGGGTCAAATTGACTGGCACGTCTTAGGAGGAGTGCGCAGGATCGACCATCCCTGCGCTGAAGCTAGGCGGATCTATAGCTCCATGGAGCAGACCCTTCTGGATTGCTACGTGTGTCCTCGGCACAGGACGAAAATTTTGTGTCGCACACGTTTCTGGCACGCCTGGTGGGACCCCACAATCATCATGGCAGTTCACAACAACAATAATATCCTTATGCTGCATTATGAAGATTTACCTGATGGGGATAAGGGTATCATCAGCAAAGCTACAGAAGAGTTTCAAAACAAATGTTTGTTGTCCTACACCAAAACACGTGACAACACAATTGTTCAGAAATTTCCACTACCAAGAGTTCTACTACACAGGCAGACAGATACAACTGAAGATGAAGACAGGCATTTCTTTAAGGAAGTTGTTAACAAATCTGTTCATGATGCCATATCAAGCCATAACGAAACTTTTGTAGACATATTCCACAACGCCATGAGAGAGGCGATTCATGGGTTTCTAGTTTGTCAAGATGGGCCAGCTTATTACAACATTCTAGATCCATCGACCCAAGGGACTAATCAAGTCGGTACCAGCCATCAAGAAGTAGCACCAGCTAGTAGTGGTGATGTCTAGACAGTTCAGGGTTCATCTGAATAGGCTCAAGGAACTACTACGAATCAGATATAGCATAATCCTGGACAGTCAATATAGCATGTGCAATAGCCAGCGGGGCAAAGTCAGAACCAGATGATAAATTTTGGCACATCAGGCCACATACCGTCGTCGGCTCAAAAATAGCACCATCAATTCAAAGGATCTATAGAGATATAGATCCTTATGTCTACAATCAGAGACTTCAAGCAGCAAGCCAGCAAAGAACCCAGCAGGTCAAGATTCCACAAGGGTATCACTATGGCATGGATTATAACACCCTTCACATGATGCCAAATCTAGGATATCAAGGCACCTGGGATTTCAATCCACAGATGGGTCAGCAGGTGCAAAGAAATCCAAATCCGCAAGCTGATGAATTACTTTGAGGGTGACCGAGACGATGAAGAATCAGTTCGGTCTGAAGCCAAAAGGGCTGACCTTTTTATACAAACGCCCATATCTAGAATGGTATGATTTGGTTGCTCTTCTCACAAATTACAGGCTCCTAGAATTCGCTAAGTTAACTAGCCAAGACAGTACAAGCACGATAGAACATGTTAGTCGATATCTTACACAATTGGGCGAAGCATCAGTCGAGGATGCCCATCGAGTTTGTTTCTTCTCCTTGTCCTTATCAGGGCCAGCCTTCACTTGGTTTTCATCATTGCCAGTCAATTTTATTGCCAATTGGGCTGACCTAGAGAAGAAGTTTCATACATATTTTTACACTAGAACTGGAGAAAAAGAAGATTACCGATCTGACAACTATAAGACAGAAGACTAATGAATTGGGTACTAAATTTCTTCAGAGGTTTTGAGAAACCAAGAACTTGTGCTTCTCCTTAAACTTGGCTGATGATCAACTAGCTGTTTTAGCTGTTCAAGGAATGCTGCCGATGTGGAAAGAAAAGCTGCTGGGCAAGAATTTGACAACTTGGGTCAATTGGCTCAATGAGTAGCAGCGCTCAACAGCTAATTCCAGAGTCTATGTAGAGATACCCGATTCTAGAAGAGTACCACAGTAGCCGAAGCTTATGATCCATACTCAGTCGATGACGGCTATGAAGATGAAGAAGAAGAGGTTGCTGTGGCTGAATGGAATTGGGGCAAGAAGACAGTGATGGTGCCAAATCCTTGGGGAAGAGGAGTCGAGGAGAGCTATGACTTTGATGTCACCAAATCAGACAAGCTCTTCAATTTCTTGCTTGAGAAAGGGCAGATCAACTTGCCCGATGGTCATGTCATGTTGCCACCTGATCAGTTGAAGAATAAAAAGTTCTATAAGTTCCATAATGCTACTTCTCATTCCACTAATGAATGCAGAATCTTCAGGCAGCATATACAGAGAGCTATTCAGTAGGGGAGGCTCAAATTTGATACGCCTCAAAAAATGAAAGTTAATGATAATCCTTTCCCAGGAGATCAAAACATGGTTGATGCTGGGTTATTCAAAGGAAAGACTAAGGTCCTAACATCAACCAAATCAAAAGAAGCTAGAACAGTCGATCCTAAGATGCAAATATTGGCTGACGAGTACAGATAGATTAGGAGACGTCGTGCCAAGCAAAAGAGCCGATACGAGCAGGGGGAGACATCAAAAGCAGAAATGACAGAGCCACGAGTTACATCTCAGATTCTGTTGAATAAGTGGCAGCAGCAGAAGGAAAAGGATTATCAGCGTTGGTTAAAGGATCAAGCATACCAGCATCAACTGAAAGAAGAGAGGTATGAAAGGAAACAAGCCAAATCACATTGGAATTGTCCTTTCTTCAGACATTGCTGGAATTAAGGTTTGAAGTTGCCTACCAGACATGACTGTCAAGAATGCAGCAATCAATATTGGGAGTTTAGGCAATCTCAAACCAACCATCGGTCTATCCATGCTCAAAATACATATCATCATAATAACATGGATCGGCGCTTAAAAAATAAAAGTGTTCATGATTGGCTTGGAAAGCGAGTTGTTGACCAAGACTGGGCAGATTATGAAGAAGAAGGCAACAAGAGAAAATATGTTTGGTGGCAAGGCCAGTGGTGCCCAGGAGGTCTAACAAGAAGCCAAAAGAGAAGGGTGCAATGCCTAAGGAATAAAGAGATGAAACAGGCTCAGGCATCCGATAAACCTCAAGTATGGCGTACTAAGCAAACAACCGATAGAAAGCAACCATCGGCTAATATCCAAATGGCTTTTCTGTTGCCATCAGAATTTAGAGTCAATGGTGAAAGCCAACAGCCGATCCAAGCAGTCGGCTTTGGAAAATTATATTAATGGATAATCCAATAGATGGTACAGATGGCAAACTAGGACATGGCTTCACATCGGCCGATGAATTGGAAGAAGTAGATATTGGTTCTGGAGATAGACCTAGGCCAACGTATGTAAGTGCTAAGTTAGATCCGGAGTATAAGCGGGAATTAATTGATTTATTAAAGGAATTTAAAGACTGCTTTGCTTGGGAATACTATGAGATGCCTGGTTTAGACCGGTCAATTGTTGAACATAGGTTGCCAATCAAACCTAGATATCGGCCGTTTAAACAAGCTCCAAGAAAATTCAACCTGAATGTGCTCGATGATATCAAAAAGGAGACTAAAAGGTTACTGGAAGCAAAATTTATCCAACCGTGCCGATATGTAGAGTGGATATAGAATGTTATCCTTGTATATATAAGAAGAATGGAAAATTGAGAGTTTGCATTGATTTCAGGGATCTGAACAAAGCCACACCCATGGACGGTTATCCGATGCCGATAGCTGATATGTTAGTAGATGCAGTAGCCGGGCACAAGGTTATTAGCTTTATGGACGGTAATGCAGGATACAACCAAATTTTCATGGCTGAGGAAGACATAGCAAAGACCACTTTTAGGTGCCCCAGCGCAATCGGTCTGTTCGAGTGGGTTGTGATGACCTTTGGTCTGATAAATGCCAGTGCAACTTATCAAAGGGCGACGAATTACATTTTCCATAAGTTGAAAGGCAGGATTGTTGAGATCTACATAGATGATGTGATGATAAAATCCAAAGGGTACAAAGAGCACCTGGCTGACTTGCGTGAAACTCTGTTATGCACGAGGAAGCATGGTTTGAAGATGAATCCTAATAAGTGTGTTTTTGGAGTATTAGCCGGACAATTCTTAGGATTCATGGTCCATGAGAGAGGAATCGAAGTTGGTCAGAAAAGCGTGAAGGCAATTGATGAAGCAGTTCCCCGACTACCAAAATAGAGTTGCAATCTCTGCTTGGTAAGATTAATTTTATCAGAAGATTCATTTCAAATTTGTCGGAAAGGATCCTGCCGTTTTCTCCCTTGTTGAAGTTGAAAAATGATCAGGAATTCAAGTGGGGTGACATACAACAAAGGGCGTTCGAAGAGATAAAAGAATATATGAAGTGTGCACCTGTGCTGGTCCCTTCTTAGCAAGGTAAGCCATTTAAGTTGTACATATCGGCTGATGACAAAACAATTGGATCGGCCCTAATGCAAGAATTTGAAGGAAAAGAGAGAGTTGTTTTCTATCTGAGTAGAAAACTACTGGATCCAGAGACGAGATATTCTCCCACCGAAAAATTATGCTTGTGTTTATATTTCTCTTGCACAAAATTGCGACACTACTTATTATCTGTCGAGTGTACAGTTGTTTCCAAGGCTGATGTGGTTAAGCACATGTTATCAATGCCAATACTGAATGGAAGAGTGGGAAAGTGGATTCTTGCGTTATCGGAATTCGACTTGAAGTACGAATCGGCTAAAGCAGTCAAAGGACAAGTAATGGCTAATTTTATCACCCAGCATCACAAGCCAAGCATTAGTTATGTAGAGTCGATGCCTTGGATGTTGTTCTTTGATGGGTCATCATGCAAGTAGGGTGGTGGCATTGGTATTGTTATTATTTCACCTCGGGGGGCAAGTTTTGAGTTTGCTCTTCCAACTGAGCCAATTATTACTAACAATCAGGCGGAGTACGAAGCTATTACCAAAGGACTTCAACTTCTTCATGAAGTAAAGGCCAAAGCAATTGAAGTGTTTGGAGACTCACAGTTAATTATTAATCAGTTGATCGGCCTATATGAGTGCAAAGAAGAGACTTTGAAAGGATACTATGATTAGTGTCAAAAGTTACTCAAGGAGTTTCTTCATATGTCTTTCCAACATATTCCGAGAGCATAGAACCAAGAAGCTAACCATCTAGCTCAAAGTGCATCAGGGTATTGAGTGTTTCAAGAAGTCTTGAGTAGTGAAACCTCGAGTGATGATTGGAGAGTCAAAATAGCCGGTTACCTTAGAGATCCATCTCGGAAAGTTACCAGAAAGCTAAGGTATAAATTGGCTAAGTATGTTCTGTTAGATGATCAGTTATACTATAAAGCAGTCGATGGGGTGTTGCTCAATTGCTTAAAACAGGAAGAAGCTAAGGTGTTGATGGGTGAGGTGCATGAAGGGATATGTGGAGCTCATCAATCGGCTTATAAGATGAAATGGATTATCCGCAGAGCTGGATATTTCTGGCCAACGATGTTGGAAGATTGTTTCAAGTATTACAAGGGGTGCCAGGACTGTCAACATTTTGGTAACGTCCAGAGATCGCCTGCCTCGACCATGAATCCAATAATCAAGCCATGGCCGTTTCGGGGTTGGGGAATTGATTTAATTGGCTAGATTTTTCCGCCTTCAAGCAAAGGACATAAGTTCATACTAGTAGCAACAGATTACTTCACTAAATGGGTTGAGGCAATTCCTTTGAAAACGGTAACCTCAGAACATGATTGATTTTGTCAGGGAACACATTGTGTATCGTTTTGGGATTCCTCAAACTATAACTACAAATCAAGGAACAATGTTCACATCAGAAGAGTTCAGAGATTTTACGGCCGGTATGGGGATCAAGCTACTGAATTCCTCTCCTTACTATGCCTAGACTAATGGCCACGCAGAGGCGTCCAACCAGATTATGATTAAGCTGATCAAGAAAAAGATCGAGGAACAGCCAAGGAAGTGGCATTCGACGCTAAATGAGGCGCTGTGGGCATATAGGATGGCCTGCCATGGATCAATTAAAACGTTGCCTTACGAACTTGTGTATGGCCATAATGCAGTTCTTCCTTGGGAAGCTCGGACTGGATCGAGGCGTGTTACACTACAGAATGATTTGTCAGCCGAAGTATACAAGAATCTTATGATGGACAATTTGGAGGACTTGAGTTGCCTTCGGCTACGTGCTCTTGAAAATATCGAAGCCAATAAACTGAGAGTTGTGAAGTATTACAATAAAAAGGTAAAGAGCAATTCTCTGAAGGAGACTTGGTCTGGAAAGTGAAATTGCCGATCGGGTCAAAAGACAGTGAATTCGGCAAATGGTCACCTAACTGGGAAGGACCTTATCGGATCAAACGTTGTGCGCCCGGTAATGCTTATATTTTGGAAACTCTAAAAGGAGAGGAAGAATTTGGCTGAGCAATCAACGGGAAATATTTAAAGAAATATTATCCTAGCATTTGGATCAATACTTAATAAGCAATTTGTTCGGTCGATAGCTTTAATAGCCGATATCAGAAAGGTATCGCCTCCAGTGCAAAAATGAACCCAAAGAAGTAAAAGCCGATACGATGTGTATCGCCTATAGAAGCAAAGCAAACACGAACGAAGTGATGGGTATGAAGCACGAAACAAAGGGAAATCACTCAAGGCGAGGAAGTTGTTTGGTAAACATCACCTATTACAATCTACGGGCCGGAAAACACTTTGCCTACTATATCATCGGCCAAGGTGTTGAAAGCTACAGAGTTGCCGGCGCTCATGAAATCCTCAACCAAGCGCTCATGCTCCCCAGGGTACGCTGCGTCCAGAAAACCATGGGGAAGAAGCCGAAGATTATGGCCAGAACGGGCTTATGCAGCAGCCAACGCCATGGCAGCGCCATGACGAACGCCATGAAGGGTGACTTCCCTGACATGATTCGGGATGTCATGCAAGCGAACCACCGGAACGGCGCCCCTGGCATTGACGAATCCCACCACATGATCCGCAGCTGATCGAAGACTCTCCAACTGAGCAGTTTGATCTAAAATATTCAAGGAAAGAGTGATCAGAAATCTTGAGGGCAAAATTAAGAAAACAGAGAAATAATGGCAGACATCTCACCCATGATTCTAGCTTCAGCCCTGGCCAACCTTTCTCTCACCAGGTCGACCTCGGGGGGTGATCGGCCTTCAATCAGGGCCAAAGCCAATTCCGCTAGGGAGAGGTAGTTGGCTAGGTGCTGGTTGGTCCGATCGATGGAGGCCAGTAGATCATCATTATCGATCTGTCGCCTCGAGTGATGAAGAAGCTGGCGGCGAATTGGTGCCAAAGATGACCCTGAAGGCTGAGCAGAGTCAGCCCTCTGATCCGAAGCGATGGGAGTACCCCAAGATGCATCCTCTTGGCGACAAAGGCGTTGGCGTGATGATGCAGATCCATTGAGGGCTTCTTTAGCGGACCTCTTGTTGTTCTCCATGACCTCTAACCTACGGAAAGGCAGGAAATATACTGAAGACGAAGAAGGATTGAGACGAAGCGGGTTATTTTTTTATCCACAGCCGTAGCCTGTATATATAGCCCAGGAAAGCGAGAAGGTAGATTTCGATGGGGGTGTGAAATTGAAATAAAAAAGGAAATGGATCGACACTCCGGAAATTCAGGGGAAGGATAACGAAGAGATAACGGACTCGAATTTATTACTTCCCTAGGTTACCAAATATCGTGGGATGGATACATTGACCAGAGATTAACCCACTAGGACTTCTTTGGATTGAAGGTAGTACGGATCCCCACAAGGTCGAAACTCATCGTGAACTGAGTCACATCGGCCCGTTGATAAAATTGTGCCAGAGAAGAGGAAAGGTCGCCCACCTAACACATGCTCAGCAGATTTCTCGGTAAATTGAGGAACCATGGGAAAGAAGCCTAAGGCTTTCCCGGTGGGCGTTTGGAAGAGCAAACAAGGGGAAGGTGTCCACACATTTTAGCCCTTGCAAACACTAGAACAGCTTTGTGAGCATGGAGAGAAGACTCAGGTAATATCACAAGAATTCTTCTAACCACAATGGCTGGTCTTCTTGCTCAATGAGGCGCTAGAATGAGCGACACAATCACCCTATGCACAAGAATTCTTCTATCCGCTTGAGATCTTCATAGCAAAAAGATAGATCATGGAGGGTCCAGCGGAGTCGGGAGCACTCAAGGAGGCAGATAGAAAAGAGACATGGCTGAATTGTTGAGTTGCCCTCGCTAGGGTCGGATGGACATTTTATAGCCGACCCAGAAAGATGAATCCAAGTGACCGTGAAGCAGTGACGCTCTTGTAAAAGTGTTGAGGCATAGGCTCATGAGCTGATGCAGGCGGCGACAAATAGTAGACCCCGGATCAAGATTCTCTACCTATGACTGCGGACCAATCAGGGATACAGGCATGCTAATTTTGGAATAAAATTACTTTTATCCCAAAATTGGGTGGCATGTGTTTACACCAAAATTTGGAAGGAGTCTCGTAGAGATTTAAAAGCCCCCAAGATCATATTATGAAGGAAGCAATTGCGTGCAGATCGGAATTAGCTGATTCGAATGCAGCACCGGAATTGGCTTTCTTCAGGTAACGCCAGCAGATGACGACGAAGGCTACGGTTGGCGCCAGAACAAAGCATGTTGGACTCTACAAATATGAAAGATTAGAGTCCAAGTTATTTTAAATTAGAAATGTTTTCTCGTAGGGCCAAAGATTGTGATGAGTCATGCTTAGGAGTCATGCATAGGTTCTAGGTATAAATACCAAACCCCGGCTATTGTAAGAGACAACAATCAATCCAATATACAAGTCATTTACTTTTTTGGCTCTGGCCACCCCTTAGGAGTAGGAGTAGAGTAGATCTCGGTGAGTTCTTCAGCAAGTACGGCTGCATCGATCCGGTCGACCTCCACTATGACTCTGGTATAAGTTAGTTATCGATTCTTGCCTAGTTCAAGTATGGTTGCATCGATCCGGTCGACCCCCACTGCATGAACTAGATCAAGGTCAAGTTATCGGCTCTACCTTAGAATGATAGTCTTTGGTAGACTCATTAAGTTACCGATATTGCTTATTGCTTTCATTATTTATCTAAATTACAGCAATATCACTCTGCCCGATTGGGATTGATCTAGATCGGCCTTATATCTTGTTTAGCCCATCGTTTGTTAATCTAAAACTAATCTAATCTACACATTAAACGATGAGTTATGTTTTATCGGCTGTTTTACATCAATCTTGATCATGCATAGCGTGCGGTTAAAGCATGTTGCGTCTTGAGTAGATTTATTGGCTAGCGAAAACTGTTCCATGGCCTGTTACCATGGCCCGTGTGATTCTGCCTCACGCCCCACTGTTAGCACCGTGGAGTGGGGATCATTATTTGGTAGATCTATTCCTGATAAGGCCTGACTTTAACTATGCGCTATGCCTGAATCGGTTGTTTTAGCCGATATCGAGTGCTTTCACGAACAGTTCGCATCACGAGACCGTTGAAGTAAAGATAGGTTGAAAGATGTGTTAGCCCCATGATCTTATTATTGTATTATGGCCTACATGATTCTGCCTCATGCCCCACTGATATTAGTAATGAGTTAGGGTCGTCAAGTCTATTGTTATTTCTATGGCCTGCATGATTCTGCCTCATGCCCCACTGGTCATAACGATAGATGAGATCTAACATGTTCATTAGATTTATCTTTATTAAACGGTTAAATGGTGTTGAATTGTTTCTTTATATCGAAAGGGATTCGGTTACTTGTAATCATTGGCTTAGCATAAACCAATCATTGTTGACATCTTATTTCCATTGATTAACATCTGTTCAAATAACAACATTTATCCTGAATGATAACCGATTCTTCTTATACAACCCAATGAGCTTTAACCGATTTATTCTCACGAATATGCTGGAATCGACTGTTTAGTCGATCTCCTTTCATATCGGCTCTCAAAGCCACACATTTGGGACTATTTGGCAACACCGGCACATTCCGCCTTAATTACTGATAAACTTTCTCTCCTTGTCAATTACAGGGTCAAATTGACTGGCATGTCTCGGGAGGAGTGCGCAGGATCGACCATCCCTGCGCTGAAGCTAGGCGGATCTACAGCTCCATCGAGTAGACCCTTCTCGCTTGCTACGTGTGTCCTCGGCACAGGATGAAAATTCTGTGTCGACAATTATTTATAAAATATCTTATATGAATTTATATAGTTAAAATAAATGAAGCCTATAGTTTTCTTTTCCACGTATAAAGCAAATCTCTCGTTAGTTGTATCTTGTTCACTGTAGCTCCAATTAGCGTGCTTTTCGCGTCCATGTGTTCGTAGCGAGACGTAGATTCGCTTTACAAACTTTTCATCTTGATTTTATGTTTGGTGTACCGTTCTAATTTAGATCTATTGTTTGCTTCGTGTATGATTGCATGGATGCTTATGTGGTGCTTTATGATCTTGTCCAGTCGGTGAGTTATATGTGGTGAATCAAGAAGCAGGTCTTTGAAATTTCCGACTTGAAGAAGGATCTAAGTTTAAGGCAAGTATAGCGTGGGATCATCCTTGTTGTCCTATACACCTTTAATCATTTAATACATACTGCATGTGTCTACCTTGACTGCCACTAAGGATTTTCTAGTACTTTGTAACCTTGTACCTTGATACCTTTGGGTTATTGCATTGGGTAGTATGATGCTAGTGCTCAAATAAAGACCATGATCGTGTAACTTGACTAATGGATTATGCAATAAACACTAAAAGATGATTTTTAGTAACATGGAACAAGGGGGCTAGAGCATTGGGCTATTTTTAGGGTGCTCTAGATTCCTCTCCCTAAGGACTTATCTATAAGTGATCATCTAGGACTTATAGTACAACTGTGGGGCTACATGGCTCTGGCTTTAGCTCAGTATGAGGACCTTTTCTAGCTTTTTAGAGGTTACCTTTATTGGTGTAATAATGGCTTGGCGAATCGTGTATAGGATAACCTCTACTCTTATATGTATAGCCGTGATGGAATTGTGCCATTCAACAGGGAGTTCCTATATCTGTTTGCCGAGTGAATCTAATGGAACTAACTTGTTAGACGAACCTTTGAAAGGCTTCATAGTGAACCCTGCCGACCTTCCTTGGCAGTGGGTCAAGAGGCTGATCACCTCTGGTGAAAGGGTAAATCACGACTCACAGTAAAAGTGTACAACCTCTGTAGAGTGTAAAACTAGTATATCAGCCTTGCTCACGGTCACAAGCGGCCTTGGAACCCTTACAGAATAGATGATAAACACTAATGATATGGATGATGAAGATGCTCACTAATGGTTAATTGTTTATGCTATTCATTATTCATGTTTACCAGATCATGTGTTTATATGGGCTTGTGAATAAACTTGTTGCCACCCAATTGCTAAAAGATGACTCATTAAAAGCTAATCGCAGTTAAACTAGTGTCAGCCTTTTGAGCCTCATGAACCCCATGTTATATTTGTCGAGTACGACATGTACTTATGCTTGCTTTATGTTTTTCAAATATTTGGATAAAAATCCTGGATGGGTACCAGATTGCTAGAGTTTAAAGGAATTAGGCTTGTGATCAACTAGTCAGTTGCCCCTGTGGAATTAGAGTCTTGACCCGAGGATCAGAGTTGTCTTTATGTTGTTTGCTACCTAAGGTTATGTTCGCTATACTAAGTACGTTATATATTGAGCATTGTCTATTGATATTACCCTTATTTGTAGCTATATGTGACATTTGACTTCCTGTGCTTACATATGGTGTGTATCTTGTTTTGTTCTTAAAATCGGGTGCTACAAAGTGGTATCAGAGCAATGCTGACTGTAGGACGCAAGCCTAGATAGAACTAGATTATTTTAGCGTGCTTTCATCTTTGCTTAGTTCTTGGTTTCTCTCCAACCTTGTTATTTGCTAAAAGTTATGCTCACTTTGGCCTCTGTTCTGTTATGAAAACTTTGTCTCTATTCTCAATCCTCTCTCTTCATCTATATAGATGGGTCGTAATGAGGAGACCACCAGCATCAGAGATCAGGAGGACCAAACTACGCTGTCCTTGATTGCATTTGACAAGGAGAAGCTTGTAGCTATGCAACAACAAGTACTTGAAGGAATGACTCAACATGGGAGTTCTCAATAGTGCTTGCCACAAGGTCAAACCAACATACCAAAGGGACCAGTGAAGAGACAAGTGGTAGAAGCTTGGAAGAAGATGAAGTCCAATGAAGGTGTACATAGTAAGACGCTTGGAAGTCAGGATCCATGCCAGTGTTGTAAGCATTATGGTTTTCCCTATCTCCAGAATAAGTCCAATAAGGGGGAAGTCATGGTGAACCCGAGTTGTGAAGCTAATGTGGATAAGAAGAGGAAGGTAGTCCTGCCAGAGCCAGAATTGGGAAGCAATCAACATTCGAGTTCTACTACATTGTCACATCCAGCTCTAATCCCTAGACAGATAAACTTAGACTCTAAAGTGTCAAAAGTTTCCCAAGCTAAGATTACTCCACTCTTTCCACATGAGGTATGCATAGATGGGTGGACGATCACCTATAAGGAGTTTCAACCCCGAAAGATCATGCAGCTAAAAAGCGATGAAGTCTAACAAAGATGAACCTTTAGAGTCAGCAAGCTAACAACACACTAAGCAACAATTATGTGGAGTATGACATCGCGAAGGATCCAGCTAAGAGAAAGTGTTATCATTGCCAACAGGAAGGACATTATATTAAATCATGTCCACAAAAGAATCAACAGTTGTACCATGGAAGTGGCCAGAGTCAGATTACTACGAGGTTGCTACCAGAAAGTGTCAGTGATACCCAACCCAAAAGAAGCATTTGGTGAGGGTGACGAATGAAGAAGTCATGCTAGACTACCCAAGAACTTTAGTTAAGGAATAGGACTTTGTGCCCTTTATGTAATAAAAACGATAGTATCGCAAGTTGAGTCAATGATTGAGTTGTGCATCTTTAATGCTTGTTGATTTGTCATTATGCTTATGCTTGTTTTGAATCTTTGTAATAATTGCACTGATCTTGTTGGGTGTTCCCACAATTTCATTTAGTTTATAGGCCTAAGGTATAAGGATTAATGAAATAAATAGTTGGGTTATGGTTTTCTTCCGTTTTCCTCTATCCTGTCTTTTCGGAGCAGTCTGCAGTCTTTGGCGTATATCTCTGATCTTGGATGACCAAAAATTATGAGAAAATTTTGGCCAATAGTAGACTTCCATATATTTCTCTGAGCACAAGAGTCATCCTGATAGCTATTTTGGATATGGAGATACGAAAATCACAAGGTGATGCATCTGTGTTGTTTGGAACCTGGAACAGTTTCTGTTGTGCACTATTTTAGACCAAGTTAACTGCAGAATTTGGAAAAGTGTTCTACAAGGAAGTTGTGGATAATTTGATAATCTTTCCAATGGTATAAGCTAAAACTTTATTGGATTAACAGAATGAGAGTTACAACTATTTTACTGCACTGCTGTTTTTCTGCTCGCGAGGAATTTCAGAGTTCTTGTTCTTGCCCATATACTTGTGTATCATTGGATGTCTGAATGTCTTGATATTAGTTAGCTCATCTAAAAGAATGTGCAAGCTATGCTTGGTGTCCCCTAGTTTATCTTTTCTTAAGGGGGTAGCCAAGTTGAAGAATTTGCAAAATGAAGTGTCTTAAGTTCTAGATTGCGCAGCGGAAGCGTGGTGGTACCCAAAGATGTGAGAGAAACTCAGAGTCTCAATGAGTTTTGATTAATGGTTCAAGGGAGGTTTAATCAAGATCATCAAGATTTTGATAGAGCTACTAGAGAAGCTTTCAAGTTAGTTTGGATAAAGAAACTTTATGTAAGTGTTTGAAGGAATCCAAGAAGAGGTTGGAGTAAAACCTAAGTATTAACTTTGTCAGATCAGGACAAGAGTTTTATAGCAACAATGATGCATCTTGTCAAGGTGAGGGATGTGACCTTAAACCAGAAGAAAAGTAGTGCCTTGTTTATTAAGTCCACTAAGGAAGCGTGAGTTGAACTACCTAACATGTTATCTAGAGTTATCCATTGTGGAGCATGGAAGTAATATCTTCTTGGAAGTAAAAGTGACATATAGGAGGATAACAAGAATCTACAGGACATCTTCACTAAGCTGGTCTTGAGCTTGTGATATCCTCATTGGAATGAGATTGATTATGACATGGAAAGTGTTATCACTGCGAGGAGCACAGTCATGGCCGATGCCCTTAGCAACGGAGAATTGTGCTAAGAAGGTTCGGGTGACACCAAAGACCAAGAATTGTGTTCCAAGTTCGAGCAACTTAACTGGAATCATTAATGTTTTAAAGATTGGTAGTAGAATTCCTTTCTGACTAAGAGATTTGTTAGGTTTCGTTGGAAGGTGAATATTTTAAGAAAAAGAATTGATATTATGGGCTAAAAAGGAAAAAATGGTCTAGTGATTGAAGTTACCAAGGCATGGTCTGGAGAATCTGTCAAAATCTTGGAATTAGTTTGGCAAGATATATGGAGTAAGGTCAACAGGAAAGCAAAGTTAAGTGGGGTCTTTATCGAGATGATGGAACTACATAAGGAAGTAAAGAAGAGTCTAAAGACGAAGTATTCTTATCTCCTAGTCGACGTTTTCCAAATCTCGGGGATGAGATTTATCTTAAGGGGGGTAGAATTGTAACACCCTAAAATTTGTCTCTTTTGAAAATAGGTTTAAAATGATTTATTTTTGAATTTTGTGCTCATGAAAATATAGGAAAATAAAAATTTTCATTAAATTAAAATTCATCATAAGGTAGCAGCATGTTTGAGCATACATGCCCATGCATTTGATTTATTTGGTTGAGTGGTTTTGATTGAAAATTTAAAATGGTTGAAATTGCTTTTGCAAATGAAATAAAAGAAAAGAAAATTTGAAAATAAAAGGATTTAAAAAGTTGTAAACTTTATTTTTGAAAACTTACCAAAATTTCTCATTTATGTTTGAATTGAAAAGTTTATTTGAAATCATATTTAAATTTGATTTGGTTTACATTTGAGTTGGTTTTGAAAATAAAATAGAAAAGGAAAATTTCCTCCCTTTCGGATTCGGCCCGAAGGCCTGCTCTGCTCCCTTCCGGTCAGCCCAGCTCATGCTCCGACCGGCTGCCCTGGCCTGCTTCTCCCACTCTTGTCGTGGCCCGTCTTTCTTCCTTCTCCACGTGGCCCAGCAGTGTTGCCCTGTAGGCCCACTTCCACCACCGGCCTAGCGTCGCTCGCCGCTCCCTTCTCTTCTCTCAGCCGGCAAGCCGGTCCCTCTCCTGCACTCGCCGATAGGTGGGCCATCCCTGTCAGCTCTGTCCCCATCCTTCTGCTCATACTCGAGATGGACTCCGCTGTCGGTGAGTCCGCGGTCGTGCTGTTTCACGATTCATTGTCTTGCCCGCCATGCCGCCTTGCACATATAAGCCGAGCACCCGCGCCGCTTTCCCCAAACCCGAGAGTGCTAGCCGCCACCCATACCGAGTCACAGCGCCGTCGCTTGGATCTCGCCGTGTGAACCTCGGTGCCGCTGGGGACACCTCCACTTGCTTCGTGCCACCGAAATCCCCCTTCGTGAGCTCGCCTCAACCTCCTCTTTCACCCCGTGTCTTCTCCGTCGAAAACCGTGGCCCCTAAGGCCGTTTTTGAGTTTCACTGCTGAGCTCCGTCACCGGCCATGGCGCGCCACCGCACCGGCTACTGTTTCAGCCGGCAACCTCCTCCCTCTCCCTTCTCGATCTTATCTGAGCCGTCCATCTTCGATCCAGTGGTCCAAAATCCCTGATACCCCTTCGCGTGGCCATCTTGCTAAAGAGCCCCTCCAATTTTCTAAAATAGAACCCGTAGCCCATAACACTTTTTTAGATTACGTTTTCTTCTTTGGAAAGCGTAGTTTCTTCGGTTTAGATCCAAAATACATTTTCAGTTAATTACAGTTTTGCCACTAGATTTATTTAGGCCATAACTTTATCGTTTTAACTCTGATTTGACCCGTTCAAATTGCGTTATGTTCGTAATTTCATAATCTACTTGTTCATACTACTGTTAGATATGTTTTCAACTTTTAAAATTTGAGGTTAGATTTAATCTATTATTTTACTAAAAGAAATCTTGTTTATTTCGTATCTTCTACGTTTTAGCTCTGATTTGACCTATTCAAGTTGCATTGGATTCGTAACAACATAAATTATGCATTTGTAACAATGTTTTCCATGTCAAGAGCCCTGGAATTTTATTGTTTAAATTCTAAATTGAGTAATAATTATGCAACTGGATTTTATAAATAAAATATGATTTGTTTTACTTTAGTTTTATAATTCAAATCTAAACTTGCTTAATTCAAATTATATTATTTATAAAATATCTTATATGAATTTATATAGTTAAAATAAATGAAGCCTATAATTTTCTTTTCCACGTATAAAGCAAATCTCTCGGTAGTTGTATCTTGTTCACTGTAGCTCCAATTAGCGTGCTTTTCGTGTCTGTGTATTCGTAGCGAGACGTAGATTCGTTTTACAAACTTTTCATCTTGATTTTATGTTTGGTGTACTGTTCTAATTTAGATCTATTGTTTGCTTCGTGTATGATTGCATGGATGCTTGTGTGGTGCTTTCTGATCTTGTCCAGTCGGTGAGTTATACGTGGTGAATCATGAAGCAGGTCTTTGAAGTTTTGGACTTGAAGAAGGATCTAAGTTTAAGGAAAGTATAGCATGGGATCATCCTTGTTGTCCTATACATCTTTAATCATTTAATACATACTGCATGTGTCTACCTTGACTGCCACTAAGGATTTCCTAGTACTCTGTTACCTTGTACCTTGATACCTTTAGGTTATTGCATTGGGTAGTATGATGCTAGTGCTCAATTAAAGACCATGATCTTGTAACTTGACTAATGGATTATGCAATAAACACTAAAAGGTGCTTTTTAGTAACATAGAACAAGGGGCCTTGAGCATTGGGTTGTTTTTATGGTGCTCTAGATTCCTCTCCCTAAGGACTTATCTGTAAGTGATCATCCGGCACTTATAGTACAACTGTGAGGGCTACATGGCTCTTGCTTTAGCTCAGTATGAGGACCTTTTCTAGCTTGTTAGAGGTTACCTTTTATTTCGCGTAAGAATGGCTTAACGAATTAGGTATCGGACAACCTCTACTCTTATGTGTATAGCCATGATAGAATTGTGCCATTCGACAGGGGGTTCCTATATCTGTTTGCCAAGTGAATCTAATGGCCCTAACTTGTGAGACGAACCTTTGAAAGGCTTCATAGTGAACCCTGCCGACCTTTGTTGGTAGTGGGTCAAGAGGCTAATGACCTCGGGCGAAAGGGTAAATCACGACTCATAGTGAAAGTGTACAACCTCTGTAGAGTGTAAAACTGGTATATCAGCCATGCTCATGGTCACGAGCGGCCTTGGAACCCTTATAGAATAGATGATGAACACTAACGATATGGATGATGAAGATGGTCACTAATGGTTAATTGTTTATGCTATTCATTATTCATGTTTACCTAATCATGTGTTTATATGGGCTTGTGAATAAACTTGTTGCCACCCAATTGCTAAAAGATGACTCATTAAAAGCTTATCGCAGTTAAACTAGTGTCAGCCTTTTGAGCCTCATGAACCCCATGTTATATTTGTTGAGTACGACATGTACTTACGCTTGCTTTATATTTTTCAAATATTTGGATAAAAATCCTAGATAGGTACCAGATTGCTAGAGTTTGGAGGAATTAGGCTTGTGATCAACCAGTCAGTTGTCCCTGTGGAATTAGAGTCTTCATCCGAGGATCGGAGTTGTCTTTCCGTTGTTTGCTACCTAAGGTTATGTTCTCTATACTAAGTACGTTATATATTGAGCATTGTCTATTGATATTACCCTTATTTGTAGCTATATGTGAGACATGACTTCCTGGGCTCACATATGGTGTGTATCTTGTTTTGTTCTTAAACCCGGGTGCTACAAGCTTCATCGCAAACCAACCCTAATCCCACCCCAGCTCTAAATATTTATGGAGTAGCTCTTTTATATAGAACTATTGTTGATCCCTTTTCGCACACCATGCTAGCTCACCCTTAGTCATGCAAATCTAGCTCAACCATAATTGCATTGGTTTTGTATAATGTATTGATCTTACACCTAGTGTGCTGATGTGCATGCTAATTTATTTCAGACAATTAACTTTTTGTATGCCGAACTGAATGCATATTTTTTTCTATCTAGTAGCATCAAATTATATATTATGTTTTTCTGTGTGCTGACCTGAATGTAAATCTTCTTCTATCTAGTAGCATCGAATTAAATATTATCTTTTTTAGGCAAAACTTCAGTGTGCTGATTTGAATAGATTACAAGCAAGTGTAGAAGTATAGGATCCAAATCATTGCATTCTCTAGTTTAGCAACAATATGTAAATTTGAATGGTTTGAGATTTATAGTTACCTGGCAAAAATCAAAATAGCTATTGTTGCTGTAGATTGAGAAGTGCATTCCTCATCTCATGGTCCCCAACAAGCATCAGTGAATTTGACATTCATACTTTGGCGAACACCTATAGAAGTCTAATTCAAGATTTGACCATATGTTGTAGTCATTTATCCTGTGGTCCCCAACAAGGATCAGTTGCTGCATATAAATAAAATCTATTGTAAAAGGGTGTCCCGAGGAACAACAAGCGATAAACCTTAGTTTGACATCTCTAGTTGCAGTTTAGTCAGTCCAATTGGAATTACTTATAACACTGAAACAAATACTTGTATATTGAAAGGCCACAACAATAGCAACAACAACAACAAAGCCTTTAAGTCCCAAACAAGTTGGGGTAAGCTAGAGTTAAAACCCAGCAGAAGCAATCAAGGTTTAGGCACGTGAATAGCTATTTTCCAAGCACTCCTATCTAAGGCTAAGTCTTTGGGTATATTCCATCCTTTCAAATCTCCTTTTCTTGCCACTACCCAAGTCAACTTCGGTCTTCCTCTGCCTCTCTTCACGTTACTATCCTGGCTTAGAATTCCACTACGCACTAGTGCCTCTGGAGGTCTCCGTTGGACATGTCCAAACCATCTCAACTGTTGTTGGACAAGCTTTTCTTCAATTGGTGCTACCCCTGATCTATCACGTATATCATCGTTCCAAACTCGATCCCTTCTTGTATGACTGCAAATCCAACGCAACATACGCATTTCCGCGACACTTATCTATTGAACATGTCGCTTTTCGTAGGCCAACATTCTGCACCATACAACATAGCAGGTCTAATCGCCGTCCTATAAAACTTGCCTTTTAGCTTATGTGGTACCCTTTTGTCACATAGGACACCAGATGCTTACCGCCACTTCAACCACCCTGCTTTGATTCTATGGCTAACATCTTCATCAATATTCCCGTCTCTCTGTAGCATTGATCCTAAATATCGAAAGATATCCTTCCTAGGCACTACTTGACCTTCCAAACTAATATCTTCCTCCTCCTGAGTAGTAGTGCCGAAGTCACATCTCATATACTCAGTTTTAGTTCTACTGAGTTTAAAACCTTTAGATTCCAAAGTCTCCCGCCATAACTCCAGTTTTTGATTCACTCCTGTTCGGCTTTCATCAACTAGCACTACATCGTCCGCGAAAACCATACACCAAGGGATGTCCCCTTGTATGTTCCTTATGACCTCATCCATCACTAAGGCAAATACATAAGGGCTCAAAGCTGACCCTTGATGTAGTCCTATCCTAATCGGGAAGTCATCCGTGTCTCCATCACTTTTTCGAACACTAGTCATAACATTGTTGTACATGTCCTTAATGAGCCTGATGTACTTCGTTGGGACTTTATGTTTGTCCAAAGCCCACCACATAACATTTCTTGGTATTTTATCTTAAGCCTTTTCCAAGTCAATAAAAACCATGTGTAGGTCCTTCTTCTCCCTATACCGCTCCATAGCTTGTCTTGTTAAGAAAATGGCTTCCATGGTTGACCTTCCGAGCATGAAACCAAATTGGTTCATAGAGACCCGTGTTATTGCTCTCAAGCGATGCTCGATAACTCTCTCCCATATTGGAAGGCTAAGTAAAAAAACAAAGAAAGAAACATGGATGTAGCAAAGTCAAAGGATGCGAATAAGCAATCTAAAGAGGTATGGCAGAAGAATAGTAGCCATAATATCTAATACAAGGCTAGGGCAAGCTGTAATACCAATGCATGTGAATACATATGATTTAACAAACATCAATTTATGCATACAAACTGGATGGATACTCTACAGATTTTGATCTAAACACTTAATTATTTATTGATACCTTTATCCTGTTGGGTACAAAGAAAATCAATAACAAAACAACAGCATTAAATTAGCCAGTAGTAGTACTCTAGACTAGATATTCAGATTATCAGAAGAGCAAAAAAGCACTAAAGCACCCTAAAAGAAACATGCCTTGTCCTTTGCCTACACCGTGAGATAACATTGCATGCATATATTCGCTACCAGCAAAGCAGATAATCAGCCTCTGATCTGAGACTATACCTCCACTTCCTGAGAAAAATAGTGTGGTGGCAGCAAACTTTTAGAAATTAACAATGACACTAAACCTCTACTTCAAATTAGGATATACTATATTAATCTGTACGTGCTATGTTAAACTAACCTGTATGACTGAAAATAATAGAGGAAGAATAGGAAAAATGCAAAACCAATTAATTGGAATATCAAGTATCATGGCGAGGTCTAGATATTGGAATACCAAGATACAAGGCTCACTTGTTTATTTGTTTATTAGGTGCCACATTTCATCAAACGAAAATACTAGTGCTAGCTGCTCATCAAAATACTGGTACTAGCTGCTCCCATATAGAAGGAAACAAGGAAAAAAGTAAGCTGCCCCCATACCAAAATCGAATTAAAGGGAGAACAAGATGTCAACAAAAATAACCATCCAGATCTCACACAGACAGAGGTCGAGCTCAGCACCTGGAACGGTAGGGACTGCACCGCGGCTGGTGACACAGGGCTCGTGGGGCTCAGATGCGGGCCTCCAACAGACGAGAGTGGGGGCGGCGACCACTTGGGGGCATCCCGCGGTGGTGGGTGTCAGTTTGGTGCCGGGGAGTCCAGGCATTGCTAGTGGCGGGCAGGGGCGTCGTCGGAGGCATAGGGTGCGCCCAAACCCTAGCAAGGAGGGAAATGGAGTTGAGGGGAAGGGAATGATGATGCAGAGGATGAGATGGGGCATGTGAGGCACCTGGATGCGCCGCCGTTGTTGGACTCTGAGCGGGAAATCCATGGCGGCGATGATGGCGGCGGTCTCGCTCGCGGGCGTGGGCAGGGGCATCGGTGGTGCCCAACAGCGGCGGTCGGCGGCGGTGCACTGTAGGAGGCAGGGGTGGTGACCGACGGCGGCGCACCCACATGAACCAGGGGGGCAACTGACTGCAGGAGTTGGTTACGGCGGCGTTGTGCTGCGTAGGTGCGGACATTTTTCTTTCTTTCTTTTTTTCATATCAGGTGTGTGGAGAGCGAAAACAATGGAAAGGGTTTCATGGGAAGGCAGCAGGATTTTTAGCGGGCTTAATTTTTTTTCTCCTGCACACAGTTCTATTTTGGGCTCTAGGCTCCCCTGCATGGTTCACTTTGGTGAGGTTGTTTTTCTTTCGTATCCCGCGCACACAGTCGTGGTGTTTTGGAGCCTGAGTGCAAGGGTGGACGGAGGCCGTGCACAGGGCTTAGGCACTTGTTTTATTTTTTTTTCGATGGGAAGCAGGAGTTATCCCGTCTAGGGCCTGTTTGGAATGGAGTTTTTTCAAAGGAATTTCAAAGGATTGCTCTTCCTTTGTTTTGCTGACGTCACGAAGCGTTTGGAATGGAGGAACGAAGTTTCCAGTTCTAGAGGAAAGTTTCAGTTTCCTCCACAAAACACAGGAATGAAAACATCCATCGCGAGCCAAAGTTTTTCGCTGATGGCCGAGGCAAGAAAACTGGAGAGTGCGCTCACAGAGCCACAGAGATGAGTTGTTGCCACAATAATCTGGATGAGCAGATAAATCAGACTACACCTTTGTCGGTGTTGCTATGTCAAGGCACCCGGCTCTTGCCGATGGCCTTCTAGAGCAATCCGGCGGCGTGAACTCGAAGCTCTCCCGAGCAGCCCTCTAGAGCAGCCAGCAGTCGCAGTCCCCTATCCCGACCGTGGTCTCGATAGCTAAGCTATCTGAACCTCCATAGCTTTAGCCGAGGTGAGAGAAAGGGAGTAACGCAACAGCGGCAGAGGTAGAAGACGGAGAATGACTGGATAAGAGCAGTGAAGTGATAAGTGTACTTTGCATGCCAATAAAAATAAAAAAAATACTAGAGAAAGGAAGTGGCGGACATGACATCATGTGGAAAGGCAGTATAAAAAATGTTAATCAATCTATTGTTATGAAATAATATTCTATTACTATTTGAATGTTCTCTTGTACCTATTATATGAATTCCTACATTCCAAACGTCTCTTTTCTTCTATTCCTGTGTTTTTCTAATCTTCGGTTTCACTCCAACACTCTGTATTGCCGTGTTTTTCTCATTTCCTCTGTTTTCTATTCCTTCATTCAAACAGGCCCTTAGTTTTTTTTACAAAGTAATTTATTTTTTGCTATTGTAATTATATACTATCAAATATGCTGTTCGTTATAACAGGGGAGAAACTTAATTTTTTAAATTCATTATTATATATATATAAATCACCTTAGTCAAAATGCAAAATACAATCATAAATTATTGAATTGATTTTAATGTAAAAAGGGCTATAGTTCCTATTAAGATTCATCGTAGATCCATGACACAAAGGTTTATAGACCAGTATTAACAAAAATTGGGATGCCTTTATCTCTCTAGGTCCCTCCTTTGTACTCACTCGATTGCCTCCTCTCCCCCTTCATGAGCTCTCTGCCTCTCCCTTCCCTGATCTCTCTTTTTTCTCGATTGCTCTCCATGAGCTCTCTCTTATTCCTGCTACTCGCTCTTGAGTCAACCTCATGACCGTGGGATGCCACAAGCAAATGGCCATTGCTAGCAAATGTTCCAGTGGTAGTGGGATGTAGTTATCCTCTTGGGGATGGTGAGGCTGTAGGTTAAAATCTTGGTGATTGCCTTATCTTCGTTTTTCTTGTTATTATTTTTTGCACACCATACAAAAAATGAATTTCAAAATTTGAAAATTTAAAAAATATTTGGGACAGTAAATGATTTCAAATTGATTTTTCTTGTTATTTTTTCCACGTCATGCTAAATTTGAATTTCAAAATATAAAAACTTCAAATATAATTTTGAGATAATAAATGATTATAGATGGAAAAGTCGTCAACTACAAATTTGGTTTTGGTTGTTTCTTCACTCGAGTTTTTTGAATCATTCAAGATTTGAATTTCCAAATATGAGAACTTCAAATAGAAATTTGTTGTAGTAAATGATTTTAAATCGAAAACTCGTCAATAGCAAAGTTGTACAACTCATGGAGATCGCCAACTTTCATTTTTGTCATTTCTCCATCAAACTTTGGTTGAACAATTCTAAATTAAATTTTAGAATATAAGAACTTCAAATAGAATTTTGGGATGGTAAATAATTTCAAATGGAAATGTCATCAACAGCAAAGTTGTACAACTCATCCAGATCTATAACTTTTGTTTTTGGTCATTTCTCCATTCAATTTTACTTGAAGAATTCAAAATTTAATTCTTAATATCTCAAGTCATTGTTCCTATGACAAATAAAATAAAATACTGGGTCTTTTATAAACATACAAGTGGTCTAGTGGTAGTTGGTTATTATTGTCCTCTTGTTGTGGAGGTGAGGTCAAGGGATCAAATGTTAGTGTTCATCTTATTTTTATTTTTCTTGTTATTTTATGCACGCCATGTAAAATTTGAATATTAAAATATATAAAAACTTCAAAAAGAATTTTAGGGCAGTAAATGATTTCAATTGGATGGCATGCTACATTTGAATTTAAAAATATAAAAAGTTCAAATATAATTTTGGGATAGCAAATGATTATGAATGTAAAAGTCATCAACTACAAGTTTTTAGAACTCACTGAGATCTACAACTTTTGTTTTGATTGTTTCTTGATTAGAATTTGCTTAAACCATTCAAAATTTGAATTTCAAAATATAAAAACTTTAAATAGAATTTTGGGATAGTAAATGATTTCAAATGAAAAGGTCATCACCAGCAAAGTTGTATAACTCATCGAGGCCTACAATTTTTGTTTTAGTCATTTCTCTATCAGACTTTGTTTGAACAATTTAAATTTTAAATTTTAAAATATGAGAGCTTCAAATAGAACTTTGGGACATTAATTTATTTCAAATGCAAAAGCCATCGACAACAAAGTTATATAATTTATCGAGATCTACAACTCTTGTTTTGGTCATTTCTCCATTCTACCTTGTTTGAACAATTCAAAATTTATGTTCTAATAGCTCAAGTCGTTGTTCGTATAATAAATAAAATAAACACTAGATCTTTCACAAACATGCAAGTGGTCTAGTGGTAGGTAGGGTATTGTTATCATCTTGGGGGTGGTGGTGTGGATGTAGGTTCAAATCTTGGTGGTAGGCTCATTTTTATTTTTTTGTCATTTTTCCATGCCATGCTAAATTTAAATTTCAAAATATAAAAACTTCAAATAGAATTTTGGGATAGTAAATGATTTCAAATAGATTTTTCTTGTCATTTTTTCATGCCATGCTAAATTTGAATTTCAAAAAATGAAAACTTGAAATAGAATTTTGGCACGCTCAAAGGCCCATCAAGTACAAGTGTCACCAACAACATTGTATTGCAACAGACACATTAGTGTATACCAACACAGAAAACCATGGCAATAGTAACATGATATTGCATCCATTTAGGATTCTAGTTGTAATAAGTACATAACAATTGCAATGCCACAAAAGATTATTGTAACCCCATAAAACCATGGCAATAGTAACATGCTCTTGCATCCATTAACAATTCTTGTTGCAATAACCACCTAGCAATTGCAAACCACTGAAGATTATTGCAACGCAGAACAATCATGGCAATAGTTACAAGCAAAAGCAACCAAATCCAATATAGTTGTAATAACACCAAGTAATTGCAACGAAAATCAATACTAATGCAACTCCAAAGTGCCATGGCAATAATGCCAACTAATTGCAACACAATTCTTAAATGGTTGCAATTGCACACGCCTGTTGCAACGACAAACCACACATATTGCAACACATTTAGTCGGTTGCATTATTAGCACATATTACAACCATTTTATGAAAAAGGTTGCAATACGACCCCCCCTATGGCAACCAAATTAGTGGTGTTGCAATCGTGTTGCATGGCATTAGAGGTGAATCCTTGTAGTGATTTCCCTTTGATTGGTAACTCTTGGGTTGATCTTGTCTGAAACCTCATCCATCCATTCAATGGAAACGACACATAAGTTCTTAATATCCTCCAGTCATTGTTTTTGCTCTTTTTGGTCTTCCTTGTGGCCTTCATGATTCCTATGCTTTGGTTGTCTTAGTGGATTTCTAGGGACATTATGAGACTAAGGAGAAAGAGCATAAGAGGGATCATCGGGGTTAAGGATGGGTTGAAAGATGGGTTAAGATGAGACATCTAATGTGGGCATAGAAGGGGAGAAGATAGGTTTGTCTTCTAAATAGCTTGGCTCTCCTTCTATGGCATCACTAGACATGCCATGCTTGAATTCTTGCCAATGTCCCATATGGGAATAAGGAGGCTTCTTAAGAGAACCCTTCTTGAGAGGATTTGAATTATATTCGCTCGAAGGTCTCTTATGAAGATGGGAATTTAATGTTCTCCCAAAATCAACACCAGGAAGGTCATCCTTAATTTCAATAGGGATTTCTAAAGGTGGAATTCCTTCTTCCCTTGGGGGATTTTGGGTATTGATAGTTCAGGATTGACAGCTAAATCCTGGGATTGGAGTGGTTGTGATTTGGCTATCAAAACTTCCTCTTCTTGTTCGGGAGGTGATTCATTCTCTTTCTCGAGGAGTTCATTATGAATGCTAGTGTAGGGAGTGATTCCACTAATTCTATTAAGCATAGACCTTGCTTCACTAGCAAATGAAGAAAAGCTCCTCTAGAGGCTGCATCAAGGGATTCCCTAGAATCCTTGCTAAGACCCATGTAAAAATGTTGAAGAAGTACAGGGTCTTGAATGGCAAGGTCTGGGCCAGTGAAGCTGAGTTCATTAAAATGATCCCACGATGTACCAAGAGATTCTTCTTCTAGTTGTCTAAAATTTAGAACCTCTTTCTGGAGTCTAACCACTTTAGAGATGAGAAAGAAAAATAAACAAAATTTAGAGCATAACGTTTCCCAATATCCTTGCATACTTCTTACGGTTTGACTATACCAATGTTTAGCTCTTCTCGTCAAAGAGAACGGAAACAACTTCCATCTTAAGGTCTTGTCAGACTTGCTAGCAATACGCAAGCATGCACGGGTCTACTCAAACTCTCGTAGGTGCGAGTATGGGTTTTCATCGCCTTCTCCCAAGAAGGATTGATCTCGAATTAGTTTTATTAAGCACGGGCGTAGCTCATAGCTAGGTGTTAGGATATGCTCTACAGACTTAGGTGGCCCAAAGCTTGTGCTCGTGGGGTTTAGTGCATTGATAGATAGGAGTGGAATTCATAATAGAAAAGAAAAGAAAAGAATGAAGGAATACAAAGATAAAAGAGTATGATACAAGGTTAAACTAGGTTCGTAGTTAATTTAGCAACCGTTTCTCTGGCAACGGCGCTAGAAAGCTTGTTGGTATATTGAATGCACACAAATAAATCCGCAAGCGCACGGATACCGCTAAGCTTTTACCTGGAGGTATTCTAAGTATCGTATCCATAGGGAAATGTCTGAGGTTAAGTACGGTCCAACTTAACCCAGAGTAGCAACAAGACTTAAGAAAGTCAGGAGTGTAGAGGAGATCGCTAAGGTCTTCTAGTTCTAATCTCGATAAGCTATGTCTTCTATTGTTCGACTGGGATATTACTAAGGGAAACACAGACAAAGTATGTTTCCTATAATAACTAAATCCTGCTAGTCCTACAAATGGGAGGTGGACTACAGAGGATTCAATGAGGTTATTAGAGTCACACATGCAAGCTACCACCGATTTGGAATGTAGGGTACATCCATGAGTTACCCGAGTCTAAGCACCACACTTACACTATGAATAATACTTTAACCTAAGGCCAATAGATTAAAGCACTCAAAAGAGACTCACAAACTAGAAGAATAATATAAACATGTTACTTACTTAAATTAGAAGTGGATTACCAGAGAAATCTCAGACGCAAGGTTGACTTCCGCCAATGTACAAGCTATAGAGAGAGCACCAACAGGCCAGCATCTCCTCCAAACTATTCCCTCACTCTCCATCTCTCTATTTCTAATGACTAGATCCTATGGAGGTCTAATCTTCTCTTGATAGCTAGCTCTGATCCTCATGAGGAGAATATGAATTAGGGTTTCAGGATCTCTGAGGATCTGATGAGGGAGGGGGGCAAGGGTTGGTATATATAGCCCTAAGGGTCCAACATGAGCCCTTGGATCAAATCTACTTAAGCAACGACTTAGATGCATCCTCAAATGCGATGGAGAACCGACATACGAAGTAGGCCAACATGTGGGGACCACAGGGGCTGAGCGGCCCCACCTATAGGGCAGCCGGCCCCACTTGGTAGTGGGTCGAGCCCAGCTATAGTGATTTGCCTTCTGGACCCTTCTAGAGTCTTCCCACGTAGGTACCGCGACAGAATTCTGTAATTTCCTTCGATGATTAGGTCCTCCTTGGCGGTTTTCTGGATAAACCCTGCTGAAAACATAGATTCACTAAAACTCATGGAATTTATTAGTTTAAACCCCTAAACCTTCATTGGTGATTATATTTATGCCCTTATCCATGTTTAATTGACGGTTTATAATGGTTGTTAACTGCCGTCAATAGAAAACTAGCCAAAGATAGAGTTCAGGCTACCAAAGCTGAAGTTCAAAGATTGCTCGATGCCAAAGTTATAAGAGAAGTTCAATTCACAACCTGGCTCGCAAACATTGTCATGGTCAAGAAGAAGAATGGAAAATGGCGAATGTGCATCGATTTCACGGATCTCAATAAAGCATGCCTAAAAGACAATTTCCCACTTCCAAGAATTAACACATTAGTCGATCAAGAAGCCGGAAGTGAAATGCTAAGTTTCTTGGATTGTTTTTTTTGGTTATCATCAATTTTGGATGAGAAAAGAAGATGAAGAACTCACAAGTTTTATCACCCCATTTGGAACATACTATTTTGTAAGAATGGTAGAGGGGCTTCGCAATGCTGGCACAACATTTGTTAGAATGACTTCAATAGTGCTACACAAACAAATTGGTAAAAATCTACTCACTTATGTTGATGACATAGTAATCAAGAGCAAGAAAAGAGGAGATCACATCAAAGACCTCCAAGAAACATTTACAAATCTCAAGAAAGCAATTTTAAAGTTGAATCCTGAAAAGTGCAACTTCAGAGTCCAAAAGGGCAAAATTCTAGGTTGCATTGTATCAGCAAAAGGAATCGATCCAAATCCAAACAAAGTCTAGGCAATCTTAAACATGAAAGTTCCTGAAAATATAAAGGACATCCAAAAATTGATAGGAAGACTTGCCGCCTTAAATAGGTTCATTTCAAACTCAACAGAGCGAAGTATGCCGATATTTCAAGCACTCAAGGGAACAAAAAAAGACTTCACATGGGGGCCTTCACAACAACATGCATTCAAAGAAATAAAAAGCTACTTGTCAAAGCCGAATACTCTAACCACACCAACCCTAGGGGCTGAATTCCTCCTATATGTCTTAGCAACAGAAAGTGCAGTAAGTGCAGTCTTAGTTGAAGAACAGGAAAATGGACACACAAAAAGACAAGTCCCTGTATACTTCATTTTAGAAGCTTTGTCTGGCTCAAAAATCTATTACTCAGAGATCGAGAAAATAGCTCATGCAATTTTAACGGCAGCAAGAAAATTGAAGCACTATTTCTAAGCTCACAAAATCAGAGTACCAACAAATTTTCCTCTAAAAGAAGTCTTGCAAAGCTGCAGATCATCCAAAAGATTGGGGAAATGGGCAATGGAGTTATCTCTGCATTACATTGAATTTGAAAAAACAACATCAATAAAATCCCAAGTCTTGGCAGACTTTGTGGCAGATTGGACTCTATCTCAAAATCAAAGCAAAGACAAAAAGCAACCAGATTGGATAACATATTGCGATGGAGCATGGGGCTTTGCAGGGGCTGGTGCAGCAGCAATAATCACATCACCTTTAGGGGTCAAAATGAGATACGCTGCAAGGCTTGAATTTCAATGTACCAACAATATTGCTGAATACAAAGCCGTTTTACTCGGACTCCAAAAAGCAAGAACAATGGGGATACAAAGTCTAATAATCAAAATAGATTCACAAGTTGTGGCTGGACACATCGAAAAAGATTATAAGGCAAGAGATCCAGAGCTAGCAAAATACTTGCAATTTCTAAGAGAACAAGAGAAATACTTTGAAGGCTTCATAGTCAAAAATATCTCAAGAACAGATAACTCAGATGCTGATGAAATAGCAAAAGTTGTAGCTCAAAATACAAGTTTGCCTCAAGATGTTTTCTTCCAAGTACTAACTCATGCATCTATCAAGGCAAAGCAAGAAGTCCTAAGTGAAATCCATATAATACAAAGTGAAGATTGGAGAGCACCAATCATAGCATACCTTCGTGGGCATTATGAACTAGAAGATGAAGTTAACAAAGTCAGAATGAAACATAGAACAAGAAATTACAAAATCATCAACAATCAATTGTACAAGCAAGGAATTTGTGAACCACTTCTCAAATGCATATCAGGAGAAGGAAAAGAATTGTTTTCAGAAATACATGAGGGGATTTGTTGCACACATCTAGGGGCAAGAGCCATGGCAGGGAAAGCATGTCGACAAGGATTTTATTGGCCTTCAGCACAAAGTGACAGCAAAGAAATAGTTAAATCTTGTCATAATTGTCAAATGTCTGCCAGCAAAATAAGAAGTCCAGCAACAAACTTACAAACAATAGAACCAACTTGGCCACTTGCAAGATGGGGAATTGACATAATAGGCAAATTACCCCTAGCTTAAGAAAAATTCCAATATGCAGTTGTGGCAATGTAATATTTCACAAAGTGGATTGAAGCCAAGCCAGTAACAAATATGTCTTCATTCACAATTAAAACATTTTTATGGCAGAACATCATATGCCATTTTGGAGTTCCAAGACACATTACAGTAGACAATGGGACTCAATTTGACAGTCAAGATTTCAGATATTATTGTCAAAACATGGGAATCCAACTATGCTTTGCATCAGTCAGACACCCACAGTCAAATGGGGCAGTTGAAAGAGCAAATGGAATCATATGCACTGGAATTTCAAAATGCCTAGTGGGGCTTCCTAAGGGAAAATGGGTTGACAAATTACCAAAAGTTGTTTGGGTACACAATATGATAGTATCAAGATCAACAAACTTTACACCATTCAAGTTGTTGTACGGAGAAGAAGCAATGACCCCCGAAGAAATAAAATTTCAAGGTCCAAGAACAAACGTCCAAATAATTGAAGAAGAAGAGCAAGTAACAAGCAAGGATTTGCTCGAAGAAGAAAGAATTAAAGCAATCCAAAACCTCGAGAAGTACCAGAAAGAAACAAAGAATTGGTACAACAAGAAAGTAAGACCAAGACAATTATCCCCAGGCGACTTCATTCTAAAAAGAAAGAGAAACGAAGACACAGTTGGAAAGTTTCAATAGAAATGGGAAGGGCCATATCTTATCACAAGAACAAACAAATTAGGAGCATTTCACTTGGCAAACATGAATGAAGAAGAAATTGACCACACCTGGAACATTGAGGCTCTACGGAGATACTACCCTTAGACTCCAATTTTTTTTACAAGTTCTATGATAGAAGTAGACTAGATTTTAGATTCCAAAGTTTCAATACAAATGTAAACGAGATGCACTCTTTTTCCACTTAGGGGAAGCCCTTCATAGGGTGAGTGGTTTTTTAACGAGGCAGTCTCTATTGTAAATTCTCATCAAATATAAGTGAGAAACTATTCCCCTAAGTTTTAAAAGTACAGCAAAAAACTAAAAAGTCAAACAATATAATTAAATATACTCAAATATTGGCCAAAATAGACTAAAATAGGTAGCATCATTTTTTGAACAAGCAAAAATTAATATTAACCTATCTAAACAAATATTGTATCTACTTTTTAGTTTTTCAAATTCACTAAGGTGAAATTTGACTTCTAAGCGAAGTCTGCGCGTTGCCTTCGCAAAAAGTGAAGGGACGACGTTTTTTGAATTCACTAAGGTGAAATTTCACACCTAGCGAAGTTTGCGCGTTGCCTTCGCAAAAAAAAGTGAAGGGAAAACATTTTTCAAATTCACTAAGGTGAAATTTCACTTCTAAGCAAAGGCTACGCGTTGCCTTCACAAAAAAGTGAGGGGATGGCGTTTTTCAAATTCACTAAGTTGAAATTTGACTTCTAAGCGAAGTCTATACGTTGCCTTCGCAAAAAAGTGAGGGGACGGTATTTCTCAAATTCACTAAGGTGAAATTTGACTTCTAAGCAAAGTCTACGCGTTGCCTTCGGAAAAAAGTGAGGGGACGACATTTTTCAAATTCACTATGGTGAAATTTGACTTCTAAGCAAAGTCTACGTGTTGCCTTCGTAAAAAAAGTGAGGGGACGGCGTTTTTCAAATTCACTAATGTGAAATTTGACTTCTAAGCAAAGTCTACGTGTTGCCTTCGTAAAAAAGTGAGGGGACGGCGTTTTTCAAATTCACTAATGTGAAATTTGACTTCTAAGCAAAGTCTACACGTTGCCTTCGTAAAAAAGTGAGGGGACAGCGTTTTTCAAATTCACTAATGTGAAATTTGACTTCTAAGCAAAGTCTACATGTTGCCTTCACAAAAAAGTGAGGGGACGGCGTTTTTTAAATTCACTAAGGTGAAATTTGACTTCTAAGCGAAGTCTACGCGTTGCCTTCGGAAAAAAGTGAGGGGACGGTGTTTTTTAAATTCACTAAGGTGAAATTTGACTTCTAAGCGAAGTCTACGCGTTGCCTTCGGAAAAAAGTGAGGGGACGGTGTTTTTTAAATTCACTAAGGTGAAATTTGACTTCTAAGCGAAGTCTACGCGTTGCCTTCGGAAAAAAGTGAGGGGACGGCGTTTTTCAAATTCACTAAGGTGAAATTTGACTTCTAAGCAAAGTCTACACGTTGCCTCCGCAAAAAAGTGAGGGGACAACGCTTTTCAAATTCACTAATGTGAAATTTGACTTCTAAGAAAAGTCTACGTGTTGCCTTCGCAAAAAAGTGAGGAGACGGCATTTTTCAAATTCACTAAGGTTAAATTTGACTTTTAAGTGAAGTCTACGCGTTGCCTTCGCAAAAAAGTGAGGGGACGATGTTTTTCAAATTCACTAAGGTGAAATTTGACTTCTAAGCAAAGTCTACACGTTGCTCACAAAATTTCAAACATCAATAGAAAAATATGCAAAATTTAATTCCATCATAAAACTGAATAATTTATTACATATCAATAAGAGAAGTTTACAACAAAAGTTACAATTAGTCACTTTCCGAAGCTACAATAGTTACAGCTTCACTAATCAAGTCTTCAACTACCCTATCCAACGTATGATCAACTTTACATCATAGAAAATCTTCAGAAGCATAGCTCGGTGAAGCACTTGAAAATCTTCAGAAGCATTACTTTCTATCCCATCCAAATTCCACAAGAAAAGAAAAAGAGTTAAAACAAACTACCTGAGAAATTTTGCTGAAGTCAACAATTCGCGGTAAACAAAATTTCTTGTTCTCAGCAATAAGATTTTTAGATTCAAAATCTAGAAATAGCACATATCATTAGAAAAAAGAACCATGATGACAAAAAACAAAGCATCATAACTTAACACTTATGTCAGCTTGCGTTCAACAAATGTATCAAACGTAGGGTTCGCCTCATTAGTTGCATACTCCAACCACAGCGAAGGATCAATGACAAAGTTGTCCTTACACATTAACAATGGCAAAACATCAAATTCATCTTGCTAAGTTCAATATTTACAAATGTCAAACATCTTTCAAAACCCTCACCCCTCATCTTAAAACTAAAAAACTAACTACAAGGACAACTAAAATGGGTGATCACCAACGTCATCATCCCTGGTATTTTCCTCTTCGCGTTTGTCTTGCTCTCTTTGCACCTTCTCATCAGCAACAATTTCTCTCTCAAGTTGCTGCAAAAAGAAAACAAAATATTAGTATAAAAACCAAAAAACCCACAAAGAAAAAAACAAAAATAGGGAGAGTAAAACTCTTAATCCAACCTTTAGCATCTTCTTCTTCACCTTCAGAAAATTATTCTCCCTACCTCCCATGTTCCAATATTGATTAAAATATTTCTTGCAAAGTAATTGAGTCCGAGAAGTAATCTGACTGAATTTCTCCATAGAAGGAAACTTATAATCGTTGTCCAACATTTGTTCATAAAAGGGATCTTTTGCCTCTTTCATTAAGTGGAAAAGTGCGCGAGTTGCATAAACACAACTCAAATCAGCACTAGTCTGAATAACAGTTGGCAAATCCTCGTACTGACGGCACAACCAAGCAAAAAATGGATCAAACTCTCCAAGCTCCCAACAAGGATCTTCTGGCTTCACTCGAAACTTGTCATAACAATTTTTGCAAAGTTCCCACAAGTTGTTGCACTTATCATGAAAATTTTGATCTTTCTCAGCAGACTTCTTCTCAAGATATTTTTTCTCCTTCACAATCTTATCAAGATCTTCTTTCAAATTATCAAAATCTTTAGTCTTTGTCTCAAGCTTGGCTCCAACAGAGATACGTTTTGACTCCATTTCATGAAGAGCTTCAACTGTCTCTATTCTCTCTTTCTCTTTAGCAGCAAGTTGAGACTTCAAAGATTTAATCTCTTCAAGCAAACTTTTCTCGTGAAGTGCCGCATTTTTCACATCTTCTTCAAGAGATTTACGCAAACTCCTTTGCAAAAGAGCGTTCTACAAAATATAACATTAAAACATTCATATATATATACGAAGGCAAAAACATACAAAGCAACACTTGTAAATCAACATAACAAGTTAAGCCAAATTTACGTACGAAGTCAGACAAAAACATACAAACCTTGTAAATCATGGTAACACTAGCGTCTGCCAACTCAAGAGAAGATTTACCAACAAGTTCATCCTATACATCAGGAACTATGAAGGCATCATCAATGCACCTTAACAACTTTAATTCTAGCTTCTTCGGCATAATACGAAGTTTGTCCAAGCCAATCCCAATAAATTTGAAAGTGTCTAAATTCACACCTTGAGCTTGGTAGTACTCCAAACAACTTTGTATGCCTCTGGGTCCACTCCATCAGGAATAGTTTCGAAAGCTTCAGCTAGAGTAGCAGGTTTCAAGGCCACCTCTTTCATTTTCCCAACATCCACAGCCGTCTTTCTTAGAGACGAAGGGTCCAGGAAAAATTCCTCTGCACAAAAAAGACAAGTCGAAAGTTAGCAAGTCAATAATCAAAGTCAAAAATAAAAAAGCAGGCACAAAGAAAACAAAACAAACTTACCTATAGAAACACCCTTCTCAAGTTGATATGCAACTTTTTCACCAGTATTTACATCAATTGTTGACTCGGTAAGACGAGAAGCATAGGCATTTTTGGCCTCTTCGTCAAAGATATCATCATCAGAATCATCAAAATCAACGGTAGCGGTAGTAGTACCCTTACCCTTGTGAGCTTTAACTTTTGGAGCATCAGTCTCTACAGGCCCACCTCCCAAATCAGTATCTTGCATCACAACTTGGGGAGGTGAGGCAACGTGAAGAGTAGCACCAACATCTCATGCAGTCCCTGGTAGAGTTTCAGCAACAAACCTTTGTGAAGATGGCTCGGTAGTCTCCTGCGAAGCCAAAGTAGCAACCTCACCTTCTTGCGACTCTATAGTCGTAGTTGCAGCAGTAGCAGTAGCAACAGCAGGAGAATGAACAGGAATAACCGGAGAAGGCAAAGTATCTTCGCCAACATTAACTTGAGACGAAGACAAAGTAGCTTCGCCCAAATTAACATTAGAATGAACATTGGCCTCCAAACTCTAGAAATAATCACCAAGCAGCGTCAACATCGGTGGAGTCAACCCACTAGAATTTAAAATTAAACTAATCATCCTCACCTCTTCATCACGAGCCAGTTGACTACGAGTCTCCTGACCCATATCTTCATCACTTCCCCAAGCTTCTCAGAACCAAAAGGAGCAGCAACCCTCTTCTTCTTGCTAGTTTTCTTAGCAAGCTGTCCACTAGCTCTTTTCTTCTTTGTTACATTCTCGCGAGCAAGTTAATGTTATTAGATTCATTTAAAGGTAGCTCAGAATCGTCAGAAAACTTATGCTGACAAGCAAAAAAGATCCTTGCAGTTTGAAGTTGGTGACCATGTGTACCTAAAGGTATCCCCGATGAGAGGTGTGCATCAGTTCGGAGTCCATAGAAAGTTAGCTCCTCGTTATGTTGGACCTTATAAGATTTTGGAGCGATGTGGTTTGGTTGCTTATCGTCTAAAACTTCCGGATATTTTGTCAGCAGTACATAATGTCTTTCATGTTTCCCAATTAAAGTAGTGTTTACGAGTTCCTAAGGAAGTGGTGGAAATTGAAGGACTCCCTCTCCAACCTGATCTTTCTTATATTGAGCATCCTATCAAAATATTGGATGAAAAAAAGAGAGTTACTAGAAATAAAGTGGTGAAATTTTATAAAGTTTAGTGGCAAAACCATTCAGAGGATGAAGCAACTTGGGAGCAGGAGAGTTATATTCTGGAACATTATCCCCATCTTCTCCCCAGTGTGCTGAGGTAATAGTTTATGTTAAAAGCTTACTGTTACCCTTTTCCTACACTAGGCACTCACATGAATTCTCAGGATGAGATTTTGTTTAAGGAGGAAGAGTTGTAACACCCTCGGTGTTACACCCTAAATCATTTACTAAGACACGTCATGAGCATCATATTTATGTGTTAGTGCATGTGATGGAGTGCATAGATGAAGCATTGCAATTAAAATGATCAATAAAAGTGTTAAACAAAAAGTTACTCCATAACTCATACAGTTAACAAGTAGGATTGTAAACCAATTTTTATTGAACAAAAACACTATAGAACACACATGTGACACTTAAATAAAGTTTGAACTATGAACTTTGTAGATGATAGTGAAATACTTGCTGTTGAAAAATGATATTACTAACTAATATTTCTACTAGCCTAAAAATTGTAAATTGAAATCAAGTTTAGCTTAAAAACTTAGAAAAATTTCCAAGTTTATCAACAGCTAGACATTGCTATGTTTAGCAAATTATTTTGACAGATTGGGTTAAGGGGTGGTGTAGTGTTATAGCTCGATTTGGTAGTTTCATATACCATCTTGAGTGTAGCTAAGATCGTTTAGGTTTTGTAGCAGCGGTTTAGTCATGGTAGGAGCTTTAAAAACTGTGCACAGCACATCCTCGCCCTGTTTCCCTGAGTGGGCATGGTCATCGTGCCTCAGGGGCATGACATCATTGTGTCGGTGCATCTTGAGCATGCCCGTGCGCTGTCCATGCTCGGCTAGCCTTTCTGGCCGTCCGGTCCGTCGGGGGCGCTGCGGTATGGGGCCGCCATTGCCTTTCTGCTGCTGTCAAGGTTGCCACGCTTGCCCCTATCCCAAGACGTTGTTGTGCTTTGCTAGCCCACCGCGGCATACACGCTCTACGCGCTGCTTGCCACGCGCCATCGCGTCATCCTTGCGCTGCACCTCTGGCCCAGTTGGATGCCACGAGCACGTGGCCATGCTTGCCATCGCCATGCCAATACAAGGCCTTTACAAAGCTGTGGTTCCCACCCCTGTGCATTCACTAAGGATTTAGTTTTAGGCCCCCTCTTGTGCCACGAAACTCTCCACAATGCACAGAAATGGGCAGCTAATTAATTAGCCAGGGCCAGAGCCATATAGCCCTCATGGCTATGCGGTTAAGCCGGGTTACATGTCCATGAACCGGTCCTTAGAATCCAAGTAGAAACCAGCACAATCCATTCCACCAATTCCATCATCCACCAGAAAACATTTACCAATTTCTGACAACATACCACCACCATTTCCAACCATCCTGCCGGATTCCTAGTCACCATGTTGCTAAAAACATTACCATTCCCACATTGCATAGATCATTAATCAAGATTAAGTTATAGCCTTCCCAAACCCCAGACTGCAAGCTAAGCATATAGCTACCCATCAAAACTGGGTTTCAAGGATGATATAACAAGTTCTATTAAACCCTAACATGTGATTCAAGTTTATGACTCAGCATGCAGCTAATGGTCTAAACTATTCTAACTAAAAATAAAATAAAGTAGGTGCAAGTATGGTCAAGGACACTTGCCTTCAAAAAAGTTGTTCAGATCTGTCCTTCTGGATCAACCTGATCAACTTCTCTTCGACACATAGGACAACAGGAACAAGCATATTAAACAATTCCTACATACAGTACACCATACAAGAGAAACAACAACTGAAAAGGTTACTAACGCATAGGGCTTGTTAGTACGATCGTGTGAGTGCAAAAACCACTAGAAACGAAGCTACGGTTAAAAAGTTACGAGCTTTTGAAGTTTTATGGAGTTAAATTAAAATTGACATTTTTTTTATAAATAAACTAAATATTTTTGGAAAAAAATGAAATTATAAACAGAAATGAATTAGGACTAGATACCAAGGACGGACTAAAAGGATGCCAGTGATGTAGAAGAATAAACAGTATCATGGGCTAGATGGCTAAAAGAGATATTAATAGGAATATTGGAATTATATTTTATATGAAAAAGGTGTATGACGTTACAATGTAGTATTGGCATCAAGGTGCTGTACGTGTTTTCATTCATAAGCTTATGCTAGTATTCAAGTAGCATATGCATATCGTCTACTGCATTTTACTGCTTGACTCATGGTCCATGAATAAAGATGAAACTAGTATAAGTAGAAGATTACCAGCAGGGTTTTGATATGATACATGCAAGACGACAGACTGCTGCTACTAGCATTGTATTGTGGCCGGTGTTACACACGAAACTAAGGGCCTGTTCGTTTGTCTGAATTTTGGAGGAATCTGAATGGTTTGGAGGAATGCTGGAGGAATTTGTGAGAGAAAAACACTGTTCCGGATGAAGAAATAAGCCGATCAAGCCGGATTTAAGGGCACGCGAAAAGAACGAGAAAGCACGATAAGTTGTGTCTAAAAACAAGATAGAAAATGATAGACATAGGGATGCATTCTCACCGGTGTGATGATTGACATGGAAGGAAGAAGCTAAATGATATTGAGCAACGACGAGGAAGATGTGCAGCTCAACGGTGATGAGTTGTAACACTCAATTTTAAAGACAAAACCGAATGCACATCACATGTATGCCAGGATCTGTTTATTCATACATGCGTAGACAATAAACTGATACAAATCAGTGTTTATTACAAAAGCGATTACATATTACAAAATGACCAGAGGGTCTAAACAAAAAATACATCAAAGTACGAGCGAAGCAGGGTCTCCATCCCTGTAGGCAGCCGACCGGGGGTACACCAGCCTAGCATCGACACCATCTTCAGGCAACGCCATCTTCTAGGGACTCCGTCTTCTAGTTTGAAGAACTAGGTGGGGTAGCAAGGGGGACAAAGATGAAGAGTGAGTACATCGAAATGTACTCCGCAAGAGTAGGAAAAGTATGACATGAGGGCCAATACAAGGAAAGGCTTACAAGGTTTGACACAAGTGCTTATGGGCCGCATCCTATTTTTCCTTAAATCCTTAGCATCTAATTACTAGGTGAATTCTGCCTTCTCCTCAGTGAACCACACTTGGATTCCATCCAAGCTCCCAAAACCAACCATTCCCTTACCAAGGGAACCACCCATCCGAACTAGAGCAGGCTAATCACGAAAAAGTCCAGGACGCTCTTGTCCGTGAGCACGGCTGATATATCAGTTTTACACTGTGCAGAGGTTGCACACTTGCACCACGAGTCGTGCTTTCCCCATCATGCTTCACACTACCTAGGTGCTTAGCAGGGTCACACTACAAGGCCTTTACAAAGCTCTGGTTCCCACCCCTATGCATTCACTAAGGATTCGCCGATTTTAGGCCCCCTCTTGTGCCACGAAACTCTCCACAATGCACAGAAATTAGCAGCTAATTAATTAGCCAGGGCCAGAGCCATATAGCCCTCATGGCTATGCAGTTAAGCCGGGTTACTTGTCCATGAACCGGTCCTTAGAATCCAAGTAGGAACCAGCACAATCCATTCCACCAATTCCATCATCCACCAGAAAACATTTACCAATTTCTGACAACATACCACCACCATTTCCAACCATCCTGCCGGATTCCTAGTCACCATGTTGCTAAAAACATTACCATTCCCACATTGCATAGATCATTAATCAAGATTAAGTTATAACCTTCCCAAACCCCAGACTGCAAGCTAAGCATATAGCTACCCATCCAAACTGGGTTTCAAGGATGATATAACAAGTTCTATTAAACCCTAACATATGATTCATGTCTATGACTCAGCATGCAGCTAATGGTCTAAACTATTCTAACTCAAAATAAAATAAAGTAGGTGCAAGTATGGTCAAGGAGACTTGCCTTCAAAAAGTTGTTCAGACACTCGATCTTTCCTTCTGAATCAACCTGATCAAATTCTCTTCGACACATAGCACACCAGGAACAAGCATATTAAACAATTCCTACAAACAGTACACAATACATGAGAAACAACAACTGAAAAGGTTACAAACGCATAGGGCTTGTTCCTATGATCGTGTGAGCGCAAAAACCACTAGAAACAGAGCTACGGTTAAAAAGTAACGAGCTCTTGAAGTTTTATGGAGTTGAATTAAAATTGACATGTTTTTTATAAGTAAACTAAATATTTTTGAAAAAAGATGTAAATTATAAACAGAAATGAATTACGACTAGATAGCAAGGACTGACAAAACGGATGGCAGTGATGTAGAAGAATAAACAGTATCATGGGCTAGATGGCTAAAAGAGATATTAATAGGAATATTGGAATTATATTTTATATGAAAAAGGTATATGACGTTACAATGTAGTATTGGCATCAAGGTGCTGTACGTGTTTTCATTCATAAGCTTATGCTAGTATTCAAGTAGCATATGCATATCGTCTACTGCATTTTACTGCTTGACTCATGGTCCATGAATAAAGATGAAACGACTAGTATAAGTAGAAGATTACCAGCATGGTTTTGATATGATACATGCAAGACGACAGACTGCTGCTACTAGCCTTGTATTGTGGCCGGTGTTACACAGGAAACTAAGGGCATGTTCGCTTTTCTGAACTTCGGAGGAATCTGGATGGTTTGGAGGAATGCTGGAGGAATTTGAGAGAGAAAAACACTGTTCCGGATGAAAAAATAAGCGGATCAAGCCGGGTTTAAGGGCACGCGAAAAGAACGAGAAAGCACAATGAGTTGTGTCTAAAAACAAGACAGAAAAAGATAGACATAGGGATGCATTCTCACCGGTGTGATGATTGACATGGAAGGAAGAAGCTAAATAATATTGAGCAACGACGAGGAAGATGTGCAGCTCAACGGTGATGAGGTGTAACACCCAATTTTAAAGACAAAATCGAATGCACATCACATGTATGCCAGGATCTGTTTATTCATACGTGCGCCAAGAATAAAGTGATACAAATCAGTGTTTATTACAAAAGCGATTACATATTACAAAATGACCAGAGGGTCTAAACAAAAATTACATCAAAGTACGAGCGAAGCAGGGTCTCCATCCCCGTAGGCAGCCGACCGGAGGTACGCCAACCTAGCATCGACCCATCTTCAGGCAACGCCATCTTCTAGGGACTCCGTCTTCTAGTTTGAAGAACTAGGTGGGGTAGCAAGGTGGACAAAGATGAAGAGTGAGTACATCGAAATGTACTCCGCAAGAGTAGGAAAAGTATGACATGAGGGCCAATACAAGGAAAGACTTACAAGGTTTGACACAAGTGCTTATGGGCCACATCCTATTTTTCCTTAAATCCTTAGCACCGAATTACTAGGTGAATTCTGCCTTCTCCTCGGTGAACCACACTTGGATTCCATCCAAGCTCCCAAAACCAACCATTCCCTTACCAAGGGAACCACCCATCCGAACTAGAGCAGGCTAATCACGAAAAAGTCCAGGACGCTTTGTCCGTGAGCACGGCTGATATATTAGTTTTACACTGTACAGAGGTTGCACACTTGCACCACGAGTCGTGCTTTCCCCATCATGCTTCACACTACCTAGGTGCTTAGCAGGGTCACACTACAAGGCCTTTACAAAGCTGTGGTTCCCACCCCTGTGCATTCACTAAGGATTCGCCGATTTTAGGCCCCCTCTTGTGCCACGAAACTCTCCACAGTGCACAGAAATGGGCAACTAATTAATTAGCCAGGGCCAGAGCCATATAGCCCTCATGGATATGCGTTTAAGCCGGGTTAGTTGTCCATGAACTGGTCCTTAGAATCCAAGTAGGAACCAGCACAATCCATTCCACCAATTCCATCATCCACCAGAAAACATTTACCAATTTCTGACAACATACCACCACCATTTCCAACCATCTTGCCGGATTTGTAGTCACCATGTTGCTAAAAACATTACCATTCCCACATTGCATAGATCATTAATCAAGATTAACTTATAGCCTTCCCAAACCCCAGACTGCAAGCTAAGCATATAGCTACCCATCCAACTGGGTTTCAAGGATGATATAACAAGTTCTATTAAACCCTAACATGTGATTCATGTCTATGACTCAGCATGCAGCTAATGGTCTAAACTATTCTAACTCAAACTAAAATAAAGTAGGTGCAAGTATGGTCAAGGAGACTTGCCTTCAAAAAGTTGTTCAGACACTCGATCTTTCCTTCTGGATCAACCTGATCAACTTCTCTTCGACACATAGCACACCAGGAACAAGCATATTAAACAATTCTTACAAACAGTACACCATACATGAGAAACAACAACTGAAAAGATTACTAACGCATAGGGCTTGTTCCTATGATCGTGTGAGCGCAAAAACCACTAGAAACAGAGCTACAGTTAAAAAGTTATGAGCTCTTGAAGTTTTATGGAGTTAAATTAAAATTGACATGTTTTTTATAAGTAAACTAAATATTTTCGGAAAAAATGTAAATTATAAACAGAAATGAATTAGGACTAGATATCAAGGACTGACAAAAAGGATGGCAGTGATGTAGAAGAATAAACAGTATCATGGGCTAGATGGCTAAAAGAGATATTAATAGGAACATTGGAATTATATTTTAGACGAAAATGGTATATGACGTTACAATGTAGTACTGGCATCAAGGTGCTGTACGTGTTTTCATTTATAAGCTTTTGCTAGTATTCAAGTAGCATATGCATGTCGTCTACTGCATGCTACTGCTTGACTCATGGTCCATGAATAAAGATGAAATGACTAGTATGAGTAGAAGATTACCGGCAGGGTTTTGATATGATACACGCAAGACGGCAGACTGCTTCTACTAGCCTTGTATTGTGGCCGGTGTTACACAGGAAACTGAGAACGAGAAAGCACGATGAGTTGTGTCTAAAAACAAGACAGAAAAAGATAGACATAGGGATGCATTCTCACCGATGTGATAATTGACATGGAAGGAAGAAGCTAAATGATGGTGAGCAACGACGAGGAAGAAGTGCTGCTCAACGGTGATGAGGGCCAGCGTCCACCGGAGCGGCGTTCTGGAAGTTGCTGAGATGCAGCCACGGGTAGAAGATAAAGAGCGCCGGGACGACTTTGCAGAGAGACGTCGCTGATGAAGACGACTTGGCGGCGGTGCTGCAACCTGAGAGGAGGAGGTGGCTGGAGAGGTGAAGAAATTATGCAAGGCAAAGAGTACTGGTGATCTCCTTATATAGGCACAATTTGCACTAGAGGGGAACGGGCATAGCAATGGCATGCGGCTGTTTCAGTGTTGATTATAGAACAAACTGACGACAGTTCATGCATGGAATTAAACGTGGCGGAGTTATGTGAAGAAATAGTAGTGGGTTCCTTTTTGCTAGATGGTGGCAACAGAAACAGCAGCGTGCCACACATGCACGGTCAAGAAATAGTAGCTGGACGTTGGGCACGGCCCATGCGGTTAAGAAGAGAGCTGAATTGTATTAGGCCACTTGATAAGAATTAGCAAGAACGTGTAGAAGCCTGTCGATTCCTGTTTTGGGCTAGCTATTCACGTGCAAAGGAAAAGATGCACAAGGGAGAAAGAACAAATAGAAAGAATGGAGGTTGGGTCAGAAATTGTAGTGGATTTGGATTAACCCTTGGTATTTTGCCAACTTGCTTTTAATACTATTTGAGATTTCAAATAGTTAAATAAAATTTTGAAATAACTTAAACTATACTTTGAATAGAACAAAAGCCTATTCAGACTTAAACAAATTTTTAAATTCATTTTTCATACATTGAAATTAAATGCAAAGGCATAAATGCAACAAACATAATAAATTAAATTATAAAATATTTATAAAATTGCATTTCATACCATTTGAAATTGTCAACAGCCTAATTAAGTCTTGGAAAATTTTACAAACATTATAAAATCATTTATTGTATTAGTGTTTTCTATTCACAACCCAAAAATAGAAATTTTGGGGTGTGACATGCACAGTTTGCGCCGAACATACCATATGCTCGGAAATCATTTTGGGCGCACCGAATGGAACTCCTATGTGACATGGGTAAAGTGGAAGCTCATTTCAGTTCATTTGGAGATAGTGTTAATCTCGACTAAAGATAGGTGCACGGTTTGCGTTAAACGCACCATAGGATCAAAAATCGTTTTGGGCACATCCGATGAAACTCCTAGGTGACGTGGGTCAAGTGCAATATCATTTCGGTCCGTTTGGAGACAGTATTAGTGTCCGTGCAAGATAGGTGCACGATTTGCACCAAACGTATCATAGGCTCAGAAATCATTTTGGGCACACCCATGGAACTCCTAGGTGACATGGGTCCATTGGAAGCTCATTTCGGTCCGTTTGAAGACAATGTTAATCTCGGCGCAAGATAGGTCCACGGTTTGTGTCGCTCCCCGATACCCGTCCTATCAAGAACCGATATCAAAGCCGACGGGGGTTGTCGAATAGCGACATCGAGGCCCCCAGGAGCGCACGTAGCAACTCCTCTTCAGCATCTTTGCGCTGAGTTACACAGGCATTTCCAATACAATGCAGTTCAGACAACTTAATCACATACACACTTTGGTTTCTCACTCGGTCTTGAAAACATAATAGATAATATTAACATAAAACTCGAAGGTATAAGGTTATTGCTAAATCTAAAGCTCCAATCTACTCTAAGTTGCCACTCTTGTCACTCATATAACAGTCGAGTTACACGCAGCTCATCTTGGAGAACGCTTGCTCCAAGGTCTGCTAACCGCTGCCTTGACGAAGCAAGATTAGGGAAGGTACTCGGACTACCTACAAAACAACTTAACGGCTGTACCGTGAGTACATTTCATACTCGTAGGACTTAATTCCAACACATATTATTTGGTGCATGCACAGGGTAGTTATAGGGTATTTTTATAAGTGTGAAAATGCAATGATGTTCGTTAAGAGTATGACTTGCTATGCTCGACATAAAAGTAAAGTAGTAAACTGTATACCAAGGTGATCATAACCATCATCAACGCTACCATGGATATAGAAAGTAGGAACAACCAAAAGATCCATCCCGAGGGACTGCAGGCTTTCAAGACTCTGTAGAGGTGTACAACTGTATCCACATAGAAAGTGGTACTAACCTCCATACACCGGGGCCGGTAGTTAGGGTTGCCTCACATTCTCCAACCTTAACCTAATCCGTCCCGAGTGTCACATGAAAGGTTCGAGCGGGTTCCTGGTCAATGTCCCGGACATTCTCGACTAACGCCACCCCTCTTGCCAGTTTCACGGATAAACAGGTCGCAACTAGTTACTTGGCTTGTTGACCCCATCCGTGACATGTGGTCTGTATGGGTGGTTACTCGATCCCAATACACGGTCCTTACTGCTCCACGAGCTACATCGTTTGAGATCCCACACTCACAATGACCTACCCCTCGCATGAGCAAGATATCTAGGTGATCATCAATATTACCATATTTCGGATCCTTAGTCCTTAGCCAGATTAGTTAGGTAAGTCAAGTTGTACCCTCATTGGTTTTAGTAGTTAATCATCCAGGTGTAACATCCTACACGCGTGAGTATGAGTTCCCTTCTCATGCTCGACTTCTACCATTGCCCCACAACTAAGCAATAAGCATTAAGCATCCCATCCCCATTGTTTAGATGAGAGGCTTCTACAGAATATTAGGCTACTCTAGGTGGAGTGCAAGAGTGATCCCTATCCAAGTCTACATGCAATGCATAACTCATAATACAACTCGATAAGTATCCAAAGTAGGGTTTATAATAGTGGGGTGCCTGCCTGATGGTGCTATCGTTTGGACATCTAGGAGCTGACGGCAACATTCTACACATGCTCACACCGAGACGATTCCTAAAACGGGTGAGAGAGGGATCTGATTTGAGAAGCTCACAAACGGCTCAGATCGATGATAAGAAACATGTATAGGTCACCGTGGATCCTAGGATGAGACATCTAACAGTGATCCTACTGCTGTGTTGCTGCCTTGGGTTATTGACTGGTAAGGTCAACTACTGGGTAACTCTGTTAGTTAATCTCACACTCTCTATGACTGTCGAACACTCTGTCCTGACTGACGGACGCTCTGCTATACCAGGTACCAAGGTGGGTTGTCTCTGGGTGACTCTGTTCGGCTCTAACGGATGCTCCATGGGAATCATTGAGACTCCGGTAGGAACTGGGCACTCTTGGATTACTAGGTTACTCTGTGCCTATAAATCATCAGATGCTCCGACGTGAGTGACGGGCGATCCGGTAGGGACTAAGTGCTAACGGGTTCTTAGGTTATTGATTCGGTATAATTCATCGGACACTTCACCGTGATGATGGACACTCCGATATCCTCGCTCAGTGTGGGACTTAGGTTGTAGGTGACCATACTTCGGGTTTGGCGGACACTTCATCCTAATGACAGACGCTCCGTCAATCGGGTGATAGAACCTATGCACAAAGTCCTTGGGTTGGTTAATTGCTACTTTGGAGTGGCGAACATCCATGCATGGGTACTAGGCTTCTGGGATGGTAGGGATATACTAGGGTAAGGCTAGTGGAGTCCTTGGATAACTTAGTGCATCTATTGGTTTGTCTAAATCTCTTCCCATGAACCACTTGTAACCAAAACATGAGATTGAGTAAGGAAGCTTACTCCAAGATTGGGATTCATGAGATAACAGACTCCATGATAAGGGGTTGAACACATCTTGCCTTTATGGTGAGTGAGAGATCACCACACTCCATGATTCATACATGCATCAGAGATTGAGATTAGGGTTTGAGAGAAATCTTCAACCAAAAAGATGAGACCTCATGAGCTAACCATGATCATGAGATAAGGATGGCTTGACCTTGATGAGTGGATGGCTTTGGTTTGCATCCCTTCACTTCATCTTCCACGTCCATCTCCTTTCCACCTTCATCTTCTCTTTCTAGTTCTTCTCCACTCTTGTTCTTCTAGAGACAGAGGGAGACGGTGAGAAATGTGAGAGTAAAATGAGTTGGTGTTGCTTCAGCTGAGACTTTGATATTTCCACTTTGTGCATATGATAGGTGGGACCAAGGGCTGGGTGGAGGACATCTCATTCCCCACTCACTACATGTAGCTCAGTTACTAGCGGATGATTCGGTTATCAAGTCGGATTGTCCGGTGGTCTCTGAACTCATGGACTTGATCCAAACACCCAAGACTTGACCATCAGGGTTGCTTTGCTTGTTCCAAGGGTTAACACCTGACCATTGATGACTTGGGTATTGATGATATGCTTCCTTAGTGGGTGCACTAACTACTAGTAACTTCACATTTGTGACAGAACCGCCCAATTTATATAAGATCAAGTACGGTTGTCCCCGCTAACATGTTGACACACACATACTTTCACTTATATAAGCCCGGTAGTCCGCCGAGTGTCACGAAGGACCTCAGTAAATCAACATCACAACCAAGATCGCGTGATTAAGCAAATACACATCACATACGCAAAGTTGCAGCAGAAATAAGATTACAAATGCGTTCACAAATAATAGTACAAGTTTGGGTTTCAAACCAATTAGTGAAAACAACATAGCTTTCAAATGATTACATTAATATAAGTTCCAAATACATTGCTAGCATAAGTGATATCCCCTGATAAAAGCATATAGACGAGAAGTAAATATAGAGTCACCAAGCCCACCGGCGGTTAGCCACCATCTTCAGCAGGCCAAGAACTTCACCTGCAACATGGTGGGATAAACCCTGAGTACTCGAATGTACTCAACTAGACTTACCCGTCATAAACCAGAAATAAAATGACTCCAAGGATCATGCAAGGCTTTATAGGTGGAGCTAGCTGGACAACATTTTGCATAAAATGCGACTAATTCAGTTGTACAACATTTTGAATAAACACCTGGAGCTAATTCTACTATTAAAAGGCCCCACAGTACCAACAATGAAACCCTATCTGGGTTTGGGTAGAAACAACCACAGAAATTTATGCAACAATAACTAAGAATCTACTTAACCCAAAATTATGATATTTAGATTTTTGAAAAGCTTAAGAAAAGTAATACAACTCATGTATTTTCATCAAGTCATGATTCATAACTTAACTGAGCAAATTAATTCAAACATGCAGGCCGATTCAGAATAGGAGCAAAGCAACATAGGGTATTTGTTATTTTTATAGCTCTTAAACTATCAAGCCTAAACTACTAAAATTTTTACCAGACATCAACCATCACCTTAGTAGCACTACACAAAAATTTCACATTTATTTGAGCACAACAACTGCAGTTATGAAAAAGACAAGACATAACTAGTATTAAGAACCTAACTACATGAATCCATTTTTACATCACAATGTTTAAACTAAAACATGCCATATTATAGATCTACTGCATATATAATTTCACAAGGATTCCAAAAAGTCCTCATTTACTATTTTATGATTTTCTACTAATTACTACGAATTTTCAAAGTTGATCATTCAAATCTACAAAAACCAAAGAAAAAGGATGTAAATCTTGCATCGGGGACCCTGTAGTTTTCATAAATTAAACTCAAACAAAAAGGTCCTTTTCGGCACTATTCAATTGAGATACGCATTCGCACTTAGATCCTTGTATTTTCTTAAATTCAAGCGCGAGGTCCTTCGTCTTCTATACACCACGGGAATGCAGTAGAGCCAGCAGCCGGCAGTGGCAAGGAGGGACCTGGCCGGCCAAGCTGCAGGCAGTAGTAGCGCAGTAGCTGAGCAACGCTAGGATGGCACTGCTGACAACGGCAGCTTCGGTGACGAGTTCAGCCGGAGAAGAGACGGCGGCGGAAGAGCGGCGTGACCGCCACATGATTGGGAGAGGGAGAGGTTGGAGGAGCTAGAGGAGGTGCGCTGTGGAGGAGAAGCAATGCAGCAGCTCGGGGTGACCATGGCGGCCGCGCTCTGGCATGCGCGCGCAGAGGGAGAGCACTAGGGAGGGCGAGAGCGAGGGAGGAAGGCGTGGAGACGCTCGGGCGCTCGGTTTTGGAGGAGCAGGGCGAGAGGCGGCACGTGGCACGAAGGTGGGACGCGCGTTGGCCATGGTAGGGGCGCTTTCGATGCATGATCGCCACGAAAACATTGTACCGAACACGCGGCATGCGAGAACAAGCCCGACTTCGGGTCCTATTATTGGCATATTCTAGTTGGATTTCGACCTAGGTGCCTGCACCAAAGTTGCTCCACTCTGAATGCTCTTCGACTTGTATTAAGGGATCAAGACCATTAGATCTATGAATTAGTAGGTAATTTAGCTCCAAAGTGATAGTGTCAACGTATTGACAGCGACAAACAAAAATCCAAATTAATGGTCCAAACGAAGTCAAACGAGTGCCATCTTTTTACATGCTCTTCTCCATCTTGTACACTCCAACTTTTATTTTGGTACCAAATCAAGTTTCTTAACAAAATTTGGAGAACGCGGAAAGCCAATGTCGATGTTTGTTAAGTGACAAAGTAAACCTTTGCTGTTTTTGAAACTATTTTTGAAGATCAAATGAACTCCAAATTTGATGAGACTTGATCTATTGTTTTCACCATGAAAAGTACTTCAACTTATCTTAAGGAATCCAATTGAGCTACCACATGAATTTGGAAGATAAAAATTCACAAACATGTCCACTTGCTGTTGTCAATCGGGGACTTAGAATAATTTTCTGAGAGCCTAAGACAATAGCTGATTTGATCTTCAAGCCTCTGTTTGACTTAGTTCCAAGTTGATCTGGCTCTTGGTCCAAAAACAAAGTTTGTTCTACTCCACTAAATCTTCAACTTTTATTTAAGGTGCAACTCTATGCAAGCACTGTAAGCGATTGGTCAACATAGGTCAAAATAGCATCACGGTAAAGCTTAATTTAGAGTTCTTGACCGATTGAGGCATTTTCTTGACCTTGGCTCAACACAAACCCTTCGTGACTTTGGTTGTAGAGTTCAATTAGAGTCATTTGGGCAAGGTAGCAAGGTTTGGTTGATGATCTATAATTTCATTCACTTAATAAAGCAATCTAAGAAGGATTATAACTTATCATTTCATGTGACTTCTTGATTCCAAACATCATGAAACTTTTCCACTGGTTAAGAGGGATGTATGTTGATGTAATGTATATGAAATAAGCATGTTTAACATTACTCTTGCATAATCTTAACAAGGGTCCACATGTAAGTAAAGGTGCGTTGTCCAAGTTTAAGTTGGAGCTCACTCTTGTAGATTTGATCTTGACACCTTTATGACCACTTAACATGTCATGTTTGAGCTCAAACCCATTGCTTAACTGGTGGCAAACACCTGGGGTGTTATAGCCCTCCCCCCTTACGGGAATCTCACCCCGAGATTCGGTGCAAAAAACTTTGAAGGGAAGAGAAGCATGTCATCCATTTTCCAACATCAGTGATAGCCTTAGGCTAATTAACTTTGGAGTATCAGAGAGGCTAATTTGGTCAAGACACTTTCTAATACTTGCCCTTCGTAGAAAGTTTTGTCTAAAAAATTTCCTTCGTTGGCTTCCATCAAGCATTGTTACTTTGGGAGGAATCCAAGACAGCACAGCACTTCGTTCTTGGGATCCGGAGAGTACTATGGAGTATAAACTAATTACCCATAATATCTATTTCCCTAGTGAATATAGCATGGACCATGTGAACTTTGCATTAGGCTGCAAACTTCAAAAAGCTACTCATTACAATGGTTCCATGTTCATTCACAAAGTTCAAAAAGCAGTTCTCTACCAAAGTAGCATGAGTACGACCTTTCATAAGGGATGAGATCATAGATAGGGTAATCATCCTCCTAGGCTGTAAGAAACCAACTCACCAATAAACAATGTCTATGTCAGTTGTAACTGTTCAATTACTCAGATGCCACCCGATGGAAAACTACATAATGTTCCATGTGTGTAGTTCTCTTTCTCTAATGATAACACTTTATTATCTAAGTGCATTGAGTGAGCAGTGAATGTGATAGCTGACTCTGTTGACTTAGTGTTTTCGATGATCATCATTTGGGGGAATCCTTGTATCCAAGCGGCAACAATTATCTGGGTTGAATCTGAGGCAACTTCTTGGGTAAAACACATGGAAGGTACCAAAGGACAAGTTCGCCTTGGAAAACATTGTTGAAGAAGGATGACAGCGAGGTCTAAAGGTCAATGTAAGTTGCATGTATACACCGACTGGAAAAACAGTGCACTACTAAGCAGGTTGAGCATAATTTGCCTTCATGGTGAAGTGGCGCAGTAAGTTGGGTTGATTTGCACTATCGCAAAATTAGCCTGGTTAGACTACTTTTGACATTGAGGCTTCCTTTCCAATGTCAATCAACAACTCATATGCAAAATCTGAAATCTGTTGTTTGACACTTTTCAAATTGTTTTCGACCCGTAATGGCACAAATTGACTTGTAGAACACCTTGACTGCGCAAGCATTGTTGATATGAGAGGGCAAATGCAAGGCACAAAGGGGTGCAAGGGGTCTTCTCTAGGGCATTTAAAATATTACAATCATCACATTGCCAACATGACCTGAACTACAAACACAACATTTCTAATATGAGGGATGATAGTAGTAAACAGAGAAATCATAGATTCTGTACCTCTCGGTAATCAGTCCATATCCTGCAAACGACTACCCCATTGTGCACAAATTTTGGTAGGCATTTTGATCCAAGAGTCCTTTAACTATTGACCAAAATTTAGCTCAAATGGACACCGTTTGACTATCCAACAAATCATCTACAAAAACTGCTCTGTTCTGCAATTTTGGGACCGGACTGTCAAAACATCTCTCAAATCCGATGCTTTACTCAACCAATCCTCAAACCAACTTAAGACACCGAAGTACCTTAAGCGAGGAATGAGATCACCAAGTTTAGTGACAATCCAACCATGTTGATCCTCTAATCACTGGCCTAAAGATAACCGGTTGAGTGCCATGAAATCTCAACAATTTTCCCGCTCTTCTTTTCCTTTGCTTCACACATTCAGAAGTGTGTTCGCAGTCTTTAACTCTTTTTATGACAGCAGTAGCTTTCTCGCTGAGGGTGGAGGCTAGGGTTTTCCTCATATGCTTCACAGGGAACAACTTCAACCGTTGATGTAGGTACCAGCTCGATGATACACAAGCATTGAACTGGTGGGATGTTCTTGCAGGGCACAATGCATACTTCACGTGGAGGGCAATCCTACTAGATAAGGAAATGTCTATGATTATCCTTCTATGCTTTATCCAATAGAGTCTTGAACGAATCCTTTGATAGCACCATATACATAATGATGCTGACCGAGACTAGGGACGTGCTTTCTCTAGCTCTTTACTTAGCTGATACAACCTCTTATACTACCTAAGGGATTGTCCAAGATGGAATTGACTTGATGGCATAGGGCTTGGAGAAGGAAGCAGTACTAACATCGATGAATGGCTTTGTTGTTTCTTTGCTTAACATTGTTATGTGAGATCTGGCCTTCAAAGTTACCAAAGAGTCATTACGTAGCTAGAGATTAACCTTCCTACTGGTAACTAATCAATTGTCTCTCAACACCAAAAAGGATCCAAATCTTCATTCTTGATAATAAGAATTGTGGTCGAAGTATAAACAGATGGTCGCCATTGAAGTCAGCAGAAAAGGGTCATACCTAAGAAGGTCGGTTGATCATCTTGCACATAAAGGTCAAGACATGGGTAGAAAACTCATAAGAACTAGGTGACCTATTACCGCACATAATATCCTGACCCATTTATCATCCGACTGATAACTTATTCAACCTTAAGTGTGGTGTACCTTTCTGATCCAATGAGAATGACATAAGTTGCTCATTAAATGGCCGATGTCATTATAGGGACAGTCAAGTAGGGTCACTTGTCTACCAGCTCTTGCAGTCCGTTTATGTTCCTATCAGTAACCTATTCTTCAAAGGTTATCCTTTGGATGACTTCAGAAGGAGGTCCTATTGCATCTGGTTCGACTTATAGATCTTCTAACAAGATAAGGAGAGATAACCAAGGAGGAGCTCACATGAAAATAACACATCAGTGCAGTTCGGCAATGGATCATGACTAGGAACCTTGATATCAGCGCGTGCCGAGCAGCACAGCCTTGTGTGTGCACCCACAGGGGCTCTCGGTTTCATCGCAGCACCGTAGATCGCTAATTGTGGCAACTTTACTGAACATACAACCCACAAGAATTCTCACGTGGCACAATTTTGGTTGCATAGGAGCAAGCACCATGAGAAGGAGGGATAGCAAACAAAGTGTAAGGAAAATGGATCCTTGACCCATTTACTTTGGATTTTGGTGTTTGATGATCAACACAACCAAATTGGACTAATGAATTTGCAAGTGTTTATTTTGTAGTTCAATAGGGTGGAAGACGTGACTTGGACAAAGACGACATGGTGATCCGATGATCAACACTGTAAGAAAGACCTTAGAAGCACAAGAGAAGACCCAAGATATCAAGCAAAGTCCAAGCACGAAGATTGGAACCAAGCCGTATGCAAGATCGCGAAGAAATGAGCTCACTGTGGTGACCGAATGCAGGACCGGATGCTGGACAAGCAACCAGACGCTGTGACCGGATGCTGGCCAAGTGGCTCGGCAGACAGGCGACCGGATCCCAGATCGGACGCTGGCGGCAACCGACCGGACATAGGACAACAGCGTCCGATCGATTACAGTAAGGTTCCTGAGCGACAAATCTACGATCGGACGTGTCCGGTGGCAGGCGACCGGACGCTGGCCAGCGTCCGATCAGTATATTGCTGGCTCAACGGTCAGGACGACCGGACGCGTCCGGTCAGGACGATTCAGCGTCCGATCAGTAGCAGTTTCACGGGAATTCGACCCCAACGGCTACTTTCTCAGTGGGGCTTATAAATACAACCCCCAACCGGCCATTTGAGGTATGTGGAGCTGAGGAAACATACCAAGGGTGTTGATACACCATTTTAGTGATCTCCACATGCATAGTGCTTAGTGTTTTATTAGGTGATTAGCATAAGTGCTTTGCGAAGTGTTTAGGTTGATTAGACCACCGCTTATGCGCTTGCTCTAGGTTTATGCCTAGTGTTTAGTGAGGTTTGCATACCTCTTGCCACCCCATGCTTGCGAGCACAAGTGTTGTACATCGGAGGGGCTTGAAGTCTTGCGAGATCACACCAACCGTGTTTGTGGTGTGGCCGCCACCGTGTACCGGAGGGAATAAGGCCTGCGGCGTTTTGGCCGGAAGCTTGATAGTGAAGACGGCGGGGAGCATCCGGGAGAGGCTTGCTGGAAGGCACGTCGGAGACCCACTTGCGCGTGGGGAAGGCCCGAGGCTATCCATGGAGTTACCCGACCGGGAGCTTGGCCCTTGCGATGGATTCCTTGCGAGGGGCTCCAACAAGGATTAGGGGGAAGCTTGCGCGCTTCTTGATACCTCGGTAAAAATACTAGAGTCATCGACGGGAGTTTGCATATCTCTACCTTGCTCTCTAGCTTCCGCATTTACATTACTTGTTTTACTCCTTTTTGCGGTAGAGATAGCAACACACTAGCAAAACCATAGTTGCACATTTAGATAGTTTATCCTTTGCATAGGTTTTGCTAAGGTTAGCAAAAGAGGCCATAGTTTTAGAAGTTGTAGATTTTTAAGTTGCCCAATTCACCCCCCCCCTCTTAGGCGTCACGGTCCCTTCAATTGGTATCAGAGCCGGTTGGCTCAATTTGGACCTTTGGCTTAACCGCCATTGAGCCGACGCTATTTAGAGTGATTGGGATGGATACCGCTAGTCCTCCGCACTTTGACGGCACTAACTTCCCATACTATAAAGCTAGAATGGCTTGCCACCTTGAGGCGGTTGATTTGGGTGTATGGAGAGTCACTCGTGATGGGATGAAACCCATCAAGAATCCTAAAAAACCCACAAAGAGTGATGAAAAAGAAATGCACTTCAATGCTAGAGCTAAAAATTGCTTGTTTGAATCACTTAGTATGGATGTTTTTAACCAAGTATTCACTTTAAATATGGCACATGAAATTTGGTTAAAACTCCAAGAGCTCCATGACGACACAAGCAATGTCCGTGAGCAAAAACATTGTCTAGCAAAGCAAAACTATGATTCCTTTACTATGAATGATGATGAGCTTGTTCGTGATATGTATTCTCGTTTGAATCTAATTATCAATGAGCTCCATTCTATAGGATTATTAAAGCTAGATGATGCGGACATCATGAGGAAGATCATCTCCGTGCTACCACAAAAGAAATATGCAAGCATCATCACCATCCTTCACAACATGGAGGACTTGAGCAACATGACCCCGGGCATAGTCATTGGCAAGTTAGTGGCATTTGAAATGTCACATAAGATGGGTCAAGAAGAAGCCTCTTCATCAAGCAAAGGCAAAGCTCTTGCTTGTAGCGAGAAAAAGAAGATGAAGGGCAAGCAAGTTGAGACAAGCTCAAGCTCAAGTTCCTCAAGTGAAGATGAAGAAGAAGATGAGGACGATGATGATGATGATGAAGATTCAAGTGATGATCAATCTTCCTCCTCCACCTCCGATCTTGATGAAGAATCAATCAAAGTGATCAACAAGGTGGAGAAGATGATCCAAAGGCTCAATGTCAAGGGTGTGCCCATCCAAATTCAAGATTTCATTTTCACAAATCAAAGAAAAGAGCAAAGAAAGAGAGGATGCTATGGATGCGGCGAGTTGGGGCAATTTGTGGAAGTTTGTCCAAACAAGCCCACACCCAAGATAAAGAAGAAGGCATTCAAGAACCAAGCCCTCACATCAATAAGATCATGGGATGATTCTTCAAGTGAAGAAGAACCCCATCACAAGAGGCGAGGCCGCAAGCAATCATCATCAAGCTCTTCTCGTGTGTGCCTTATGGCATGAGGTAACAAAAGCTCTTCCTCTAGTGAGAGTGATAGTGATGATGATATGCCTTCTTATCGTGAACTTGTGCAAGAAAATCTTAATTATGCTAAAGCTTGCACTAGTCAACAAAAGAAGCTCAAAAGTTTAAAAGAAAAGCTAGATAGTTCACAAAAAGCATACAAAATCTTGCTTGAACAATATGAGAACTTTACTAATCTCAATGTTGAACTATCTACTAAAATTGAGAAACTTGAGGCTAATGCAACAACAAATACATGCACAATCAATGATGAGCAACTTGAAAAGAAAAATGAAAAATTAAAAGAAAAGTTAGCTAGCTCACAAGAGACATATAATAGTTTGCTTGCTAAAATGGAAACCATGTGCAAACATTGTGATGAGCTAACTAATAAAGTTTCTAATCTTGAAGCCATTAGCATAACCCCTACCAAGGCATCCAAAAAGAAAAGTCCTATCTTCAACATGTCTAAAAGGGATGCCTCTACTTCTTGTAATGATTTATGTTTAGACTCACCTTTGTGCAACCAAGTTTGTGTTGAGAAAGTTGTTGTAGATACATGCACACAAGAGGTTGCAAAAGAGAATGAGCAACTCAAGCAAGAAGTACCTCGCCTCACCAAGAACTTGACTCAAGTGAAAGGCAAGGCAAAGCAAACCCAACTTCATCAAGATAACACCGTCAAGGGAGTGAAGAAGCTTGATGAAGGACAAACCATGGTTTGTTACGTGTGCCACAAGGAAGGTCACAAGTCCTATGAGTGCAAGGTGAAGAATGAGGGAGGAGCAAAGACAAAGGAGAAAAAGCAAACAAGCAAGCTCTCCAACACCTACACCAACAAGGTGGACAAGAAGGCCTCCACACCTTATCTCTTGAAGAAGAAGAAAAATGACAAGGTGGTGGCCATCAAGGTGAACAAGCAAGCCAACAATGGGGCCAAACGCTTTTGGGTGCCAAAGGAAATCATTTCAAACATGAAGAGCACCAAGAAGGTTTGGATCCCGAAAGGGAAGTGAGAAGTCCATCGGACTTCGGGGAATTTGGAGACTTGGCAAAGTTTGGGTGCATTTCATGGGGTGCATCATGATGGACAAAATCATTGCCAAGTGGGTTAGTGAATACTATGGACCCAAATTCCCCTTCCCATGTTAGGTAACTAGATGTCATTACTTTCAATTAGTATTCATTTCAATTTGCATTGTTTTTCAATTGATATACTCTTAAAGCATCTAGTTATCTTTCATGCCTATGTTTGCATTTACATGCTTAAATCTTTTGTCATGCATTCAATAGGTATATCATATGGTAGGCTTGCTCGGTTTCATTGTCAACCCTTGGAGCAAACCTACATGGTTTAAAATTGTTTAGGAGCACGGCACATAGCTTGTCCTACTTTTGTTTATCTAATATGTGCCAAAGTCCAAATTGTAGATAATCTCTCCCGAATATCATTTTTGAAAATGATTCTCACATTCATGAAAAGTCATCTTTCAAATGGTATTTTGATACTTAAATCAATGTGCACAAATTTTACAAGTATTCAACATTTGTGTGCACATATTTAGGGGGAGTATTTCTACAACTTGGATGCCTTGAGACTAACACTTTTTCAAATGGTATCAATTTTTCAAACCTATCACATGTGTAGTAGTCTCATTGTAAGGAAATTAGAGTCCCCGGAGTTAAGCATCATTCTTCAATTGGCATCATCATGTTGATTTCATTTCATTTATATGCTTTCTCCATGCATTATATAGATTAAACTCTCTTGTGCAAAAAATTGCTATTTATGCATATGCTTTGCTTTCTACCATATGTATGCATGCATTTAGGGGGAGCTTAGTCTATATAATGTGAGGGTCAAATTTTCTGATCCATTTCACTCTATACACAAAGGATCACGAAGTTTGACCCTCCCTTGTGCTACTAATGTCTTCCTTTTCGGTGTTTGATGTCAAAGGGGGAGAATTTGAAGGACCAAAGACAAGCATTTAGTTACAAGTAGTAATGGTCCGAGAAAGGGAGGAAAGTGAATTATGGGAGTCTAAGTAATGGGACAATTTTTTTTAGAAAGCTAGGCTCTGCTCCATAATATCACATAGGGACATTTGCAAGGGCAAGACAAGCTTTTAAGTAAAGTTTTAATTGGTATCTATCAATTAGTATCATATAACCTTGCCCTTTGCATTGCATCCTAGCAAGTTGGTAGTTTTTAACATCCAAATTCTTATTATTTGCTTGCTTTGGTCATGTTGGCATCAATCACCAAAAAGGGGGAGATTGTAAGGAAAATGGACCCTTGGCCCATTTACTTTGGATTTTGGTGTTTGATGATCAACACAACCAAATTGGACTAATGAATTTGCAAGTGTTTATTTTGTAGTTCAATAGGGTGGAAGACGTGACTTGGACGAAGGCGACGTGGTGATCTGATGATCAACACTTTAAGAAAGACCTTAGAAGCACAAGAGAAGACCCAAGATATCAAGCAAAGTCCAAGCACGAAGATTGGCACCAAGCCGTACACAAGATCGTGAAGAAATGAGCTCACTGTGGTGACCGAATGCAGGACCGAATGCTGGACAAGCAACCGAACGCTGCGACCGGACACTGGGCAAGTGGCTTGGCAGACAAGTGACCGGATCCCAGATCGGACGCTGGCGGGAACCGACCGGACGCAGGACAACAGCGTCCGATCGATTACAGTAAGGTTCCTGAGCGGCAAATCTGCGACCGGACGCGTCCGGTGGCAGGCGACCGGACGCTGGCCAGCGTCCGATCAGTATATTGCCGGCTCAACGGTCAGGACGACTGGACGCATCCGGTCAGGACGATTCAGCGTCCGGTCAGTAGCAGTTTCGTGGGAATTTGACCCCAACGGCTACTTTCTCAGTGGGGCTTATAAATACAACCCCCAACTAGCCATTTGAGGTATGTGGAGCTGAGAAAACATACCAAAGGTGTTGATACACCATTTTAGTGATCTCCACATGCATAGTGCTTAGTGTTTTATTAGGTGATTAGCATAAGTCCTTTGCGAAGTGCTTAGGTTGATTAGACCACCGCTTATGCGCTTGCTCTAGGTTTATGCCTAGTGTTTAGTGAGGTTTGCATACCTCTTGCCACCCCGTGCTTGTGAGCACAAGTGTTGTACATCGGAGGGGCTTGAAGTCTTGCGAGATCACACCAACCGCGTTTGTGGTGTGGCCGCCACCGTGTACCAGAGGGAACAAGGCCCGCGGCGTTTTGGCCGGAAGCTTGATAGTGAAGAAGGCGGGGAGCATCCAGGAGTGGATTGCCAGAAGGCACGTCGGAGACCCACTTGGGCGTGGGGAAGGCCCGAGGCTATCCATAGAGTTACCCGACTGGGAGCTTGGCCCTTGTGAGGGATTCCTTGTGAGGGGCTCCAACGAGGATTAGGGGGAAGCTTGCGCGCTTCTCGATACATTGGTAAAAATACCGGAGTCGTCGATGGGAGTTTGCATATCTCTACCTTGCTCTTTAGCTTCCGCATTTACATTCCTTGTATTACTCCTTTTTGCGGTAGAGATAGCAACACACTAGCAAAATCATAGTTGCACATTTAGATAGTTTATCCTTTGCATAGGTTTTGCTAAGGTTAGCAAAAGAGGCCATAGTTTTAGAAGTTGTAGATTTTTAAGTTGCCTAATTCACCCCCCCCCCTCTTAGGTGTCACGGTCCCTTCACAAAGGTAGTCACAAGGTTAGGAATCAACAAGGAGGTGATCCAAAGATCAAAACACAGCGCAAGAGAACATAGCCTAATTGCCAAAGACAACTGAGCAGGGGTCTCTTGCCTAATTTCCATATATGCCTTGTGTCCACCAAATGATTACCAGATAACGATTAACATGAGATTTGGTCTTGCCGAGTAGCAACATGAGATCAGGACTAATAAACATCCAAAGAATTGAAAGAGTTGGAGACAAAACAAATGAGATTCGAGTGACAGAGCCAAGGCACTGACTAGGGATTCAGTTGATAAAGCAACAACATGATCTGTGAAAAAAAGGTTCTGAACCCAGGGTAGATAGAGATTAGCGTTGCACCAGATCATATGTAGGAGAAGGAGCAATGAGGCCCGACAAGGATTTTTGAGCAAGGTCCTCCCACATAGGAGCGGGACAACCACAAAACATGCAAGGAAACAAGGGAACTAAGCTTGGGCCTAAGGTCAAGCAAAGGCATGGATAAAGGTCTTTGTAGCACAATGTTCAAGGGCTAACAACCATGTATATAGGCTCAGGCTCCTAAGAGAGAACTTAATTAGAGATGACAACCAAGAGATTATCAAAACTTGGATGCTGTTCTAGGATAGCGCTCTTCAACATTCGTATGCTTATCGAGGGCAAAAGAGTGATAGCTACGGCACTACCTAGATAATGAGCATCCACACATACTTCATGGTCATAAGCAAGCATTTCGAAACACTCAATCTAATTAGCTTAAGCGACTATTACTAAGCACAAAGCTCATACATAACAAGCAGTCACCTATAACAACACCACTACACATATCATGCAAAACATGGTGATAAGGTACTATTATCTTTTACTTCCTTTTTACTGAGTAGGTGGATATCTCTACAAAACAAGTTTTGCTTACATTTAGCAATTTAGTTTTCAAATGGGTAAAGTTTTTGCTAACTACTAACTTGTCATCTATTTCCTTTGGAAGCAAACATACAAGGCAAAACTAATCACACACTATCTTCAAGCACAGCTATTCAAGCAGCATGGAACAAGGCATTTTGTCTAGCTTCACACAGGTAAGATAGTAACCTCACATTGATCACAAGTTACTTAGTATTAGAACAAAGTGAGGGAAGCACATTTATGCAGAAGCACAATCATGATGCATGACCGTCCTATTCATCCTCACAAAATTGCCAGCCCAAGGCGGCAATCACGTTCTATGTTAGTGGCATAACACGTACTCTCTCGATATATAGCTAGTCGTCAGCTACATTCAATCTACGCATTCATGGTTCGCGTACCTGCAAAAGGATTTCATTTTAGCCTAACCCCACAATTATATATGCAGAAATGAAAGTCTAGGCTCTAGGTTGCATGCTAAATACTTCCATATATATACCCATATATATACTGCCGTATCAAAGCTACCCGATCATTAAATTTGCTACCCACAATTAAATACGCACCATACACACATACAAGCATGCGTATACAATCGTATCAAAGCTAGCTCTCCCCGACCGCACGCTCACACTTGCGGTCATGCCACTCATCAACTTACCTTCTTACCTGGGCGTAGAGGTATAGTGATCCATACATTACCATTCAAGCGAATGGCACCCATACAATAGCACGTCGTATGGACGATGAAATAAAAATTGCAAGAAGTAAACACCCCATAGTTAGTGTTAGTTTACTTATTGCCACCTAGTAGTCCTTAATTGGGCATAAAGGAGGATGTCACTAGCATAGTGTTGCAAATTAGTTTTAACAAATTTGCCTATAGCTAAAGTTTTTGTCAAAATAGGCTTCTTAAAACAAAACTTTGTTTTTAAAACTATGTACATGACAGTATTATGCTTAATCTTGCTCTGATACTAGCTGTGATAGAACCACCCAATTTATACAAGATCAAGTATGGCTGTCCCCACTAACACGTTGACACGCGCATACTTTCACTTATATAAACCCGGTAGTCCACTAAGTGTCACGAATGACCTCGATAAATCAACATCACAACCAAGATCATGTGATTAAGCAAATACACATCACATATGCAGAGTTGCAGCGGAAATAAGATTACAAATGAGTTCACAAATAATAGTACAAGTTTGGGTTTCAAACCGATTAGTGAAAACAACATAGCTTTCAAATGATTACATTAATATAAGTTCCAAATATGTTGCTAGCATAAGTGATATCCCCTGATAAAAGCATATAGATGAGAAGTAAATATAGAGTCACCAAGCCCACCGGCGGTTAGCCACCATCTTCGGTAGGCCAAGAACTTCACCTGCAACATGGTGGGATAAACCATGAGTACTCGAATGTACTCAGCTAGACTTACCCGTCATAAACCAGAAATAAAATGACTCCAAGGATCATGCAAGCCTTTATAGGTGGAGCTAGCTTGACAACATTTTGCATAAAACGCGACTAATTCAGTTGTACAATTATACTTTGGTCATCAAGTTAATTATAGCTATCCATCTCTAGATTAGCAACTATCCTGTGTCAAACATGTGGTATATCATTTGATAGCATACAATAGTAACCATAGCCGGTGTAGTAATTCCATGTTTATCCGAACCATCATATTCCATAATCTAGTTACTATGATGTTGGTACTAGCCAAGTTTCTCACTGTCCGGGAGAGATGGCGATTCGAATCGATTTCAACCAGCTGGGAATTTATTCCTAACACAAACCTAGACATACCTGCGCTAAGGTAGTCTTAGGTCACCTTTGGTACAACTCAGGTCCACATTTCGCGGGTTCGCCTAGCGCCGCACAATCAGGGACTGACGGTAGCCAGGTCGCTCAAGCCATGCCTGCCCACAGGCCCGGACTAGGTCGCTCAGGTCATGTTTGCCCATGGTCTATTGATCCGCTCCCTGCACATCCTTACTACCATCCAGAGTGCGCACTTTGATAGAGCGGGGCCCAGCCTGAGTTGAGCTACTTGGCTTCGCAGTCGAAACGAGTTATCCGGCCAGCTAAGTGATAGGCATGCATTCAATCTTGTCAAAAAGTGCCAACAACAGTATGGTCCTTAATTGACACAGACAGGGATTGATCCACACCCAAGATCTCCATGTCTTGTTGCTTCTCTATCGACATCCCATCCGGTCTCCATTCATTATTAACACATGGTTATTTCCACGATAGCAAAAATAGCCAACCGTGCTTTGGTATCCACCTATATCTCGTAGGTGATAGGAAATCACCCGACTTCTACCAGTCTAAGCATTGCTAAGCATACATTCGATCCTGGACCTACATAGGTTCAAGGTATATTTTTGGACAAGGTAGTTCTATGCATCAAGTGGTTCCAATCAACTCTTATAACCAATGCATCAAACATAAAGAACTCAAGTGATATTTGTAAAAACATAGGAGGCTTAGAATGCTCCGGGGCTTGCCTGTGATCCAACACTAGGTCAGTGTTTGTTAGATGACACTCGCTTGGCGAGCATCTCCTGTTCAGGCATGTACTCCAGGGGTCCTTCCATCTTCGGGAAAGGTCCACCAACACCATCTTCTGGTTCGATTCCATCATCACATCCTTCATGTGGTGCATCTAGTGTACCTAGATGAGATGCAAGATGTAAGTGCATGAATATGAAGAATGGTAATATGAGATGCATCACATAAGAGCATTCAAGGCAACACATAAGATCATGCAAGACATAGGCACCTAGAGTTATTTAACTAAACATCACACAACCTATTATAGAGGGATAGCAAGCATATTAGGCATGGCACACAAGTGAACTTAAGTTCAGATATGGAACCCATGCATTGATCAAGAACTAACCAACACGTTTAGCCAAAACAAGAGCAAGCTAACGCCATCACCAAGCACATGTATAGAAATCTGGATAGCAACACAGCAGTCACTTATTTTAACCATAACTAGAGATATGAGCATCCAACAAGGGTGACCCCTAGACTTTCTAGAAAGCTAATGAAATTGCCAACAACATTGTTATTATCACTAAAAGCTTATTCCAAAGATAACCAGGTCAAACATGCTAATGTTTCAGATCTGCACAGAACTAGGATAGAAAAGTAGTAGTAATTTCAACAATGCATAACTGGAGTTATGGACATCAAACAAGCATGAACCTTAACTTTATACAAATCTTATTAAATTATCTAAAACATGTTTATTATCATCACAAGGTGATTCCTCAATTAACAAGGTCAATCAAGCATAAATGAGCACCTCTGTCCAGACTTGTACAGATTCTACCATACAACTTCACAAGCTTATAATTGGAGACTTAGAGAAGAAAAAGGTGTGATCTTTAACAATTTGGAAATCTCATGAAAATAACTACACTTCTTATATTATCTCCAAGACATGATTCAAATCTTAGTTAAGTCAAACAACACAATCTTTCAGATCTGTACAGAGAGCATGCAAAATCTAACAATGAAATTATAAAATCTATAGCTCCTAAATTATCAGGCCTATGGTCATGAAAATTTAACACAAGCTATATTATAAAATTAGCTACAACTTTAGTATTTACTACAACCACATCAAACATCATTTACACCACGAAAATCATTGCACAAGCAAAACTGCACATGCAGTCCACACAGTAGTGGTACAGAAAATTGATAGGAAATTCAGAGAAGCATAACTGGAGTTGTAGACCTCCAACAAACATGAATCATAAGTTTTTGAAAATATTATGAAGTTACCTACAACTTTTTTATTCTCATCCTAAGATGATTCTACAGTTAACAATGTTAATTAATCCAATGAATGCATCTCTGTCCAAAACATGGACAGAATCTTACATGCCACTTTGAACAGCTATAACTAGAGTTCTACATGTCCAATAAATGTAGTTCTAGACTTTTTAGAAAGCTTATCCAATTATAAACAATTTTGTTATAAACACCTAGAGCTAATTCTACTATTAAAAAGGCCCCACAGTACCAACAATGAAACCCTATCTAGGTTTGGGCAGAAACAACCACAGAAATTTAAGCAACAATAACTAAGAATCTACTTAACCCAAAATTATTCCATTTAGATCTTTGAAAATCTTAAGAAAAGTACTACGACTCATGTATTTTCATCAAGTCATGATTCATAACTTAACTAAGCCATTTAATTCAAACATGCAGGCCTATTCAGAATAGGAGCAAAGCAACACAGGGTATTTGTTATTTTTATATCTCTTAAACTATCAAGTCTAAACTCCTAAAATTTTTACCAGACATCAACCATCACCTTAGTAGCACTCCACAAAAATTTCACATTTATTTGAGCAAAACAACTGCAGTTATGAAAAAGACAAGACATAACTAGTATTAAGAACCTAACTGCATGAATCTATTTTTACAGCACAATATTTAAACTTAAACATGCATATTATAGATCTACTGCATAGATACTTTCACAAGGATTCCAAAAAGTCCTCATTTACTATTTTACGATTTTCTACTAATTACTACGAATTTTCAAAGTTGATCATTCAAATCTACAAAAACCAAAGAAAACGGGATGTAAATCTTGTATCGGGGACCCTGCAGTTTTCATAAATTAAACTCGAACGAAAAGGTCCTTTCTGGCACTATTCAACTGAGTCACGCATTTGCACTTAGAGCCTTCTCTTTTCTTGAATTCAAGCATGAGGTCCTTCGTCTTCTATACACCATGGGAATGCAGCAGAGCCAGCTCGGGCCTGCGGGGAAGCAGCCGGCGACGGCAAGGAGGGACCTAGCCGGCCAAGCTACAGACAGCAATAGCGCAGCAGCTGAGCAGCGCTAGGACGGCACTGCTGGCAGCTGCAGCTTCGGCGACGGCAAGCATGGCGGCGAGTTCGGCCGGAGAAGAGACAGCGGCGGAAGAGCAGTGTGGCCGCCACATGATTGGGAGAGGGAGAGGTTGGAGGAGCTGGAGGAGGCGCGCTGTGGAGGAGGAGCAGCGCAGCAGCTCAGGGCGGCCGCACTCTAGCATGCGCGTGCGTAGAGGGAGAGCGGCAGGGAGGGCGAGAGCGAGGGAGGAAGGCATGGAGGCGCTTGGGCGCTCGGTTTTGGAGGAGTAGGGCGTGAGGTGGCGCGTGGCATGGAGGTGGGACGCACGTTGGCCATGGTGGGGGCGTGCTCGGTGCATGATCACCACGAAGACATTCTGCCGAACACGCGGCATGCAAGAATGAGCCCAACTTCGGGTCCTGTTATTTGCATATTCTAGTTGGGTTCTGACCTAGGTGCCTGTACCAAAGTTGCTCCACTCTGAATGCTCTTCGACTTGTATTAAGGGATCAAGACCATTAGAGCTATGGATTAGTAGGCAATTTAGCTCCAAAGTGATAGTGTCAACATATTGACAGCGACAAACAAAAATCCAAATTGATGGTCCAAACGAAGTCAAACGAGTGCCATCTTTTTACATGCTCTTCTCCATCTTGTACACTCCAACTTTTATTTTAGTACCAAATCAAGTTGCTTAAAAAAATTTGGAGAACGCAGAATGCCAATGTCGATGTTAGTTAAGTGACAAAGTAAACCTTTGCTGTTTTTGAAACTATTTTTGAAGATCCAAATGAACTCCAAATTTGATGAGACTTGATCTATTGTTTTCACCATGAAAAGTACTTCAACTCATCATAAGGAATCCAATTGAGCTACCACATGAATTTGGAAGATAAAAATTCACAAACATGTCCACTTGCTGTTGTCAATTGGGGACTTAGAATATTTTTCTAAGAGCCTAAGACAGCAACTGATTCGATCTTCAAGCCTCTGTTTGGCTTAGTTCCAAGTTGATCTGGCTCTTGGTCCAAAAACAAAGTTTGTTCTACTCCACTCAATATTCAACTTTTATTTAAGGTGCAACTCCATGCAAGCACAATAAGCAATTGGTCAACATAGGTCAAAATAGCATCACGGTAAAGCTTAATTTAGAGTTCTTGACCGATTGAGCGTTTTCTTGACCTTTGCTCAAGACGAACCCTTCATGACTTTGGTTGTAGAGCTCAATTAGAGTCATTTGGGCAAGGTAGCATGGTTTGGTTGATGATCTATAATTCCATTCACTTAATAAAGCAATCTAAGAAGGATTATGACTTATCATTTCATGTGACTTCTTGATTCCAAACTTCATGAAACTTTTCCACTAGTCAAGAGGGATGCATGTTGATGTAATGTACATGAAATAAGCATGTTTAACATTACTCTTGCATAATCTTAACAAGGGTCCACTTGTAAGCAAAGGTGCGTTGTCCAAGTTTAATGTGGTGCTCACTCTTGTAGATTTGATCTTGACACCTTTATCACCACTTAACATGTCATGTTTGAGCTCAAACCCATTGCTTAACTGGTGACAAACACCTGGGGTGTTACAACATTCATCCGGCTTGTGCAGAAGCTTTGCCAAATTTCCACGATTGAGGGCTTGGGTGGTTATGGCAAATTCGGGTCGTTACAACCCTCCCCTCCTAAGAAAAAGCTCGTTCTCAAGCTTTCTAAAGGTTCAACTGGGAAATTTTGCTGCTTTTGGTTCACAAACTGTTGGATAATCCGATTGGTCTATCAGGCGCTTCGTTGGTTCTGTAACTATCTCAAAACTTAACTGTGAGGTTTCATCTCCTCGGACACTCCGCTGAGCTGATGGTCAATCTGATATCTCTTGGCTATATAAGAGGTTACCTCAGGGCAGTTAGGGTTTTTTCCTCATTTTTCTATTGCTCCTTCCTTCTAAGCCAGTTGCTGCTCGCGCTTAGGCCATCGCCGCTGCTGATTCGGTTGGTTCTCCACACTTCCAAGCTTCTTGAGATGGGAAGGTAAGCTTTCTTCTTTGCTATGTCGTTCTCCTCCCCTTCTTTCATGACAAGTTAGCTAGAAATTTCTTGATCTATGGATAGGGCTGGTCTTGTTGAAATCTCGCTAGGTGAAGAGGTAGAGCATGCTAGTCTTGTTTAGTGGATGATTCTCAGTTGCTGGCAATCACTTGGTGTAGTAGATCTTGGGTTATGGGGTACTACAGATGTTCAGGCTGCGCTTGATCGAGATTCCATGGACCTTCCACTAGTCCTGGTGGAACATTCCATCAAATCTTTAGGTGGTTCAGAAAACTTCTAGGTCTATTGGTCATTTCTCCAATTTGACTCTAGTGGATGGTCTGGGGTCACCGCGGACTCTCCATCATGCTCAGTCTATATCTTGGATTCCCTTTTGCATGTTGTCGATCAACTAGCGGATGCTCCATGACTCTCATTGGAGGATTCGGTAGGTACCGTCTAGGTTCAGGTATTTAGGCTTACGGTCTTAGCGGGCAGTCTGTCGTCTCTATGGACACTCCGCTGTTCCTTAGTCAGTTACCAATCCATTCTTATGTGACATTCTCATTGTCCGTCTAGTGCTTAGCTTAGGTCCATAGGGAGTATTGCATATGACTATAATGTTGTATCATCATTGATCCAAGCTAGTAATACTGTTACTCTCTGTCTTCGTTCTACTTCTTTTACGTCGGTTAGATTGTGATCTCATTCCATGTTTGCATTCACAGGTCCTGTTCTGGTTCTGGTCATCACTTTTCTAGTGGGGCTTCCAAACCTAAGAAACCATGCGTCGAGGAGCCGAACAATCGTCAGGCATCTCATGAGCGTGTGGTGCCACCTAAGAAGAAGATGCCACCGCATGTGAGGAGATCCAAAAGGGCCACTTCGCTGTGTGCTCTCAGGGATGTGGATTGGGACATGCTCGAGTGGGAGGATGATGAGCAACCTCTCAGACATGGAAAAGGTCCAACAGAAAGATCTAAATGAGAGGCCTCTCCCTACGACGAGTTTGAGGCAGACATAAGCGATGACGAGTACGAGTATGAGGAAGATGGTGTCTGTCGACAAAAGATGCTCGGTAGTCCACCGAGGGGTATCCCACGATGGTAGATTTGTCTGTGGGGATGCGCATAATCAGGAACTGGATGGTGACACAAGGCATAGAGACAGCAATTTAGACAGGTTCGGGCCGTCTGATCGACATAATACCCTATGTCCTGTGTCTTTGGTGTATTGTATTGATCTTTCATTATATGTAGATGACCCCTACCTCTCCTTATATACTCTAGAGGGGTAGGGTTACAAGGAAAGTATCCTATTTGGTACTATACAATAGCTTGCGGTGCATGTCGAGCAGCGCCGTGCACGCCTTGATCTTGTGGACTGGGCCACCTCTGATGGTATGGCCCATGTCTTGTCTTGTGGATACCGGGGGCCATACCCCCATAGTGTATGTCCCATCTGCTTGGGAAACTGACCCAAGGTTGACTATTCTTTCAAGAGCATTGCCAAGTACCGAGATGACTGCAGCAAAAGGTGCTACCAAAGGGAGAGTGACACTTTCAATGCCTACTTCCATTCCACTATGCAGTACAGGCTCTTTTAGGGTGAGTTTGTCAACAGACCTATGTAGAAGAGTCATTGGATCAACTGGGCCTATCTGGAAGAATTCCCACGCATCAATGACTTAGTCAAGCACTCCCAGGGCATGGGTCTTCGTAAGGTGATGGGGTCCACGCACAATTGGAATGAGTCCGCCATTCGCTAGTTCTACGCCACACTTGACGTTGACATGGAAGATGAGCGTCTAACTTGGATGACTGGCAAGAAAAGTTTTGTTGCTTCCTTCTAGGAGTTTGCTCCTCTCATTGGTCTTGACTATGTAGAAATGAAGGCTAGAAAATCTATGAATGACCTTCCCAAGATGTAGGAACAGGAGACCTACTTCTTCTATCCAACTAGGAAGCATCAGCATGGTGTCAGCAAGCACTTCAGGACGTATCCTTCCTTAATCTTTGGCATGCTGAGGCGCACCATCATGACCAAGGTGGGAAACAATGATGCCATTTGCTTTCCTTACTATGAAGCAATTTGGGCCATTCAGTCTAAGGACAAACTGAACATGGTTGAATGGATGGCTGCTAGGATGATAGAGTGTGAACTGGATAGGAGAGGTGCCTTGGTTTTCCATCCATACATCATGGCATTGGTCAACCATAAGCCCATAGTCTTGGATGTGGATGATGAGGTACACAAGGCTTTCCGTCCATTCAAAAACAAGGAGGTCTTGGAACGAGAGGATTCACCTCTGGTTGAGGTTCCACTACCATCGGTTGTCACTACAGCTGGAGAGGATGCCAGTGTATGGGTGCCACCAGAAGATTACTTTGTTCCATCCTTCACATGCTTCAACATTCAATTCTAGGAGTCAATTACTCCAATTTGTCAGGTCTTGGATGAGAAGTCCAGCATGCAGGAATGATTCCTTAGGGACAGCTTCATTGCTCCAATGACTGCTAAGGTGAACAGCCTACTGATTAGGTGGAAATGATGGACACCTAGGAAGAAGTGGGTCAGCTTCGCTCTAAGGTTGCCACCCAAGTCCAAGCCACTAGGCAACTCAAGCAGTCCATTGACAACTTGTACCATGTCTACCGCTGCTGTCCTCAGCCATCTGCCAACACTGTAATTAGTATCTTTTCTTCCCTCCTTACTGGTTTATACTACAGTTGTGAATTTGTTCTTAATCCAACTTTTACTGACTTAGGCAGAGCTTGTTCCACTCCAGGCACATCCTTCGCTTCAAATGCCTCAAGGGACTATTGCTCCTCCAACAGGTGCCTTTACTACTCCGATGATTACTACCAACCATTTTCTATCGTGTTGTTTGTCCTTTAATTCGCATTACTATCCAAACCTCTTATTATTTACTCATGCTTGATCCTTTTTTGTAGGGGAACAACCAATGGTGATTCCTCCAGGGGCCTCTCATCCTCCACTATACCTATAGACGCCATCGCCATAGTAGCCTCGCCAGACTCCGCCTGACCAGTGATTGTCGTCATGCCTCGTCGTCTTCATGTTCTAGAGTTGGTATCACTCCAGTCCATTTAGGGAGCATTTAGTTGATACATTCAAACTTGATTTACTTCACCACCTAGGGTATTGGGTGTACACTTATGCTATGCTGTACCTAATACTACTTGTTTGTGCTATGTGTCATCCATTGAGGTGATGAGTTTGATACTCTTTTTGATTTTCCTCGGTTGAACCCTTGAGCTTGCTTGGTTTGTCATTCTCTGGTGTGCAACTATTTACTTCTCCATCTTGTCTGACTATGATTAGGAGATAAGGCTAAGATACAGAAGAGATGTTGCCAAAATCCTTTGCTGAGTTCTCATGGCAGACGATGGGAATCTGATGGGAAACTCCAAAGGCCTAGATAATGGCATCAAGACTGTTCTAGGGGCACTACCGATGCCACACGCACGAGCTAGGGCGTTCTAATGGATTCCCACTATGCCTCGCTTGGGTAAACTATACCACCAACCTTAAACCTATCATGATGCTACCCAACTCCCTATTGCTTTTTTCCTAAAAACAACTTGGTTGGACACCTTTGCAACTTATAGTGTTAGGGAAAGGGGCTAGAATTAGCTAGGGAAGAGGGTTAAAACAACTTAGGGTTCGCCTATAGCATAGAATAAGGTTTTTAAAGTCAAAGTCCAAAGTGCACATTGAGTAAGTTGGACATTGCTTTGTATGGGATATGTAGGTGTAAGTCAGTCAACTGCTCCGATACCCAGATGTCGCTCCCCGATACCCGTCCTATCAAGAATCGATATCGAAGCTGATGGGGGTTGTCGAATAACAACATCGAGGCCTCCAGGAGCGCACGTAGCAACTTGTCTTTAGGATCTTTGTGCTGAGTTACACATGCATTTCCAATACAATGTAGTTCAGACAACTTAATCACATACACACTTTGGTCTCCCACTCAGTCTTGAAAACATAATGGATAATATTAACATAAAACTCAAAGGTATAAGGTTATCGCTGAATCTAAAGCTCCAAACTACTCTAAGTTGCCACTCCTGTCACTCATCTAACCGTCGAGTTACATGCAACTCATCTTGGAGAATGCCTGCTCCAAGGTCTGCTAGCCACTGCCTTGCCGAAGCTAGATCCAAGAAGGTACTCAGACTACCTGCAAAACAACTTTACAGCTACATCGTGAGTACATTTCATACTCACAGGACTTAATTCCAACATATATTATTTGGTGGATGCATCGGGTAGTTATAGGGTATTTGTATAAGTACGAAAATGCAATGATGTTCATTAAGAGTATGACATGCTATGCTCGACATAAAAGTAAAGCAGTAAACAGTATACCAAGGTGATCATAACCATCGTCAATGCTACCATGGGTATAGAAAGTAGGAACAACCAAAAGATCCATCCTAAGGGACTCCAGGCTTTCAAGACTCTATAGAGGTGTACAACTGTATCCACACGAAAAGCGGGACAAACCTCCATACACTAGGTCTAACAGTAAGGGTTGCCTCATGTTCTCCAACCTTTCCCTAATCTGGCTCGAGTGTCACATGAAAGGTTCAAGCGGGTTCCTGGTCAATGTCCTGGACATTCCCGACTGACGCCACCCCTCTTGCCAGTTTCACGGATAAACAGGTCGCAACTAGTTACTTGGCTTGTTGACCCCATCCATGACATGTGGTCTGTATGGGTGGTTACTCGAACTTACGTATCCCAATACATGGTCCTTACTGCTCCACAAGCTACGTCATTTGAGATCCCACACTCACAATGACCTACCCCTCGCATGAGCAAGATATCCAGGTGATCATCAAGATTACCATATTTAGGATCCTTAGTCCTTAGCCAGATTAGTTTGGTAACTCAAGTTGTACCCTCATTGGTTTTAGTAGTTAATCATCCAAGTGTAACATCCTACACATGCGAGTATGAGTTCCCTTCTCATGCTCAACTTCTACCGTTGCCCCACAACTAAGCAATAAGCATTAAACATCCCATACCCATTGTTTATATGAGAGGCTTCTATAGAATATTAGGCTACTCTTGGTGGAGTGCAAGAGTGATCCTTATCCAAGTCCACATGCAATGCATAACTCATAATGCAACTCGATAAGTATCAGAAGTAGGGTTTATAGTAGTGGGGTGCCTACCTGATGGTGCTGTCGTTTGGACATCTAGGAGCTAACGGCGACATTCTACACATGCTTCACATCGAGACAATTCCTGAAATGGGCGAGAGACGAATCCAATTTGAGAAGCTCATAGACGGCTCAGATCGATGATAAGGAACATGAATAGGTCACCGTGGATCCTAGGATGAGACATCAAATAGTGATCCTACTGCTGTGTTGCTGCCTTGGGTTATTGACTGGTAAGGTCAACTACTAGGTAACTCTGTTAGTTAATCTCACACTCTCTATGACTGGCGGACACTCTGTCCTGACTGATGGACGCTCCGCTGTGCCAGGTACCAAGGTGGGTTGTCTCTCGGTGACTCTGTTTGGCTCTGGAGGATGCTCCATGGGAATCACGGAGACTCTAGTAGGAACTAGGCACTCTCGGGTTACAGGGTTACTCTGTGCCTATAAATCATCGGATGCTTCAACGTGAGTGACGGGCGATCTGGTTGGGGCTAAGTGCTCTTGGGTTCTCATGTTATTGAGTCGGTATAATTCATCGGACACTCTGCCGTGATGACAGACACTCCGATATCCTTGATGCAAGATAGGTGCACGGTTTGCGTCGAGTGTACCATAGGCTCAAAAATCATTTTGGACAAACCCGATGGAACTCCTAGGTGACGTGGGTCTTGTGGAATCTCACTTCTTTCTCTTTGGAGATAGTGTTAGTGTCGATGCAAGATTGGTGCACGGTTTGCGCCAAACGTACCATCGAATCAGAAATCATTTTGGACGCACCCGACGGTACCACTAGGTGACGAGACTCAAGTGGAAGCTCGTTTTGGTTCGTTTGGGGATTGTGCTAATCTTGATGCAAGATAGGTGCACCGTTTGCGTCGAACGTACCATAGGCTTGGAAATCATTTTGGATGGACCCGATGGAACTCCTAGGTGATGTGGATCGTGTGGAATCTTACTTCTTTCCATTTGGAGACAGTGTTAGTCTCGATGCAAGATAGGTGCATGGTTTGCGCTAGATGTACCATAGGCTTAGAAATCGTTTTGGACGCACCTGATGGTACCACTAGGTGACGAGGCTGAAGTGGAAGCTCATTTCAGTCCTTTTGGACATAGTGCTAATCTTGACGCAAGATAGGAGCACGGTTTGCGTCGAGCGTACCATAGGCTCAAAAATCATTATGGACGCACCCGATGGAAGTCCTAGGTGACGTGGGTCATTTGGAATCTCGCTTCTTTCCAATTGGAGATAGTGTTAGTGTCGGTGCAAGATTGGTGCATGGTTTGCGACAAAGGTACCATCGACTCAGAAATCAATTTCGACGCACCCGATGGTACCATTAGGTGACAAGGCTCAAGTGAAAGCTCGTTTCGGTCCATTTGGAGATAATGCTAATCTTGATGTAAGATAGGTGCACAGTTTGGGTCGAACATACCGTAGGCTCGGAAACCGTTTTGGACGCGCCCAATGGAACTCCTACGTGACGTGGGTCATTTGGAATCTCTCTTCTTTTCGTTTGAAGACAGTGTTAGTGTCGGTGCAAGATAGGTTCATGGTTCGCGCTAGACATACCACAGGCTCAGAAATCGTTTTGGACGCACCCGATGGTGCCACTAGATGATGAGGCTCAAGTGGAAACTCATTTTGGTCCTTTTCGGACATAGTGCTAATCTTGATGCAAGATAGGAGCACGGTTTGTGTCGAACATACCATAGGCTGGTAAATCATTTTGGATGCACCCGATGGAACTCCAAGGTGACGTGGGTCATGTGGAATCTCGCTTCTTTTTGTTTGGAGACAGTGTTAGTGTTGGTGCAAGATAGGTGCACGCTTTGTGCCAAATGTACCAGAGGCTCAGAAATTGTTTTGGATGTACTCTATGGTACCACTAGGTGACGAGGCTCAAGTGGAACCTCATTTCGGTCCTTTTGGACATAGTGCAAATCTTGATGCAAGATAGGTGCACGGTTCGCGTCGAGCGTACCATAGGCTCAGAAATCATTTTGGACGCACCGTGACATGGGTCATGTGGAATCTCACTTCTTTCTCTTTGGAGACAGTGTTAGTGTCGGTGCAAGATTGGTGCATGGTTTGCGCTAGACGTACCATAGGCTCAGAAATTGTTTTGGACACACCCGATGGTGTCACTAGGTGACAAGGCTCAAGTGGAAGCTTGTTTCGGTCCATTTGGAGATAGTGCTAATCTTGACGCAAGATAGGAGCATAGTTTGCGTTGAACGTACCATAGGCTCGGAAATTATTTTGGACGCACCCGATGGAACTCCTGGGTGACATGAGTCATGTGAAATGTCACTTCTTTCCGTTTGGAGACAGTGTTAGTGTCGGTGCAAGATAGGTGCATGGTTTGCACTAGACGTACCATAGGCTCAGAAATCATTTTGGACGCACCCGATGGTGCCACTAGGTGATGAGGCTCAAGTGGAAGCTCGTTTTAGTCCTTTCGGACATAGTGCTAATCTTGACACAAGATAGGAGCACGGTTTGTGTCGAACGTACCATAGGCTCAGAAATTGTTTTGGATGCACCCGACGGAACTCCTAGGTGACGTGGGTGCTTTGGAATCTCGCTTCTTTCTGTTTGGAGACAGTGTTAGTGTTGGTGCAAGATAGGTGCACGCTTTGTGCCAAATGTACCAGAGGCTCAGAAATCGTTTTGGACACACTCGATGGTGCCACTAGGTGACAAGGCTCAAGTGGAAGCTCGTTTCGGTCCTTTCGGACAGAGTTCTATTCTTGATGCAAGATAGATGCACGGTTTGCGTCGAGCGTACCATAGGCTCGGAAATCATTTTGGACGCACCCGATGGAACTCCTAGGTGACGTGGGTCATGTGGAATCTCACTTCCTTCTCTTTGGAGATAGTGGTAGTGTCAGTTTAAGATAGGTGCACGGTTTGCGCCAAACGTACCGTCGACTTAGAAATCATTTTGGACGCACCCGATGGTACCACTAGGTGACGAGGTTCAAGTGGAAGCTGGTTTCGGTCCATTTGGAGATAGTGCTAATCTTGACGATAGATAGGTGCACGGTTTGCGTCGAACATACCATAGGCTCAGAAATTGTTTTGGACGCACCTGATGGAACTCCTAGGTGACGTGGGTCATGTGGAATCTCACTTTTTCCCATTTGGAGAGAGTGTTAGTGTCGGTGCAAGTTAGGTGCATGGTTTGCGCTAGATGTACCATAGGATTAGAAATCATTTTGGATGCACGTGGTGGTACCACTAGGTGAGGAGGCTCAAGTGGAAGCTCGTTTCGGTCCTTTTGGACATAGTGCTAATCTTGATGCTAGGTAGTTGCACTGTTTGGGTGGAACATACCATAGGCTCAGAAATTGTTTTGGATGGACCCGATGGAACTCCTCGGTGACGTGGGTCATTTGGAATCTCTCTTCTTTCCAGTTGGAGATAGTGTTAGTGTTGGTGCAAGATAGGTGCATGGTTCATGCTAGACATACCACAGGCTTAGAAATCATTTTGGATGCAACCGATGGTACCACTAGGTGACGAGGCTCAAGGGGAAACTTGTTTCGGTCTGTTTGAAGAGAGTGCTACTCTTGATGCAAGATAGGAGCACGGTTTGCGTCGAACGTACCATAGGCTCGTAAATCATTTTGGACGAAACCGGTGGAACTCCTAGGTGACGTGGGTCATTTGGAATCTCGCTTCTTTCTGTTTGGAGACATTGTTAGGGTCGGTGCAATATAGGTGCATGGGTTGCGATAGACATACCCTAGTCTCAGAAATTATTTTGGACGCACTGGATGGTACCACTAGGTGACGAGGCTCAAGTGGAAGCTGGTTTTGGTCCGTTTGGAGATAGTGCTAATTTTGATGCAAGATAGGTGCACAGTTTGGGTCGAACGTACTATAGGCTCGAAAATCATTTTGGACGCACACGATGGAACTCCTAGGTCACGTGGGTCATGTCTAATCTCGCTTCTTTCCGTTTGGAGACAGTTTTAGTGTCGGTGCAAGATAGGTGCATGGTTTGCGCTAGATGTACCATAGGCTCAGAAATTGTTTTGGACGCACACGATGGTGCCACTAGGTGATGAGGCTCAAGTGGAAGCTCGTTTTAGTCCTTTCGGACCTAGTACTAATCTTAACGCAAGATAGGAGCGCGGTTTTGCGTCGAATGTACTATAGGCTCGAAAATCGTTATGGGCACACCCGATGGAACTCCAAGGTGACGTGGGTCATGTGGAATCTCACTTCTTTCCATTCGGAGACAGTGTTAGTGTTGGTGCAAGATAGGTGCACGCTTTGTGCCAAATGTACCAGAGGCTCAGAAATCATTTTGGACACACTCAATGGTGCCACTAGGTGACAAGGCTCAAGTGGAAGCTCGTTTCGGTCCTTTTGGACAGAGTTCTATTCTTGACGCAAGATAGGTGCACGGTTTGCGTTGAGCGTACCATAGGCTCAGAAAATCATTTTGGACGCACCCGATGGAACTCATATGTGACGTCGGTCATGTGGAATCTCACTTCCTTCTCTTAGGAGATAGTGTTAGTGTCGGTGCAAGATAGGTGCACGGTTTGCGTCAAACGTACCATCGACTCAGGAATCATTTTGGACACACCCGATGGTATCACTAGGTGATGAGGCTCAAGTGGAAGCTTGTTTCGGTCCATTTGGAGATAGTGCTAATCTTGACGCAAGATAGGTGCACAGTTTGCGTCGAATGTACCATAGGCTCAGAAATTGTTTTGGACGCACCCGATGGAACTCCTAGGTGACGTGGGTCATGTGGAATCTCACTTTTTTCCGTTTGGAGACAATGTTAGTGTCGGTGCAAGAGAGGTGCATGGTTTGAGCTAGACGTACCATAGGATTAGAAATCATTTTGGACGCACCTGGTGGTACCACTAGGTGACGAGGCTCAAGTGGAAGCTCGTTTCGGTCCTTTTGGACATAGTGCTAATCTTGATGCTAGATAGGTGCACCATTTGGGTCGAACATACCATAGGCTCAGAAATTGTTTTGGATGGACCCGATGGAACTCCTCGATGACGTGGGTCATTTGGAATATCTCTTCTTTCCGTTTGGAGACAGTGTTAGTGTCAGTGCAAGATAGGTGCATGGTTCGCGCTAGACATAGCAGAGGCTTAGAAATCATTTTGGATGCAACCGATGGTACCACTAGGTGACGAGGCTCAAGGGAAGCTTGTTTTGGTCCGTTTGAAGATAATGCTAATCTTGACGCAAGATACGAGCATGGTTTGCGTCGAACGTACCATAGGCTCGTAAATCATTTTGGATGAAACCGGTGGAACTCCTAGGTGACGTGGGTCATTTGGAATCTCGCTTCCTTCTATTTGGAGACACTGTTAGGGTCAGTGCAATATAGGTGCATGGTTTGAGGTAGACATACCATAGTCTTAGAAATTATTTTGGACACACTCGATGGTACCACTAGGTGACGAGGCTCAAGTGGAAGCTCGTTTTGATCCGTTTGGAGATAGTGCTAATCTTGATGCAAGATTGGTGCGCAGTTTGGGTCGAACGTACTATAGGCTCGAAAATCATTTTGGACGCACCCGATGGAACTCCTAGGTGACGTGGGTCATGTGGAATCTTGCTTCTTTCCGTTTGGAGACAGTGTTAGTGTCGGTGCAAGATAGGTGCACGGTTTCTGCCAAACGTACCATCGACTTAGAAATCATTTTTGGACGCACCCAACGATACCACTATGTCACGGGGCTCAATTGGAAGATCGTTTTGGTCTGTTTGATGATAGTGCTAATCTTGACGCAAGATTGGTGCACGGTTTGGGTCGAGCGGTCCATAGGCTCGAAAATCATTTTGGACGCACCCGATGGAACTCCTAGGTGACGTGGGTCATGTGGAATCTCACTTCATTCTCTTTGGAGATAGTGTTAGTGACGGTGTAAGATCGATGCACGGTTTGCGCCAAACGTACCATGAACTCAGAAATCATTTTGGATGCACCCGACGGTTCCACTAGGTGACAACACTCAAGTGGAAGCTCGTTTCGGTCCGTTTGGAGATAGTGCTAATCTTGATGCAAGATAGGTGCACCGTTTGCGTCGAACATACCATTGGCTCAGAAATCATTTTGGATGGACCCGATGGAACTCCTAGGTGACGTGGGTCATTTGGAATCTCTCTTCTTTCCGTTTGGGGACAGTGTTAGTGTCGGTGCAAGATAGGTGCATGGTTTGCACTAGACATGCCACAGGCTTAGAAATCATTTTGGATGCACCCGATGGTACCACTAGGTGACTAGGCTCATGTGCAAGCTTGTTTCAGTCCATTTGAAGACAGTGCTACTCTTGACGCAAGATAGGAGCACGGTTTGCGTCGATGGTACCATAGGCTCGTAAATCATTTTGGACACACCCGGTGTAACTCCTAGGTGACGTGGGTCATTTGGAATCTCGCTTCTTTCCATTTGGAGACGCTGTTAGTGTCGGTGCAATATAGATGCATGGTTTGCGGTACACATACCATAGGCTCAGAAATCATTTTGGACGCACTCGATGGTACCACTAGGTGATGAGGCTCAACTGGAAGCTCGTTTCGGTCCATTTGGAGATAGTGCTAATCTTTACGCAAGATAGGTGCACGGTTTGGGTCGAACGTACCATAGGCTCGAAAATCGTCTGGGACACACCCGATGGAACTCCTAGGTGACGTGGGTCATGTGGAATCTCACTTCTTTTCCATTTGGAGATAGTGTTAGTGTTGGTGCAAGATAGATGAATGGTTTGCGCTAGACGTACCATAGGCTCATAAATCGTTTTGGATGCAACAGATAGTGCCACTAGGTGACGAGGCTCAAGTGGAAGCTCGTTTTAGTCCTTTCATACATAGAGCTAATCTTAACGTAAGATAGGAGCACGGTTTGCGTCGAACGTACCTTAGGCTCGGAAATTGTTTTGGACGCACCCGATGGAACTCCTAGGTGACGTGGGTCATGTGGAATCTCGGTTCTTTCCATTTGGAGACAGTGTTAGTGTTCATGCAAGATAGGTGCACGCTTTGTGCCAAACATACCAGAGGCTCAGAAAATCATTTTAGACGCACTCGATGGTATCACTAGGTGACGCGGCTCAAATGGAAGCTCGTTTCGGTCCTTTCGGACATAGTGCTAATCTTGACGCAAGATAGGTGCACGGTTTGCATCGAGCGTACCATAGGCTCGGAAATCATTTTGGACGCACCCGATGGAACTCCTAGGTGACGTGGGTCATGTGGAATCTCACTTCATTCTCTTTGGAGATAGTGTTAGTGTCGATGCAAGATAGGTGCACGGTTTGCGCCAAACGTACCATTGACTCAGAAATCATTTTGGACACACCCGACGGTACCACTAGGTGACGAGGCTCAAGTGGAAGCTTGTTTCGGTCTGTTTGGAGATAGTGCTAATGTTGATGTAAGATAGGTGCACCATTTGTGTCGAACATACCATAGGCTTAGAAATCGTTTTGGATGGGCCTGATGGAACTCCTAGGTGACGTGGGTCATTTGGAATCTCTCTTCTTTCCGTTTGGAGACAGTGTTAGTGTCGGTGCAACATAGGTGCATGGTTCGCTCTAGACATGCCACAGGCTTAGAAATCATTTTAGATGCACCCGATGGTACCACTAGGTGACAAGGCTCAAGTGGAAGCTCGTTTCGGTCCGTTAGAAGAGAGTGCTACTCTTGATGCAAGATAGGATCACGGTTTGCGTCGAAGGTACCATAGGCTCATAAATCATTTTGGACGCACCCGGTGGAACTAGGTGACGTGGGTCATTTAGAATCTTGCTTCTTTCCATTTGGAGACGCTGTTAGTGTCGGTGCAATATAGGTGCATGGTTTGCGGTACACATACCATAGGCTCTGAAATCATTTTGGACGCACTCGATGGTACCACTAGGTGACGAGGCTCAAGTGGAAGCTCGTTTTGGTCCATTTGGAGATAGTGCTAATCTTGACTCAAGATAGGTGCACGGTTTGGATCGAACATACCATAGGCTCAAAAATTGTTTGGGATGCACCCGATGGAACTCTTAGGTGACATGGGTCATGTGGAATCTCACTTCTTTTCCGTTTGGAGATAGTGTTAGTGTCGGTGCAAGATAGGTGAATGGTTTGCGCTAGATGTACCGTAGGCTCATAAATCATTTTGGATGCACCTGATGGTGCCACTAGGTTACGAGGCTCAAATGGAAGCTCGTTTCGGTCCTTTCGGACATAGTGCTAATCTTGACGCAAGATAGGAGCACGGTTTGCGTCGAATGTATCTTAGGCTCAGAAATCATTTTGGATGCACCCGATGGAACTCCTAGGTGACATGGGTCATGTGGAATCTCACTTCTTTCCATTTGGAGACCGTGTTAGTGTTGGTGCAAGATAGGTCCACGCTTTGTGCCAAACGTACCAGAGGCTCAGAAATCATTTTGGATGCACTCGATGGTACCACTAGATGATGAGGCTCAAGTGGAAGCTCGTTTCGGTCCTTTCGGACATAGTGCTAATCTTGACATAAGATAGGTGCACGGTTTTCGCCAAATGTACCATCGACTCAGAAAATCATTTTTGGACGCACCCAACGGTACCACTAGGTCACGGGGCTCAAGTGGAAGCTCATTTTGGTCCATTTGGGGATAGTGCTAATCTTGACACAAGATAGGTGCACGATTTGCGTTGAACGTACCATAGGCTTAGAAATTGTTTCGGACGCACCCGATGGAACTTCTAGGTGACGTGGGTCGTGTGGCATGTCACTTCTTTCTGTTTGGAGACAGTGTTAGTGTCAGTGCAAGAGAGGTGCATGGTTTGCGCTAGACGTACCAAAGGCTCATAAATCATTTTGGATGCACCCGATAGCACCACTAGGTGACGAGGCTCAAGTGGAAGCTCGTTTTGGTCCTTTTGGACATAGTGCTAATCCTGACGCAAGATTGGTGCACGGTTTGGGTCGAGCGTACCATAGGCTCGAAAATCATTTTGGACGGACCCGATGGAACTCCTAGGTGACCTGGGTCATGTGGAATCTCACTTCATTCTCTTTAGAGATAGTGTTAGTGTCGGTGTAAGATGGGTGCACAGTTTGCGCCAAACGTACCATCGACTTGGAAATCATTTTGGATGCACCCGACAGTACCACTAGGTGACAACGCTCAAGTGGAAGCTTGTTTCAGTCCATTTGGAGATAGTGCTAATCTTGATGCAAGATACGTGCACCGTTTGCGTCAAACATACCATAGGCTCAAAAATCATTTGGGACGCACCCGATGGAACTCCTAGGTGACGTGGGTCATGTGGAATCTCACTTCTTTTACATTTGGAGATAGTGTTAGTGTCAGTGCAAGATAGGTGAATGGTTTGCGCTAGACGTACCATAGGCTCTTAAATCGTTTTGGACGCACTAGATGGTCCCACTAGGTGACGAGGCTCAAGTGGAAGCTCATTTTGGTCCTTTCAGACATAGCGCTAATCTTGACGTAAGATAGGAGCACGGTTTGCGTCGAACGTACCATAGGCCTAGAAATCATTTTGGACGCACCCGATGGAACTCCTAGGTGATGTGGGTCATGTGGAATCTCACTTCCTTCTCTTTGGAGATAGTGTTAGTGTCGGTGCAAGATAGGTGCATGGTTTGCGCCAAATGTACCATCAACTCAGAAATCATTTTGGACGCACCCGATGGTACCACTAGGTGACGATGCTCAAGTGGAAGCTTATTTCGGTCCATTTGGAGATAGTGCTAATGTTGATGCAAGATAGGTGCACCGTTTGCATCAAACATACCATTGGCTCAAAAATCATTTTGGATGGGCCCGATGGAACTCGTAGGTGACGTAGGTCATTTGGAATCTCTCTTCTTTCCGTTTGGCGACAGTGTTAGTGTCGGTGCAACATAAGTGCATGGTTCACGCTAGACATGCCACAGGCTTAGAAATCATTTTAAATGCACCCGATGGTACCACTCGGTGACGAGGCTCAAGTGGAAGCTTGTTTCGGTCCATTTGAAGAGGGTGCTACTCTTGATGCAAGATAGGATCATGGTTTGCGTCGAAGGTACCATAGGCTCACAAATCATTTTGGACGCACCTGGTGGAACTCCTAGGTGACGTGGGTCATTTGGAATCTCGCTTAGTTCTGTTTGGAGACGCTGTTAGTGTCGGTGCAATATAATTGCATGGTTTGTGGTACACATACCATAGGCTCAGAAATCATTTTGGACGCACTTGATGGTACCACTAGGTGACGAGGCTCAAGTGGAAGCTCGTTTCGATCTATTTAGAGATAGTGCTAATTTTAACTCAAGATCAGTTTACGGTTTGGATCGAACATACCATAGGCTCAAAAATCGTTTGGGACGCACCTGATGGAACTCTTAGGTGACGTGGGTCATGTGGAATCTCAATTCTTTTCTGTTTCGAGACAGTGTTAGTGTCGGTGCAAGATAGGTGAATGGTTTGCGCTAGACGTACCATAGGCTCATAAATTATTTTGGACTCACCCGATGGTGCCACTAAGTTACGAGGCTCAAATGGAAGCTTGTTTTGGTCCTTTTGGACACAGTGCTAATCTTGACGCAACATAGGAGCACGATTTGCGTTGAACGTACCTTAGGATTAGAAATCGTTTTGGATGCACCCAATGGAACTCATAGGTGACATGGGTCATGTGGAATCTCGCTTCTTTCCATTTGGAGACAGTGTTACTGTTGGTGCAAGATAGGTCCCAGCGTTGTGCCAAATGTACCAGAGGCTCAGAAATCATTTTGGACGCACTCGATGGTACCACTAGATGACGAGGCTCAAGTGGAAGCTCGTTTTGGTCCTTTCGGACATAGTGCTAATCTTGACGCAAGATAGGTGCACGGTTTGCGTCGAGCGTACCATAGGCTCGAAAATCATTTTGGATGGGCCCGATGGAACTCCTAGGTGACGTAGGCCATTTGGAATCTCTCTTCTTTCCGTTTGGAGACAGTGTTAGTGTCGGTGCAACATAGGTGCATGGTTCGCGCAAGACATGCCACAGGCTTAGAAATCATTTTAGATGCACCCGATGGTACCACTAGGTGACGAGGCTCAAGTGGAAGCTTGTTTCGGTCCATTTGAAGGGGGTGCTACTCTTGATGCAAGATAGGATCATGGTTTGCGTCGAAGGTACCATAGGCTCACAAATCATTTTGGACGCACCTGGTGGAACTCCTAGGTGACGTGGGTCATTTGGAATCTCGCTTAGTTCTGTTTGGAGACGCTGTTAGTGTCGGTGCAATATAATTGCATGGTTTGTGGTACACATACCATAGGCTCAGAAATCATTTTGGACGCACTTGATGGTACCACTAGGTGACGAGTCTCAAGTGGAAGCTCGTTTTGGTCCATTTGGAGATAGTGCTAATCTTGACTCTAGATAGGTGCACGGTTTGGATCGAACATACCATAGGCTCAAAAATCGTTTGGGACGCACCTGATGGAACTCTTAGGTGACGTGGGTCATGTGGAATCTCAATTCTTTTCTGTTTCGAGACAGTGTTAGTGTCGGTGCAAGATAGGTGAATGGTTTGCGCTAGACGTACCATAGGCTCATAAATTATTTTGGACTCACCCGATGGTGCCACTAAGTTACGAGGCTCAAATGGAAGCTTGTTTTGGTCCTTTTGGACACAGTGCTAATCTTGACGCAACATAGGAGCACGGTTTGCATTGAACGTACCTTAGGATTAGAAATCGTTTTGGATGCACCCAATGGAACTCATAGGTGACATGGGTCATGTGGAATCTCGCTTCTTTCCATTTGGAGACAGTGTTACTGTTGGTGCAAGATAGGTCCCAGCGTTGTGCCAAATGTACCAGAGGCTCAGAAATCATTTTGGACGCACTCGATGGTACCACTAGATGACGAGGCTCAAGTGGAAGCTCGTTTTGGTCCTTTCGGACATAGTGCTAATCTTGACGCAAGATAGGTGCATGGTTTGCGTCGAGCGTACCATAGGCTCAAAAATCATTTTGGACGCACCCGATGGAACCCCTAGGTGACGTGGGTCATGTCGAATCTCACTTCTTTCTCTTTGGAGAGAGTGTTAGTGTCGGTGCAAGATAGGTGCATGGTTTCCGCCAAACGTACCTTCGACTCAGAAATCATTTTTGGACGCACCCAATGGTACCACTAGGTCCCGGGGCTCATGTGGAAGCTCGTTTTGGTCCGTTTGGTGATAGTGCTAATATTGACGCAAGATAGGTGCATGGTTTGCGTCGAACGTTCCATAGGCTCAGAAATTGTTTGGGACGCACCCGATGGAACTTCTAGGTGACGTGGGTCATGTGGAATGTCACTTCTTTCCGTTTGAAGACGTTGTTAGTGTCGGTGCAATATAGGTGCATGGTTTGTGATAGACATACCATAGGTGCAGAAATTATTTTGGACGCACTCGATGGTACCACTAGGTGACAAGGCTCAAGTGGAAGCTCGCTTCGGTCCATTTGGAGATAGTGCTAATCTTGAGGCAAGATTGGTGCATGGTTTGCGTCGAGCGTACCATAGGCTTGGAAATCATTTTGGACGCACCCGATGGAACTCCTAGGTGATGTGGGTCATGTGGAATTTCACTTCTTTCTCTTTGGAGATAGTGTTAGTGTCGGTGCAAGATAGGTGCATGGTTTGCGCCAAATGTACCATCAACTCAGAAATCATTTTGGATGCACCCGACGGTACCACTAGGTGACGAGGCTCAAGTGGAAGCTTATTTTGGTCCGTTTGGAGATAGTGCTAATGTTGATGCAAGATAGGTGCACCGTTTGCATCGAACATACCATTGGTTCAAAAATTGTTTTGGATGGGCTCGATGGAACTCCTAGGTGACGTAGGTCATTTGGAATCTCTCTTCTTTTCGTTTGGAGACAGTGTTAGTGTCGGTGCAACATAGGTGCCTGGTTCGCGCTAGACAAGCCACAGGCTTAGAAATCATTTTAGATGCACTCGATGGTACCTGAAAGGACCTAGGATGCCGCCTAGAGGGGGGTGAATAGGCGTTTCTAAAAATTAACACCTTTAAATGTGGAAACGATTAGTAAAGAGAGTTTCCAAAATGGAAACTCCAAATAAAGAGTAGTACCACCCCTCACAAGTTAGCCACAAAGTATATAAAAGATACTAAATGAATCTAGGAGCCAAACGCCTGCAACCAAAGAGTTAGAACACAATACAATTCAGTTTGGCGCAGGGGCTAATACCGGACGTGTCCGGTAGGTATACCGGACGTGTCCGGTATTCATGACTTCAGTGGAACAGCCCCGAACTTGCTCCTTTTGATTTCTATCTTCAATCCAAACTGCAGGAAACTATTAGAGATAGTAATATACAAAGAGAACCTGCAGAATAGCTAGAGCAACACAAATATCAAATGAAATGCGAATTGAGACACGATATTTGTTTTACCGAAGTTCGGACTCGTTCGAGTCCTACTCTCCGTTGAGGGGGCTGAGGGCGACCTAGCGAAGGTCAGCCCTAGAGGGTACCACGAAGGTCACTCTAGCTGGAGTCTTTTCCAACTTCTTTTCCTCCTTCCACTAAATGATTCCAAGGCGGCGGAATCGACCGTTACAAACTTTCTGAGGCACACCACAATCTCTCGGGTGCTCTCCGGCGACGCCTGACCGTCTAGGACCGAAGAGTCCAAGAGTAACAAATGTGAATCACGAGATTGACAATATGCACAAGTGCTCAAGTGGTGGCTTGCTCTCTTTTTCAAATTCTCTCTTAACCCACAAATTGATTTTTCAATTTGGATCACACACTCACTAAGAGAGGGTTTAGGAGAGTTGGCAAGGCTCAAAGACGTGTGTCTATCTCAGCAGAATCAGTAGCCTCCAAAGGTGGAGGCTTGGGGGTATTTATAGCCCCCTTGAAAAACTAGTCGTTTTATAGCCGTTGCAATACCGGACACATCCGATATGCATACCGGACACGTCCGGTATGACTTACACTACCCCAATGGTAACTAAGTTACAGTGAAGTTGTGAGGCATCGGAACTCTCGATGAATGCCGGAACTCCCGACCGCCGGAACTCCCGATCCTCAGCAAATTTGAAAACCATGTAACTGAGTTAAAGAATATGAGGTGTCGGAACTCCTGACACATGCCAGAACTTCCGACCGTCGGAACTCCCAACTCACATCGGAACTCCCGACCCTCAAGGCTTTGGAAAACTAGCTGTTGGCCTCTAGTCATGCATACCGGACACGTTCGGTATGAATACCGGACACGTCCGGTATTACCAGGACAGTGAACCCTCCAAGTCAGTTAAAGTGCGAGACATCGGAACTCCCGACCCTTGCCGGAACTCCCGACCATCGGAACTCTCGACCTACGTTGGAACTCCCAACGAATCAACCCGAGAACAACAATTTTACAACTGCTGGGTAAATACCGGACACGTCCGGTATGAATACCGAATACGTCCAGTATTGCCAGACCAGCAAAAATAAAGTTAGCTCTTTTGTCGCTCAAATACTCAAAACTCACTTGGGTTGGCTTGAGCACTTATGAAACATTATCTATCAACATGATGCATCCCTCTTAATAGTACGACATTCCTATTTACTCAAATTTAAAAGTATAACGGATTTAAACCTTTTGAGTTGCTCTTGTTTTTGAACCGAAGCCGTGTATTCCAATCTTCATCAAGTGAGGGTGCCAACATGTTGATATTGATCTTTTTCACTTGAGCATAGCCATCTTGAGCACGTGACTTGATTCCATTCATCAAATTTTAATAATCCCAAATGTATCAAGTCACTTCTATCAAACACTCCAATAGTGATTTGATCCTTCACATCAATATGACCATCGTAGCTTGATTAGTACCTCAACTAAATGCAAGTACTTTCTTCTTCACCCTAGCTAGGTTCTTCGGCCGCCAAGCCATCGCTTGCCCTTCACCCTTGCTTAGTACCTCAAAGCCTTTCCTTGCTATCTTCACCATCTCAAGCCATCAAGTCACATCTTGTGTTGAATCATCCATTCATTTGTATTGTTGTCTTTTTCATTTCAATTTAGCAAGCTTCAAATATGAGACCATTCCATATGCAATCCCTCATGTCTCATTAATTAATACTTAAGAGCTTGCTTTCTCATAGCACATAGAAATCCCACAACAAATAAGCCTTTGCATGAATTCCATTTGCATTGTTGTCTTGTGCTTGAACTAGATTGTTTATACAACAACACATCATTTTGGCTTTCATTAAGTACCTGTGAGATAACCTATTACCTGTCCACACTTGGCAAACGGGTTAGACCTTTAATCACGTTGTCATTCAATCATCCAAAACCCACTGAAGGGCTAGATGCACTTTCAATCTCCCCCTTTTTGGTGATTGATGACAACTTGATTAAAGCTTACAGAAGAATATAAACATTTAAGCTTTTGGGTTCAATGATTTATGAGAGGCTCCCCCTTAATATGTGCTTATGATTAGAATTCATAAAATGACCTCAAATGTCAATTGCACATGCTAAAACATATAGGAGACTCCCCTAAATCATTGCATCCGTGGGGTGCATGTGTGTGTGACAAAGTAAAATTGTGATGCATATGACAAGATATATCACACAAGAATAAATATAAAGGCATCACATCAAATATTTTCATTCTAGCATGCATAGTCCTTATGAAAGTAAATACAACACATGTATGTCACACATAGCACTCATTACATATTTTCTCAAGTCCATAAGCCACAGATAATAAAGATCATATCTCAATAGATCCATAGATAAAGCATAAGTGAGTCTCAATCTCTCACATGATACAATGCAATCTCAAACTCAAGATACATCAATGAAGCTCATGAACAAAAACTATAGCCTACAGTACATATCTTTAGGTACAAAGATAAGCAAAAGAAACAAAAATCCCGAAGCTTTAATTAGTCTCTCTCCCCCTTTGTCATCTATCACCACAAAGGTCCAACAATGACAAACTAAGGACAAAAGGGGCTACAAGTTGTATCTGATCTCTGGCATCACTCAGCATCATCATCATCATCTCTCTCAGCATCTTCGTCATCTAAATGTGTGACACCAGCTAGACGAGAACCACCTGCGCAGGACGGGTCATAGCCACTAGACCCGTAGTAGCCACCACCACCTGTGAGGTCACTCCACCAATGTGTAGCATACTCGTCTGCAGTACTAGGACGTGGCTGAGAGTGAGTAGGCACACGAGCCTGAAGTGGAAGAGTGTCAGGGTGCTCTGGTGCCTACTGCTGCTGCTGTCGCTGAATGAACTCAACATACTCTCTACCATATCTGGCCTGCTGCTGCTCCTCAATCTCAGGCTCACTAGCTGCCTCATCTAATAGAGGAGATCTAGTTGGATCAAGCTCAAGATTAGAAGCAATTTGCTTCAAAGTCTGAGTGTCCTTCCTTCTAGCTTCCCTCTCCTTTTGCTGCCTAGTCTGGATGTCTCTGCACATCCCAAATATGGAGCTGAAAAGCCTGCGGATAGGCGAGGGAGGACTGCCATGGCGTGAATAGAACATGAAGGAGCACGTGGTGAAGGTGAAGCTCCTGCTGGGGCACCACTCCCAGGTGCATCTGCCTCTAGTGCTGATGCTGCTCCTCCTGGTCCTGCTGGAGGTAACCCTGTCTCAGGCAGATCTACAACAATCTTTAGGGCCTTGTGAGTCTTGTCAAACTCGAATGTGTGCCCTGTCACCTGCTCAATCATATACATGATATAGGGAGCAAATCCACAGCCCTTGAGGGGCCTCTCTCCCACACTCCTGATCTCTGACCATATGAAGTCAAACACGCTGAAGGGACGAGCATCAGGTGCCATCCTGTGGAGCAGGTTCCTGGAGTAATCTGCAATGTTGCCCTTGTCTCCACCCTTGCAGTCAATAGTCTTCCTGAACATCATGTCCAGGTATCTGTAAGTAGGGTGAAGACCCTGAACCTTCCCCACTGCTCCCCTCTCACCTCCTGGTGGATACATATAGGTAAGCTGCTCAGGGGGTAACACCTGCTCGGTGTGGATCCTGTCCCTATGTAGGTCATCCTCTGAGAAGCCAAGGTGAGTGGCAAACACATCATAGTCCACACTGTACCACTGACCCTCGAGCATCCAGTGCATCCGCCTTCATCCTCCTCAACGAACAGGGTAGCATAAAACTGAGCTACTACCTCGGTATTCCAGTCATGCTAGAACTCCATGATCTCATAAACCCCAGTGCGCTGGCAAATAGCAATGGCATGATCAACTGAGGCCTTCTGCAACTCTCTGATGTACTGCCTATCAATCCACTGAGACCTGGCAATAACTGGGTTCCTGGTGAGAATCACACTGGAGTAGTAATCCAAGTGAAAGGCTATCTGGAAGTGGTGATCATACTGAACCTTAGGTAAGCCTCTCAGACCAACCCTTCGCTCATCTCTAGCTTTCCTAGTCATACCCTGTCCCCTGTAGTCAACCCTAGAAACATAGGAGGGCACATTGGGTAGACGTGTCTCAAGGAGACCATAATGCATACCCTGACCAGGCTGATGCTGAACTGGAGGAACTGGCTCCTCCTCCTCACTCTCCTGCTCCTCATCTGAGCTATCATCATCTGATCCTCTGTGAGTGCTCTTCCACTTTCTTTCTTCTCTGGACTCCACTCTGAATTCATCAGTGTCAGTGTCAGAGGAAGAGCTCCCTAATCCCTCTGCGTACTGAGGTGCTGCACTAGAGGCAGCTCTGGTAGGCCTCTTGCTGCTCGGCTGGAATCCAGGATGCATCTCCTGTCTTGCCTTCTTGTGCTTCTCTAGTGCTGGATCATGCCTGTGCTTGGATCTGGGCTCCTGTCTCCCACTCATAGCTGCTGTCCTTGAGAGAAGAGATGAGAAGGCGATGAGAAATCCAAATCCTCGGCCCTTCAATCTTGATGCAAGCCTTCTCCAATGCGATCTCCCTCTCTCTCTTTTCTTGGTGAAATTCGACGGTCGCCCTAGGTGGGAAGAAGGGCGTTGGCTGGCTGGTTGGGAAGAAGACAAGTCTGTTGGGGCTGAAGGGGTACGGCTGGTTTTATAGTCCCACTCATACCGGACATGTCCGGTATCATACCGGACACGTCCGGTATACGCGGGCTGGCCCAACTTTTTCCAAAAAAAGTTCTCACTTCCAATCACTTTGTCCATTGTTACTCAGTCCAAAAAGGTATATGATCTTGATCCAAACCGAGTACTATCACTTTTCTTATCCAATGCCATCAATTGATTTTCTCTTTTCCAAATATATGGCATAATCAATAATTTGCTTTGCTTGAGAGAGATAAATTGAGACAAAGTAGATTGTGGACTTAAGAGAGCCATGTCATGTGTGATTAGCCGATCAAACAATCAAGGAGAGCTATAATCATCACATAACAAGGCTAGGTCACAAAGACCAAGATTCAAATAGTTTTTCAAATTCACACTTCCTACTCATGCTAGTTAGGGGTTTTTGAAAACCATCTCTCCTATGTCACACAAATGCTCATTCTAACATATAAAGGGCCTTAGATGCACTTGCAATGTATATATGTAAACACATACCTTTGCCTTGAGCCCACAAGAATACCACTAAGAAGATACATGGCATGATGATCTTTATGTTGACCTTGATTGCCAAATAAACATGCTAGATACGAATTCATTTTTCATCCAAAGGACTACAAAGAGTGCTAGATAAATTTGTTAGTCCACAATGGTGCAAAAATAGAATCTTAGCTCCCCCTAAATAAGTGCTTCAAGTAATTTGAATAACTTTCAACAAGCACTTTTTATTCTATTAAGAAATCGGGAGCCAATTTTCTATTTTAACCATAAATCAAATAAAATTGCCATAATTAAAATTGAGTTCGGGAGATGCTCACAATCCACTTAGATTTAATAAATCACAAGCTTCTGAGTAAATTAGTGATATATGAAAATATATGAATCAAAGACCCAGTTGCAATCCAATTAGTGTTCTGGTTCCTGTAATACCGGACACGTCCGGTAGGTATACTGGACACGTCTGGAATACGCAGAACAGAAACACTGACTTTCTATCCCTGGCCATATCGGACACGTACGATAGTAATACCGGACATGTCCGATAGGTGTAGGGCAGAAACAATTAATTCTCTGCTTGTGATTCTTGTTTAGCTCTAGTATTTATTGTATACTTGCATCTCAACAAATGAATTGCTCTACTAGAGAATTATTAAAAGCATCATATGGCCAACATGTTAACTATCAAGTAACACTAATTAGCCACTTTTACTTTTTACACACATATTCCTATTTGTTAGTCATTGAGCACAAAACAAATAAAGTGGCTATTTATGTAAGGTTTAGGTACTTGTTACCAATGGTGATGATGAAGTAAATGATATATTCATTGAATTATCTTCGGGTCAACCAAATAAGTGATTATGATAAGAATTGATTGATAGATTGAGTGAGTATTTTCAATTTACTTGCTCAACCACCCCGAAGCCTTCATCTCATCACCAAGTACCTACATCATTAACCTAAGCACACTTTGGTACCCAACTCTTGTTGGGTCCTTTTGGGTTAGTCAACAAGTGCTTAGGCATCCAAATGACTTTAGCACTAGTTTGTGATGAACTCATCACCTTGCTAGTGTTAACTCCATTTGTGGTCTTCCTAAGCATATCATTATAAATAAATGTGTTCGGCTTAGGAGCGTTACCATTTGGGAATTCATAGCTTAAATGCCCCTTTCTCTTACAAGCATAGCATATGCGGCATTTGTTTGCTTTATGCTTGTTTTGCTTGTATGGACATCTATCAACCTTGTGGCCCATCTCATTGCATCCATAGCATCTTCTTGTTGCAACTTGGGCTACCTTTCTTGACTCTTGATATATTGGGTATTTCTTGGTAGGGTGCCCCAATTTCTTGCTCATGAGACAAGCGCTTTGTCCATCACTCTTCACTTGCTTGGCCTCCTTGATTGAAGCCTTTTGGGTGGCAGCTTCAACCTTGTTGGCCCAACTCTTGTGTGGACACATAGCCCACTCATGTCGATATAATCCACAACCATAGCACATTCTTTTTCCATGTTTCTTGCTCTTGGTTGTGTTGGCCTTGCTTGAGATGTGATTCCTTTGTTGAGTTTTGGAGGAAGCAAGGTTTGAACCCTTCTCAAGCTTCTTCACCATGTAATCACGATTATCTTGAGAAGGTTGTGCTTTCTCCTCACCCTTCAACCGAATCACATCTTTCTTTAATCTTTTCACCTCTTCTTTGAGCTCTATGTTTTCTATGAGATTTAGCTCAATCGAAGATTGGCTTGCTTGAGGAGCACACTCATTAGTACAAGAAACATTTAATTGAGATGATGTACTAGTGAGTGAATGTGTGAGAGGTTGAGAGGATTTTACCGATGTGATCACAACCTCATGTGCTACCTCAAGCATAATGCTTGATTCTACTAATTCTTCATGAGAGCACTTTAGATGAACATAATTAGCTTGTAGCACATTGTACTTGCTTGATAGTTCATCTATCCTTGCCTTGAGCTCTAAGTTTTCCTTCTCTAGTTGGGAAACACTAGAAGAGGAGTTAGTAACTAAAGCATGCTCAATTGACAATTTTTCATACCTTTCACTTAGAGCCTTTAGTTCTTCCATCTTAGAGATGAGAAACAATTCTTGCTTTTGAAGTGATTGCTCTTGCTTCTCAATCTCTTCTTCAAGCTCATCATTCTTTTCAACTATCTTCATGATGATGAACTTGTCTTTGCGATTAAGATGATCAAGGTTGTAGTTATTTTCAACTTCAATGTCACTCTCATCTTGATCATCTACTTGTGCTTTCTCCTTCTCTTGATCTTTCTTGTTACTCTTCTTCTTACTTTTCTTGGCCATGAGATATAAGTGATGAGTATCATGAGATACTAAGGTTGACTCATCACTTGGTCGCCACCGGGCTTGAGCATCGCTGCAAACAGCTGCTTGCTGCTCTGCTGCCTCGGCCATACCGGACACGTCCGGTAGTAATACCGGACACGTCCGGTACATGCAGACAGACAACAGGTCATGCACTGCTTGCACTTCTTGCTCCGGCTTGGCGCTCTTGAGGTCTTGTGAGGCTTCTACGCTGTATGATGACACAATGGAGATACTTTTCATTGACTCGATCTCAAGTGCTTCATCACATTTGGATTTTCCATAAAAATTAAAAAGTCTAGTCCAAATGAGATGAGCACTCTCCGGAGGTGGTTGTCCATTGAAGATTGCCTCATCTTGAACCTCTGCACTCAATGTACTCAAAATGACATTAATAGCTTGAGCATTGAGTTGCACACATATCTCTTCCTCTTTTGACAATTTTTTGTAGTTGCTCCAATCAACTATAGGAAGAGGTATGCTTGCATCTACAATATGCTCAACAAGAGGACTAATATCCCTAAAAGCATTGAGTACATGAATTGACCAAGGTAGAAAGTTTGAACCATCATTTTGGAGAAGCACCGGCTCCAACTCGATAGGCGTCGACATCCTTTTCTCATGGCGGTGAAGCTTTAGGTGAGAACCTTGCTCTGATACCAATTGAAAGGACCTAGGATGCCACCTAGAGGGGGGTGAATAGGCGTTTCTGAAAATTAACACCTTTAAATGCGGAAACGATTAGTAAAGAGAGTTTCCAAAATGGGAACTCCAAATAAAGAGTAGTACCACCCCTCACAAGTTAGCCATAGAGTATATAAAAGATACTAAATGAATCTAGGAGCCAAACGCCTGCAACCAAAGAGTTAGAACACAATACAATTCAGTTTGGCGCAGGGGCTAATACCGGATGTGTCCGGTAGGTATACCGGACGTGTCCGGTATTCACGACTTCAGTGGAACAGCCCCAAACTTGCTCCTTTTGATTTCTATCTTCAATCCAAACTGTAGGAAACTATTAGAGATAGTAATATACACAGAGAACCTGTAGAATAGCTAGAGCAACACAAATATCAAATGAAATGCGAATTGAGACACGATAATTGTTTTACCGAAGTTCGGACTCGTTCGAGTCCTACTCTCCGTTGAGGGGGCTGTGGGCGACCCAGCGATGGTCAGCCCTAGAGGGTACCACGAAGGTCACTCTAGCCAGAGTCCTTTCCAACTCCTTTTCCTCCTTCCACTAAATGATTCCGAGGCGGCAGAATCGACCGTTACAAACTTTCTGAGGCACACCACAATCTCTCGGGTGCTCTCCGGCGACGCCTAACCGTCTAGGACCGAAGAGTCCAAGAGTAACAAATATGAATCACGAGATTGACAATATGCACAAGTGCTCAAGTGGTGGCTTGCTCTCTTTTTTAAATTCTCTCTTAACCCACAAATTGATTTTGCAATTTAGATCACACACTCACTAAGAGAGGGTTTAGGAGAGTTGGCAAGGCTCAAAGATGTGTGTCTATCTCAGCAGAATCAGCAGCCTCCAAAGGTGGAGGCTTGGGGTATTTATAGCCCCATTGAAAAACTAGCCGTTGCAATACCAGACACGTCCGATATGACTTACACTGCCTCAACGGTAACTAAGTTACAGTGAAGTTGTGAGGCATCGGAACTCCCGATGAATGCCGGAACTCCCGACCGCCAGAACTCCTGACTCACGTCGGAACTCCCGATCCTCAGCAAATTTGAAAACCATGTAACTGAGTTAAAGAATATGAGGTGTCGGAACTCCCGACACATGCCGGAACTTCCGACCGTCGGAACTCCCAACTCACATCGGAATTCCTGACCCTCAAGGCTTTGGAAAACTAGCCGTTGGCCTCTGGTCATGCATACCGGACACATCTGGTATGAATACCGAACACGTCCGGTATTACCAGGACAGTGAACCCTCCAAGTCAGTTAAAGTGCGAGACATCAGAACTCCCGACCCTTGCCGAAACTCCCGACCTACATTGGAACTCCCGACGAGCCAACCCGAGAACAACAATTTTACAACTGCTGGGTAAATACCGGACACATCCGGTATGAATACCGAACACGTCCGGTATTGCCAGACCAGCAAAAATAAAGTTAGCTCTTTTGTCGCTCAAATACTCAAAACTCACTTGGGTTGGCTTGAGCACTTATGAAACATTATCTATCAACATGATGCATCCCTCTTAATAGTACGACATTCCTATTTACTCAAATTTAAAAGTATAACGGATTTAAACCTTTTGAGTTGCTCTTGTTTTTGAACCGAAGCCGTGTATTCCAATCTTCATCAAGTGAGGGTGCCAACATGTTCATATTGATCTTTTTCACTTGAGCATAGCCATCTTGAGCATGTGACTTGATTCCATTCATCAAATTTTAATAATCCCAAATGTATCAAGTCACTTCTATCAAACACTCCAATAGTGATTTGATCCTTCACATCAATATAATCATCGTAGCTTCATTAGTACCTCAACTAAATGCAAGTACTTTCTTCTTCACCCTAGCTAGGTTCTTTGGCCGCCAAGCTCGTTTCGGTCCGTTTGGAGATAGTGCTAATCTTGATGCAAGATAGGTGCACCGTTTGCGTCGAACATACCATAAGCTCAAAAATCATTTTGGATGGACCCGATGGAACTCCTAGGTGACGTGGGTCATTTGGAATCTCTCTTCTTTCCGTTTGGAGACAGTGTTAGTGTCGGTGCAAGATAGGTGCATGGTTCGCGCTACACATGCCACAGGCTTAGAAATCATTTTGGCTGCACCCGATGGTACCACTAGGTGACCAGGCTCAAGTGGAAGCTTGTTTCGGTCCATTTGAAGAGAGTGCTACTCTTGACGCAAGATAGGAGCACGGTTTGCATCGAAGGTATCATAGGCTCGTAAATTATTTTAGACACACCCGGTGGAACTCCTAGGTGACGTGGGTCATTTGGAATCTCGCTTCTTTCCATTTGAAGACGCTATTAGTGTCGGTGCAATATAGGTGCATGGTTTGCGGTACACATACCATAGGTCCAGAAATCATTTTGGACGCACTCGATGGTACCACTAAGTGACGAGGCTCAAGTGGAAGCTCGTTTCGGTCCGTTTGGAGATAGTGCTAATCTTGACGCAAGATAGGTGCACGGTTTGGGTCGAACGTACCATAGGCTTCAAAATTGTTTGGGACGCATCCGATGAAACTCCTAGGTGACGTGGGTCATTTGGAATCTCACTTATTTTCCATTTGGAGATAGTGTTAATGTCGGTGCAAGATAGGTGAATGGTTTGCGCTTGACGTACCATAGGCTCATAAATCATTTTGGACGCACCAGATGGTGCCACTAGGTGACGAGGCTCAAGTGGAAGCTCGTTTCGGTCCTTTCAGACATAGTGCTAATCTTGACGTAAGATAAGAGCACGGTTTGCGTCAAATGTACCTTAGGCTTGGAAATTGTGTTGGACGCACCCGATGGAACTCCTAGGTGACGTGGGTCATGTGGAATCTCGCTTCTTTCCATTTGGAGACGGTGTTAGTGTTGGTGCAAGATAGGTGCAAGCTTTGTGCCAAACATACTAGATGCTCAGAAATCATTTTGGATGCACTCGATGGTATCACTAGGTGACGAGGCTCAAGAGGAAGCTCATTTGAGTCCTTTCGGACATAGTGCTAATCTTGACGCAAGATAGGTGCACAGTTTGCGTCGAGTGTACCATAGGCTCGGAAATCATTTTGGACGCACCCGATGGAACTCCTAGGTGACGTGGGTCATGTAGAATCTCACTTCTTTCTCTTTGGAGATAGTGTTAGTGTCGGTGCAAGATAGGTGCACGGTTTGCGCCAAACGTACCATCGACTTAGAAATCATTTTGGACGCACCCGACGGTACCACTAGGTGACGATGCTCCAGTGGAAGCTTATTTCGGTCCGTTTGGAGATAGTGCTAATGTTGATGCAAGATAGGTGCACCGTTTGCGTCGAACATACCATAGGCTTAGAAATTATTTTGGATGGGCCCGATGGAACTGCTAGGTGACATGGGTCATTTGGAATCTCTCTTCTTTCTGTTTGGAAAAACAGTGTTAGTGTCGGTGCAACATAGGTGCATGGTTCGCGCTAGACATGCCACAGGCTTAGAAATCATTTTAGATGCACCCGATAGTACCACTAGGTGACGAGGCTCAAGCGGAAGCTCGTTTCGGTCCGTTTGAAGAGGGTGCTACTCTTGATGCAAGATAGGATCACGGTTTGCGTCGAAGGTACCATAGGCTCATAAACCATTTTGGAGGCACCCGGTGGAACTCCTAGGTGACGTGGGTCATTTGGAATCTCGCTTTTTTCCGTTTGGAGATGCTGTTAGTGTCGGTGCAATATAGGTGCATGGTTTGCGGTACACATACCATAGGCTCAGAAATCATTTTGGACGCACTCGATGGTACCACTAGGTGACGAGGCTCAAGTGGAAGCTCATTTCGGTCCGTTTGAAGAGAGTGCTACTCTTGATGCAAGATTGGATCACGGTTTACGTCGAAGGTACCATAGGCTCATAAATCATTTTGGACGCACCCGGTGGAACTCTTAGGTGACATGGGTCATTTGGAATCTCGCTTTTTTCCATTTGGAGATGCTGTTAGTGTCGGTGCAATATAGGTGCATGGTTTGCGATACACATACCATAGGCTCAGAAATTGTTTTGGATGCACTCGATGGTACCACTAGGTGATGAGGCTCAAGTGGAAGCTCGTTTCGGTCTGTTTGGAGATAGTGCTAATCTTGACGCAAGAAAGGTGCACGGTTTGGGTCGAACGTACCATAGGCTCAGAAATCGTTTTAGACGCACCCGATAGAACTCCTAGGTGATGTGGGTCACGTGGAATCTCACTTCTTTTCCATTTGGAGACAGTTTTAGTGTCGGTGCAAGATAGGTGAATGGTTTGCGCTAGACATACCATAGGCTTATAAATCATTTTGGACATACTAGATGGTGCCACTAGGTGACGAGGCTCAAGTGGAAGCTCATTTTGGTCCTTTCAGACATAGTGCTAATCTTGATGCAAGATAGGAGCACAGTTTGCGTCGAACGTACCTTAGGCTCGGAAATCATTTTGGACGCATCCGATGGAACTCCTAGGTGACATGGGTCATGTGGAATCTCGCTTCTTTCCATTTGGAGACAGTGTAAGTGTTGGTGCAAGATAGGTGCACGCTTTGTGCCAAACATACCAGAGGCTCATAAATCATTTTAGACGCACTCGATGGTATTACTAGGTGACGAGGCTCAAGTGGAAGCTCGTTTTCATCCTTTCGAACATAGTGCTAATCTTGACCCATGATAGGTGCACGGTTTGCGTCGAGCGTACCATAGGATCAGAAATCATTTTGGACGCACCCGATGGAACTCCTAGGTGACGTGTGTTATGTGGAATCTCATTTCTTTCTCTTTGGAGATAGTGTTAGTGTCGATGCAATATAGGTGCACGGTTTGCGCCAAACGTACCATCGACTCAGAAATCATTTTTTGACACACCCAGCGGTACCACTAGGTGTAGGAGCTTCATCGTGCTTCGCCACAGCCTTAGGTCCCTTTTCCCTCTCTCTTTGGTCTCGAATTTCATGAAACCATGTTCACTAGCAGCCTTTTCTCTCTTTAGTTCACCTCCACTCGACGCCGGTCTCTTTGGATCCTTCCCGGATGCCATGAACGCCTTCATTGTACCCGCGGTATACCCCTCGTTCTTCCTGTCCTTTCGGTTTTGTGTTTGGTGCAATGTGTCTTTGTTTTGGCAAGCTCTAGTACCATCGTCCATGGCATTGTCGTGGGGTTGTTGTCCCGACGTGTTTCCTTGCCCTACGTTTATGCCATGTTGGACTCGCGCTGTTGCACTCGTCACTTCCGTGCCCTCGGTTGGGTCTGCGACGGCCAGAATCGCCATACCGGTGATCACTGGCGAACTCGGGCCATCCGCGTTCATGGTGCCACCGTGCTGGCACTGCACGCCGGCGAGGGGAGCCCTCCCTTTCTTCTACGCCGTTCGATCACAGATAGACGGCTCAGATTAGATACCCCTTCGGAGTTATGTAATCGGTCCACCGTGGACCATGGACTCGGCGCACCGCGCCCACATCAGCGAGTCCACCGCACAAGTGGTGCACCGAGCCAATCCACGCGCGTCGCGTGGTGCCTAGTCAGCGGCCACGCGGTCAAACCACAGTTAGCCGTGCGCTTTTGCAGTTTAGCCCCCGGGTTTTCAAGGAATCAACCCGCGGTCCATCATTAGTTCAAAAGTATTTCTTTTCAGTCCTGTTTTCTTCTGTTTTAGCCCCTGTCCTTTTGAAAAATAGTGTGCGTTGTCCATATCACGTTAGAGTTCAGTTTTTATTCAAATTTGAGTTCGGTTTATTTACAGAAATGCCATTGAAACTTGTTTTATCCATAACTTTTGCGTTTTAAGTCCGATTAGAGTGATTCTTTCTCTCATGTGTTCATAGCAGTATGTAGATTAGTTCTATAATCTTTCTAGTCTCTATTTCTACTGTTTGGTGTACTATTCTAATAGAAGTCTATTTGTATGTATATAATGATTGGATGCTTGATTGGTGGATTGGATCATTTATAGAGGGTGAACAAGTTGAGTTTACTGAGGAGCCAGCCGTCGATCAGTACCAAGAGAACTTTGAGGAAGGCAAGTGTATCAAAGGCCCCTTGTACCTATGAACTCTACAATTCATGTACATGCATGCGTTTAAATTTGAATTGTCTTTAAGGACTTTACCTAGATTACTATTTGTACCACATATCCTTGATACCTATGCATTGGGATGCATTTTGGATAGATGCTGCTGCGCTCAACATAAAATAATTGTTAAACATGACTAAAGGTATTATGCAATATGTTAAAATGGAGCTTTTTAGCAACAATTAGGGGCTAGAGTACTGGGTTGAGTTCTCTAGTGCCTCTCCATAAGGACTTAATCCTAAAGCGGCCACCTAGGAGGTTTCATACAACCCAGAGTGTCAAATGGCTCTGACTTTAACCTGTTAACTAGATTATACTAGCTCGTCTGTAGCTTTCCATATGGGCAAGAGGGGGGCACTAGTTGGTATGTTTCTTTTCTTGCTAGGGTGTGTACCGTGCCACGACCACGAGTGCCACTCCTAGAGGAGGGCCACATATAGCTAGATGGCTAAAGCCTTAGCAGCTACGACCTGTTAGTGCGACTAGCGAAGGGTTACATAGTGAAACCCTGCCACACTTCCTAGGTAGAGGTGATGTGGCTTTGCAAACCCCAACATTGGGAATCATGGCTCGGTGGGTAAAGTTGTACAATTTCTATAGAAATATTTAACCTATTATAACAGCCATGCTCATGGATATGAGCGATCTAGATCCTTCATGATTAGTGGTTACTATGGATGGTTGGGAATTTACATAATCTTCAATATTCATTATTACCACTTGGGTTGGGTTTATTCACTAAAGTAGTGATTCAGGATGCTAAAACTTGACCAACTAAAATTGCTAACCGTAGTCAAACCGTGTCTAGCCATTGAGCCACATAGATCCCTTTGATATACTTCCTAAGCGTGGTGCACTTACACTTGTTTTACATTCAATGAAAATCCCAGATGGGTAACAGATAATGCATATGAAGAGTTTCCAGAGGATGTCCAGGATTACTACGGTGATGTCCCCTAGTTGGAGTCCTTGTGGCGTTTTTGTGCTTAGTCTTCTACTCTATGTAATAATGTTGCCGATGAGCAAGACTTGTGATAACTATGTGATGAAATATGCGATGTAATAAAGTATTTTACTTTGATATTATTGCAATTTAAGATTATATGTGTGTTTGGACATCCTGGGCGCACATATATGAGCACTTGGTTTTGTTATGCAAAATTAGGTGCGACATAAAGTGACAACCAGATAAATTTTCTTTTACTGAGTAGGTGCATATCTCTTCTCTAGTAATTAAACAAATGTCCATTTAAGCATTTTCTGGATTGTAAGACATCAGCCACTTGTTTTTACCATAACTGGAGTTATACACATCGAAATAATATGCTTGTGGACTTTCTGGAAATCTTATGAAATTGCCTACAACTTTGTTTTAATCATCTTCAGGTAATTCAGTAGCTATCTTGGTCAAACAATTCAATCTTTCAGATCTGTCTAGAGGATAAACAAATCTGAGAGCAGACTTCAAACAGCTATAACTCTTAAACCATTAGGCCTATGACCATGCAATTTTAGGAAAAGCAAGATGAGTAAGTTATCTACAACTTTGTTATTAATAAGTTTCACAGGAAAGGTCAATATTATCATGAATTTGTCAACACAACAGAAACTACTCATGCAACCATTTAGTTGAATTATAAGGCAATAATTAACTAGTTGCCTATAACCAATTCCTTCTAAGCACAACTAATAACATCAACAGATCATATGCATCACAAGCACCACATAAAACATCATGGTTAAGCCCAAATAATTTACTTATGTGCATTTATTAATTTCCTTATATAATATGGTGACTTGGAGGATAATTATTTCCATTGATCAATAAATTTGGCGAAAATTACAGTATGCTATATATGACCCCAATAGTCTACTGTACAAATTTCATGCCATTTGGCTAAGGATAGCCACCTCTACAAAAATAAAAAGTTGCATAGGCTTAATTTAGCAAAAATAGTTTGGCCTAGTGAACTGTGTCAAACAACAGATTTCATATTTTTCTTACTTTCATCCTAGCACCATAACACTGTGTAAAAATTTGCATGATCATAAGTTATGTATTTTTACCCCATTTATTTTCACTAGAAACTAGTAATTAATTAAGGTTAAATAGGAATGCCATATTTCAAGTATGCCTACTATAGGTTTAGTATTTTTCCTAGATAGAGCATGGAAACATATGACAATCGAAATTGGAATCACAATTTTAGCACTTCCCTAGCTCAAGTTATGCATTTTACAAGATAGAAACTAATTTAAAAGCATTTTACTAGCTTAATTTAATTCCCCTAGAAAAATACCCCAAACAGTATGTTTCATATTTTTATCAAATAGTACACTTCATGATGAATCCAAAAAAAATTGGATCACCTCATTTGGATGCTCCTAGCCCAAGATATGATTTTTGTAAGATTGCATTCAAATCTGAAAAATAAATAAAACTAAAACACCAAAACCCTATTAAACTCTACGTGCACCCGGTCTAGTGCACCACAGAGGCGCCGACAGCTGGGCCCTGTGCTATTTTTGCTAAATGAAGCATATGTAGCTTGTCATTTTTGTAGAGGTGTCTATACTTAGCCAAATGGCACGAAAATTGTATAGTAGACTACTAGGGTTATTTGTATGTTGTTGTAATTTTCTCAAAATTTATTGAGCAATGGAAACATTTATCCTTTGAGTCACCTTATTATATAAGGAAATTGATAAATGAATATAAATAAATTACTTAGGCATAACCATGATGTTTTCTATGATGCTTATGATGCATATGATCTGTTGGTGCTATTAGTTAAGCCTAGAAGTAATTGGTTATAGGCAGCTAGTTAATTATTGCTTTATAATTCAACTAGATGGCTGCATATATAGTTTCTGTTGTGGTGGTAAATTCATGATGATAATGATATTTTCTGTGAAACTTGTTAATAACAAAGTTGTAGATAACTTACTTATCTACCTTATGTTAGAGGTTCATAGTCATAGGCCTTATGGTTTAAGAATTATAACTATTAGAAATCTATAGTCAGAAATACTTGTTATCACCTTATCACCTTAATGCAATGCTGTTGAAAACACTTATGAGGCTGCATTTCATCACACCATATCATATCATGCATGTCAGTATATATGCATTTGTGATATCTTATTTCATGCTCATGCATATAGGATCGTCCAAGGGGATCACTCTATTGGAATTCAACAAAGAAGAAGAGGAACATCAGGAGGCACCTCAGCCCACAGCTCTAGAAGGTGAGGAGCAAGCTAGATATAGCCATACTTAGACCGGTAGAAGTCGGATGATTTCCTATCACCTATGAGATATAGGTGGATATCGGAGCACAGTGGGCTATATTTGCTATCATGGAAAAGAACCATGGGGTAATGTAATTAGAGGTCGGATGGAGTCTATATGTAGGTTGGCTCATGTGATTCCATCTGTACTGATTAAGGACCGTACCATTGTTGGAAGTTCTGTTGAGATTGAACGCATGCCTCTCACTTAACTGGCCGGATAACTCGTTCCGACCATGAAGCCGAGTAGCTCAACTCAGGCGGGGCCCTGCTCTGTTAGAGTGCGCACTCTGGATGGTAGTAAGGATGTGCGGGGAGCTAGATGTGATCCCAAGGGTAGGGTAGTCCTGATCGTCCTACCAACTGGTTGTCCCTGGTTGTGTGGCGCTGATTGAATGTATGAAATGTTTACCTGAGTTGTACCAAAGGTGAACTAAGGTGACCGTTGATCTAGTCTGCTTGGGTTTGTGGTAGGAATAAATTCCTAGCTGGTTGAAATCAAAATGAATCACCATCTCTCCTGGACAGTGAGAAACTTGGCTAGCTCCAACATCATAGTAACTAGATTATGGAATGATGGTTATGGTGAACTTGGAACTTTTTACACCGGCTATGGTTACTATTGTATGCTACTAAATGATATACTATTGTATGCTACTAGATGAACATCTATAATTAACTTGATGACCGAATTATAAATGTATAACTGAATTAGTAGCTTTTCTTGCAAAATGTTATCAAGCTAGCTCCACTTATAAAGCCTTGCATGATCCTTGGAGTCACTTTCTTTTTGGTTTATGATGGGTAAGTCTAGCTGAGTACCTTCTCATACTCAGGGTTTATTTCACACTTGTTGCAGATGGTACAGTCTATCATGGCTACTCTAAGAACTGCTTCTGTCCTGTATTGGAAAAATGATGTGAGATGTTGGTTTTCAAACTTAATTGCTTTTGTGACTATTTTATTTGAACATGGTTTGTAATAACTCTTAATCATACTCTGATGTATGATGTTGTATTTGTGAACTGATGTAACATGTGACATGTCTGTTGAATCATGTACGATCTTGGTTGTATGTTGACTGTTAATCGAGACCCTTTGTGGTACTCGACTGACTATCAGGTTTATATGGGCTCAAGTATGATAATGTGACCGCTTGTGGGCTGCCACTATACTTGTGCTCTTATAAATTGGACGGTTCTCCTACAGCTAGTATTAGAGCAAGATTCAACATTAATTGCCACATGTGTATTTAAAACAAAGGTTTTTATTTTCCAAAACCAGCTTTTTTAAACTTATAGCTATATATATAGGTGTTTAAATATAAAGTTTGAATCTAGACTGTGCCAGTGATCACTTCCTTTATGCCTAGTTAAGGATTTTAGGTGGCTAATTAAGTACTAACTTGGAGGTTTTTACTTTCATCATCCATACGGCGTGCTATTGTATGGATGCCATTCACTTGAGTGGTAATGTATGGATCAAATGCCTCTACGCCCAAGGTAAGATGATGAGTGGCACGACCACAAGAAGTGAGCGTGCGGTCTAAGGGGAGAGGTAGCTTTGATACTAAAGTATATATATATGTCTCATATATATACAGAGGTATTTAATTGTGGGTTAGCTTTGATATGGCTGTATATGCATATTTATATGTATATATGGACGTATTTACTTTCAGGTAGCTTTGATACAGAACTATATATATGGGTATATATATATGGAAGTATTTAGAATGCAACCTAGAGCCCAGATTTTCATTTCTGCATATATAATTGTGAGGTTGGGCTGAAATGAAATTCTTGTGTAGGTACACTAACAGCAAAACGTGTAGCCCGACTAGTTATGTTATATATGAGAGAACGCATATATGCCACCATGTATGCCGTTAGAAGTTTAATTCTCCTAAGTTTGTGAGGTCGTATGGAACGTGCATGCATCATGATAAATCATTATTACATACTTGCATTGTTCCTCCCCTTATAAGTTTCTTATTCGGTTAAGTAACTCTTTTCTATTATAACATTGTTCTCACGAGAGTTGCACCATTTTGTTGGTACAGATGGCAGCATCAACTGGGAGTGAGACTTTCCTGGAGCTGTTTGGTACCCCTACCCTACTTTGGAGGGTCTTGCATTTTATGGGGTATACTGAACTGCCCCTCTATTTCTAGAATGAAGAACACCTGGGGGAATAGCCATGGTATGAGGTGTAGTTAACCATACATGCTCGTACCGAAGCATCCCTATGGTAGGAGTGGAAGGTGGATTCTGAAGGAAAAACTCTTTGGGAAGCTGCCCAAGTAGTGGCTTTTGAGGTGCTAAGTCAGATATGTCAGCAGCACGAGGATGAGCATACTGGCAGTGCCGCTGCTACTTTTCCTCGGGTGGATCCATCTACAGCAGTATGGGCACAGCGCAACCGCAATGTGTTGATCCGAGACCGGGATGAGTGGGCAGATAGTTCTAGTCTAGCTATGAGTACCATGTTCACCGTGATGAAGATGTTCTATACTCATCAGGATACCTAGGACTTCTGGCAAGAGTCCTATAGCACTTGCAGGGACAAGCTCATGAGAGCCGAAGCTACATAACATAAATTGAGGAAGCGTGTGCGCAAGAAGAAAAAGGCAGCAAGTGAGGCTCGTTGGGACACTGATTAAGCCTATATAGCATTGGGAAATCTCCACACTCAGATGGAATAGGTCGATCAATAGAGAGCTGCCATCCAAGAGGTAAGAGCTGATGATTAGGCTATGCTAGCAGGACTCCAAGAGCAACTATAGGCCGCTCGCGCTAAGGCACTCACCGCTAAGCGCCAGCGGATCCAAGCAAACAACCATGCAGCAATGGCAGAAGCAGCACGAAACAATGCCAAAGCCTTAGTCGCGCAGCAGGACCAAGTCGAAAGGGATTTGCGCCAGCAGCTTGCACATACCCAGATCATGGTGGTTGATCTTCAGCATGAGGTGCATTATCTGAACAACCAACTGCACCCACTCCTTGATGAGGAAGAAGAAGATCCAAAGATGTTAGTTGAAGATGAGGATGATGTTATCTCTGACCTCGACAGCAAGCACGCTAAAGAGTAGAGACGTTTAGTGACTAGTTTGAAGCGCTAGTTGTATCCCTGCTATTTATGTAATGGACTTGTAGTTTAAACTTCAGTACTCCTGACAAAACTTCAGTGTAATATTGGTACTTTGCATGTTAATCCATGATGGGTTGAACTTTGATGAAATTCCAGTTTTGTTTTACTAGTGAAATATGACATGCATGTTAACACATTGCGAGTATGATAAGTGATCAAATTGGTGATGTTATGTTGCAAGAATGAATTATTGTGCCTCTGTTTTATTGTTTGAATTTAAGATTCTCTCTAGTAATTTTAGTTTGGCATGATTACATAATTCATCTGCAATCTCTTGACATCATCCAATAATCACTTATTGTTGTAATTTTGCAAATGACTCGCACTCATGCTAGAGCAAGCACTAGCCAAGGTGGCAATGATGGTGACTTACCACCACCGCCATCACTGTCTGTGAATGAGTTTTTCACACAGTTCCTAGGAAATCAGAGAGCAATGGAGGATACACTGCTCCTCATTGTGTAGAACACTCCTCATGCCCACCAGTAACATCAAGGGCCAGAACCAAATCAGTATAGTTCATTCAAGGACTTCTAGGACACCAAGCCTCCTATCTTCAAAGAGGCCAAAGAACCGCTCCAAGTGGATAAGTGGCTAAACATGATCGAGCAGAAGTTCCACCTATTGAGGGTTACAGAGCATCTAGAGGCCGAATATGCGTCCCATCAACTGTAGGGACCCTTAGGAATATGGCGGACCCATTTCCTATCCTCTTTACCTGCAAACGCATAGGTCACATGGGAACAGTTCAAGGCAGCCTTTAGGGGGCATCACATTCCCCCAAGGCCGATGCACATGAAAGTAGCTGAGTTCATGAGACTTACTCAAGGGACCAAAACCCTTACTGAGTATATATATGCCTTCAACAATTTGTCCAGATATGCCCTAGGGTTCGTCGATATAGAGAAAAAGAAGATAGAAAGCTTCAAGAAAGGCCTTGGCACCAAACTAATGAAGACTATGGCCAACTCAAGATGTGCAACATATAATGAGTTTGTTAGTGATGCCTTAACCCAGGAGAACCAGAACAACTTACACGCAGCAGCAAAGGGCCACAAAAGAGCAGCTAAGGCAGGTGCCTCAGGATCATCCCAGTCTAGAGCTCTAGTGGTAGCTAGGCCACAATTTCATCCACCAGCACCTAAGTTTAGGCCTCCTCCCCCGAAAGCTCAGGCCAATCACCCATAGAAGACATTCTGCAGGGCGTTCACCAATGCCCTACCCAAGGGTAACACAGGCCAAGGCAGCTCAGCAGGACCAAGAAGCAACCAACTGTGCTTTAACTACAATCAGCTACATGATTGGTCCAAGGAGTGCCCCCATCCCAAGAAGGGTGGCAATCAAAACCAGGGTAATCAGAAATAGGCCAATCCTAAGGCAAGTCCTGGATACGTGCATTACACAGTTGTGGAAGAAATCCCTATGGGAGAAGTTGTCACCGCCGGTATGATTCTTGTTAGCAAACATCCCGCCATTGTTTTATTTGATTCTGGAGCTTCTCATTCATTTATGAGCCAAACATTTGCATCTAAGCATAATCAAAAGATAATTGAGGTAGACAAGGGTGGTTATTGTATAAGTTCAGTTGGGGCTACTATTTCTACAAATCAAATAGTGAGAGATGTGCTCATCTCTATACAAGAGAGGGAGTACACTATGGATCTTATAGTATTGCCCGGACTAGCCATAGATGTGATCTTAGGCATGAGTTGGATGAGTGGTCATGGAGTTCTTATTGACACTACCCCTAGAACAATTATGTTGAGAGAACAAAAGGGGGGTAATGCATTTCTAGTGCCACTTCCCCGGAGTTTTGATCTTCAAAACATGTCTTGTGCTATCCAAGCCACTACCCTCTGTGATATTCCAGTGGTTTGTGAATTTCCTGATGTATTTCTAGATGAGTTGCTGGGTTTACCACCTGATAGGGTGTGGAATTTAAGATTGAGTTAGTGCCAGGTACAGCACCCATCTCAAGAAGACCCTATAGGATGCCACCAAATGAGTTAGCCGAACTTAAAATCCAATTACAAGAACTTTTGGACAAAGGTCTCATTCAACCTAGTTCATCTCCATGCGGTTGTCCAGCCTTGTTTGTAAACAAGAAGGACAAATCCTTGCGGATGTGTGTGGACTATAGGCCGCTCAATGTTGTCACCATTAAGAACAAGTACCATTTGCCCCGTATCGATATTTTGTTTGATCAACTGGCAAAAGCAAAGGTATTCTCTAAGATTGACTTGAGATCAGGCTATCATCAGATTAAGATCAGACCAGAAGATGTACCTAAGATAGCTTTCTCCACTAGGTATGGCTTGTATGAGTATTTAGTCATGTCTTTTGGACTGACAAATGTTCTTGCCTACTTCATGTACTTGATGAATTCGGTATTCATGCTTGAGATCAATAAGTTTGTGGTCGTATTTATCGATGATATCTTGATTTACTCAGAGAATGAAGCAGATCATGCATAGCATCTGAGAGTTGTCTTGTCTAGATTGAGAGAGCATCAATTATATGTGAAATTTAACAAGTGTGAATTCTGGTTGAGCGTAGTACCTTTCTTGGGTCATATCTTATCTGAAAATGGAATATTTGTAGACCCAACTAAAGTACAAGAGGTCATGGATTGGAAGGCCCCGACTTCGGTTCATGAATTTTGGAGATTTCTAGGGTTAGCAGGCTACTATCGTCATTTCATTCCTGACTTTTCCAAAATAGCTAATCCCATGACCAAACTACTCCATAAGGATGAAAAGTTCAATTGGACTCCAGAGTCTGAAGCTGCTTTTCACACTTTGTGAACCTTGCTAACTACAGCTCTTGTACAACCCGACATTGAGAAGCCTTTCGATGTGTTCTGTGATGCATTGTGTACAAGTTGGGGGTATGTGCTCATGCAAGAAGGTCGAGTTATTGCCTATGCTTCCCGACAATTGCGAAAGCATGAAGTCAACTACCCTACACATGATTTGGAGCTTGCAGCAGTTGTTCACGCCTTGAAGATATGGAGACATTACTTGTTGTAAAATGTATGTCACATATATACTGATCACAAGAGTCTCAAATATATCTTTACTCAACCTGAGCTGAACATGAGGCAACATCGATGGTTAGAGTTGATCATGGACTATAATTTGGAAGTGCACTATCATCTAGGAAAAGCCAATGTTGTAGTAGATGCCTTGAGCCAAAAGTGTCATTACAATTCTCTATTGGAGGATGGGTTTAATCTGTTACATCCTGTGGTACTACACAATATCACCGTTAGTTGTTCACTTGAAAGCAAAATCATCGAACTACAAAAGACATATGTGGGTGTATTTCACAACAAGAGAAAGATGAAAGGACAGAAGACCAAACATTTTAGGTTGGATGAAAGAGGTGTGCTATGGTTTGAGGACCGACTTGTGGTACCAAAAAACTATGAACAAAGAAATCAAATTTTAGATGAAGCTCATTCATCCAAGTTGTCTATCCATCCGGGTAGTAGCAAAATATATCAAGATTTAAAAAACCGTTTTTGGTGGACCAAGATGAAGAAGGAAATTACAGCCTACATTGTTAGGTGTGATGTATGTAGCTGAGTGAAGGTACATCATCTGAAACCTGGTGGACAGCTCCAGCCATTGTCCATTCCAGGCTGGAAATGGGAGGAAATAAGTATGGACTTTATTACTGGCCTCCCGCAGACACAACAAGGTCACGATTCCATATGGGTCATTGTAGATCACCTCACCAAGTCGGCACATTTTGTACCGGTTAACACAACATATTATGTTGGGAAGTGCGCTGAGCTATATGTTTCTCAAATTGTGAGGCTACATGGAGTACCAAGGACCATAATCTCAGATCGTGGACCATAGTTTATAGCTCATTTTTTGGAACATTTGCACAAGGCCTTGGGAACCAAACTAATCAAAAGTTCAGCATACCATCCACAAACTTTTGGACAAACCAAGCGAGTGAACCAAATCTTGGAAGATATGTTGAGAGCTTGTGTTATATCCACCAAGGGTTCATGGGAAAATGGCTGTCTTTAGCCGAGTTTTCCTATAACAATAGTTATCAAGAGAGCATCAAGATGGCTCCTTTTGAGGCCTTATACGGTCGCAAATGTAGAACTCCTTTGAACTGGGTTGAGCCCAAAGAAAGGAGGTACTATGGCATAGATTTTGTCATAGAAGCTAAAGAACAAGTACGTGTTATCCAACAACACATGAAAGCAGCTCAGTTAAAACAAAAGAGTTATGCTGCTAAAAGGAGAAGACCACTAACCTTTGAAGTGGGAGACATGTGTACTTAAAAGTTTCACCCATGAAGGGAGTCAATTCAGAGTGAAAAGGAAGCTTGCGCCTAGATATGTAGGCCTATACCAGATTATTGAGTGAAAGGGAAATGTTGCCTACCAGTTACAACTTCCCCAATAAATGAGTGATATATTCAATGTCTTCCATGTTTCTCAGTTAAAAATATGTCTTCGCATACCTGAGGAAGCTATTGCACCCACCAACATTAAGCTCCAATCGAATTTGACCTATGAATAGAAACCAATCCGAGTGCTAGAAGAAATGGAAAGAGTAACCCAAAGCAAGGTCATTAAGTTCTACAAGGTGGTGTGGAATAACCACAATGAACAAGATACCACATGGGAAAGGGAGTATTATTTACGTGAGGTTTATCCCGCTTTTTATGAAGAATGGTAGGTCTTTCAAATCTTGGGATGACATTTCTAAAAGGGGGAGGGGCTATAACACCCCAGTGTTAAGCATGGCATTTGGCACTTGCATTTCATGAGCATAAGCATCATCCAGGCATTGATGAACATGAGCATATGAAATTTCATCTCATTCTTATACATTATCGCATGAAATGTTGATTATATATATATGCTTATGCTTGTAATCATGTATGACCAATGTATGAAATGGTTGTAAGGTCACAATAATACCTTAGATACATCTAGGATGGTAAATGGAACAACATTTGTATTCATGACATGAACCAATTTTGCTTCTAAGTGTTGGGTTACCTCGGAATGCCATTTTCATGATGCTAGTTTGACCAAAGTTGAACAGTAGCTTAGAAGGTTTGCATGGCTGTGTGACCTAAATAATAGTTATAGTTCACATCAAGGGTAACAAACTTTATTTAAGGGTCATGCGCTAAATGAGTGCCTAACTTGGTCAAATAGAGCCCACAATTTTCAACTTAATGTTGTTTGTAACTTAGAAAATATTTCTGTCTCGAAGCTGTTTTTAGTTTCAATGTAGCCTATTTTGGAGCCTTATAGTTTGAAAACCATTGCAAATTAGACAAAACTCGTTTAAGAAATCTTGTAGTACTCATGTAGCTCTACACTTTGTATTAATGAAGTTTTCACTAATTCACCACGGTTTGGGAGATTTGGAGGTTTGAAAATCGACTGTCAGACGGACTAAATCGGCCCTTGCCGATTCAAATCACCGGCCATTGTGGCTGACCGCACCAAGGCCGCTCGCGTCGTGTGACGGTAGTCTGCCAGCGTCGGCCCGCCCTACCATGCCAAAAGGGAGAGCCCTCGGCTCTCCACTCACCCGCACGCACACTCTCGCTCTCGCTTTCTCTCTCGCCCGTGGGCCTCTCCAGAGTGGAGCAGCACCGCAGCAGCGTCGCCGTCGTGCCTTTGCCATGCTCAAGCGCCGCCACCGTAGCACCATAGCTCAATCACTCGCGCCCACAGCCCTGCCATCACCTCCTCCACCTCGCATGACCCGCCATTGCCTTAGCTTGAACCAAGGTAAAGGCCTATGGGCCGTCGCCATCGTCGTGATAGCCGTTGTGCGCCGCCGAGCTCCAAGCTCGCCCATGGCTAGCCCTATCCACCGCAACTCCTACCTTCTTCTCTATTGGTCTGTCGTCGCCTTAGGTGTAGGTACTCGTGCCATAGCCTAGTTCACCATTACCATCACCATCTCATGGGAACGTGCGACTGCACCGCGCGCACCCACCATGGCCGTGAGCTCTAGCTCACCATGGCCGACCTTAGATATACCCTGTCATTCCCCTCTAGCATGTGTTTCCGCACCTTCACTAACCCTATCACCATCACCAAAGATGGAGATTCGTCACACATCACTAGCTCACCAAAACAGTGACACCACCACCGTGCTCTGTCCGCCGCCGCGTCGCCATGCACGTGGCCAAGCTTCACCGCCGCTCCACCATCGCCCTAACCTAACCCTAGAGCTCCGCTAGGACCTGCTGATGTTGTAACCGCGCTCGCCTAGACATGCCATCGCCAGAGACGACAAGTCCACCACCGAGCGTCACCGCCGAGACACCATGCTCGTCGGTGAGGTCGCTCCGGTGATCCGTCGAGCCAGCCAAGGGTACCAACGGGTGCGCAAAGGTGTGGGGAGCACAATGCCGGTGATGCTACCGTTGGTGACCTCACCGTTGGTCAACCGCGTGCTCTGCTCTAGTTCCACTAATGAGTGGGGCTGAGTTGACTACGGGACCCGCATGTCAGTGCCTGAGGGTGTATAGACCAGGTGTACCTAGCATTTAGGGTTTAGTTGGTTTTTGAATTATTTTCACATATTTAAATACAAACTTTTGTTGACTATGCAAACGGGGTGAACCAAATTTCGTTGGATTTATCTTGAAGTGTCGATCGCGCCGCCGGAGACACGTCAGTGCTGACCGTGCCACCGGAGACCTCACCGTTGGCGAGTTCGCCGCCGGTCAAGCTGGCGCTCTGCTCTGCCTCATTGACGTGTGGGGCCAGGTTAACTATGGGACCCGCATGTCAGCGCCTGGGTGTGTAGTGGGCTAGGTGTACATAGCATTTAGGGTTTACTTATACTTGTAGTGTACTATTTGAGGTGAACCAAATTTTGTTGGATTTATCTTGAAGTGTACTATTAGGGTATTTTTCTAGGAGAATTAAATTGAGCAAGATAAGTGCTTTTAAATTAGGTTATATCTTGTAAAATGCATAACTTGAGCTAGGAAGATGATAAAATTGTGATTCCAATTTTGTTGTTCTTGTGTTGACATGCTCTAGCTAGGAAAAATACTAAACCTATAGTAGGCATAATTGAAATATGGTCTTCATATTTAATTCTAATTAATTGCTAGTTTTTAGTGAAATTAAATGGGGTAAAAATACATAACACATGATCATGCAAATTTTTATATAGTATTCTTGTGCTAGGAGGAAAGTAAGAAAAATATTAAATTTGTTGCTTGACACTTTTCACTATGCTAAACTATTTTTGCTAAACTAAACATATATAGCTTGTCATTTTTGTAGAGGTGGCTATACTTATCCAAATGGCACAAAAATTGGGCAGTAGACTACTAGAGTCATTTGTAGGCTACTATAATTTTCTCAGAATTTATTGAGCATTGAAAGTATTTATCCTTTAAATCACCTTATTATATAAGGAAATTGATAAATGGATATAAATAAATTAGTTAGGCATAACCATGATGTTTTCTATGATGCATATGATCTGTTGGTGCTATTAGTTAGGCTTAGAAGTAATTGGTTATAGGCAGCTAGTTAATTATTGCTTTATAATTCAACTAGATGGCTGCATGTATAGTTTTCATTGTGGTGGTAAATTCATGATGATAATGATATTTTCTGGGAAACTTGTTAATAAAAAAGTTGTAGATAACTTAATTATCTACCTTGTGTTAAATTTTCATAGTCATAGGCCATATGATTTGAGAATTATAGCTGTTAGAAGTCTGCTATCAGAAATACTTGTTCTATGGATAAATCTAAAAGCTAGAATTGTTTGGCCTAGATAACTACTCAATCACCTTAAGATGATTAAAATAAAGTTGTAGCCAATTTCATAAGCTTTCCAGAAAGTCCACAACCATATTATTTAGATGTGTATAACTCTAGTTATGGTCAAAACAAGTGGCTGCTATCTTGCAGTCCAGATTATTGGTTAGATGAGAATTTGTTTAATTACTAGAGAAGAGATATACACCTACTCAGTAAAAGAAAATTTATCTTGTTATCACCTTAATGCAATGCTGTTGAAAACACTTATGAGGCTGCATTTCATCACACCATATCATATCATGCATGTTAATATATATGCATTTGTGATATCTTATTTCATGCTCATGCATATAGGATCGTCCTAGGGGATCACTCTATTGGAATTCAACAAAGAAGAAGAGGAACATCAGGAGGCACCTCAGCCTATAGCTCTAGAAGGCGAGGAGCAAGCTCTTGAGGACCTACCTGAGTGCTTGCATCATCAGCCAACTTCTTTTCTCAAAGGCAAGCCCTAGAGCATTTTAAGCCTCCCATGTTTTACAAAATATCACTTGAGTCCTTTATGTTTGATGCATTAGGTTATATGAGTTGAATTGGAAAAACTTGATGCATAGAAATACCTTGTCCAGATAAATATATCTTTAACCTTGTGTAGGTCTAGGATCGAATATATGCTTAGCCATGCTTAGACCGGTAGAAGTCAGGTGATTTCATGTCACCTGGGAGATATAGGTGGATACAAGAGCATGGTTGGCTATATTTGCTATCGTGGAAAAGAACCATGGGGTAATATAACTAGAAGTCGGATGGAGTCTATGCATAGGTTGGTTCATGTGATTCCGTCTATGTCGATTAAGGACCGTACCATTGTTGGCACTTCTGTTAAGATTGAATGCATGCCTGTCACTTAGCTGGCTAGATAACTCATTCTGACCATGAAGCAGAGTAGCTCAACTCAGGCCAGGCCCCGTTCTGTTAGAGTGTGCACTCTGGATGGTACTAAGGATGTGTGGGGAGCCAGATGTGAGCCCAAGGGTAGGGTAGTCCTGATCGTCCTGGCAGCTAGTTGTCCCTGGTTGTGCGGCGCTGATTGAACCCATGAAATGTGTACCTGAGTTGTATCAAAGGTGAACTAAGGTGACCGTTGGTCTGGTCTGTCTGAGTTTGTGTTAGGAATAAATTCCCCACTGGTTGAAATCGATTCGAATCGCTATCTCTCCCAAACAGTGAGACACTTGGCTAGCTCCAACATCATAGTAACTAGATTATGGAATGATGGTTATAACTTGGAACTTTTACACCGGCTATGGTTACTACAGTATGCTACTAAATGATATGCCACTTGTTTGGCATAGGTTAGTTGCTAATCTAGAGATGAATGGCTATAATTAACTTGATGACCGAATTATAAATGTATAACTAAATTAGTAGCTTTTCATGCAAAATGTTGTCAATCTAGCTCCACTTATAAAGCCTTGCATGATCCTTGGAGTCACTTTCTTTTTGGTTTATGGTGGGTAAGTCTAGCTGAGTACCTTCTCGTACTCAGGGTTTATTTCCCACTTATTACAGATGGTACAGTCTATCATGGCTACTATAAGAATTGCTTCTGTCCTACCGTGGACGAGGAGTGGGGCCTTAGGCAAGGTGTCTCTCATTAATTCCCTCTATCATGCTTTTGTGGTTGTGATCATGGACTAGCACTGTATTGGAACAATGATGTGAGGTGTTGGTTTTCAAACGTAATTGCTTCCATGACTATTTTATTTGAACATGGTTTATAATAACTCTTAATCGTACTCTGATGTATGACATTGTATTTGTGAACTGATGTAACATGTGACATGTCTGTTGAATCATGTACGATCTTGGTTGTATGTTGATGGTTAATCGAGACCCTTCGTGGTACTCAACGGACTACCGGGTTTATATGGGCTCAAGTATGATAGTGTGACCGCTTGCGGGCTATCATTGTACTTGTGCTCTTATAAATTGGATGGTTCTGCTACACTCGTTGGCCCAGAACAGCATGTCACAGTAATGATAGTTCTATGACTCAACCTCCATAATGTACATGTCCTAGCAGAGGATGTACTATCCAGACACCTGAAGGCAAGGGCCCTCCTTGGCATAGATAGTCTGCTCGGTGGCCATCACCTGCCTCCTAGTACTCTGGGTGAGGTCTAAGGCTCGGGGAAGCAAGCGGTATGGCCCTCTTGAGGTGCTCATGAGCATCACGCATCACACGGTGAAGGGCCGAATGTGAAATAGACTGGACACAAGCCTCGATGGAGTCTCCACCTCGAGCTCCTGAAAGACATGCAGCTCTGGTAGAGTCTCACTTGTGGGAACCCTGAGGTGATTGACGATGTGGCCCTACAATCCGTTGGGTCCTGGCTCACCACAACAGATGTACTCGATCTGCTAGGTAGGGACACCAAGCTCCTCAAGGATGTCGTAGAGTATCTGAGCAAAACACCTATAGCTTAGACCATCGACGGGAAGCTCAACTGCTGGTGCCATCTGCAAATCGATCCATAAAATGGGATCAATAGACTAGAAAAAGAGATAAGCCATGAAAAAAAGATGCAAGGTTGGTACATATAACCGAAAAAGACAAGTTTCACTCCTAATTCTACCGTCCAATCCTATGGGTCTCGTCCTAGGGTTAATTATGGCTCTGATACCAACTAAAATGATCTCTATTTCCACGAAGGGAAATCCACAGATACGAAGTATAAAGTGATAGTCCTAGGTGATCGTTCCATCACATTATCCAATATCAGTCGATATCACAGTCATACATCGAATACCTATTTTAAAGAGTGTACAAATAGCAAGGTTTACTCATTATCACATCGCTACTTGGCGGAATCACTTCGAGCATGCATCAACTAGAATAGCATCAAGTAGAACAGCAGCGGGCGTTGACTCCATCTTCATGAACCAAACTTGAGCACAGGAACAAGACCTATAATCCTCCCAACCATCTCCCTGGTAGTCGTACTCAGACTTGGAACCCACCAAACAACTATCAGTACGATTTGTACTGGCCACCGGCTCCCACCCTATGCTTTGCATTTGCTTTATGGTAGTGGAATGCAAGGGTAGAGCAAAAGACCTAATTATGGCTGTAGTTTTCCTATGAGAGTATGTCAAGTTTTAATAATAATTCATCAAGTTTTAACTCATCTGAACCACATGTTCACCCATCCCCTCACACACATCTCACCACTCTCACACTCTCTAGACGACAAGGATGACTCCCTCTCGTGCCTTGCCTCATCAACCAAAGCTGGAATTCAACACATGAACCTAGGGGGAGAGAAGAAAGGACTCTACTCACTAATCAAGGGAAGTGTAGGTCATAGGAATGTCCATAATTGAGGATGTGGCTATACGTATAGATCGATCAACTCTATAGAGAGTGTACAACAGGAAATCCACAAGATCACCATCATCGGCACGTGCACCGCCTAGGCTGATACTGGGCTGCCTTCCAAACTAGTGTGATACCACCCTATCACTCAGCCCTGGGCCACCCCGGAGTCCACCGGCACGCTAAGACTGTGAGACGTACTACCGGGCCCCCGAGGTCATTGCGCTGTCTTCAAAGGGTGTGGGTCACATGCTGTACCTCCCTACACTATCCGCTAACAACCCAATAGTAGTGGCACTGCCCTAGTACGTCACCATCCGTCCCCCGCCCAAATAGGGATGAGTGGTGTGTACGAAGGGTCCTATGATCTAGTTCTCTCGACATACCAGTCCTTAGGGGGACCAGACAGGATATCTTCTCATTGGGGATAACCAACACCCCGTGCCTCGATGGCACCTCCATCCTAGGGCTTCATCCCACAAAGACACTCCACCCCAGGATCACCTCATCTCACATGCACCCACCACAGGTACCTTTGTAGGGGATGCCCAGGTCACACCCCCACGGCAAGACTCGCTTAATGACTCATCGTAAGATCCTGCCTGATCAACTCAACCCTCACCACACACCCAAGACGCAAGCCAAGATCTCCACAATTGTTACCACATTATTGGCACCAAGTTCCTTAACCACTCACAAACAACCCTCCACCAAGCATCACATCACCGATATAATGCATAGTAGAAGCAGTAGCAATTAAGTAAGTGGGCATCTAACCTAGCAGCAGGTGTGCAAGGGTATAGATTGCGAGAAGGTAAAGGCTTACAAGCAATTCTACCATGCAACCTATCACAGATCATTTGCATAAAAGAAAAGCTTTAGCATCTACATTATAGCATGTATAGTAGGGTTCTATGAGGTTGGGTGGGATGTGCACCTGGCAAGTCATCTCCAAGCTCCTCAGTGTAGTCGGGGTCGTGCTCCTCAGTCTATGGCTCCTCCAGGTCTATAAAACGAGACATACATCTGCAATAAGCGACTCCTATAGATAGTCACAAAGAAGTATTGGAAAATCAAAAGATCAAAATGCACTCAAACATAAGTCTATGATGTAGAGGTCATTTTTAGAAAAATTTGGACGCTGGTTTCATATTTTTCTGAGGTCGAATGAATTTTCTAAGTTTAAATCATTTCCTGAAAAAGAAAAAGGATTGGATTAACAAGGGGCTGACACGTGGCGCACGGTGATTGGGCAAGGCAGATCTAGTCACTGACAGGTGGGGCCTGTTAGTGGTCAATGTCAACTTGTCAATGGTCAACGTTGACTAGGCTGGGACTAGGCTTAGGCGGGCTGGGTTAAAGGCCGAGTTGGGCCAGGTTGGGCCGGCCCGGCCTAGACACGTGTCGACCAGTGAGGGCAGCCTTGTGGGGCTAGTGGGCTGCTACTAGGCTTGGGTCCATGGGTCTGGTTAACGGTGGACTACAGTGCGTGGGTCTATGGACTATAGGCTCGGTCCACGGTGGACCGCGTCTGTCTCTCTCTCTCTTTTCCCTTTGGCTCATGATGAACCGAGCGTACGTGGGTCCAGGTGGAGGGGCGTTGTGGCTCCTTCTCTCGTGGCAATGCTCTAGCCGGTGGCGAGCTCTCGTGTCTACGTGCTACGGTGGCTCGACAGGGCTACCAAGGGGGTCTACGGCATCACGTGTCCACGGGGAACTCAACGGTGGGCTAAAGGCGGTGGCTTGGGACTCTAGGCGGCCGACATAGGCATCGTAGCGGCTCGTGGTGGTACAGGTCGACAGTAAGGGTAATCGAGACATCAGCACTGCCCCAACGGAGCTCCCATGACTTCCCGGTGCTTCGACGGACGTAGCTAATGGGCAAGGCTGATCCTAAGGGCTCCAGCTAGTCCAGGCATGGCGGCGACAACGATGGTGGCGATGGCAGGCTATGGCGATGCAGCCACGGCCACAATTGGAGCCAAAGGTGGCTCATTTCCTTCACTTGTGGCCACGGGGAAGACAAATGACTCGATGGTGTTGACCAAAAGACACGACGGAGTCCGCACCGTAGCAAGGTGCGTAGCGGAGCTATGGTGAGCTCATGGCTATAGTGAACTTGGACAAAGTGAGGGCTTTGCACTCAACCATCTACATGGCGAGGTGCGTAGGCTCAAGGTGAAGCTCGATGGCTAGTTCTCATCACGCGAGGTGGCTTTAGTTGGTCAGAAAGGCCTCGGCACGGCGGCGGCACGAGTGCATCGCCGCACCGGCATCGCAAGGTGGCCAGCGCCTCTAGGGCTTGGTAGGCTGGCGTGGCTAGGCTACACGCATCCCATAGCGAGGTAGAGCTCATCACAGTGGTAGTTTTACCTCTATCGTCTTAGATCCACTGAAATGGAGGTTCACCACGGCAGGGTATGGCCGCGATGAGCGAACATGTGCGGATGCACTGGCGTTCTTGAGGCAAGGTGGCTTAGCATCGCTGCATTACGGCTGTTCAGTGAGCGCGTGTGCGTGCGGTGCTAGGTGGTGGTGAAAGGTGGCACCGTTGGCTCTACCAAGGTGAAGAACATGGCAGTGGCCATGGCATTCACACCGGCAAGGGCAGAGCGGGGAACTTGGGGCTCACCGGTGGTGGCGGTGGTGCCAGGCTAGCAGCACGGTGATGAGGCGATGCAGTGATGAGGCGGTGTAGTGTAGGGAGAGACGGTTCACAGGTGTAGTCATTCGGGGCAGCATCCTTCGCTCCGACGACCTTGGTGGTGGTCCAGTGGCTCGGTCCTCCTCCCTCCTACTCATCTCCCCCTCTTCTCCTTCCTTCTCGATCTTTGCTTGGTGGTTGTGTTGCCACCAGTGGCGGTGGGTGGATGGGAGAAGGGCTAGGGCATCGGCTCGGGGCTTTTATAGCCCGAGCTTGATCATGGTGGCGGAGGGCAGCGGGAGCAGGGAAGGGACACATGTAGGGTGATCGGGGGGCTCTATCTAGGGTTCTAGGGAGCGAAGGTGAGCATAGTTGCCTTGGCGCTCCTATTTTTGAACGGCGCCTATCATGGTGGGTATGGTGGTGGTAGAGGGGTGCAGCAGGGCATGGGACATGGCGCTCACATTAGCAGGCAGGCGGCCGCCAGCTGTGGCAGGTGGTGGCAAGGATCGCCGACGTAGTGGCCATCCAGGGCATGTGTGAAGCGGTAGTGGATGAGAACGGCCGTGATGGGCTTTGCCATTCTCGGCTTCACGCCGACTTTGAGCACGGTGAAAAGCAGAGGAGGATGGGGAGGAAGGGGATGACAGGCGGGGTCCACAAGTCAGCGAGCATGGGGAAGGCGATGGCGGTCTTCATCGTGACACGGGGCACGGCGTGGTCCGCTTCTGGGCCAGCTGCAGCCATGTGCGGGTGAGGAGCTAGGCCATGACGGCGTTTAGGCTAACTTGGTTACGCGAGCGCACGCGTGTGGGGCACAAGGAGCTAGGCCATGGAGGCTCAGGTTGGGCCAGCTGTGCTGCTTTCCTCTTCTCCTTTTTCTCCCTTTTTCTTATCCCTTTTCTATTTTCTATTCTACTTTGTAGGCTCCTATGCATGTATAGATGTGTTGCCAACATATATACATACTTGTGGAGTCCACTAGGGGTCATCTAGGGTCTTAGGGTCCAAGTCAAGGTTTGGCAACTCACACATATCAAGTTTATTATAAGGGTTTAGTTGATTTTATTTCATCACATAAAATCAAGACGATGCAACTCATAAGTTGTTTAACATGCAAATGCTCAAACATGCTAGCTTGGGATATACTTGTGCAACTACAAGGGTGGTTTCCTAGTATGCACACTCTCCATGCATGGGTTTTGTTAGAAAATTTTGAAAGTTGGTATTTTTGGTTTTTGGAAAAACCTGGGTTGTTACAAGCAGTTTGCTTGTCTCGATGTTTAGTTTTTCGAACATGTCCTTGTAAAGGATGTTTATGCCACTTCCTCCATCCATAAGGACTTTGCTCATCTTTACGCCTCCCACAACTGTGCTGATCACCAGAAGGAACCAACCAGCCTAGATGACGTGATCAGGGTGGTCATCCCTATTGAAGGTGATCGGGCGCTCTGACCTTCTTAAATAGACAGGAACTGCAGGTGTAGTGGCAAAGATGAGACACCAGATTACCTTTCCACGACGGTGATCCTCATTAGCCTGTGGGCCCCCAAAGATGATCATGACACCCTTGATGTTGTGGTAGCCCCCTCCATCATCTTCAACGGCGTTGCCCTTCCCTTTCTTTGGGCGGCCGCCCTTATTGCCCTTGCCAACTTCAATGATCTCATGTTTGTAAGTATGGTAGTCCTAGGCCAAGAGATTCACCGAGAAACCGTGGTTTTGACACATCTGGTTCATGATCTCATCGAATTTTGCATGGCGTCTACGACTTTGTATGAATTAGTTGCCTTCTTGTTTCTCGGCGTTGGCCCACGAGCTCGCGTTGATGCTTATGATCCTTCTTGGTTAGTGTGGATTGGTCTGTGTCATCAGTGAGTCATGACTTATATTTGCCATTACTGGCATTAAAGCAATCTTTGTCGTCGGCGTGTTCGTGGGCTAAGGCAAGCATGTCATGAAACTGATCTTCCTTCACCCAATGTCCCAAATGAGGCGTTCACTGTTGACGCTGGTGGTGAAGGCGGTGACGATGCTAGTGTTGGGGATGTCCTCAAGCTTATTCTTGCACTATGTGAAATGCTTTATGTAATCATGAAGACTCTCATCGGTCTTGTGTTTACATCCCAGGAGGTCCCACGAGGTGCCGGGCTTAGTATAAGCCCCCTCAAAGTGATTACAGAATGCCTTCTCAAGGTTAGCCCATCACTTGATCGTGCATTCCCGAAGGTTGTTTAGCCAGTTTCTAGCAGAGTCAGTGAGGTAGATTGGAAGTTACTGGATCATGAAAAATGTAGCAAGTGCGGATGTCGCTTACATGGCGAGTTGGTAGTTAACTAGCCAAATCTTCGGGTCTGTCTCACCGTCGTACTTTTCAATGTTGGGAGCATGAAACTTGTGGGGCATGGGAGCTGACCGGATTCGGTATCCAAACACGGGAGGTCCTACCAAGTCACCGGGGTCGCCCCGGCGGTGCGTGGCACCGGCTCGGGTTGGTTCCTGTGATTGCTCCCAAGGTGACGGGTATCGCCCTCACCGTTAGGGCAATAGCTGCTCCCCGAATCATCGTTAGCACCGTCTCCTCATGACTCCCTCCATTTGGAGAGCGCTCTCCACCGCCACCTCATCACCCTCCACCTCCCTGTACGCCACCATCGTCGCCCGGTTGTAGGGCAGGATGTTGGCGGCATCCATGGTTGTGGCGTGCGTGTAAGAAACCAAGTTTTTGTGCAACCAAAAATACGAGTTTTTTAAAATTTTTCCTACAATGTGTGAATCATGTAGTCGACAGGTCAAACCTTAGTCCAACCAAGGAGAGCTTACCGTTAAATTGTTGCATTCATATAAAGTTGATTGTAGGAGTGTGCCTTGTTCTTGAGTTGGTTCTTGTTTGGAGTTTGGAGTGCACATGTCCATAGCAATTCCCCTCAATCCTTTTTGGGATTCCTCTTAAATCCTATTGAATTCATCTCATTTCGCTCTCAAATTCCATCTCAAAATGCCTAAATCATAAATGGAAAACCATTTTCCTCTCTCTTGGGCCAAGCCCCCTCCATTCTTCCCTTCCTTCTTTCAGCCCGGCCTACCCTCCTCCATGCGTAGCAGGCCCATGCGGTCGGTTAGCCTAGCCCATCTTGCCTCTCCCTCTGGCCCATACGAGAGCCGAGGCCCAGCCTACGCAGCCACTCCCCTTTGGCCTGCCTCTTCACCCCGTGGCCCAAATGCCTTCCTCCACCCACAAGCCTACTCGATCACCGCACAGCCCAGAGGCCCAAGCTACCACGCCTCTGTGCCCTGAACCCTTGGATGCAACCTACACCACCACTGCCACTCGCTTGGGGAGCCACTCCCCTATGTTCCCGACACCACCATGTGATTTGCGCTACATGTCCCGCTGCAGACACGACCGGCAAGGACGCCGCTATAAAGCCGTGGACGCCGCTCCCCTTCTCTTCTTCCCACCAGTCGCTGCCACTCTCTTTGTAACATTCCAGGTGTTAGCCACTTGCTAAGCAGTGGGTTTGAGCTCAAACATGACATGTTAAGTGGTAATCAGGAGCTTTAGTTCCTTATCTCAAAAGTGGTGATGACGGTGTTGAGATCAATTTATAGGAATGAGCCCAACTTAGACTTTTAGGAATAAACACAACACTCTTGTGTTTAATGGTAAACCCTTATCAAATGTATACCTGAGTAATGTTGAAGGTGCTTCATTGATATGCCTCACATCAATTTCCACCCACATTGACAATTTGAAAACTTTCATAAAGTTGGAATCAAGAAGTCACATGAAATGACAAGTTATGTCCTTGTTTGAATCACCTTATCCAGTTAATGAGAACATGTGGTGTCAACCAAACATTGTAACCTTGCTCAAACAACTCTAATTAAACTCATGAACAAAAGTTATGAATGGTTCACATTGAGCAAGTGTCAAGAAAATGCTTCAATGGATCAAAAGGATAATTTAAGCTTTATCATGATGCTGTTCTGACCAAAGTAGAACTATAAGTTTTGTACTTGTTTTGGTGTTTGACCTTAAATGAAAGTTGTAGTTTAGTTTGTGTGCTACAAACTTTGTTTGTAGACCATAGGCTGAATCTATGTCTAAGCTTGTCAAGCAGAGGATACAAGTTTGAATCTGCTGCTGTTTTTAGCCCTCGAAAATATTCTAAGTTTGAGATTAGTGGCAATGATAGTTGGCATGTCGCATTCTCGTACTTTCATTAAGCAACTTGACTTGATCCCAAAATAATAGTTGGAGCTAATTCCATGAAGAAGGTCTGGAAAGAAGTTGAATCAAGTTTAATCATGTTTGGACCAAGTAATTCTAGCTCAAGCAGCGCAAGGCTTAACCCTTGTTAAGTCACTAATAGTGTCAACTTTGGGCTTAATTAGCTGCTAATAGAGGACCCTAATGTCCCAATGCCCTTAATGAAAGTTGGAGAGCATCAGGAGTATAGCAAACTTTGTTTAAGGCCCAAGGCCCCGATTGTACTAGAAATGGCCCAAAATTGGATCCCAAGGAGGCCACACCGTCGCCCGCCACGTGATCGACGAAATGCCTCCGTAGCGACCATGCAGGGCAGCGCTCCCCCACCTCCTCTGCCGGTGGTGCCACCTCGATGTGGAGCGCCTGATCCCTCTCTCGGCCTCCCTCACTCGCTCTCTCCCTCTTAGGGGCTCATCCTCACTCTCCCTCGCCTCTTCTCGCTCCCTTCCTCGCTCTGCGCTAGAGCGCGGACGCGCCCGTCATGGCTGGCTCCTGAGCAAAGCTCGCTGCCGCTGCTATGAGCCTCCTCCATCCCAACTGGCCTTGCCTTCGCGTTCCTTGAGCCACCCCATGCGCATCACACCTCTCCTCCTAACGCCTCCACCACCGTGCGTTGCTGTCGCTGGCGCCCACCCGCCCATCGCTGCTAGCACGCGTGGCCCAGCTGCGTTGGGCCACTATGGTGCAAACCATGGCTACCCACGGATGTGTGCGGACCCCTATGTGCTCCCCCACCTCTTCCTCACCGCCGGCCAGCACCCTTGTCGTCGGGATCGCCTCCTCCCCGATCCTCCTCTGCTCCAATTTGTGACAGGGACCTCGCGTAGCAATAAGGAGAAAGGGAGGGTCCTATCTACACAACCCATGACTTATGTGAATAGTGCCTAGAAGGAACTATTTGCTGGAATCCATTTTAGTTGAAAGTTTAAGGCCCTCAGTGCAAATACATTTTTCTTTATCTTTTTCTTTATGCATTTAATCGGCTGAAACTTTGAAAATACATAGTAAATCGTAGAAAAATCGTAAAATAGCAAATGAAGATGTTTTAGAATCCATGTGAGTAGATCTATGCAATAGAGTCATAATATGACATGTTTTATTAGAAAGTTTTTGCTGAAGAATTGAATCTATGGTTTTAGGGTTTTCTAGGAATAAATTTATATCTTGAGTTGTGATGCTTCAATTGCTGTGAAATTTTTATGGTAGGCTACTGATGGTATATGTGTGCTGTGGTAAAAATTTCAGGTTCATTGGATGTAGTATGATTGATTTATTGATTTAACTTGTTTAGTACTTGATAAATGGTTTTAAATAAGTTATAATTTTTATGAAGGTGTAAAAATGGAAAATGTTGTTCATCTACCTTTGTATGATGTTGTGGTACCATAATAACATATAATATGGCCATGTGTTTGCAAAAAATAGTATGTTTTAGATTTATCTTGTCGTTGCATGTTTAATTGTGATTAAAACTTGATTTGCTTGCCATAATTAAATTATACAACTTGAGCATGTCATCTTCTAATAGTAGCTATGTTTTGTAATCATATTTCTCTCATAAAAATCTAAGCTCCAAACTATATGTTTGCAACACCACCTAAAAATAATATATAGGTTTTAATATATAAAAGCTAATGAAAGCTTAGTGGCAAATAAACATAGGAATGTTCTTGTGATGCTTTTGTTGCATGTTGGTATAAGCTAAATGTGGTGTGGTCATGTTCATAATGGTGGGAGGTGTGTAAATAGCTTATGAGTATACTCTCTTTAAATAAAACTAGCAATGCATACTTTGTTTGCGTGATGAACACCACCATGTGAACCCTATTTATATAAGAATGTATTAGGGTACTGTCCCTATTAACCATGACTAATTTTGAGTAACTACTTTAATGGTAGTGGTGAGCTAAGTGTTTGAGTTAAGCATATGTGACCTTGTTAGTAGAATCAAGTGATGAACCACTTTGCGTGTGTGCTGAAAATGTCTGTATGTATAGTTTCTGTGGTGGTGAAATTTTTGTGATGCAAATGATGTTTTCTATGAATGTGGTGAATACCAAAGTTGTATATCATTTTTGAATCTTGCTTGTCCTAAAATTTCATGATTTTAGGCCTGCTGGTTTAGGAGTTATAGATTTTAGAAGTTTCTTGTCAGGTTTTGCATGTCCTCTGAACAGATCTGAATGATTGTATTGTTTGGCTTATTTAAATTTGGAATCATGTACTAGTGATAATATAATAGTTGTAGTGATTTTTCTAAGATTTCCAAAATGTCTAAGGGCACCACTTTTGCTGGCCTAGAACTCCGGTTATAGCTTTTCAAAGTCGAATGGAAGGTTCTGTGCAAATCTAGACATAGATGTCTTTATTGTGTTGTTTGACCTTATTATCTGTAGAATCATCTTAACATGATAATAAGAAAGTTATAGATAAGTTAATAATATTTCCATAAAATTAAGAATCATGTTGGCAAGATGTCTAGAACTTCAGATATACATTTCTGAAGTTCATATCAATTTTCTATCCTAGTTTATGCAGATCTGCTTGTTAGTGTTTTTCAACCTTGTTAAACTTTGAATCAGCTCTAGGTGTAAAAAACAAAGTTGTAGACAACTTCTTGAGCTTTTCAAAAAGTCTAGGATCACCTTTGTTTGATACCTATAACTCTAGTTATGGTTGAAAAAGTGCCTTGTGTGTTGCTGTCCAGATTCTGGGCATGTGCTAAGGTAATTGTTTTAGCTTGCTCTTGTTTTGGCTAAACATGTTTAGTTAATTCTTGATTGATGAATGCTTGTAATAGCTAAACTTAAGTTAACTTGTGTGCCATGCTTAATGTGCTTGCTAGCTTTCTATAATAGATTGTGTGATGTTTAGTTAAACAACTCTAGGTGCTATGCCTTCTTGTGTAACCTTGAGCTTGTTTTGAATGCTTTTATGTGATGCATCCCTTGTGGCCATTCTTTGCATTCATATCTCTACATTGTGTGTCTCATTTAGGTACGCTAGATGAACCACGCGAAGGGTAAAAGGACATTATGTTGGAGTCGAACCAGAAGACGGTGTTGGTGGATAAGTCCCAAAGATGGTGTGTTGGTGGACGGATCTAGAAGATGGAAGGACCCCGAGAGTTCAAGCCTAAACTAGAGATGCTCACCAAGCGAGTGTCATCTAACAAACACTGACCTAGTGTTGGATCTTAGGCAAGCTCTGGAGCATTCTAAGTCTCTGACCCTCTCTTTTTACAAATGCACATAAGTATAACTTTTGTATGCTGCATTAGGTGTGAGGAGTTGAATGAAACCGTTGGTGCATATTTCCTACCTTGTCCACTATATGTAAATACCTAAACCCTTACTAGTATGAGTATGACGTTCTATGATTAGCCAAGCTTAGACCGGTAGAAGTGGGTGATTTCCTATCACCTGCAATATAGGTGGATACCTAGTCATGGCTGGCTATATTTGCTATCTTGGAAAATAACCATGTGGTGATGAATAAATGGAGACCGGACGGGATCTAGTAATTGAGAGGTAGCAAGACATGGAGGTCTTGGGTGCATGTTTTATCCCATCTGTGTCGGTTAAGGACCACGTCGTTATTGGTCCTCGGTCATTTTGAACACAACCTATCACTTAGCTAGCCGGATAACTTGTTCCGGCCGCAAAGCCGAGTAGCTCAACTCAGGACGGGAGTCGTTTTGTCGAAGGGTGCACACTAGAGGTAGTAAGGATGTGTGGGGACATGGATATGAGACCAAGGGCAAGCAAGGCCTGAGCATCCTAGTAGCTAGTTGGTCCCTAAGTGTGCGACGCTGATCGAACCCGCGAAGTTGAGTCCTGAGTTGTACCAAAGGTGACCCGACGTAACCCCGATGGGGAAAGTGTGGGTTTGTGTTAGGATTTTTGCCCAGCTGGTTGCAATCGATTTGAACCACCATCTCTCCTAGATACCAAGAAACTTGACCAGGCTTTGTTCATTCATAGTAACACTTGATGGAACATGATGGTTATGATGATTATATGATAAACCAGATATGGTTACTAATGTGATGCTTATTATCAAGTGATTGCTATAGAATAAGTGCAAATCTAGCTATAACGAGCTTCACTGAACTTGATGCTAAAGATTGACTAAAATGTTGAAAGTAAGGACTCATGATAGTAATGCTCTTTTTGTAAAGTTATGCTATTCAACTAGCTCCACGAAATAAGCCTTGCATATCCTTGAGTCTTTTTATTTCTCTCCTATCGGGTAAGTCTAGATGAGTATATTCAAGTACTTAGGGTTTATCCCACCATGTTGCAGGTGAAGTTCTTGGCCTGCAGAAGATGGTGGCTAACCGTCAATGGGCTCAACGACTCTATATTTATTTCTCGTCTATATGCTATTGTTGGAGGATGTTACTTATGCTAGTAGTGTATTTCAAACTTATGTTATTATAACCATTTTAAAGCTATGTTGTTTTAGCTATCATATTTGTAAACTTGGCAACATATTATTATTTGTGAACTCAATTGTAAACATTATTTCTGTTGCAACTCCGTGTATGTGATGTGTATTTGCTTAATCTATTACGGTCTTGGTTGTGATGTGGATTTACCGAGGTCCTTCGTGACACTTGGTGGACTACCGGGTATATATAAGTGAAAGTATGTGCACGTCAACATGTTAAATGGGGACAGCCGTACTTGATCTTGTATAAATTGGGCGGTTCTGTCACAGCTGGCATCGGAGCAAGATTAAGCATAATACTGCATGTACCTAGTTTTAAAAACAAAGTTTTGGTTTTAAAAGTCTATTTGGACTAAAACTTTAGCTACAGGCAAATTTGTTAAAACTAATTTGCAAAACTATGCTAGCGACAACCTCCAGTTAAGCCCAATTAAGGACTACTAGGTGGCTTCAAGTACACTGATACTAACTATGGGGGGATTTACTTTATTGCAATTTTTATTTCGTCGTCCATACAGCGTGCTATTGTATGGATGCCATTCACTTGAATGGTAATGTATGGATCAATATACCCCTACGCTCAGGTAAGCATGTAAGTGACCGCCATATAGTTTAATGGTGGAGGAAAAATCTTCTGTATTTACATTCTAGTGTAGCTAAGCTCTTTAGTGTAATTAGTTTGAGAGCTAGCTGGTTTGTCAAGTAGTTTGGTTAGCGAGGCTATTTAGTTTAGTTTCTGAGAGCTCACTAATTTAGCAATTAGTGACTTAGCCCTTGCTTGATATAGAGATCATAGATAACTTTACTTTTGATATATATGTATGTGGGGTTGGGCTGAAATAGAATCTTCTACATGTATGCTAATCACGAATGTGTAGATTGAATGTAGCTGACGACTAGCTATATATCAAGAGAATGCATGTTATGCCATCGACATAGAACGTGATTGCCACCTTAGGCTGGCAATTTTGGGAGGACGAATAGGATGAGCATGCATCATAATGATTGTTGCTTCATGCATAAGTATGCTCCCCTCACCTTTGTTTTAATAATAAGTAACTTGTTGCAACTTGTGATCAAGGTGATGTGCTAGCTTCCTTGTAAAAGAAAATTAGAGAGATATGCCTTGACCTATGTTGTTTGAATAGCCTTGTTAGGATATGCTATGTAATGTCACCTTGCTTGTGTGAAGAAATGGTGTTAGATTTGTAAAATGCACACATGAGCTAAGAACATCCAAATTGGGTGAAACCAATTTTGATAAGTTTTGTTTTAAAGTGCTCTACAGAGTGAAATCATAAAACTTGTTGTTTGTCCATGTTTCATATGCATTATCTTTTTTTGTTGATATGTGCTCTTTAAACTTGAAAAATGTGAACTTGGAGCTAGGAATGTTCAAAAAAATTATGGTTTTAGTTTAGTTAGCTTTGTTAGGTTGTGCATGATTGAAAACTAGTTTGCTAAATGTAAGTAAAACTTGTTTTGAAGAGATATACGCCTACTCAGTAAAAGTAAATAAAACATAACAATACCTTGTCACCATGTTTCGCATATTTATGTGTAGTGGCGCTGTTGTAGATGACTGCTTGTTACGTGTGAGCTTTGTTCTTAGTAATAGTTGCTTAAGCTAATTTGATTGAGTTTCGCAAATACTTGCTTAAGACCATGATGTATGTGTGAATGTGTTGTGATCTAGGTGGTACCATAGTTGTCAACCATTTTGTCCTCGGTAAGCATATGAGTGTGAACAGCCTTATCCTGGAACAACACTCAAGTTATGTTAATCTCATGCACTGCTAAATTTTGACCCTATTTCAATGCCCAAAAAGTGTTGCAATAGGCCTGAAATAGTTGCAATATCAGAAATAGCAACACTTTTTTTCATTGGGAGGCGTTGCAGGCGCTTGCGTGGGTAAAGCTGGACAACGCTTTTCTGCTTAGCGTTGAAAATGCGTTTTGGATTTGCAACACCTAGACATTGCAATATAAGGTTTTGCTACAGTTGTAGGTGTGGCAACAGCAACTAATGCAACGCCTTAGGCATTGCTGGAACTTACAATGGCAACTTGCCCATGTCGTAGCAAATGGTGCACTAGCAACGACGAACATGTGTTGCAACATAATGTATTGCCACGAATAACGGGTGTGGCAACAAGGATTATGTCGCAACACCAAAAAGTGGTGGCAACATGTGCAACTGCCATGCCCATGGTTTGGTTGCTATAAGGTGCAGCCTCTATTGCATCGCATAACATGTGTGGCAACAAGACATATGTGGCAACACCAAGAAGTGACAGCAACATGTGCAATTGCCACGCCCAATGTTTGGTTGCTATAAGGTGCAACCTATATTGCATCACATAACGAGTGTGGCAACCAGACCTATGAGGCAACACAAGAAGTGGTGGCAATATGTGCAATTGCCACATTCGCATTGTCGTTGCTATAAGGTGCAGCCTCTATTGCTACGCGGATTGTTCATTGCTATAGGATATATTGCCACAGAAAATGTGGTTGCCAATAACCACTTTTACAACGCTTTTGGATTAGTGCCATTGGACAATATTACAACGCTATTAATTAATTCGAAACTCAGTAGACGTCAACAAACCATTTGAATAAAGCCATTAAACCAAATGTGTAAACTTGTTTAGTTTCTTCACATCTAGAATTAAATGATCCAAATTCAAACTCAGGCTACACACACGTTATTGAAATAAAGATATCCAACACATTTGTTCCTAAGCCAAAACATATAAGATGCCTAGACACCGTGCGCTCCACTCAAACTCTAGCTTCATCATTTGCGTTTTGCGTAGCCTAAACCTGGATACTCCCTGTTGCCTCAATCAGCGTAGAACCGTAGTCTACACCTGACACTCCCCGCTGCCTCACTTGCATAGCCTACACCTAGACGCAAATATCAATAGACTTAATTAGCAAAAGATGCAAGGCTACAAATTTTAAGCTACTCAAAGTCAGCATTTGAGTAGCTAAAAGTTCGATATTAAAGTACAGAGCTGGCAGTAGTGAACGACATGTTCTAGTCAATACATAGTCGAACCAATAGCTGAAGCCTATTAAGGATGAAATGGACATATAAAGCACCTGGTAGTATTATTATTATTATATATATTGATGCAAAGCATATCTCTGTATGCATGATTCAGAACCTACTGAGCTTAGTGATTGTATGAGTTGCATTATATCGATGAGAGGCCAGTAATTTACAGGTCATAGTAGTATGAGCTGCATTATATCGATGAGAGGCCAGTAATTTTAACTTTGAATCTCAGCCATGTTACTTTATACGGGCAAATTTATAGATCATAGTAGTATGAGTTGCATTATATTGATGGGAACTGATAATTATAAACCAAGATATTTGCATGTTCCCATTCAGTGGAAGTCCAGTATTGTGTCTTGTGAAGATATGGAGAAATTATTCCCATACATGAGGGATTAAAATTCTCATAATTAATACAGCGGCTGTAGCTTCGGCTGCAGGCCTCCTCAGCGGGCACTGTAGCAGCAGAAGAAGAAGAAGAAGAAGAAGAAGGCTGCTGCAGCCGCTGTTTAGCCACAGCCAATGTTAGAGATTAATCTTGTCATTAGAGCATTGCATGTTTACGTTGTCAGTTGCATTTAGAAAATAATTGTCTGTGTGTAGTTCTCTGCATGTTTACATAGGAGTATACACGTTTGGTGAGAAGCCATGCCATGTGAAGTGGCAGTGCATGCTCGTGATAATTGTTGTAACATGTTTAGGCTGCACGAGAGATTAATTAGGAACTAGCCATGCATAGGATTCTATTCTGGGTCAAAGCCACGAAGTGTTTTCATGGCGGAAGAATAGGACGGCGTCCAGGGACTGGGCACTTGCATGCTGCTAGCATGTTTCCACGGTTGCACGTTGCGAGATGCAGCGTGAGTCTCGGCTGAGTGATTTTGACTGGCCGTCTATTTCATGCATGTACTTGAGTTTATATATGAATGAAAAGCGACGCGAGTTGTGTGGCTTGCGTAAACAAAAGAAAACTGCTAGCTTGTGCCATTCTGTACGTGTGCGTGTATCTACCAAAGAGAGCAGGCGAGTGTTTGCGATAAACACTTGCTGGTGAGGGAGAGATTCCCAACATCAGTGAGGGAGAGAATTCCAACAATTGGTACCAGAGCCGGTTTTTCAACGAAGACGATGCCGCGCGACGATTCTTCATCGGGCAAAGCCATTGTGAGTGGTGGTTTCGGCGACACGACGACAACGACCGCGGCGACGGGGAGGCTCCCATTCCCGATGCTGACCAGGACGAACTACGCGTCGTGGGCGCTGAGGATGAAGTACATCTTGCGCACCAATGGTGCGTGGGGTGCTGTTGATGCTAATAAGAAGGCATCCGGCAGTACCGTCGATGAGAGCAAGGACTGCCTAGCCTTGTCGATCATCTCACAGTCGATCGACGACGAGACGCTTCTATGAGTTGCTGAGAAGGAGACTGCCGCTGATGTATGGGTGGCTTTGCGCTCCATGCATGTGGGCAGCGAGCGCGTCCGGGAGGCAAGAATTCAGTCCTTGCGGTCTGATTTTGATAACCTTAAGATGGGTGATGCAGAGTCCGTGGATGATTTCGCGTTGAAATTCACGGCGCTAGTTGGGCGCATTCGTGAACTTGGTGACGCGATGGACGAGAAGTACGTCGTGAAGAAGCTGCTGCGAGCCGTCTCCACCAAGTTCATCAACGTCGCTTCATCATTGATGCTTTTTAGCGACATTAACAAAATGGCCATGGAGGAGGCCATTGGGTCGCTGAAGGCGCATGAAGAGCTGCTGAAGGGACGAGAGGTCCAAAGGGAAGAACAACAGCTTCTCATGGCAAGAGCACGTGACTCGTCTGGAAGTCGTGGTCATGTCCGTGACGAGCAGAAGGACAAGAGCAAGGTAAAATGCTACAACTGCCAACAGTTTGGACATTTTGCTTGGGAATGTCCTGAGAAGAAAAAGAAAGATGAGACTGCACTCCTTGCCGCAGCATCAAGTGACTATGAGCCAGCTCTCCTGTGAATGGCAATGCCAAGATTAGGGGGGTAATTGTTAGAGATTAATCTTGTCATTAGAGCATTGCATGTTTACGTTGTCAGTTGCATTTAGAAAATAATTGTCTGTGTGTAGTTCTCTGCATGTTTACATAGGAGTATACACGTTTGGTGAGAAGCCATGCCATGTGAAGTGGCAGTGCATGCTCGTGATAATTGTTGTAACATGTTTAGGCTGCACGAGAGATTAATTAGGAACTAGCCATGCATAGGATTCTATGCAGGTCAAAGCCACGAAGTGTTTTCATGGCGGAAGAATAGGGGCCGGCGTCCAGGACTGGGCACTTGCATGCTGCTAGCATGTTTTCGGTTGTTGCGTTTGCGAGATGCAGCGTGAGTCTCGGCTGAGTGATTTTGGCTGGCCGTTTATTTCATGCATGTACTTGAGTTTATATATGAATGAAAAGCGACCGGAGTTGTGTGGCTTGCGTCAACAAAAGAAAACTGCTAGCTTGTGCCATTCTGTACGTGTGCGTGTATCTACCAAAGAGAGCAGGCGAGTGTTTGCGATAAACACTTGCTGGTGAGGGAGAGATTCCCAACGTCAGTGAGGGAGAGAATTCCAACAGCCAAATAGTCCCGTCTTAATAATGTTGCTGCTTGCTAGTCAGTTTCCAAATCAACAAAACCCTATCTCCCTGCAGAGATTAACCTTCATGAGTAATCTCTGTAGTTACTAGTTGATATCATCCACAATAAATAAATAGCAAAGATATAAACAAGAGATAAAGTACATGCTAGTTTAGATTTCCTCAATAAGAGCTTGTCACTTTCTATTTATCATGAATCTAGTGCTTAAAGCATTAGAACCATCCAACAGTGTCTCCCATCTTAGTGCAGGTCAGATGAAATATGCCAAAATTTAAGCACATAATAACAAGCAGGTACACCTAAACAGGTTTTGTGCGCATGCATGCATTGCCAGAAGAGCTTGAATGGATCTGGAACTGTCTGGAATAGGTTCCCTTCAAAGCAAGGCTGCAAAATTAATTGACAAAATAAAAGTATATTCAGCATAAAGCATATGTATAACAATTTGACTAATGTTGTCAAAATGATTAGAAACAAAGCCAATAGCTTCAGCTTTATATGGAAAACTGCAGCAAGTGGCTACATCTGACAGGTGCTCACTACCAAGAATCCGAAATGGGGGTATGACTGCAAGCGTGGATGCTGGCAGGTTCAGTGTTAGCAGGTAGCACAAGCACCATGTCATGAGTAACTCCAACTGATCAGTGATGATTTTCATGCTGTTCAGTGTTGAAAACACTACTATACCTATGTCATGATGTTGTTAGTACTTTTTTCAGGGCTACAACAGACACAGGAAAGCGCCAGGATGCTTTCTTCAGGACTCGTAATTGTGTTCTTAAGCATACATATGGGGTTTCTTCAGGAGTCGCAATTGTGTTCTTAAGCATATATATGGGGTTTATTCCATCTTGGAAGCAGGCGCATCATCAGTCATTATGCCTTTTTTGCTCATTCCAAACTGTGCTTTCCAGATTTATATTGGAGCTTCAAATAGTAGCCTGAAAGCATTAACAGCAGCGCAAAGCAGAAACAATCTTGATTAAAGGTCGTCGAATCATGGTTTCTCCTAGTGTCTCCTAGCATTAGTTACATGGTAGGATCCTAGGTGGCAACATTATGCGACAAACATATCAGGAAGACATTTCAAGTAAACAAAGTCGAGTTATATGCCTTGATGGTTGAGAAGCATTGGGGACGAAACAACACAATGCCAGTGGCCAGCCTGATGCCAATTTCAAGCGACTCTAAGCTGGGCACAACCAAAATTGATAGAGATTGGTAATAAGGTACTGGGGATACATCACTAAACTAGCCAAGAATAGTCATTTAACCATTCAGAACTTTAGATGCCTACAACTTATGAGTAGTATTCCCATTATATAGATGGTTCTGATTGGATTACACAGATAAAAAGAAGAAATGTAGAATAAAACTTATTAACAGAACCATGAATCCAAGAACAGTAGGATTTACATACTAGCAAAATCAAACCATTTAAAACTCAGATAGATATCCACTCATGACAACCGTGAAAATGGAAATAGCATCTGACTGTTTTAATGTAGCAGAAAGGAATTCTTACCAAAATAATCGATGCATCTAAGAGGAGCAGATGAATTGTAGTTTCATGCATGTTTGCTGGCTTGCTGCAAGTCAGACAGGTAATCAATACTCTCTGCCCCCTTAATTTAATCTCTCCTTTTGAGAGTTTTTAAGTATTTAGAAGCACTATGAGGTAGAACTATGTCACTTCCCCTAAAAAAAAGAACTATGTCACTTTATCAGCACTGTGAAATGTCTTTTTCTTAATATATGAAATGTGGTGAAAGTGCTATAAGCAGCGCTGCAAAACCTCACAGTTTTGTTAATGACTACATGCACCTGGGTACTTGTTACTTGTTAAAGAAACACTGTTGTACAGTCAAATTTGTTTTAAGACACTGAAATTCACATAACTGAAACCTGAGTTTCCAAAGAAATTGTAAATTGTTTCATCTCCCTACAACTACATACATTTGTTAAATCATGTTTTCTTGTTCGGACTTATTTTCAGAATATGAAATTACTCGACGTTTTTCTTAGTAAGTGCAACATGTAAGTATTACTATTTTTTGCACTTCATGAACTGACAATTATGTTCTTGGAAAGCAAGGATTAATGGGAGAAGCAGTGACTGGATGGCTTTGGACATGAGAATAATGCAACATCCTTGCTTGTGTGGTTTACCGTTCTATCTTTGAAATCTTATAGAAGAGAAAAAAATGGCAACATGGCTGTATTTGACTATTTGTATCAGAAATATTTTTTTTGTTGACAAACTACATAATTTTTAGTTCGCTATAAATTGGAGGGTCGTACTGTTTGACTATTTGTATCAGAAATATTTTTTGTTGTCAAACTACATAATTTTTAGTTCGCTATAAATTGGAGGGTCGTACTGTTTCAGATACGATGATTTGAGATTCAGCTTGCTTCTCTTGTACATATATGGCTTTAGAGAACTTATGGTTGTGTGCCTGTCTCCAATCAATGATCACGGAGGCTACATGTTGCCCTTTGGTTGTTTGGTTTGTGTCTCTCAAATGCTGCCATGAAAAACAATTCTTAGCTGCCGTTGCAACGTATGGACACAAACCAGTATATATATATATATATATATATATATATATATATATATATATATATATATATATATATATATGACCTGGTAGTTGCTTTGAACTAATTTAAATTTTGTGATTATGTTTGCTCCCAAAAATTTGGGTAAATACGTACTAGTATACTTAAGGAGGCAATTATTAGGCTGAGAATAAGAATACCCCAGTATGCTAATAACATGAATTAAATTATAATTACATAAGTTTGCAGCATGGGAGACCATATGTCCACGAGTTTGTCAGGCAAGATAATCAGGGTGCAAGCATTGTCAATGCAGACCGCAAATATCAATTGATTGGATTAGGAAAAGATGCAAATATCAGTAGCCGATCATATCAACAACTGAGACATGATCAAATTAAAGTAGCTATAGCTGGCATGGTGATGCACTTGCTCACCGCGCACACGTCGTCAAAAGCTAGTAGCGGCAAGGCCGAGGCACTTTCCCTTGTCTCACCGGAGGATCGAGGAGCCTCCTGATCTCTTGATCGATCCATAGGCGGGCTATGTGCTGTCACGCTGTTTCCACGACGATAGGATGTCGGGAGTTGGTGGGCGACAACAGTTCACTAAGAGCCGCCGGTTGAGGTGATTCGATTGCAGGCCTAGGCCCTTTTGCTATACCTAAAGCCCACGAAATGTAGGTGTTTGCTACAACAGCATATTGCAACGACACTAGGATTTTATAGCAACCAAACCGACATGTGGCAATAGCAACGTACTATTGCATCGCTTTAGGTATTTAGTTGCAATAAACAGCTACTTATTGCAATTGTCGTGAGAAATATTACAACCAACAAAAACTATGGCAATAGCAACAAACTATTACATCGCCTTAGAAATTTAGTTGCAATAAACAATTACCTATTGCAATGGTCGTGAGAAATATTACAACCAACAAAAACTGTGGCAATAGCAACACACTATTACATCACCTTAGAAATTTAGTTGCAATACACAGTCTACCTATTGCAATGGTCGTGAGAAATATTATAACCCAACAACACTGTGGCAATAATTTTAAGCAATAGCAATGCTGTTCTATTTGGTTGCAAGAGCACCAGACAGTTGCAACGCCAATCAATACTAATGCAACTAAATGTCATCATGCCAATATTATTAACCAATAGCAACACTTTTTAAAAAATGGTTGCTATAAGTCTTACCTCTTGCAACACCGAACGTAAAAATTGCAATGCACTATTTTTGTGGCAACACAGTCCCCTTATTGCCACCTTTTTGGACAAATGTTGCAAAACACACCCCCTATTATAACACAATTTGTGGTGATGCAAATGGCGTCAAGTGGCAGTAGGGTCAAAATCTAGTAGTGTTAGAGATGGGTGATGGTGTACATTGAATTAACTGGTTGATTGGATGTATTAAATTAGCTTAGTGCATGTTGCGTTTCTTCCGGTGCTCTGATATTACTGTAGGCGGGTACCAATGCCTTCACCTTTCTTTCCTCCGGGGTCAGGGAAACAAGGCCAGGACTCAAAGGAGGTTGTGCCAAAACTTGCGGAGACAAGATAAGGGATAAGGGGCTGCCTCTTAGAATTCTAGAAAAAATTGGAGAACATGACGAGATGTGCCTCCAAGGATAAGGGAGATAAGAGCTCAAAAGATTGGGAGGGGCTAACGAAAGGGCTAAAAGCGCTCTCATCGGACTTCCTACCGTAGCACACCTAACACATGGGCGTCCATATCGAAAACTAACATTCCTCACTTGGGTGACCTACAGCTGCCAACCCTAGTTGATTAATGACACTAACCGGCTCCCCCAAAACTTCCCCTTTTTCCTAAAACAAGGACTCTCTAACATGTTTTTCTCTTAAATTAGAGCGTTTAGGAGAGGAGGCTAGATAATCTTGAGAAAAGAGTTATAACAACTTTGGGTTTCAACCTATAGCATAGAATAACATTTTTTGGAGTTAAGGACTTAAGTATATAGCGAGTGAGTTGGACGATGCCTTTGCATAAGGAGTGTGTGTGTAAGCCAATCAACTGCTCCGATACCCGAATGTCGCTCCCCAATACCTGTTCTATCAAGAACCGATATTGAAGTCGACAGGGGTTGTCGAATAGCAACATCGAGGTCCCCAGGAGCACACGTAGCAACTCCTCTTCAGGATCTTTGCATTGGGTTACACACACATACCTGTTGCGAAGCATAACGAGCAACCACTCACAAATACAATATAGTAATTAACCGCGAAATGCAGTCAAAGTATTATCGGAAACATAATATACATGAGAATGAAAGGTTACCACCGAAACTAACAATCTAATTAGACTCATCTCTACTCTAGGCTGCACTCTGATCGCTCGTCGACACGTCGGGATTATGCAATTCATCTTGGGGAACGCCCAACCCAGGGTCTACTAACTTGCATTACCGGAGTTAATCTCGGGGTAATGTCTTGACTACGAGTAGAACAACTTAACGGCTGCACCATAGGTATATTGCGTACTCACAGGACTTAATTCCAATATATAGTATTTGGTGGATGCACAGGATAGTTATAGGGTATTTGTATGAGTGCGGAAAGCAATGATGTTCGTTCAGAGTATGACATGCTATGCTCGACATAGAAGTAAAAGTGTCATCATACATCCAAAGTGCTCATAATCCATCATCAATGCTACCATGGGTATAGAAAGTAAGAACAACCGAATGATTCCGTCCTGAGAGACTCCAGGCTTTCAAGACTCTACAGAGGTGTACAACTATATCCACATGGAAGGATGGGATGAACCTCCATACCCCTACGCGAGAGTAAGGGTTGCCTCACGCCTTCCAACCTTTCCCTAATTTGGCCCGAGTGTCCTATGAAAGGTTCGAGCGGGTTCCCAGTCAATGTCCCTGATATTCCTGACCGACGTCACCCCCCTTGCTAGTTTCATGGATAAACAGGTCGCAACTAGTTACTTGGCTTATCGACCCCATCCACGACATGTGGTCTATTCGGGTGGTTACTTGGACTTACGTATCCCAATACACGGTCCTTACTGCTCTATGAGCTATGTCGTCTGAGATCCCACACTCATGATGACCTAACCCTTGCATGAGCAAGATATCCAAGTGATCATCAAGATTACCATCTTAGGATCCTTAGTCCTCAGCCATATTAGTTAAGTAAGTCAAGTTGTACCCTCCTTTGTTTTAGTAGTTAATTATCCAGGTGTAGCATCCTACACGCGCGAGTATGAGTACCTTCTCATGCTCAACTTCTACCATTGCCCCAACAATTAAGCAATAAGCCTTAAGCGTCCCACTCCCATTGTTTAGGTAAGAGGCTTCTATAGAATATTAGACTACTCTAGGTGTAGTGTAAGAGTGATCCTTATCCAAGTCTACATGCAATGCATGACTCATAATACAACTCGATATAGGGTTTATAATAGTGGGGTGCCTGCCTGATAGTGCTGCCGATCTTGACGACTCCATGCTAATGGCGACTCACACACGATCCTCACAAAATGAGACATCCTAGCCGAAAAGGAGAGGTTCCAAGGATTGGAGTCGATCGCACGATAGAGTGGGGAATCTAGAAGTTTTACTTGGGTTTTGGGGGAGACATGCACTGTAGCTCTACTACTGTATTGGGCAAGACTAAGCTCTCTTGGTTGAAGGTTAGTTGCTCGGGTAGGTTCCTTCTCCCTGTGACTGGTGGACGCTCCGTCCTAACACAGAAACTCTATTGTACTAGATACCAAGATGGGTTGTAATTGATCTAGCTCTATATTGGTTGACGGATGCTCCGTGGAGATCACAGAGACTCCGGTAGGTTCAAGACTTAGGCACTTCTAAGGTTCTCTACCCACATCGGATGGCCTGGTCTATCAATAGATGCTCCGATATGAACTGGGTGCTCTCGAGTTGCTGGGTTATTGTCCTCTATAATTCAACGGACACTCCGCGTGGTATTGCGAACACTTCGGTAGTCGAAGCTGACTACGGGTAAGGCTTTCTAGTAGTTATTGGGATTCTAACGGACACTCCATCGGGTTGACGGATACTCCGCCGATCAGGTGACAGAACCGATGCTTTTAGGTGATCCTAAGGTTGAAGCATAGATTTGTGGAGTTGTGCATCTTGCATGTGCCGAACATTCCTATGATGGTTTAGGTGGCTCACTAGGCTCACTATGGCTAGGTTGTAAGCTAGTTTCACTAAGTGTGGCTATGGCTTTAGGAATCGAATCAAAACTCATGAGATAAGGGATGAACCTTAAGATTGAGATGAAGATCCTTAGCTATGAGATTGGGAGCTTCCATAGCACTGGGTTGAAGATCCAAGCTTTGCTCTTCATCTCTTCTCCAACCAAGGGTTCGGTCTCTTATGGGATATTGCTTGCAATGTACCAAAGATGAGTCAAGGATCAATCTTAGTGATGCTTGAGCTGAATGAGAACTCCCTGAACTTACTTGCAAATGGTAGGGTCTTCAACGGCAAGGAATCCTTCCATCCTTCTTCAATCTCCCATCCAATACCTTCTCCGTCTAGCTCTAGGGTTCGTCTTGTTCTTGGGGTGTAGAGAAAGAGGAGGAGTAACAATGAATGGATGAGGGAGAGAGGGAGACTTCAGCTGAGAAATATCTCTTCCCATTTCGTGCTGACTTGTGGGTTCCACCCACTTAAGTGATATACCACTTATTTCCCATTTTCTGCTGCTGCTCTGAGTTTATCGGATGATCTGTCAATACAGCGGGTTGTCCGTTAGTCTGTCTTATGCTGAATCGGTTAAGTCATCGAACCGTCGATGCTGATGGTCAGTGATATGATGCGAGGTCCCGATCTTCACGACGTAGGATCAATCACCAGATAACTAGCTGAAGAACAACCGGATAACTTGCTGTATGCAGTGATAACTAGTGCAACCTGGCAAATAAAACTCGAAGCCAACCACCGTCTTTAACCGACAACCTAAATCAAGGATTCGCCCAACCACACTCTCAAGAAACCAACCAACACAACCTACAATCAATCAAGGTAAACCTCGAAGGGAGTAGGAGCACCAATTAGGAGCGGATGAAGCTACCCGCTTCTATAAATCCCGCGAAGGAAATCACAAGAGCAAAGGGGTAGAGATCACTCTCAATATTTGTTAGCACACAGCTAAACAAAAGGGGGGGGGGGTTTTGTATTTCGATTATCCAAAAGTCTTCATTGACCTCCATAGCCTTCAGGAATAAAAAGTTATGATATTTTCTTCTTGATAGTTCTGTCAGTTTCAAGAGGTCTGACCAGTATGTACTAAGCTGGTCGGATTTCATTAGTTAGAAGTCCAAACTGGTCGGCATTAGCATCATTGGAAAGTAGACTCGACAAGCTTTCCAAAATGTGCTCATTCACCTTCACAGCCTCTGGAAATCAAAAGTTATGAATATTTCTTTACGACTGTTCTGCAGGACTGGTCTGGTTCGAGTGTGGTTCTTCTCTGTGGTCATCACCTTGTGTGCTCTTGCCATTCTCTTTAGTGACCCTGAGCAACAACAACATGCACGACTTAGGCAGTATATAATTCTCATTAATATTAAATTGAACTTCATAAAGTAGCGCGTTCACCTCTTGTTGTAGCTTCTTTGCTTGACTACGTGTAATTGGGCCACCAAAGGCTTGGGCTGGTGTCGAGGTAGGTGATACTTGAGTTGGTGTTACTTGAATTGGAGGTTGTAACATGTTGTTTGATGACATGGTCATATCATCCTCCCCCTCTTGAAAAGGAGTCGTCCTCGACTCTAAAGTGTCTTCTCTTATGAATGGCGATAAGTCAGCAACATTGAAGGTCATACTCACACCATATCTTGCTGGAAGATCTATCTTGTATGCACTATCATTGATCTTTGCAAGAACACGGAATGGTCCATCTCCTTGAGGCAACAATTTGGATTTGCGCTTATCAGGGAAGCGATCCTTGCGCAAATGTATCCACACCAAGTCCCCTGGTTCGAATAACACTTTCTTCCTATGTTTGTTCATACTTGTAGCCTTGCGTTTAGCACTTAGTTCGATTGCTTCCTTGGTCTTCTCATGTATCTTCTTTACATATGCAGCATGCTTGGAAGCTTCCATGTTGATTCTCTCCTGCAATGGAAGGGGCAACAAATCGATCGGAGCAATAGGTTTGAAACCATATACGATTTCAAAAGGACACAAGTTAGTGGTAGAGTGTACTGCCCTGTTATAAGCAAACTCCATATGTGGCAAGCAATCCTCCCAAATCTTCAAGTTCTTTTTCACCATGGTTCGCAACAACATTGACAATGTCCTCAGTTTGTCCGTCGGTTTGAGGGTGACAAGTTGTTGAGAACAAGAGCTTGGTTCCAAGTTTAGCCCATAATGTTTTCCAAAAATAGCTCACGAACTTGACATCACGATTAGACACAATGGTCCTAGGCATCCCATGTAGCCTCACAATTTCCCTAAAAAATAAATTAGCAACATGTGAAACATCGTCGCTCTTGTTGCAGGGGATAAAATGAGCCATCTTTGAAATTCTATCAACCACAACGAATATAGAATCCTTTCCTCTCTGAGTTCTAGGTAACCCTAAAATAAAATCCATGCTTATGTCTTCCCAAGGAATGTTAGGAGCAGGTAAAGGAGTGTATAAGCCATGAGGATTTAGTTTTGACTTAGCTTTGTGACAGGTGATGCATCGTTCCACAAATCTGATGACATCTCTCCTCATCTTAGGCCAATAGAAATGATCACCTAGCAGTTCATATGTTTTCTTCTATCCACAATGACCTGTTAGTCCACCTCCATGTGATTCCTGCAACAAAAACAATCTAACAGAAGAATTTGGAACACAAAGCTTGTTAGCTCTAAACAGAAATCCATCATGTATGTGATATTTTTCCGAACCTTTTCCATCTTTACAGTGATTATACGGTTCTGAAAATTCAGGATCATTATTATACAAACCTTTCAAACTTTCAAGACCCAACACCTTGACCTCAAGTTGATTTAACAACACACTCTTTCGAGACAAAGCATCAACAACCACATTGTCCTTACCTTTCTTATATTTCACAATGTATGGAAATGTTTTAATGAACTCAACCCACTTGGCATGGCAACGGTTCAGCTTAGCTTGTCCCTTCAAGTACTTCAAAGCTTCATGATTGGAATGAATAACAAACTCCTTTGGCCATAAGTAGTGCTACCATGTCTCAAGTACACGCACCAAAGCATACAATTCTTTGTCATACACAGAATAATTTAATTGGGCACCTCCCAATTTTTCACTAAAATATGCTACTGGTTTTCCTTGTTGCATTAAAACTCCTCCTATCCCAATTCCACTAGCATCAATTCTACTTCAAAAGTTTTAGTGAAATCAGGAAGAACAAGTAATGGTGCTTCAGTCAAACGTTTCTTTAATTCTTGAAAAGCAGTTTCTTGTGAGTTCCCCCATTTAAAATCAACCCCTTTCTTTGTCAATTCGTTTAAAGGAGAAGCGATGGTACTGAAATCTCTCACAAATCTCCTATAAAAACCAAGAAGGCCATGAAAACTTCTTACTTGACTTACATTCGTAGGAGCTGGCCAATCCTTGACGGCTTTCACCTTTGATTCATCTACTTCTATGCCCTTTCCTGATACAACAAAGCCAAGAAACACAACCTGGTCTGTGCAAAAACTGCACTTCTCAAGATTAGCAAATAATTTCTCCTTTCTAAGCTCATCCAAGACTTGCAGAATGTGTTTCATATGCTCTCCAACAGACTTGCTGTAAATTAGAATATCATCAAAGTAGACAACAACAAATTTTCCAATGAAAGCTCACAGGACATGGTTCATTAATCTCATGAAAGTACTAGGGGCATTAGTCAAACCAAAAGGCATAACTAACCATTCATACAGCCCAAATTTAGTTTTAAATATAGTTTTCCATTCATCTCCCGCTTTCATTCTAATTTGATAGTAACCACTTCTCAAGTCAATTTTAGTAAATATTATGGAACCACTCAATTCATCAAGCATATCATCTAACCGTGGAATAGGATGATGATAGCGAATAGTGATATTATTTATAGCTCTACAGTCAACACACATCCTCCAAGAACCATCCTTTTTAGGCACTAATATCACAGGAACAGCACAAGGACTTAAGCTTTCACGAACAAAACCTTTATCAAGAAGTTCTTGTACTTGCCTTTGTATTTCTTTTGTTTCTTCAGGATTGGTGCGGTATGGTGGATGGTTAGGGAGTGAACCCTGGAATGAGATCAATTTGATGTTCAATTCCACGAATGGGAGGTAGTCTAGCCGGTGTTTCTTTTGGAAAAATGTCTTCATAGTCCTGCAAAAGATGAGACACAACACTAGGAAGAGAGGTGATATCATTAGGTGAAATTAAAATATCTTTGCACATAAGTACAAAGAGCATTTGATCTGGGTTGTTCCTCACTTCTCTCAGCTCAGATTTTGTGGCTAGCATAACTAGATGCTCTCCCTCTCCTTTCTTTTTATCTCTCAAATTTGGCTTGTGGCACTCACTCACCGAATTGTGGATGGCACTCAATTTCTTTTGCTCTTCTCTTCCTTCACTTGCTGAACTAATTTCAGTTTGCTTTTGTAAGTGCTCAGCCATGATTTGTTGAGGCATCATAGGCTTGAGTACAAACTTCTTTCCTTTCAAATCTGGTGTGTACTGATTTGTTCTCCCACAATGCTGAGTATATCGATCATATTGCCAAGGTCTTCCAAGCATCAAGTGGCACACAGACATCGGTGCCACATCACACTATACTGTGTTAACATATTCATCAATTTTGAATGGAACCTTTACTCTATATCCAATCTTAATATCTCCTGAATCATTCAACCATTGGACATGATATGGATGAGGGTGCCACTGTAGTTTCAAACCAAGCTTGTCAACCATCTCATGACTAGCAAGATTATGGTAGCTCCCGCCATCAATGATCACCTTGACTACCTTATCTTGCACTTTAGCTCTAGTTTGAAAAAGATTATGTCGCTGTCCATTTTCAGCTTCCTTCATTTGAACGCTCAAAATTTGAGCCACCACAAGAGCAACACCTTGCTCAAATTCACATCTAATATGTTCCTCATCTTCATGAGCCTCATCATCATACTCTTCCTCAACTTCCTCTTCACTAGCTGATTCATATTCTCCATTGTCTTTCACAATGATCACACGATTATTCAGACACTCCTTGATTACATGCCCATGACGTCCACACTTGAAGCGTTGAATTCCACTACTCTTGGCTATAGAACCCACTAAAGTAGTGGTGGATGCTGATGGTTTAGAGCTCATGCCTTGGGCAGCAGCATTCTTCCCTCTAAAAACACCCTGCGCATTAGAATGTAAGTCTCCACTTGAGCTTTTCGCTGATGAGGGTGTAGCAGTAAACCTCAAGATTGACTTGCCTCCTCCTAACATAGTCCTCGTGCCATATGACAATGGCTTGCTGTTCTTAGCATCTTGCTGCAATTGACGTTCAGCTTTAGTTGCTTGATGTACCAAATCAATAAGATGACGGTATGGCTGAAACTCAACAATGTGCTGGATATTGCGATGTAACCCAGCCATGAAACGTGCATTAGTTTGCTCTTCATTCATACACATTAGCTCTAATCATACCCTTCTCCATGTCTTTATAATACTCCTCAACAAAGAGGCTTCCTTGCTTTAGATTCTGCAATTTATCAAAATGATCATGCCGATAGTGCTTCGGCACAAAAAGAATTCTCATTTCTCGCTTCATCTCATCCCATGTTGCGATAGGGTTTTCTCCATCTTCCTCTCGATCATGCAGAAGTTGTTCCCACCATATCAGAGCATATCCATCAAACTCAAGAGATGCCATGGCTAATTTCTTCTCCTCTGAATAATTATGCAAGCGAAATATCTTGTCCACCTTCAACTCCCAAGTGAAGTAAGCTTCAGGATCAGATCCTCCATCAAATTTTGGCATGGTAAATTTCAGTTTGCCAAACCTCTCCTCATGGTTGCCTCTACTATGACATCGGCGACCACCACGATATTGGGAATGATTATCTTCATCCACATCTTCATATTCATCATGGTCATCATTTCTTCGACCTTGTCCTCTTCCTCTACCATGTGCAGCACCTTGGTTTCTCCTTTCTTGTTCTCTTGCTCTTCTAGCAGTAGCTCTTCCATCACTATCTTCTCCATCTTCACCATGGTGGCTTGCACCATCATGAGGTTGACGACGCCCTCTGATTTCAGTCAAAAGAGCCTGAAGATCTTGGGTCAACCGATCTTGCTTCTCTTCCATGCTTTGCCGGAGTTCATTAAATTGTGCCATAGTAACACAATCTTCTATATCACCCATCTCCTATGTAAGGTTAGCTAAATACGAACAATAGGTATTTATGGAATATATAAAAAAAATTTGGTAGCTCTCACAACCTCACCTCTCGTACCAACCGAAACTCTTATGAAGTCCCTGCGGGTTACAGAAAAAACAGCGTGTGGTGGTAACGAAAGTGATGGCTAGGCGAATACAAGACTAGAGAGTACCGATTACGATGGCTTGTATGTGGAGCTTGGTAGGGAGTGATACACAAGGAATGCAATCTGAAATCTAGTTGTTGTAAAGTTAAATAACAATCCAAACTAGAAGTTCTCTGCCTAGTGCTGACCACATGATATGAATGATGTAAATAGATCAAACACACGCGCAAAGAGATTTAGGATTTGATGCAAACAAGGAGTATGATTGGGATGCAAGTGTTGCGATCAGACCTAACCAAAATTTGCACCAAACAAAGATAGCAAACTGGTTACTCACTTGATATGAAAAACTTTCAGCACTTGTGCACATAAACCAACTGATCTTCAACTTTTCTTTCACAACTTTTCTCAACTCTCTTTTTTTTGTTGCACTTTTTTTTATAGAACTAAATACAGGGATCAGACATAACACTTGCACACTTTATGATAGAAACAAAAGTAACCAGTAGCTATAATTTGACAGGATCAAAGTTTACGTGAAAGAGATGATATGGGTTTTAGATTTTTTTGTGGGAATTTTTAGATATATGAAAGAGGCATAAAGGACACGCGAAGGAAAATATGATCAGCAACTAAAACAAGACTCTAATGGACTAAAACTTAACAAAACTCACTAAAATAACAGATTGAAACAAAGGTCTATGGCAAATATTTTTGTGGCTTTTTAGTGGATAGGACGAACACAAAATATATGTAGCTAAGGGTAAAGAATCCTACCATGGTAACGAAAGCTTTGATACCAGATGATACGATGCGAGGTCCCGATCTTCATGATGTAGGATCAATCACCAGATAACTAGCTGAAGAACAGCCGGATAACTTGCTGCAGGCAGCGATAACTAGTTCAACCTGGCAAATAAAACTCGAAGCCAACCACCATCTTTAATCGGCAACCTGAATCGAGGATTCGCCCAACCGCACTCTCAAGAAACCAACCAACACAGCCTATAATCAATCAAGGTAAACCTCGAAGGGAGTAGGAGCACCAATTGGGAGTGGATGAAGCTGCCGCTTCTGTAAATCCCGCGAAGGAAATCACAAGAGCAAAGGGGTAGAGATCACTCTCAATATTTGTTAGCACACAGCTGAACAAAGGGGGGGGGGTTCTGTATTTCGATTATCCAAAAATCTTCATTGACCTCCATACCCTTCGGGAATAAAAAGTTATGATATTTTCTTCTTAACAGTTCTGTCAGTTTCAAGAGGTCTGACCAGTATGTACTAAGCTGGTTGGATTTCATTAGTTAGAAGTCCAAACTGGTCGGCATTAGCATCATTGGAAAGTAGACTCGACAAGCTTTCCAAAATGTGCTCATTCACCTTAACAGCCTCTGGAAATGAAAAGTTATGAATATTTCTTTCCGACTGTTCTACATGACTGGTCTGGTTCGAGTGTGGTTCTTCTCTGTGGTCATCACCTTGTGTGCTCTTGCCATTCTCTTTAGTGACCCTAAGCAACAACAACGTGCACGACTTTGGCAGTATATAATTCTCATTAATATTAAATTGAACTTCATAAAGTAGCACGTTCACCTCTTGTTGTAGGTTCTTTGCTCGACTACGTGTAATTGGGCCACCAAAGGCTTGGGCTGGTGTCGATGTAGGTGATACTTGAGTTGGTGTTACTTGAATTGGAGGTTGTAACATGTTGGTTGATGACGTGGTCATATCAGTCAGGGCATCGCTCCCTTATATGTTCTTGAGATGTATCTGAGGTTGATGAGGTCCATAAGGTGATCACTGGCTCAGGTTGGGGTTCCTCTCTTGTTATGCTGGTATCTCAACGTATCTTCCGTGCCTCACCGCGCCATGCTCGACACGGGTTCTGTCGGGTTCATAAACCCGGGGTCCCTCGCGGACCGGCTTCCCCGCAAAGGCTCGGCCCAAGCAGACAGCACACAACTCATGGGCCGGCGCAAGAGTCTAAATAGTAGGCTAGAAGGGTGATCCAATCACTGACTGGAAGGTCTAGCCGAGGAGGAGCAGCGCCCGTTTTTCGACTCTGTCCCACCTCTCCGACCGAAGAGCTCACTTCGGTCTCTAGCCGCCTCCAGACGGTCTCTCCGACCGGAAGGCTTGGCAAAACACTACCTCCGACTCCGACCCCATGACTCTGACCGGGGGTATGCAAAGACCCTGCTCGCTGCTCTTCTCTGACCGGCGCAACCAGAGCCAATTCGGACTAACCGACCGGGGACAATACCAGGGACCGTACCCTGTACAACTACAGGAACAGTACTCTACAACTGATGTAACACCCCGGGTGTTTAAGTATTAAAAACTGGACATATCATCATATGCATTGCAAGGCATTGGTCATATTGTAAACTTTGATATGCATTCACTAAAACAAGTTTACATTTATGTTATAAGTATTGCTTGGTATTGTTTGAATCAAGTTTGAAATCTTTGTATTGATTTGAAATTCCGAAAACCCTGATTTTCAATATTTAAATCCGACCCTGAAAATCCATTTCAAAATCGAAGCACATTTTGGGGTTGAGTCTTAACGCAAAGTTGTAGAGCTTGTCGAGTTGTGCAAAGTTTGTTTTTGGAGTTTTTCAAGTTGTTTAGTAAAATTTGAAGTTATTTAAAAAGGCAAAATTCCTTAAATATCCCCGCTTTGAATTTAAAAGTTCATTTCAAAATGTAGGCTGAATTTGGGTATGGTTTCAAAAGAAAAGTTGTAGAACTTTTGATTTTGAACAACTTTTGTTTTTGGAGATTTTTGAGTTGTTATGAAAATTTGGGAGTAATTTGTGAAATTTGGCGAATAGCAATTCTGTAATTTCGATGAACAGTGTTCACCGCTTAAGCTACACCGCCGACGAGCTTCGGTTTGCTTCCAGTCGCGCGTGTGGCCGTCTGGGCATCGCGTTGGCACGGTGAAGGCTTCCGCGTGGCTTCTTTGCGCTTCCTTGGTCGCGTTATAAGCCAGCCACCGTCGCCGTTCTTCGCTTTCTCTTTTCCTCTATTTTTCCAGTCACCGCCGCCGCTGCTTCGTTGAGTCCTCGCCGTCAAACCAGCGCCTGCGCCGTCGTGGCATAGCGCTAGACAGATTCGCCTACTCCTTGCGCACCTAGCTAGCTAGCTCTGGTCGATTGATTTCGCCGTGAGTTCGCCGTTCGTCGCTTTCTTCCTCGCGGCCGGCAACCTCACCCGAGATTCCGTTTCACCACGGCCAGCCTACTCCGGTGAGCCGTTGGCCTTGATCGATGTACCTAGGGCTTTGTCTCGATGCTGTGGTGCTTAATCCTGTGTTGCTTGCTCATTTTGATCACTGCAGTCGCTGGTTCTTCCTCATCGACGATCTTTGCTCCGCCGTGATCACCGTGGTCGTCGTCACGCCTCTCCGTTGCTTCTTCGACCTCGCTCCTTGCTTCAACGCGTTCGGGGTGAGCTACCGGTGCTTCCTGGATCCTTTGTTTGAGCTCTACCGGTTTCACATCACGGGCGTAGCGCTGCCGTGCCACCGCGTCCGCCATGGCCGACGTCGAGCTAGTATAGGGCCGTAATCAGTACTGATAGGGACGTCAATCGATGCGTCTAGTCTTGGTGATCGTTTTGGTACTTTGGCCGTCGCCGTTGGACTCACCGTCGATGAGTTTACATCGGTCAGCACCGTCGCTGTCGTGGTCAAACGCGCGAGGTTAGGGATGACAGGTGGGACCCGATGTCAGTGACACAGCGTTCAAATTGGATTTTTCTATTTTCAGAATTGAATGAATAGTATCTGTTTTTGTTATTTTTGTGTAGATTTATTTAGAGCTCCAAAAATTCTGAAAATTTTTGTGTGACTTCTCTGTGATGTGTATTATTTAGGAAAAATATGAAATGTTGATTTTCAGTACTTTTTGACTGTGATAAAAATTGCGCAATTAATTAATAAATGAGTTTCCAGGATTTTTCTAGGCTTATTTATGTATCCAAAAATTATGAAAATTGTTTTGACACTTAGTTTTTATGAGATGAACATTTACAAAAATTTTGAGCTCAGTTGGAACAAGTTGATTTATTTCATAATTATTAATTTATTAATTAATTCATAAAAGCAAATAGTAACCTTTAGTGATTTAGGTTTTGTTTGAGTTTTTGATTAAGTGATGTCCTTGGGTCATTAGTTGGTGATGATCCTTGGTAATTGTTGTGAGTGTTGCGAAAATGGTTTAGTTAGTTTAACTTGTAACTGTACCGCGAAGGAAAGTTGTATTCAAGTTGTTAATTTTGCATCCATCATCGAGCATCATATTTCGTATTCCGCATCATGTTAAACATGGCATTGTTGCTACGTGTAGTGAACGAAGGTGAACACGTGGTAGTTAATCAAGTAGTTGAGGAGGTTGATCCGTCTGTGGAGGTTGGTATTGATATCGGTGGAACGACTCCGGACCCAGACTTTTCCGTCAACGAAGGCAAGCCCCGGATGCATACAACCCTACCTTGTATTTTACAAATTGATTTCGCTTTTGCTTCTTTTTACTGCATTAAGTGATTAGGAGTCAAGTGAAAATCAAATTGGTACATTACCAACCTTGTTATTCCATATTTACCATATTACTAGTTTTAAATTCGTATATGCTTAGTTTTGCTTAGCTATGCTTAGAACGATGAAAGTCGGGAGATTACCTGTCACCTGCAAGTTTCAAATGGAACAGTGGTTAATTATGTTAACATGTGATATGGGAATGTGGAGTAATAAATCTAGACTGGGCGGACTCGGTGTGTGAGAGCCACAAGACATGGAGGTCTTGTGAGCGGGATCTTTCCGCCTGTGTCGATTAAGGTCCGTCCGTTGTTGAATTGCATGAGGTGAGACTTTGTAGTACTAACCACATACTCCGGTAAGCCTTAACTTGGCTATTCTATTATGAGAATGGCTACTCGCGCACTAGGAGTGGAGAGATGGTGGGAATAGCGTGTACCCACATGACAATGGGATGGATTGGTGGAGTACTATATTCTCGGGTGGCGCGGACCTATTCTTGTTTTAGAGGATCCGAGGGTAGGTTGGTATATGTAGGTCGGGGACCTGCATATGTCGTGTGGTCTAGAATTCCCAGCTGGGTTTTTAATCGGTTCGAATCGTTGTTGCTCCTTGGTTATGGAGACTCAACTCATTGTTCATCATCGTAGTAATAAATAACTAGAACTTGAGGATGGTCTGTGAAGGTGTTGGTTATGAAGTTTCATGATCTCATTGCGGATCGTGTCAGCTTTGTATATGATCTTTATGAAATTTTAAATGTTGATATAAAGAATTTTGTTAAAGTGCTTTTACGCAAAAGAACCTTGATTATTGCTAAAGCCATACCTTGAATCCCATGAGCTTGCATTCCTACGTTCTTTTAAATTCTTATTTCGGTTAAGTCTTGTTGAGTACTTTTGTACTCAGGGTTCGTTGACCCTTGTTGCAGGTGAGGCTCATGAGCAGATCTGTTTTGGATCGTGTTGCATGACTGTTGTTCATTGCGATGATGATAAGTAGATGTGTGGTCCTTGGGCAGGGCAGCTTTAATTGTGTGTTTTGTAATATATATTATAATGCCACTCCACTACTTTGTTTTGTATTATTAATCGAACTTAGTTGTATGGTTTGAAACAAATGGTTTGTAAACTATGTTATTGTAAGACTTCCGCTGTTTTTACTCTGATGTATCTATTTGAATAAACTGTTGTAATAATGCAATGACTCTGTAATGTGATCCTGCTCGGAAATCGTGGATGATTCAGGGTTCCCCGAAGACACCCGACAGTCTTCTTAAGTTACCGGGAACATATGCATAGATGTCAAAGGTCGTTGGACAGTGACAGGTGCATGTGGGCCCTATAATTTAGGAGGTTCTGCCACAGAATGGTATCAGAGCGATCTATACAAAGTTTTTGTGGTATTGGTTTACGAAAACTTCAAAATGATTTGGGATGGCTAAATTTAACTTGTTAATTGGTCCAAATTGCTTCTGACTTATCTTATTTCCTTCTCACCATTCCTTAATTGTTTAAAAAGGTTTTGTGTGGTGGAGTAGTAATCTTACTATGCCCTATATAAAAACAAATGTTGTTTATGTTCGTTTTAGGCTTTGGTGGTTTTATTCGTAAGAACAATTCATGCATCATAATTAATTCACTTGTTACTTCCTTCGTCTCTGAGTCTGGGGTGAGTAGTGTGTATGGGTTGAGTGTGTAGTCCATCCTTACTGGTCTTGAGACTATTGTCAGATTGTTTTACTTGGATTAATACTGCTTGTACAGTATGGCTCATACCAAGAAGACACCCCGTAAGTCCACTGGACACAAAGGAGTTCCTCGCCATCAACTTGCCCGTAGGAATGATGGTGCTAGCGATAGCAGCTCTAGGCCTGATCCTCAGACGGAGATACAGAGGATTTCTACAGAGTTAGCCCAAGCTACTAGAGATAGGGCTATGGACGCCATCCAGGTGGGCAGATTACAGGAGCAATTAAGACGTCTCACCACCGCTCATAGGAACTGCGAACGTATATTAGTTCGTATGGTGGAAGGAAGGAATGAAGCTTGGCATAAGGAAAATGTAGCTAGAGCTAGAACTCATGAGTTAGAATTTTATGTAGAAGACTTAGAAGAGCATAATACATATCTGCATGAGGAAGTTCATAGGCTAAGCAATCTCCTAGATCCAAATCATGAACCCCAAGCTGATGAAATGGATCCCGGTGTTATCCTTGCCGATGGTAGTGAATCGGAAGAAGAAGATCCCGAAGAATTAGTAATGATCGATGAAAGTGACAATGAAGGCGGTAATATTTCCGGAATGGATACCGAGCCTGAAGTTTGATGTAATCGCAAAAAGGAGTAGAGTTGTGAAATAGTTAGTTCTAGTTTAAGTTAAGTAGTCTTGTTTAAATGCGGTTTTGTGTTTAAATAAGTGAAACTAGTGTAATGAGTTGTAGTCCGCTCTTTTATCAATCAATAAAGGCTTGTGAGTAAAGTTTGGTTTGTTGTGAACAGATGCGTCGTACGTGGGGTTCGTATATTCCTGGTACTTCACAAAATGAGAACGATATTCCAGATCCGCCACCAGTTCCAACAAATCTAGCGGATGCTATAGCCGCACTTGTCAATGTGACGGTTGAAAATTCTCGTTTGCTTCATGAGATGGCTCAAAGTAATCAGAATCAGATGCATGGAAACCGTGGTCGCCATCATAATAGGCAGGAGGCTACATATGTGGACTTCACAGATACAAAACCCCGGTGTTCACTAAGGCGGATGAACCATTGGAGGTGACGATTGGCTTAGGACCACGGAGCAGAAATTTGATCTTATACCATGCATGAGTTTGAAAACGGTCTTTCTTTGCTTTCGGCAACTTAGAGGTGCAGCCGATGCTTGGTATGCAAATCTTATAGCCATGCAACCCGCAGGTGTTCCATTAACTTGGATGGAGTTTCGTACTGCTTTCAGAGCCCATTATATCCCAGAGGGAGTTATGGCTATGAAGCTGGATGAATTTCTTGCTTCGAGGCAAGGGGACCAAACCGTGATGCGGTATGTGGGAAGATTCAATCACTGTCACAATATGCACTGAACATGTCAAGATCTTGACGTCAAGAAAAAGAAATGGTTCATGAGAGGTCGAATACCAAATTGCGAGACTATGATGACAACTTGTACCAATGTCACTTATCATTGAGGCGGTGAATATTGCAATTGCTTCAGAGGCAAAGTATCGGTAGCATAAGGAGCTCAAGAAGAAAAAAAGAGTATGTCGTGCGGATCTTATAGGGAAATCCAAAGAGACAAGGGTGATTTATCATCCAAGAAATCATAATCGTCCTCCTTATCGTCCGTCGTAGATTTCAAGTCGGTCGACAATCAAATGTCCGCCCTGTTACAACTTATCAGAATCCACAACCGACAAATGCTTCTGGGGTTTCTGCTTCAACACCCTAGGGTCACAAGTATCCCTGTTTTAATTGTGGCAAGCCTGGTCATTTCTCGAGAGAATGTCCGTATCCAAGGCAGTCTAATCCCAATTATCAGAAGGCCCCTGCAAATCAACAACAGGGTCAGGCACAGAATAAGGGCAACAAGCAGAATGTTCAGAAAGGCAAAGATGAAAGGAAGACAGGACGAGTGTTCTACATTCAAGCTGAGGAAATTCTGGAAGGGGAGCCAGTGATGATGGGTATGTTTCCTGTTGCCAACCATCCTGCAGTTATACTTTTTGATTCTGGCGCATCGCATTCATTCATCAATAGAACATTTGTAGTGAAGTATGAAATTTCAATTGGGGCAACAAAGGAAAATTTCTTTATACAGTCGCCCGAGGGACGTCTGTGTACTAAGGAAATGGTATACCAGGTGCCCATAAACCTAGGTGGGCATATTTTTCCCACTACCATGATTATCCTTAAGGATCAGGATATAGATGTAATCTTAGGAATGAATTGGATGTATCAGCATAAGGCTATTATAGATGCTTTGAATAGAACCATGAGGGTAAGTTTGCCAAATAGTACTTCTCAACTTCTCATCCAACTTCCAACCTTAAGAAGATCAGTGGGCAAAGTTTGGGCAACTGCCGTCAAAGAGATTAGAGATATCCCGGTAGTATGTGAATTTCCTAATGTGTTTCCTGAGGATTTACCCGGTCTACCACCTGATAGGGATGTCCAGTTTAACATAGAATTGCAACCTGGAACAGCTCCGATTTCTCGGAGAGCTTATAGGATGCCACCTAAGGAAATAGTCGAGTTGAAAACTCAGTTGCAAGAATTAATTGAGAAGGGGTTTATTCAACCTAGTTCATCGCCTTGGGGGTGTCTGGCAATTTTTGTGAAAAAGAAAGATGAAACCCTAAGGTTATGTGTTGACTATCGTCCGTTGAATGAAGTGACCATAAAAAATAAGTATCCATTACCTCGGATAGATTTGCTTTTTGATCAACTGGCCAGAGCCAAAGTTTTCTCCAAGATATATTTGAGGTCAGGATATCACCAAATCAAGATAAAGCCTGAAGATATTCCTAAAACGGCATTTACAACAAGATATGGATTATATGAATACTTGGTAATGTCTTTTGGTTTGACCAATGCTCTAGCTCATTTAATGTATTTGATGAATTCAGTATTCATGCCTGAGCTAGACAAATTTGTAGTGGTGTTTATTGATGATATTCTAGTATATTCCAAGAATAAGGAAGAACATGCGAAACACCTCAGAATTGTTCTGACTCGCTTGAGGGAACATCAACTATATGCCAAGTTCAGCAAGTGTGATTTTTGGCTTAAGGAAGTATAATTTCTTGGACATATCTTGTCAGCGGAAGGAGTTGCTGTTGATCCAAGCAAAGTGAAGGATGTGCTTGATTGGAAACCACCAACAACAGTTCATCAAGTTCGGAGTTTTCTGGGATTGGCGGGGTATTACCGTCGGTTTATTCCAGATTTCTCTAAGGTATCAAAGTCCATAACTGAGTTACTGAAGAACCAAGTCAAATTTGCCTGGTCATCTGATTGTGAAGAGGCTTTCCAGACTTATTGTGATGCTTCAGGTATTGGTATTGAATGTGTATTGATGCAAGAAGGCCGAGTCATTGCTTATGCATCCAGGCAACTTAAGCAACATGAAGAACACTATCCGACTCATGATCTGGAGTTAGCAGCTGTGGTCCATGCTCTGAAGATTTGGTGGCATTACCTACTTGGTAATATGTGCCATATTTATACAGACCATAAGAGCTTAAAGTATATCTTTACTCAGTCAGAGTTGAATATGCGACAAAGAAGATGGTTAGAGCTAATTAAAGATTATGACTTGGAAGTACATTATCACCCCGGTAAAGCAAATGTGGTGGCAGATGCCCTCAGTCGCAAAAGTTATTGCAATTGCTTGACAGTAAGAACAATGGGTTTGACCTTATGTCAAGAGATGGAGAAGTTGAATGTGGAGGTAATTCAACAAGGAAGTTTAACCAATTTAATTGTTGAAGCCACTATTCGAGATCAAGTTATTGCTGCTCAGAAGGAAAACAAGGGTGTAGCCCATATCAAGGAAAGAGTCAGGAATGGAAAGGCGGAATGTTTCAGCATAGATAATGAAGGTGTGCTATGGTTCAAGGATCGTTTGGTAGTACCAAAGGTTCTCGAGTTGCGGCATTCAATTCTTGAAGAAGCACATGCTACTAGGTTATCTATCCATCCAGGAAGCAACAAGATGTACCATGACTTAAAACAAAGGTTTTGGTGGACCAAAATGAAGATAGAAATTGCTAGATATATAGCAAAGTGTGATACTTGTCAGAAAGTGAAAGCTATACATTTGAGGTCTGCTGGAGAATTACAACCATTGCCTATTCCAGCTTGGAAGTGGGAGGACATAAGTATGGACTTTATTGTTGGTCTACCCAAGACATCAAAGGGATTTGACTCAATATGGGTTATTGTAGATCGACTCACTAAGTCAGCACATTTTCTTCCTGTCAAGACTATATATCCCACTGCCCAATATGCCAAGATATATTTAGCAAGAATTATGAGTCTCCATGGAATACCAAAGACCATAGTGTCCGATAGGGGTACACAGTTTGTCTCTAGTTTTTGGAAACAATTGCATTCTTCATTGGGTACCAAGCTCCTGTATAGTATAGCTTATCATCCATAGACTGATGGACAGACTGAAAGAGTCAATCAAGTGCTTGAAGATATGTTAAGGTGTTGTGTCCTTAATTATTCCAACAAGTGGGACGAATGCTTACCTTTGGCCGAGTTTTCATATAACAATAGTTATCAGGAAAGCATTAGAATGGCTCCATTTGAAGCACTCTATGGTCATAGATGCAGAACATCGTTGAGTTGGTCTGAGCCGAGAGAAAGAAGATTCTTTGGAGTTGACCTTGTGAAAGAAACAGAAGACAAGGTTAGGCAAATACAGAGTAATTTGAAGATAGCTCAGTCCCGCCAAAAGAGTTATGCGGATAGACGACGAAGACCATTGGTGTTTAGCAAAGGAGATTTTGTATATCTGAAAGTATCACCAATGAAGGGAGTTACCCGTTTTGGAGTTAAAGGCAAGTTTGCACCCCGATATATTGGACCATTTCAAATTTTGGAGAGATATGGAAAAGTGGCCTATCGCTTGAAATTACCAGAACATTTATTAGTTGTACATGATGTGTTCCATGTGTCTTAGTTGAAGAAGTGTCTCCAAGTGCCTGAGCAGAATGTTGAAGTTGAAGGAGTGGAACTTGAACCAGATCTGACTTATTCAGAATATCCTATCCGAGTGTTGGATCAGAAAGATCGTGTCACTCGAAGGAGGACAATAAAGTTCTACAAGATACAATGGAATCAACATTCAGAAGAGGAGGCTACTTGGGAATCAGAAGATTACTTTTTAGAAAAGTTTCTAGAATTTCTTGCGTTAGTATAGAATAGAGTACTGTTAGTTGAGCTCGGTTGTTACAAATTGTGTTTTGTAAAGGAACCTCAGTTGTTTTATGGATGAGAATTGGATGTTTTTGGATTGACACATTTCCTTTTCCATTACTTACCCTATGGCTTTGAATCTCAGGGCGAGATTTCTTTTAGGGGGGAAGGATTGTAACACCCCGGGTGTTTAAGTATTAAAAACTGGACATATCATCATATGCATTGCAAGGCATTGGTCATATTGTAAACTTTGATATGCATTCACTAAAACAAGTTTACATTTATGTTATAAGTATTGCTTGGTATTGTTTGAATCAAGTTTGAAATCTTTGTATTGATTTGAAATTCCGAAAACCCTGATTTTCAATATTTAAATCCGACCCTAAAAATCCATTTCAAAATCGAAGCACATTTTGGGGTTGAGTCTTAAAGCAAAGTTGTAGAGCTTGTCGAGTTGTGCAAAGTTTGTTTTTGGAGTTTTTCAAGTTGTTTAGTAAAATTTGAAGTTATTTAAAAAGGCAAAATTCCTTAAATATCCCCGCTTTGAATTTAAAAGTTCATTTCAAAATTTAGGCCGAATTTGGGTATGGTTTCAAAAGCAAAGTTGTAGAAATTTTGATTTTGAACAACTTTTGTTTTTGGAGATTTTTGAGTTGTTATGAAAATTTGGGAGTAATTTGTGAAATTTGGCGAATGGCAATTCTGTAATTTCGATGAACAGTGTTCACCGCTTAAGCTACACCGCCGGCGAGCTTCGGTTTGCTTCCAGTCGCGCGTGTGGCCGTCTGGGCGTCGCGTTGGCGCGGTGAAGGCTTCCGCGTGGCTTCTTTGCGCGTCCTTGGTCGCGTTATAAGCCAGCCACCGTCGCCGTTCTTCGCTTTCTCTTTTCCTCTATTTTTCCAGTCACCGCCGCCGCTGCTCCGTTGAGTCCTCACCGTCGAACCAGCGCCTGTGCCATCGCGGCATAGCACTAGACAGATTCGCCTACTCCTTGCGCACCCAGCCAGCTAGCTCTGGTCGATTGATTTCGCCGTGAGTTCGCCGTTTGTCGCTTTCTTCCTCGCGGCCGGCAACCTCACCCGAGATTCCATTTCACCGCGGCCAGCCTACTCTGGAGATCCGTTGGCCTTGATCGGTATACCTATGGCTTCATCTCGATGCTGTGGTGCTTAATCCTGTGTTGCTTGCTCGTTTTGATCACTGCAGTCACCGGTTCTTCCTCACCGACGATCTTTGCTCCGCCGTGATCACCGTTGTCGTCGTCACGCCTCTCCATTGCTTCTCCGACCTCGCTCCTTGCTTCAACGCGTTCGGGGTGAGCTACTGGTGCTTCCTGGATCCTTTGTTTGAGCTCTACCGGTTTCATGTCACCGGCGTAGCGCTACCGTGCCACCGTGTCCGCCATGGCCGACGTCGAGCTAGTATAGGGCCATAATCAGTACTGATAGGGACATCGATCGATGCGCCTAGACTTGGTGATCGTTTTGGTACTTTGGCCATCGTCGTTGGACTCACCGTCGATGAGTTTACGTCAGTCAACGCCGTCGCCGTCATGGTCAAACACGCGAGGTTAGGGATGACAGGTGGGACCCGATGTCAGTGACACAGCGTTCAAATTGGATTTTTCTATTTTCAGAATTGAATGAATAGTATCTGTTTTTGTTATTTTTGTGTAGATTTATTTAGAGCTCCAAAAATTCTGAAAATTTTTGTGTGACTTCTCTGTGATGTGTATTATTTAGGAAAAATATAAAATATTGATTTTCAGTAATTTTTGAATGTGATAAAAATTTCTCAATTAATTAATAAATGAGTTTCCAGGATTTTTTTAGGCTTATTTATGCATCCAAAAATTATGAAAATTGTTTTGACACTTATTTTTCATGAGATGAACATTTACAAAAATTTTGAGCTCAATTGGAACAAGTTGATTTATTTCATAATTATTAATTAATTCATAAAAGCAAATAGTAACCTTTAGTGATTTAGGTTTTGTTTGAGTTTTTGATTAAGTGATGTCCTTGGGTCATTAGTTGGTGATGATCCTTGGCAATTGTAGTGAGTGTTGCGAAAATGGTTTAGTTAGTTTAACTTGTAACTGTACCGCGAAGGAAAGTTATATTCAAGTTGTTAATTTTGCATCCATCATCGAGCATCATATTTCGTATTCCGCATCATGTTAAACATGCCATTGTTGCTACGTGTAGTGAACGAAGGTGAACACTTGGTAGTTAATCAAGTAGTTGAGGAGGTTGATCCATCTATGGAGGTTGGTATTGATATCGGTGGAACGACTCCGGACCCAGACTTTTCCGTCAACGAAGGCAAGCCCCAGATGCATACAACCCTACCTTGTATTTTACAAATTGATTTCGCTTTTGCTTCTTTTTACTGCATTAAGTGATTAGGAGTCAAGTGAAAATCAAATTGGTACATTACCAACCTTGTTATTCCATATTTACCATATTACTAGTTTTAAATTCGTATATGCTTAGTTTTGCTTAGCTATGCTTAGAACGATGAAAGTCGAGTGATTACCTGTCACCTGCAAGTTTCAAATGGAACTATGGTTAATTATGTTAACATGTGATATGGGAATGTGGAGTAATAAATCTAGACCGGGTAGACTCGGTGTGTGAGAGGCACAAGACATGGAGGTCTTGTGAGCGGGATCTTTCCGCCTGTGTCGATTATGGTCCGTCCATTGTTGAATTGCATGAGGTGAGACTTTGTAGTACTAACAACATACTCCGGTAAGCCTTAACTTGGCTATTCTATTACGAGAATGGCTACTCGCGCACTAGGAGTGGATAGATGGTGGGAATAGCGTGTACGTATGTGGCAATGGGCTGGATTGGTGGAGTACTGTATTCTCGGGTGGCACGGACCCGTTCTTGTTTTAGCGGATCCGAGGGTAGGTTGGTATATGTAGGTCGGGGACCTACATATGTCGTGTGGTATGGAATTCCCAGCTGGGTTTTTAATCGGTTTGAATCATCGTTGCTCCTCGGTTATGGAGACTTAACTCACTATTCATCATCGTAGTAATAAATAACTGGAACTTGAGGATGGTCTGTGAAGGTGTTGGTTATGAAGTGTCATGATCTTATTGCGGATCATGTCAGCTTTGTATATGATCTTTATGAAGTTTTAAATGTTGATATAAAGAATTTTGTTAAAGTGCTTTTACGCAAAAGAACCTTGATTATTACTAAAGCCATACCTTGAATCCCATGAGCCTGCATTCCTACGTTCTTTTAAATTCTTATTTCGGTTAAGTCTTGTTGAGTACTTTTGTACTCAGGGTTCGTTGACCCTTGTTGCAGGTGAGGCTCATGAGCAGATCTGTTTTGGATCGTGCTGCATGACTGTTGTTCATTGCGATGATGATAAGTAGATGTGTGGTCCTTGGGCAGGGCAGCTTTAATTGTGTGTTTTGTAATATATATTATAATGCCACTCCACTACTTTGTTTTGTATTATTAATCGAACTTAGTTGTATGGTTTGAAACAAATGGTTTGTAAACTATGTTATTGTAAGACTTCCGATGTTTTTACTCTGATGTATCTATTTGAATAAACTGTTGTAATACTGCAATGACTCTGTAATGTGATCCTGCTTGGAAATCGTGGATGATTCGGGGTTCCCCGAGGACACCCGACAGTCTTCTTAAGTTACTGGGAACGTATGCATAGATGTCAAAGGTCGTTGGACAGTGACAGGTGCATGTGGGCCCTATAATTTAGGAGGTTCTGCCACAACTGCCCTGGCACAAACAGTGTTGTAGGCATCGACATTTTCCCTACAGTATTGTGGGCACCATTAACCCCCATACGGTAAGGCCCCCCACATGCCTCTAGGCATCGACAGTGTTGTGGGCGCCGACATTTACCGTACCGAGTGAACATGGTGAAACTCCTCACATACCTCTGGGTATCAACATTATAGCAGGTACCAACATCTGCCATACCCACACAGGACGACACAGCCTCCCACGTACGTCTGACATCCAACAGTGTTGTGGGCGCCTACCATCATCCTATACATGTCGGCGTGGGCAACAAGGTTTAGAAGCATTCGTACTCTCTTCCTCTCACTTGTAAGGCCATCCCCTTCATCTATAAAAGGGGATGCGCTCTCTCCTAGAAAACTCAATCAATCAAGGTCGATCCAAGTGATTCTAGATTCATTAGATCGATCAAGTTCACTAGCTCACTACCACAGAACCGCCAGGTTCAGACCTCAAGCACACGCTTGAACACTTAGCTCATAGCGGGGCTCCTGTCGCTCCCATCCCTTCCGACTGGAGCTGACCTGACCTCTTGTACACCCCATCTTTCTCCTTCTCATTTGTAACCCCACTGCAAACTTCGAGCACCTGGGCTCAAGAATAAAGTCACCGAACGACTCAAACTGGACATAGGGCACGTTGCCTGAACCAGTATAAACCCTATGTCATTGAGTGCTAGGCCACCTCTGATCACAACGTACGACAAAACTACAAATATTTACTTGTTGGTCACTTTCTGCACCGACAGGTTCTCTTAGGGATCCTGTACTTAGTTTCTCTCGAAGTCCAAAATTGATCGCCTAGGTTGCAATGAGTCTCGGGTTGTTACATAGTGTACCCCGTCACCGAATGTCACAGAACGATCTATCATGCCCAGGGGCATGACGCGTTGCCCGGGGATGATTCCGTGGAAGGGGGACTGCGATGCATGCAGATTCCTTATGTCCACATTGAGCTTGTCGAAGGCATCCTTATAAAGGATGTTGATGCCACTACCTCCGTCCATGAGGATCTTTGTCACCCTCATTTTCTCGATGACCGTAGTTACCACCAGAGGGAATCGGCCTGCCTCAACCACTCGGTCTGGGTGATCGGTTCGATCATAAGTAATTGCCTGTTCTGACCAGCGTATGTATATCAGGGCGATCGGCGCGGTCGCATAGATCCGTCTGTGAGTCAACTTCTATAGCCTTCGATCCAGATAGGCCTAAGAGCCACCGAAGATGAGCATGGAGCTTTTGGCGGCTACATTGGGGCTTTCATCATCGTCATGGTCTCTAGAGTATCCTTCTTGATCTGTCCGCCTCTTGGCTTCTAGAATGATGTGCTTATGATAAGCGACGCAATCTTTGGCAAGGTGGGTCACAACGAAGCCATGATTCTGACATGGGCTATTCATGATCCTTTTGAACATGTCTCAATAAGCATGTCTCTTATGAAGGATCAAGGCTATTCTCGGGATGGTGCACTTGAATCTGTTCGGTGGCTGAGCCGGCTTCCCGGGAGCTATTGAATGTTGGGCAGGGTCACGAGTATCGCATTCCTATTTTCGTGTACTGATCATCAAGCGAGCATCTTACCCATTCCCTAGTTGATCGTAGATCAGGTTGGGGAGGCGATATGCTCTAGGTCCTCCCATTGGTCAGCCCCTGGTCCTTGAAAGGCATTGCCAGTGATCGCGTATGATAGACCCGTGGCGCGCCTCGGAAGTCTCTGACAGAACTGTGACTTTCGAGTTGTCGGGTGCATTATTTTTTTGGCCTTGGGAGCCGATTGAAGCAACCTAATGGTCCCATATGGATGATTAGCCAAGTTTTGGCCACCCATAGGATGGGTGCGCTTGACTTGAATCTGCTGAGTGTTAGGAGATTGGTTGAGCTGTTGTCGAAGGTGATTGTTCTCCACTTCGAGATCATCGTTCTGATGAACGAGGTGCAGGTGCGCTTCGTCGGTTGTCTCATACGAGGTGTCAAAGATGGTAACATCTCTTGATGGTGGAGTGACGCTTTCGAGCTCGAGCTTCTCGAGTGCTTCCTGAGGTAGCTCAGGGTCTTGTAGGTTCATATAACACTCGGGTTTCTCCTTGGACTCTGTGCCTTCCTCTTTGGGTAGTTCGTCTAGCTATGGGCTATCGAGGAGAAACTGATCGTACTCATTGAGATCGAGATCCTAGATAGGCTCATCGTCCTCTGCATGTTCCCAATCTTCTGGCGTATCAGTCATGTCTGGGTCACTGTTGGCGATCACCTCGACGAACTGGGTGGCTAGGTGGTCGAGTCGTTCGAGAGAGTGAGAGCCACAGACGGAATGATCCTTGGTATGAGGTTTGATGGGTTCCACCAGGGCTTGTTGAAGCCAACTATAGTAGGTTTCTATGACTTTCCTTAACCAGTCGAAAAGCCAGAAAGGAGGTGATCGGGTAGTAATTGGAGATCCAATCGTGGGGTCCAGTTGGGATCTACCCAGAGTTAGAGGGTGGCCTCGAGATCGCTCTCTTGGCTGAGCTTCATGAAGATGTCCCATCCATAGCAGTAGAGATGTTGGGTGAGAGAACAAGTACCAACATTCACAGCTTCCTCAAATTCGTCGAGGAACGCACAGATCGGGGGAGGCTGCTCTTCCTCCTCCGTGGGTTGTTCGGGTTCTTGTAGATGCAAGTCCCCAAAGTGGTCAGCGATGAAGTCGAGGCTGCTAAAGATGATCTTTTGGCCTAGCTACATCCTCTCTGCGGTGTCGTTGATGTTGATGATGATTCCCATCTGAAGCACGATATTAATCTGAACACGAAAAGGCTCCTACCTGGCATGCCAACTGTCAGATTATTTAGCTCTAGCAATGCCTAGCAATGTGATCGTGTAGATTGCTCTAGATGGTTGCACATGAGACAGAGATTTATACTTGTTTGGGCCCTCGGGAAGCTACAAGGTAGATAGGCTCCTACCTGGTTGCACATCTCTTCTTGTATTCATATGATCGGTTATAGGGGTTGTTGCTCCGAGCTACAAGGTAGATTGGAATGAAGCGATGGTGTTGTGGTGGACATGATGATCATAGAGTCCTTACCCCTCCTTATATAGGCAGAGGGGTAGGGTTACAACGAGGGTGATCGGCACTATAGATTGGATTCCGAGTTTATTAGAGCAAATCAATTCTATCCAACCATAACTTTGATGGCGGTAGATATCATTGATGCATCATGATCTCCAAGTTGGTAGTTGTGCCTAGTCCTCGCGAGCTTCATCCTCGGTCATCCTCCGTTGATGGGCTAGATATATGGTCGGTGAGGGTACCCCGGGCCCATATCTCTGACACCGTCAGCCTCAAAGTCGTGTAGGTACTGCTTTGCGACAGTTGGTAATGTCAAAGACCTTGACATTAATCTATTACCAGCCATCATACCGCAATACAATACAGTACACATCACGGAGGTCGAGGGTGCGGGCGAAGTGACTCCATCCCCGATGGAGGTACAAGTGGCCACCGTGGGTGACGTCAGGGAACACCTCCACCTTCCATTAGGCCAGGCTTTGCTCATCGTCTAGACAAAGCTCAAGTTTCTAAAGACCTTTGACGGCCTGGGCAATCATAGCTGGAAGCTTCTGTGTTCACAAAGATCGACATAGCTAGATAGAGGGACAAGTTTTTCCCAATGGCAAACCCCAGCAGACCGGATTCAGCAAACCGAAATGGGCACTTACCAATTTTTCTACATACATTCTAGGACGAAGGATTTTCAAGCACTCCAGGTCGCTCTGTCTTGGTCCTCCCATGTCTTCTTGCAGCCCCACCATTCCAACTAGGGAACTTGACAATCTTGAGGAATCCTTGTTGATATATCTCTGTTCTCGTTCTCCTCTCATGGGGGGCTTTCTTTTTCTATGTTTCTAGTATTATCACAAATTCAAGGAGTGCACTCACTGATGGGGCATCAGTGGAGGAGCTAACATGTAGTAAAAATCAGTGCCGAGGCTCACGTCGTCTCATTAGTGTACGGTTGGGAACATCAATGCTCCTGCATCTCCGGTCGAACACGCCTTTTGTGGTATGACAGGTTGCGATTCCCAGGAGCGCGATGGTACACGAGGCGAAGCACACTGGTTGGAAAAAATATTTATCTTGCCTTGCCCAAGAGTCCCTGTGATGGTCCGAGCATTGTAAATCTGACCGAGCTGGACATGCCTTTAGTCTACCCCTCAACTGTTGTGACTACTTGGATTCGAATCAAATAAGTATAGAAAAGACCTATCACAACCGCACCAGGCATTCAAGTCTCAAGCGTGTCAAAAGCTTCTTTTCTTGAATCACTTCTTGTGTCCAGCTTTCCTGATGCATTTGCTTCACTCTCATATTTTACTGCGCTCACAAGAAAGTCCAAAATATGGCACATTTGATCTTGTCGGACACTATACAGTACAGAGCTATGAGTAAAACTATTGCCTATGGAGTGCACTTGGTCACAACATTTCGTGTATTTGATAAGACATGTTGAACTTGCAAGAACCATGCATCAAGGATTATTTTTATTTAGAAATTTTATACTTTATAGGATCACACAAGGTACGGCTGTCTAAAATCTTGACTACCTTGATGACGTGCTCCTGCATTCCCACGCAGCTACGCATGCATGGGTGGCGTCAGCAGCCTGTTGCAGCAGGGGATGTCACCTCCTAGCCCGTCGCATTGACGTGACGGGGCGAAGCCCCACTGCCCACCCACGCAAACGTCTTGGTCGTGGGATGGTCAATAGCCCCCAAACTATAACAGCAGAGACAAGGGGTAAGAGAGAAGGTTATAACTACTGCCTTCTCTCTCTAGAGGTCCTGATTCCATCCCTAAGCTTTTGCCTTCCACGTACTGCTCCACCGACGCCTCCTGCCAGGACCATGGCGGAGTGGACGAGGTCGTCTATCGATGTGGAGTCCCTAGAGGCCTTCAGCGCCAGCAATCCTCCACTGGGAGTCCTCAGAACTCTCGTAGGCTAGCTCTCTAACCCGCTAGTTCCCCCTTTGGAGGTGGATCATTGTTGGTGATCACTAACGATCGAATCTGACTACCAAATAAAGTCCAAAACAGGAGAATTAAACAAACTTTTGACACATATGCATATACTATTGACCTAGTTCCACTTGTATTGGAGAAATCATGTTTTGCAGGACTCATATTCAAATACAAGTGGAAAACCAAGCAAAAGGCACAACTCAAAAAGCATAAAGCAGAAATGCACAAAGGAAATAAATAGAGAAGCCCACCTACAAGACAAATCTGGGCGGAGCACCGATGTGGGAAGGGCCTAGGCCCACCCAGGAACTGACCACATGAAGGCGGTCGTGAGGCAGCGCCACTAGGGTGTGGGCACAAAAGGGGTGTGGCCGCACCCCTATGACTGGCTCCTAGGCGCAGCTTCCACCGACGGTTGCATGGCGGCATGCTATGGCAGTTTAGGCTAGTCTCCTAATTTATTGGCGCCAAATCGACCTCCATGCTTGTATAAATGTAGGGGTGAAGCTCTCTCTCAAACACACACCATTTGGAGCTACACACCTCACCTCTCTCTACTTGGACTCTCTTAGTTTTAGTAGTAGTTCTTGTGAGCAAGGCAAGAGCTATCAAGGAGGGCTTGGCTCCTTGGAAAAAGAGTGACATCTTGGTATGAGTAATACTATGAAGATAGTCATGCTCTCGTATCATTTATATAGTAGTGCATATGAACTATAGTATAGTTGTCTTGTTATAATCATGATATATGAACTAGCATATAGTTTTTGTGTTATGATCTTAACATGTTCAACTTCATGCTTAATCATTCATATGGTTTGTATGAGTAGAAGTAGAGCTAGGGTTGAGGTGATGGTTCATCGTTCCTTCAGGTTTGCCCAAATTCTTGCTTGTCGATCCATAGGGTTGGAGTCTCAGGTAGATATGGATAGTTTCTTTGTACATAGGCATGGTGCTCGGGTACATGGGAACCTTCGGATATGACGGTGCCCCATGGTTGAGGGGTAGGCGGCAAGTGGTGACAGCCCTGTTAGTCCCTTGTAATCCCCCATGTTCGGGTACTGTGTAAGATTCTTAAAGTCACTCACGCTTGCTGGTAGACCAGTGCTTGGAGATCTCCCCGTCCATCTTAAACTTAGTTCTAACTCTAATCATATAGCTTGTATGATCATTACCTGTTCTTTGCACGGCTATATTTGAACATGCCAGCTCTATGTAGGAATATTCTTTTATTCTTTGTTTTCCTTTTATCCTAGAGGTTGGCTCAGATGTGTGTCCACTATCCTTGATATACCGTATTTACCCCTATCATGCACTATGGTCCACTATGCAAGTATGTAATCTTGTTCATGCTCATGCTAGACTCTCATACCTTGCCCTCCTTTGGGAAAATATAAATAACGATACTCTGGATACTTCTGGGTGAAATGCTACAACGATAGATCCGTGTGCTTGCGGATATTTCTGTAATCATTAAGAACTATCATAGTTGGTGTTTCTTGGCAACATCGCTAAGGTTAACTCAATCTTAGTGATGGTGCTAAGAAATACCAATAGGCATTTTTGGCGCCGTTGTCGGGGATGGACTTAAAACCTCCACACTTGGTGATTGCGCTAAGAAATGCTTACAAGCATTTCTGGCGCTGTTGTCGGGGATGGACTTAAAACCTCCACACTTGGTGGTTGTGCTAAGAAATGCCAACAAGCATTTCTAGCGCGGTTGCCGGGGAGGGCCTAGGTTAAAGAATCTAGTAGGACATGATCATGAGCACATGCACGCAATGGTAGCCATAGTTTATGTAGGCTAATTCTACTTGTTTTCTTCCTATTGTGGATGAAAACAGGATAGTGTATGAGTGGTTTTGATCTGCTGAACAACTGCACCGATAATCTGGAGGCGCTCCTAAGGAAGAGCCGGTCTCTTACCGCTTCTTCTTCTTCTACTCCGCCGGTAGTTGAACTAGTCACCCAATTACCATATGCTACTACTGCTATGGCCAAGTCACTCCGTGACTACTCCACCCCGCTGTTGCCAACATGCTCGTTGGTTCCGCTGTCAACACGGGAGCTGGAAACTTTGAGCTGCGCACTGGCTTTATCATGATAGTACAGGCAAACCAATTATGTGGTTTGCCAAGCAAGGACGCAAGTGCACACTTGCAACACTTCCTGGAGCTGTGCGACACCATCATCAAAGACGTCGCACCAGCTAGCATCAGGCTCCGTCTGTTTTCCTTCTCCCTCATGAGGAAGGCAAAACAGTGGTTCTACAAAGAGAAGGAAGCTGTCAGTGCATGGGACAAATGTTCCACGATGTTCCTCGCTAAATTTTTCCCCATGGGCCAAACCAATTCCCTGAGGGGGAAAATTTCAAATTTCTAGAAGACTTCACTAGAATCCATCCCCAAGGCATGGAACAGGCTCCAGGATTACATCCAGGCCTACCGACACCACGGGATGGAAAATTGTCTCATGCTCTAGAACTTCTACGAGGGGCTCACACCCATGTCGAAGGGGCTCGTAGATGCCGCTGCTAGAGGAGCGTTTCTCTCCCTCACCATCAAGAATGCCACAACACTCATCAAGAAGATGGTGGCAAACCAAAGTTGGGGAGTGAAATTGTGGGGGGTATGACCCCAGATACCCACGGCAGACTACATGGGCTGCGCCCCCAGGGGTGGCCTAGCCCACAAGACAAATCCTTGCGGGGCACGATGCTGCTCGACGCATCCCACAAGACACCGAGAAGATATCCTAAAGATACTACGAGATCTATTAGGATACGTTTGATACCATGATTCCTGTAATCTGTTATTACTTTCTGGTTATCTCCTAGATCTAACCGACTTGTAACCCTGCCCCTGAACTATATAAGGCGGGCAGGGACCCCCTCCAAACACACGCAATATCATACGATAGCCAATACAATCCAATAGACCATAGTAGTAGGGTATTACGTCGAGCAGACAGCCCGAACCTGTCTAACTCTTGTGTCTCTGTTGACTTCTTGTTCTCGATTACACGCACCTCTGCCAATCAATCTACCTTCGTGGGATACCCCTTGGAGGACTGCTGATGATATTCTGTTGACAGCTGGTGTGCCAGGTAGGGGCATGTGTGATGTTTCCATGTTGAACAAGATGGTACGTTTTGCAAGCTCTTCGTCCCTCCCATAGCCCGGCTAGATCTTCATGGTCGGATCGATCTCCTAGATCATCAACACTGACGGAGTCAGTGAGTTCATTGAGCCGGTGCAGATCAATACTGCATTGATCACCCCAACACCTGCGTCTGCAGATCAACAATGATGATCTCATCGCATCCATCGATCAGGTTGGCCAGAAGCTCGCCGATTGCCTCTCCATTGTAGAATCGGCCCTGACCACTCTGGTCTAGCGCCGACCACCCTCTTATTTAAATCTATCGGAGGTGGATTAGGAAACTCCAGGGGTTACGGCCCTACCCTTCGGGCTCACCAGCATCGCCGCCACCAATCAAGATGCCCTAAGGAGCAACTTCACTGACCAGGTGGGAGATATCCATCCTCTCGTCGACTAGATCGCCGACCAGCTCTCATCGACTGTCAACATGCTACACATCGGCCGATGCCCCGAAGCATCCCTCCAAACCATCCTGGAGGAAAATCCAAACTCTGAATCCCAGGGCTCTACGGAGACCGTCACCAAAACTACCGTCGTGCAGCCTCCTTTACCGCCCTTCCGTGGAGGCAGAATTTTCAATGTCAGCGTCGATAACCCCCCACAGGATGGGGAAATTGAGGAGGACCACGCCGCTCGCATCAACAGGAACGTCAACTGTGCGTAGCACTGAGCAAATGAGGCTGCCCTTGTGCTAGCCAAGGCTGCTCATAATGATCAGCTTGACTCACAAGGAAGGCCACGACCACTCCAACACAACCTCGATGACGAATTTGTCCATGTTGATGGCCACGATGTCTACAAGACCCCAAGCGCCAACTTGACCATGGCCGCCAATGAGCTCGCCTGGCTCCCACAGACATCGGAGGTCGCCAAGGTCATCTCCATGCTTAAAGCGGTGCACTGCCAAGTCAACGAGATCCGCCAGGATTAGAGACCTTGCTATTCCATGAGCTCAATTTGTTGATCCGCCGTGCTGAGATCTAATCGCTGCCCCAGCCGAAGTTGTTTCGCTAACCAGCAGTGTGACAATGGACAACCTCTTCAGGGGGGAGCTAGGGGCAACCGCATCGACCACCCTCGCCAACATGACCAACAAGTCGACCAGGATGTCCGAGCGCACAACAACAATCTCTGAGACGGTCGACATCATATCGACGAGCATTGTTTCTCTCGCCACTAAGAAGAAGTATGCTACCGTCAAGAGTATGAGCAACAGTTCGGTAATCTGGACTCAGCCCTCCAGTCGCTTAACATCGGCAATGCCGTAGATCATGACGGTGATGATCTCGAAGGGCCCCGAGCATTCATGAGGGCACTCCAAACACTCTAGTGGCACCATGGTTTCAAAATCACTGGGGTCGAGCCCTACGAGGGACGGATGAACCCCACACAGTGGCTACAAGCTTATGCCACTACTATGCGCTCCACCAGGGGAGATACCAGCATCATGGTGAACTATCTCCCCATCATGCTCATGCCAACTATGATGAACTGGTTCACAAGCCTCGCCCCAGACTCCATCGGATCCTGAGAAGAGCTGAAGGTCTTCACCGACAACTACATGGCTGCGTGTACTCGGCCAGGCACCAAGCATGATCTGAACTGCATCTACCAGAAGCCGTCTGAGCTCCTCCGTAGCTACATTAGACACTTTTCTGAGATGAGGAATTCTATTCCTAACATCACGAAAATTGAGGTCATCACCGCCTTCGTCCGAGGACTCCATCACCACGACCTCCGCTCCAAGTTCAATCGCAAGCCACCTAAAGGGATTGGCGAGATGATTACGACCGCCGATCAATACGCCGATGCCGAAGAGGCTGAAGTACGCTTTCATGAGGATGCGGGCACTCATCGCCCAACTCTATGCAGTGACGAGTAACTCGACGATCGACGCCACAGCGACCGCCGCTACGACGACCGTAGTCACCATTGTGACAGTGGCCGTGACCGGCCAGAAGGGTCCAAATCTAGTCAATATCACCATCGCCGACCAGACCACATCGTCACCACCATTGATGAACCTTGCAACAAGCGCAACTACGACGAGCAGTACAAGAAGATTCTCGAAGGCCCGTGCCCTCTCCACAAAAACAGCAAGCATAAGATGAAGGACTGCCTCGGCATGGTTTAGGAGTTCCTTGCTAAAAAGCCGGACAACGACAACAATGATGGAGTAGGAGACCGCTGACCACCTGGGGGCAACAACAACGCCTTCTAGGATCATGACAAAGTGGTCACCACCATCATTGGGGGCCTCGCCGCTGCCGAGAGCTGAAGAGATCGGAAGCTCACCATCCGTCGGGTGCTCGCCGTCAACACGGAAGACGCCGTCGCCAACCCTAACTATCGCCCCTAGTCCGAGGTCCGCATCACCTTCAGCAGGGCTAACCAATGGGTGGACATCCCTTACATAGGGCGTTTCCCCCTCGTTCTTAAGGCAACCGTCAGGAAAGTGCTTTTTAGGAAAGTACTCATCGACGGTGGAAGCGCCCGAAACCTCCTCTTCATCGGAGCCCTAAAGGAGCTGGGCCTCAGGATAGGAGACCTCGCACCCTCCGACTCCTCCTTCTGGGGTGTGTTACCTGGTAGGGCATCCAAACCACTTGGAGAGATCACCCTGCTAGTACAGTTCGGCACGACTAGCAACTACCGTGTTGAGCACATCAACTTCTACGTCACTGACTTCAACATCGCCTACCATGCCATACTTGGTCGGCTAGCTCTAGCCAAGTTCATGTCCGTACCGCACTATGCGTATTTGGTGCTAAAGATGCCTTCGCCTGCAGGAGTCCTGGCCCTATGGGCCAACCTCTCCATCACCTATGCCTACGAGACAGAGAGTCTTGCCCTCACTGAAGCCACCGACCTCTCCATCAAGATGGCTAGCGTGGTCACCGACGCCAAGATGGTGCCCTCCGATGACCTAGAGATCCTAGTGCTGGAGCCTCCGCGCGCCTCCGCCAAGTCCAAGGAAACCAAGGAGGTCAGCCTCAGCCTCGACGACCCCTCCAAGACCGTAAAGATTGGGGCTCACCTCAACCCCAAATAGGAAAGCGCGCTCATCTCCTTCCTACATGCCAATGCTGATATGTTTGCTTAGAAACCTACAGACATGCTGGGGGTACCACTGGAGAAGATCGAGCACTCCTTGAATGTCTCACCGGCCACCAAACCGATCAAGCAGAAACTCTAACGATTCGCGCCAGACAAGAAGGAGGCTATTAGGGTAGAAATAAAACGGCTCCTAGCTGTCGGATTTATTAAAGAAGTGTATCATCCTGAGTGGTTAGCAAACCCTATTCTCGTTCAAAAAAGGAATAAAGAACGGAGAATGAGCGTTGATTACATTGATCTCAACAAACACTGCCCTAAAGACCCCTTCGGTCTGCCTCGAATAGACGAGGTTGTAGACTCCACCGCCAGCTGTGAACTGCTCTCCTTCCTCGACTGTTACTCTGGCTATCACCAGATATCCCTGAAAGAGGACGATCAGATCAAAACATCATTCATCACGTCTTTTAGTGCGTATTGCTACCACCATGTCCTTCAGACTAAAGAACATCAGGGCAACCTACCAAAGGGCCATCCAGATGTGCCTCGATCAACAGATAGGCCACAATGTCGAAGCTTACATCAACGATGTGGTCGTCAAGTCCAAGATCGCCGACAACCTCATCGCCAACCTCGAAGAAACGTTCGCCATCCTAAAACGATATAGATGGAAGTTGAACCCTTCAAAGTGCATCTTTGGAGTTCCATCTGGCATACTCATGGGCTACATCATCAGCGCCCGTGGCATCGAGCCCAACCCCGACAAGGTCTCTGCCATCACCAACATGAAATGGCCAACCTACGTAAAGGACATACAGAAGCTTATAGGCTGCATGGCTGCTCTCAGCCTCTTTATATCACACCTCGATGAAAAGGGACTACCATTCTTCAAACTCCTCAAGGCCTTCGAGCGCTTCTCCTGGCCCGAGGTGATAGATATAGCTTTCGAGTAGCTCAAGTTATTTCTAACAAAGCCTCCGATCATGACGCTGCCTCGACCAGATGAAACTCTACTGCTCTATATCACCGCCACTTCTCGTGTCATTAGCACAGCTATCGTCGTCGAACGCGAGGAGGCCAGCCATGCTTATAAGGTGCAACGTCTGGTATACTTCATCAGCGAGGTCCTTAATGAGCCCAAAACTCATTATCCACAAGTTCAGAAACTGCTATATGCTATTTTGATCACGTCACACAAGCTCCGCCATTACTTTGAGTATTACAAGATCACCGTGGTCACCGAGTTCCCTCTAGGGGACATCCTCCGCAACAAAGAGGCCAACGGCTACATCATCAAGTGGGCTATCGAGCTCTACACTTACTCCCTTGAATTCAAAAGCAGGCCTACAATCAAGTCACAGGCGCTCGCTGACTTCATCGTTGAGTGGACTGAGATCCAAGAGCCCATCCCCACTACTTGCCCCGATCACTGGGTGATGTACTTTGACAGCGCCCTTAACATCAACGGTGCTAGTGCTGGCATTTTATTCATTACGCCGACCAAAGACAAGCTCCGATATGTTCTCTGAATATATTTTCTAGCCTCTAACAACGTCGCCAAATATGAAGCAAGCCTCCACGGACTCCATATAGCCATCGAGCTTGGCGTCAAATGCCTCATGGTATACAGAGACTCCACGCTAGTCATCAACCAGCTCAACAAAGACTGGTCCTGCTCTAGTGAAAAGATGGACGCATAATGCGCTGAAATCAGGATGCTCGAAGGGAAGTTCTACGGTATCGAGTACCACCACGTGGTACGAGATCAAAATTAGCTCGTCGACTACCTATCTAAGATAGGCTCTTCTCGCACCACGATTCTGCCTGGGGTCTTCATTCAAGACCTCTTTACGCCGTCTATTAAGGAAGAGAAGGAAGTTCAAGAAACCCCCCCCCCCGCTGAGCAGTTGGTACTTACAGTACCTTCGCCGGCCACAGACTGGAGGGAACAGTTCATCAAGTACCTCACCAGCGTCGACGTACCTGCCGACAAGACTAAAACTGAACACCAAATCCATCGAAGCAAGCATTACATGCTGGTAGATGGGTACTTGATGAGGAAAAGTGCCAAGGAAGGGATACTATAGAAATGCATCACCCAAGAAGAGGGAGTGAAACTACTTCTCAAAATTCACTCTAGTTCCTATGGCAATCACATGGCCTCGAGAAACCTGGTCAGCAAAGCTTTCCGAGCTGGTTTTTACTGGCCCACGGTCATCGCCGATGCACAAGACCTTGTCCGATGCTGTGAAGGATGCCAGTTTATTGCCAAGCAAACACATGTGCCAGCACAAGAACTGTAGACCATCCTAGCTTCCTAGCCTTTTGCATGCTGGGGACTGGACATGATCAAGCCTTTTTAAGCTAGCGCCAGGTGGTTTCCGGTACGTGTATGTCACCATCGACAAGTTCTCCAAGTGGATCCAATACAAACCACTTGTTTCGGCCACTGCAAAGAAAGTAGTCGAGCTCTTCGAATATATCATCCACAGATTTGGTCTCCTGAATAGCATTATCACCGACCTTAGAACTACATTCACTGATCATCATTTTTGGGACTTCTACGAAGACCGATGCATCTCTATCAAATACGTCTCTGTTGCCTATCCTAAAGCCAACGACCAGGTCGAACGGGCGAACGGCATGATCCTTGATGCCCTCAAAAAGAGGTTATATCAGAAAGAGGAAAAGCATCCCAGCAGATGGCTTAAAGAGCTCCCAGCTATGGTCTGGGGACTACGCACTCAAGCTAGTCGCAGCATCAGTGTGTCTCCATATTTCTCGGTCTATGGCTCAGAAGCCATACTTCTAGTAGACATTGCCTTCCGAGCACCTAGGGTGGAACATTATAATGAGGAGCAAGCCATAGCTATTCAGACAGAGGACGTCGACAGGGCCGAAGAAGAACGCCTGATCACCTACATCCGCACAGCCAAATACCTAGAAGGTTTGCGAAGATTTTACAACCGCAACATCAAAGGTCGTTCATTTGCTCTCAGCGACCTCGTTCTCCACAGAAAACAGAAAACCAAAGGGATGCACAAGCTCTCCTCCCCTAGGGAAGGGCCTTACGTGGTCAAAGAGGTTACCCGACCAGGGTCTTACCGGCTATGTGATTTGGACAGAATCGATATCCCCAATTCATGGCACATCGAGGACCTTATACATTTCTATCCTTGAAACGCTCCAGATATGTATTCTCCACTCCATAATGAATGAAGTTTTGGTCACCATAATTTGTCTCCATTATTTCTCCATTACGATTTAATCTCCATTTGTAGTCGCCAGCTCTAAGTTACTCCTTAACAAACTTCAATATGTGATCTCCATAAATGCTCTGCCATGTTACTCCATATCTCCAAGATATTTCACCAGCCGCCGAGCAGCACACATTCCGCTCTGTGTTCTTTGGAGAAAACCCATTCTCCGATCTCTCCCTACACATGCTACGGGCTCCACACTCTATGTTATGGGTGGTTGGCTACGGTTCCTTGGTCACGTCTATTCCTCCTACACATGATCTCCAATATGTGATCTCCATAAATGCTTCGCCATGTTACTCCATATCTCCAAGATATTTCACCAGCCGCCAAGCAGCACACATTCCGCTCTGTGTTCTTTAGAGAAAACCCATTCTCCGATCTCTCCCTACACATGCTACGGGCTCCACACTCTATGTTATGGGTGGTCGGCTATGGTTCCTTGGTCACGTCTATTCCTCCTACACGTGAACGGTCTTTGTGCTCGACATTATGGAATATGGGCTAGCCAAGGCCAAGAGCTCAGTAATGAACTAACTGCTCGGACGCTACTTATACTACATATAATCGCGTTAGGGTTTACACTACAATGATTTTTCACCAAAATACTGGCAAACTTGATAAACATGCACATGTCACTTTACAACATTTATACACATACATAAATGATTGTCTACGCCCTCGCGTGTTTTAACTATCCTCTCCAGTTGTTACAGATCACTCTCTGAGTAGGTCATTATGTTTAGCTCTCCCCGTCCACCTCACCGAACAGGTCGACGTTGCCGGCCAGCTTCTTCGCCGCGTCCTCCACCTCATCTTCTAGCTCCTACTGCTTTGTAGCAACCAATGCCTCTGGTAAATCCAGCCCCTATCGCTCGGAGATCAATGGTAGGGTAATGAGACTGGACTACTGCCAGGGCATGGGTCATGGTAGAGATAGTGGCATTGCGGTTGAAGCTTTTGAAGTTCTCCAACGCCTCCTTACACCTGTTGATGATGGTATCCGGACGAGGTGGCCTATCGTCGGGCTAAGGAGCTGCCTCCATGTCGATGCAGTCAAGCATCAGCCTAACTCCGGCCACCACGGCGTCAAGCTTTCTCCTCTAAGTTTGTGCCTCCTGCTCCAGCGCGTCGAACTAGGCTTTGGTCTTTCGACGGTATTCTATGGGCACCAAAAGGATCTGGCAAATGAAGAAGTCACTTTAGCAATAACTCCGACCATGAAGTACTCACCTTTCAGCTCCTCGGCCAGCTTCTCTACTTAGCTAGACACTTTCTCCTCCTCCTCCTGGAGTTGACCAATGACTTGCCACAACTAACTGAGCTCCGCGTCTTGCTCTACAGGCATAACAGTTGTCAGCAACAATAAGACTATTCAGCAACGCAAAGCAAATTTGTCGATCCGCCATACCTTTCCTCTGCTCGGAGACGTTTCTCAGCTTCTCGGATTTGTGCTCTAGCTACTCAAAAAGACTTGTCAGCTGCTCGGAGCTACATTCTAGCTGTTCAGAGCTGCCCCGCAACTACTTGGACACGGTCACTAGCTGCTCGGATAGGACGCCCTTCTGGTATTCTAGATCCCGCACGTTAGATTCGGCAAGATCCCGCTCGCGCTGGGCCCACTGGACATTTTTCTCCATAAGCTTCACAGCCTCCTTTAGTTTTTCGTTCTCCTTAGCAAGGGGCTCCATCCTCTTGATCAGCTATCGCCGATGTTTGGCAGTTCATGTTATGCCCTACAAAAGCAACAAGATTATGAAAAACTCCAATCTCCGATGACACAGACAGACATTGCTGACGCAATACTAACCTTGATCTGCTTCATCACCGTGGAAAGGGTGGACTCTAGCCTTCTGACTTCCCTGGTGGTGTCCTCCTCTTCAACCACCACAACTTCATTGCCCCGCTTGCATAGGATCCAGACGGCTTGAGGTTGAGCTTCCTCACGTTCAATCTCTTCCACTTCGTCTTCCTCTATAGCTGGTGGCACCACCAGGGGGCTTAGTGGCCACACAGCGTGTCTGACCACACCCTCCAACGCCTCAAGGAGCGCTGTCTGCTCCTCTGGCTCCACTGGCTGCTATGCTCCAGACTCCGGTGCGACATTAACAACTCCATCTTCTGCCTCCGAAGACCTAGTGGCTCTCGCTGTTGCCTCGGGCACCGCCGCCGTCTCGTCCACCGTCAGCGCCAACCGTTCTCTATCGCCAAGTCCATCAGCAGTAGCGGTTGACTCCTCCATAGGCCGCCGAGCACCCAGGGACTCTGGGACAGGGTCTGTCGGCATTACCTTCGCACCAGGACCAGCCCCTGGCTATTCGCCAGTTTGGACGGATAGATTCAGATCCTCCGTACGCCTCGCTCTGCATCAGATTAGCTCATCAATCATCGCAACTATAAGGATCTGACAACAAGCTGAATCCAAGAAAAAGAAACTTACACATCGGCCTCCTAGTACAATTTTTTGAACCGGCACTGCCTACCCGAGCCCCCTGGAGCGGCCTTGGGGTTGACCCACATGCCCTGGGGTGGAGGTCTCGTGGCCACTGTCATTGGCCTCTCTTCCTCTTGTTGCTCGGGGACTCCCTTCGCCTGTTGCTCGGGGACTCCTTTCACCTGCTGCTTAGGGACTTACTCCCCTCCCTTTGATTGTACCTCCGCATGCGTGTTGCACAGAGGCGCTTCAGTGCTCAGAGGAGGAGCTACTAGAGCCTCATCGTCATCCAACCACTTGGACATCAACACACTCTACGTCCGAGTGGTCTAGTCACCGCCAAGCGAGATGTCGCCTGGCTTGCGGGGAGCTACACCCACTGTCTTCCTCTTCTTCCGGGCCAGCTCATCTACTATCACCCTTTTCCCCTGACTTTCTCTGAAACTGGGGGGGACTCTCCATCTGACCAGCGTCTGTGCCTCCGGACTCTGATGAGGCGTTGATGGCACCTTCCTATGGTTGAGTTGTCGGACGAGCGTCCACTACCTTCGGCCAATCGCTCCTCGGCACACCCGAGAAGTATGTCGCTCGTTCCTGCAAATGGATCTTTCCACAAGTGAATCAGTTCACTGCTCGGCAACGGTATAGGATAAAAATGGATCAAGAACAAACAATTGAGACTTTTACCTGAGGAGGTGGGTTCGTACAGTTGAAGGGCCTAGTCTACCAGGACATGCTGAATGAGGCATTTGGAGCGAATAGCTCTATGGCCCTCTCTAGCATGTCATCCCACGATAGCCTCCCTGCCCTCTCCTAGGTGCCATCGGTGTCCCCCTTGAAGTCAAAGCCCGTGTGGGCCCTCTCCTTGCAGGGCTAGACGCGACGCACTATGAAACTCACTGCCACTAGTCCACCATTGGTCTTCACACCCTTTATTAGGCCGAGGAGCTCCCTCACCTGCTCCATATCGACACTGCTCAGCTTCTCCAACCAGCTCTTCTGGTTCTCCGGAACGTGGTCGACGTCGCAACGGATGGTAGGATGGCTCTGCTTCATGTAGAACCACCTAGTGTTCAACCCCTTCAGTGACACGTTTAGCGGTACAGTGAGGTACTTGCCTATCATCCCATCGTGGAGTTGTAAATATACGCTGCTGACCACTCTGGAACCACCGCTGCCTTTCTTCTTCAGCCAAAACAGGTGTCGGAAGAGGTTGAAGTGGGAAAGAACTCTTAGATACGCCTCACAGAAATGTATAAAGATAGAGATGTGCAAGATGGTGTTTGGGTGGAGGTTGCACAGACTAACTCTCTAGAACTCCAATAGATCTCTCAAGAAAGGATGAATGGGAAATCCTAACCTGTGCCATAAATAATCTTCAAAAACTACAACTTCGTCGGTATGAGGCATTGGGTAGGGCTCGCCGTTGGCCGGCCGCCATCCGACGGTGACACGGTCCAGAAGAATGCCCGCCCCACCATCCTGTTGATCTCCGCCTCCCCCATGAGCGACGGCACCCACTCATTGTCACGGTTGGCTCCGACGGTCGCCTTCTTCGGGTTTCCAACTCCCCTCTTCGGTGCCATCTCGTAGATCTGGTTTGGGATTGGTGGCGGAAGCACATATGAATATGGAAGTGTGAGGGCTGAGGAGGAAGACAAAGTTGCAAATTGGCAAAGGTGGGAGCGCGGAGTGCGGCGGCGCAGTTATAAAGCACTCCCCCCCACCTTTCGCATTCGAGGGTTTTTGGGAAACTGCTCCACGATTGGCGCCTCTCTGAAATCTCCGAAATGACGTGGTGGGCCGTTACTTGGGCTTTCGAGCAACTGCAGCCTGTATCACCCATTTTTTGCCACAATTTGTTACTGCTCACTAAATATTTACCGACTTCTCCGCAATCCATTAAGGCTCAATAACTCCTACTGTGCAGCCGTTACTTTGGTTTTTTCTCCATGATTTGTTTTCTCCAAGATTTTGACTTGTGGCTTGGGGACTGCGTCATCAATATGACTTGGTTCCTCACTGCATTGGGGACTTTCTTCCGTTGACTGTTGTTTCTGACCCTAGCACCACGTGACCACGTCACCTACTGTCAGGCTTGGGGACTAAGTGGGTACACTTCACCTTGCGGTGAATGTGCTTTTCTCATTTCGGGGCTACACCCGGGGACTGGCTGCCTGCTCGGCTGGTCTTCTGCTTTTCTTCTACTTTGGACCCTGGCACCACATGACTATGTCACCTATTATCAGGCTCAGGGACTATGTGGGCACACTTCACCTCGCGGTGAGTGTGTTCGCTTTAATTTCGAAGACTCCACGCCTCCTGAAGTTGGAAAAGACTATCTCCCTTTCTCGTGGTTAGACTCTAAGTGGACACACTTGGTCCACTACGAGGAAATTTTTGATTTTGAACTTGAGCTCCTTACATCCTTATGGCAAGCCTTACATGGGATACACTGCTCGGCGATGGTTCACACTGCTCGGTGACAATTCACAACTGCTCGGCAACTCATCACGGTGGTCGGACCATGAGTCTGACTGCTCGGCTTTGTTCGCACCTACTCGGACAAGCTCAAGACGGCGTTGCACAACAGATACAAGGTGCTCGGGGACTAGCTATGGGGGGTACAACCCTGGATACACACAACAGACCACATGGGCTACGCCCCTAGGGGTGGCCCAGCCCACAAGACGAATCCTTGCGAGGCACGATGCTGCTTGGCGTGTCCCACAAGACACCGGGAAGATATCCTAAAGATACTACAAGATCTGTTAGGATACGTATGATCCCATGATTCTTGTAATCTGTTATTACTTTCTGGTTATCTCCTAGATCTAACCGACTTGTAACCCTGCCCCTTGGACTATATAAGGCGGGCAGGACCCCCTCCAAACACACGCAATATCATACGATAGCCAATACAATCCAATAGACCATAGTAGTAGGGTATTACGTCGAGCAGACAGCCCGAACCTATCTAACTCTTGTGTCTCTATTGCCTTCTTGTTCTCGATTACACGCATCTCTACCGATCAATCTACCTTCATAGGATACCCCTCGGAGGACTGCCGATGATATTCTGTCGACAGAAATGCAAACAACAAAAAGGCATGCATACTGTGAAGGAGACGAATATGCTTGCCACAAAAATAGATTTGTTACTAAAGTGGCTTGACGAGTGTGCCACCGACAAGGAGGCAATGAAGGGCACCGTCAAGGCCACAGACTCGCAAATGACCTGCGAAGTCTGTGGTGAAGTCGGACACTCTGGGAACAACTACCCTAAGACTCGTGAAGATGCATACATCAACAACGAGTTCCGACAAGATAACAATAATGGGTGGAACAATCAATCCCGCTCATGAATTATAATTCGAACTTCAACTCAAATTATAATTCGAATCAACCTACCATGAAAGACATGGTCTTAGGCCAGGCAAAAATCAATGAAAATCTCACTAAAAGCTTTCATATAATGATAAAATGATAGAAAATGTAAATACAAAACTTGAAAACCTATCTTCATCTGTTAAAAATCAGTTGAGCTTTAATAAAATGATTGAAACTCAAATTGCTCAAATTGCTACCGCACTACCTGTTTCTGATTCGGGAAAGACTCTGGGGAAATCTGAAACTTCTCTTGAATATGTTAAAATGGTCTCAACGAGGTTTGGTAAGCCTCTATGTCGAGAAAGCCATGATTATTTTGTAGATCCACCATTCATCACCAATAAAGAAGATCCTGGCTGCCCGACGATCACATGCTCAATAGGCCCACATGTCTTCCACAACGCCTTCTGTGACCTTGGAGCAAGCATCAATGTCATGTCCAAGGTAATATATGATAAGATTTTTGGGTGGACCTTTGTCCACTGCAAAATTTAGATTGCAGATGGTGGATCAAACCTCATGACATCCGAATGGATTAGCCAAGGATATCTTGGTGAGAATTCGAGACACATATATCCCCATGGACTCCATCATTCTAGACATTGGCCGCAATGAGGAAGTTCCCCTCCTCCTAGGGAGGCCATTCCTTAACACTACAAATGCAGTACTACACGTGGGATCTGGGCATGTTTGCTTTCATATTCAAGGGCAAACAATATGATGCCCATTTAATGGATTTAACATGCATAAACACCTTAAAAACAAATAGCCCAAGAAACAACCATGTAAAGGAATCAAACATGTATGGCAGATAAAAGGATCAGCATCCACGCCTACGTCTCCAGGCATGGGCGCACCATCATCAAGTAAGCACTAAAAGGAGAAGAGTCCTGCTCATTGGACTTTAAACAGTGAGCCCTTACCGAAGGTAAATTGGTAGTTACCCTTTATATTTTTCTTAATAAAAAGTTGCTTAGAATTCTTATATAACAAAACTATAAACTATGCTTAAAAATAAAAACAATTAGTTCGCCTTTCATATATCTAGAATAAATTTCTCTTCCATGATTTATACAAAATTATGTTTTGGTTTGAAGTATGGTTAGTGTGCAATCATATTCTCATAGACTTATCAATTTAAGCATGGTGCTTAGGTCATTTAGTCTACCTTGATCAAATTAAAACATGATGTTTAGTTTGATCATTGAACCAAAAACTGCCGAGTATAGACATGGCTGAGTTCAAAACCAAATAAAAATATATAAATAGAAATAATAAAGCTACCTCGGAGTCATCACCAAGCAACCAGCCATAAGCTAGCTTGGGGGAGGTTCCCGCAAAGGTAACATGTATCTTTTATTTATCACTTATACTTCTTACATTTATTTTTGTTCATAAAAATAAAATATGATAAAAATATAAATTCTATTCTCATGTGTGTTTAAGGAATGTTTAGTTTCTCCTAGGTTCAAATGATAAATAGTTGCTCTGTCTATAATTCATTTGTGCCTAGGTTATAACTCAGTATTCCCCAAGATTTAAGTTTGTTGGCTAAAAATGTCTCATCCTAAAAACTTGAAAACTTGTGGGTTGCAAATGCATGCTCCTTTTCTAAGTTCTTGCGAGTTATGATATGGTACAAATATAATTTACTATGACTATGTTCTAAGAGGGACTTGACATCCAGAGATTTCATTTTCAAAAAAATGCTAAAATTCAAAGTTCCTCAATGATTATGAATACCTACCAAGGCCATATGACATGATATTCAAATTCAAACCTTAGTCATATGCTACTTGTTTGATCATTGAGCTTTGTCAAATTGTTGTGACCCTTATTGAGATTCTCGTCATGCACCCATGATCAAGACACGTACACCCACAAATAAACTGCTAACTCTTACACTAAGAGTTACGCAAAAACATGCTTTTTCCGTCCACCAAATAATTACTCCATTCATTTATCATGTGTCTCGATCTTAAAAATTTTCATATGCCAAAAAGAATAGTATGGGCTATGCTAAAAAAAGAGAGAAAAGAAAAAAATGTCCATGCCAAAAGGCATGAGCGAAAAAATGCATGCCAAAGAGCATGAAGAAAAGAAACGAAAAAGAAAAGAAAGAAATAAAGATAGTCCATACTTTCAAATAAAAGGCATTTATCCAAAAGAGAGAGAGTCATGATCCAAAGGAGTACAAAATATTTAGAATTAAGAACATTATGAAAAATTCCACACACTTGCACATCTTGATCAAAGTGTATGACTTGCATCTCCTTAAGGTCCGGTTTTTGACTTAGCAAAATATGTGATGCAAGTATGCCACACTTTCATACCCACCCAAAACTCCACTTAAAAGCCTTAGTGGTAGGATATGAAAAAAGGCAAAATATCAAATGCCTTTGGTGAGGTTTCATACACATTGAGTGATCGAGAGAATCATTTGAGGAACTTATATTTGTTTTACAAAATTCATAAAACCTCCGGATAGATGGTTGATCAAAGAATGAATGATTGGTGATTCTGTTATAACTGTTCTATCTTGCAACTACCTAAGAACTTGGAAAAGCTATACGCCCCATAGGGATTAAGGTAAAGGGTGGATAAAATGCCAACTTATTTAAATTGCGAAAGAATATTGTGTTATAGGCATGGCACTTGTGAATTGTATCGGCATAATAGCAACTCCTGATCAACAACCAAGTACTTAGCTATTTGCTTGGGATGAGCAAAGGTTAAGCTTGGGGGATTTGTTGGCGGTCACTAACGATCAAATCTGACCACCAAATAATATCCAAAATAGGAGAATTAAACAAACTTTTGACACATATGCATATACTATTGACCTAGTTCCACTTATATTCAAGAAATCTTGTTTTGCAGGACTCATATTCAAATACAAGTGGAAAACCAAGCAAAAGGCACAACTCAAAAAGCGTAAAGCAAAAATGCGCAAAGGAAATAAATAGAGAAGCCCACCTACAGGACAAATCTAGGACAAGCACTGACGTGGGAGGGCTAGGCCCACCCAGGAACCGACCATGTGAAGGCAGTCGCGAGGCAGCCCCACCAGGGTGTGGGCGCACCGAGGGTGCGGCCGCAACCCTGTGACAGGCTCCTAGGCCCAGCTTCCACCGATGGTTGCTATGGCGGTTTAGGCTAGTTTCCTAATTTTTTGGCGCCAAATCGACCTCCATGCTTGTATAAATGTAGTGGTGGAGATCTCTCTCAAACACACACCATTTGGAGCTACACACCTCACCTGTCTCTACCTGTAGTCTCTTAGTTTTAGTAGTAGTTTTTTAGCAAGGCAAGAGCTATCAAGGAGGGCTTGGCTCCTTAGAAAAAGAGTGACATCTTGGTATGAATAATACTATGAAGATAGTCATGCTCTCATATCATTTATATAGTAGTGCATATGAACTAGAGTATAGTTGTCTTGTTATAATCATGATATATGAACTAGCATATAGTTTGTGTGTTATGATCTTAACATGTTCAACTTCATGCTTAATCATTCATATGGTTTGTATGAGTAGAAGTAGATCTAGGGTTGAGGTGATGGTTCGTCGTTCCTTTAGGTTTGCCCATATTCTTGCTTGTCGATCCATAGGGTCAAAGTCCCCGGGGGATATGGGTAATTTCTTTGTACATGGGCATGGTGCTCGGATACACGGGAACCTTCGGATATGACGGTGCCCTATGGTTGAGAGGTAGGCAGCAAGTGGTAACAACCCTATCCGTCCCTTGTAATCCCCTGTATGAGTTTTAAAGTCTCTCACGCTTGCTAGCAGACCAGTGCTCGGAGATCTCCCCGTCCATCTTAAACTTAGTTCTAACTCTAATCATATAGATTGTATGATCATTAACTGTTCTTTGCACGGCTATATTTGAACATGTCGGCTCCATGTAGGAATATTCTTTTATTCTCCATTTTCCTTTTATCCTTGAGGTTGGCTCAAATGTGTGTCCACTATCCTTGATATACCGTTTTTACCCCTATCATGCACTATGGTCCACTATGCAAATATGTAATCTTGTTCATGCTCATGCTAGAATCTCATACCTTGCCCTCCTTTGGGAAAATATAAATAATGATACCCTAAATACTTTTGGGTGAAATGCTACAACGATAGATCCGTGCACTTGCGGATATTTCTGTAATCGTTAAGAACTATCGTAGTTGGTGTTTCTCGGCGGCGTCGCTAAGGTTAACTCTATCTTAGTGATGGTGCTAAGAAATACCAACAAGCATTTCTGGTGCCGTTGCTGAGGATGGACTTAAAACCTCTAGACTTGGTGATTGCGCTAAGAAATGCCAATAAGCATTTCTGGCATCGTTGCTAGGGATGGACTTAAAACCTCCACACCTGGTGATTGCACTAAGAAATGCCAACATCATCACTCTTCATGTTGTTTATCTTCATTTAACCAGAGTATGTGAGCAATGCTCACACTAGTATTTGTGTTCATGTTGTTTAATTTAACTAGTATTTGGAATTTGCCTATCTCAACAGGTGATTGTGGGCATGACGACATCCCAAGCCTTGTTGGCCCTAGAGCACAGTTCTTTGTCTATGATCATGCTCGAAAAGCAGCCTTATGAGGCATCCCCTGATCGAGGCAGCCACCCACGATTTCGTGCCATACTGCACCGATCAGTTTCTTAAAAATCATTTGCCATCTCAATCAGATTGCTCTCCTCCTTATCCTATAAGGGCTTGAACTTGGCTTGTATTGTGCAGTGCTTCCACCATGGCAGCGCCATCCCTATTTGTGGGGCTTTCCCCTAGTGGTGTCGGAGAGTCGTCCCATCGCCGCTTGCCGCTGAATGCCGAGATGCTATGCGGTGAGCTGGACACCACGCGCGACGCACTTCAAGCTTCCAAGAATCTGGCCTCCCAGGTACAAGGCGAGTTGGCGATCGCCAAGGAGCCAGCCCAACACATGATAAAACTTGTTGTGGTACTGAGTGTGTAGGTCGAAACCCTACAGTTGTCCATGCTAGCTACCTGTAACGTGGCCTTCCCTGTTGGAAAAGTGGATAATCTATTCGGCGCAGAGGAGCACATCTGAGCCCTGCCGGCCCGCCTTTGAGCCATGGTAACCGAAGCCATTCGTCAGGGTGCTACCATAGTGCTAGCTGCTGCCCCACTTTAGATTGGCACAACGGTGAACCTCGGAGTGGTGGAGCAGGGTTTTCCGCCATGTTTGATGGACGATGACATCGCCGATCTGATCGAGAGTTTCGAGCCGGCTGCCAATGTCGTCTTACCGATGGTGGACGTGGACGAGATCCTGCATGCCAACCTCGACCCTTGATCTGTGGAACATATCAGTAGTTTTAGTAGTCATGAATAAGTTTGATCTATGGGATGCCCTTGAAAATATGTGAACTCTTATTTGCATGTTGGTGTTAACTTTTGTTGAGCTTTGTATTAGGCTTTGTTTGGATGCATGTGTATCCACATCAATCCACATGTGTTGGAGTGGAATGGAATCGAATTCAGTTTAATTCCACTTCAACACATGTGGATCGAGACGAATACATGGACATCTTCATGTGTATCCAGTTCAATCCACATGTATTGGAGTGGAATGGAATTTAGTTTAATTCCACTCCAATCCACTTCAACACATGTGGATTAAGATGAATACATGCGCATCCAAACAAGGCCTTAGGTGGGTTAAACTCTGTTTGTAGGCCCTGTTGGTTGCTTTTCACTATAGATTTCTTTCTAGTTGTCTTTGATCTGATCTATAATATGCTAAACATTCATGAGTGCCTTTGATCTCTATTGAAGCCAACTCATGTCTTTGATAAAATTTATTGAACTTGAAAGAACATTGCAGCGAAGAGCAAGTCTAGCCTTAGTCTAATGCAGAGAAGAGGAGCCATTGGTGTTGAAATGTTATTGCACTTATAAGAAAGTTCGACCGCAAGTCTCACCTCAGTCTAGGAGAGTAGAGCAGCCATTGGTGCTGAAATCTTATTGCACACGTAAGAAAGTCCGATCTAGTACATTTGGACACATCTAACAGTATCCTCCATAGTTTTTTCGTCTTCCTGTGATGCATGATACTGTGTCATTTATGATTTTAAGTTTGGCTAACCTAATAGTAGCATACCCTAGTAGTACAATATGGTGGGTGCATTGTAGTGCTTTTGAAGTGTCATTTTTGTGTATTTTGGAGTGCCCTCATCAGCATACCCCATGTACCCATGACATTAGAAATCAATATAAGTATTCTACTACAGTTGAATTAATGGATGAAATGGCGACGGGAGCTGTAACACCACCGTAACACATGTGCACACCAAACAAATAATTCAATTTGCAAACTAAACAAAGATGGCACACTAGTTTAGCTAAAATAATGACAACATCCATCATTGAGGAAATTAACATGTCTATAAACAAGCAAACAACATTGGTCCATTTTAAATGCATGACAGAGAGATACATCAAATGCAGCTTTATTTACTGCTCTGCTAATGAATCCAAGAACAAGGGAACATAAGGAAGATAGAATGGTGTGCAGATGAACTCTTTTTTAATGGTACATCTATCATACCGAAAGACATAGGTAGGGATGCCACAAGCACTTATACGGTACATGTCATATGCGATGATTGTTCCATCCTCCACAGCAAAGAAAATCAAATTCCATTATGGGTGAACTGTAATCAGTATGTCCTCATCAATAAAATCTAATATTAATCCTTCCAAATAGGATCCGCGTGGTGACCGTATGCTTCAATGTCCAATTATCAGTACCACAGTCTTCAAGGATCCAGATTGAAATCTTAGAATCATTGGGACCACCAACAATACAAACACATAAGTGACCCTCAGCTTGATGCATGGAATGCTGAAGACCACTAGGCCCATCAATTTCCTCCATGTGTTTCCCTCCATATCCATAGCAAGTATCATAGGGTACTCCCCAGAGTGCCCCATAATGTGCCGACAACCGTTAAGAAATACACTTGGTTGTCTATAAAATGTCACATCAATATGCTCGCCCCATTCAGATTTCTTATAGATTCGTGCTGCAGTTTGAGATGAGTAGATCTCCACACCTGCGCACATAGTGTCGACATCCACATATTCAATCACATGGAAGTGCAAGGAAGCTATCGGATCATGGGTGCTACGCGGCAGAATTTTAAAGTTCTAGGTCATTTGATTGTAGACGACATAGTGGTATCCATTAGCCCCAAGGCACCAGCATAGGATGAGGCCGCTGCAGCAATCTGAGATAGCTACATTGTTAATGTTGAAGGGCAAGAATTCCAAGGAGCGGGGGCATACACCACGGATGACGCTGGTGAAGTTTCGATTGCTGTTCTCACTATCGTAGAAGAAGCCAGCTACAATCTAGGGTAGATTCTTATGGTTGTTGGGGTTCGAGATGAGGTTTTTTCAAGAGCAACAGGCACATTTGTAGCAGAACAAGGAGCAGGTGGGAGGAGGTGGAGGATCTTGGAAACAACATCCTCTATGAGGCTAGCCAATGCATTCCTCTTGTTGGAGAACTCCTCCATTTCATCAATGTGTAGTATGATGAAAGCTTCCTCAGGAATGAGATCACTGAAGTGGAAAATAATCCAACAAAGATCTATCAGTGAAGTCCACAACTCATACCAAAGTGCAACCATTAACAATTTTCATGGTACGACCTCATGTAAATTTAGAGTAGCACTATTGTTGGTAGTTAATGTTCATCACAAACCATCAATATAACTTATATAAATGCATAAAAAGGATCACCAACATAGGTCTAGGGGTTTAAACTAATAAATTCCATAAGTTTTGGTGAATCTGTGTTTGTAGGAGGATTTACTCAGAAAACCAACAAGGAGGACCTATTCGTCAAAGCAAATCACATTTATCCACTGCGAAACCGACGTGGGGAGACTCTAGAAGACTCTAGAAGGCAAACCACCGAAGTGAACGGTAGGTGGCTACCATGTGGGGCCAGCTGGCCCCACCTGTAGGCCGCCCAGCCCCCTAGGCCCACCTGTTGGCCCCTCCTTCAAATGTTGGTTCTCCACTGCCTCCTAGATTGCATCTACGCCGTTCTTTCAAGTCGGTTTGATCTGAGGGTCCAGAATTGATGCTCTGGCCTATATATAGCAGCCCTACCCCCCTCCCTAGAGAATCCCTGAAACCCTAATTCATACCTCTCATTCATAGATCAAGATACACCAGGATGATTAGGTCTAAACTCTCCAATGTAGTAGATTAGTAGCTCGGGAGTGAGGGTCGAGTTGGGCTCATGCTCAAGTTCCGGATCTGGTCTTGGAGGTTCTGCAAAGCCTTGTATCTTCACTTCCACATCTTGTAAGACTTATTATAAATTCATCATATTCCTATCTACATGCTATGCTTACTTTTAATATGTATCTTGCTTAGTTGAGGTTATCATTACTTTTGTGTGCAGGGTCATAGAGTGCTTAGCCTGCTAGTTTATCGATTGGGCTAAGTAGCCGAGCCTTGTGTAAGCATGGTGCTTATACGATGCTCTGTTTGTGAGTACACCCGATTCTTTGGTTGGGTGGTAACAACGGGAGGTGACAACCATGTCTATCCTTTGTAGTCCACTCTGAATTGAGCAGGTTCTTAAATTGCAGGACCATAGTCATGTTGGTAGAGTTATCTATTGTGGGTATTCTACCGTCTAAGCGGCGTCCCGAAGTGCACAAGAGTAGAGTTAGTCTTAACTATAGTTGGATGTATATATACTTTGACCATGTAATAAGAATGTCACAGAAATCTACCTCACTTGTTGCTCTCCCGAGTTGACTAGTTTATGTTATCTTATAGATCTACCCCCTGAGTATCATTATCCTTAATTCCTATCATTACCTTCACCCCTGCTCTAGCCATGCTGGTATGTTGACTGATAGAGACTCCTTTGATATTCAATAAGTCTTTACTCCATTGTTTCCCTGTGGTAAAATATAAATAATGATACCTGGAATACTCCTAGTAAAATGCTACAATGGTATTCTGTGCGCTTGCATAATCCTTCATATTTTATTTGCACTTATAAATACCAACAAGCATTTTTGGCGCTGTTGTCGGGGAAACAATTGGTGTAAAGATTTAGATTAGTAATATACCACTAACTTTAGTAGGATTACCCCTATTCTATTGAATTGTGGAATAAGACAGGACAACAGATGTTGTTTAGACCTTCCGGCAAGCCTCCACAAGAAAAGAAGAAACATTGAAGAACCCTAGGGTGCCTAAACATTCAAGATCCATCAACATTGGAACCCTACCATCTCACAGGCTTGTATAGACGTATATATTCTCTAACCATATGTAGATTGGAGAAAAAGGTCGATGTCACAAGAATACAAATCACATCTCAAGTGACGAATACAGACGCTACACTACTCACAAATTACATCATGTGAGTCATGGTAAGTATGATCAAGAAAGGTGACATAGTCTTGCTCATGGACTTTAAACTTGATGAGTAGTTATCTTTTAATTTTTGCATTCCATTGCATGTTTATTTTCAATGATTCATGCATCCACTCTATTTAGTTTAAATTCTCTCATATGAAATCCATAACATATTTAGTTCCTTGCGTACATTTATACCACTTGCATCTTTTATTAAAAAGAAGAGAATCTCACCATGATCATGCTCTTTCATCTCCATTTGAATAAATCTCTTTTATGCTTTCATGCTACCTTTGTTTGCTATAGTATGCTTAGATTTGGAGTATCTTCATACACCTTTGAAAGTAAGCATGGTGCTTAGTTTAAACTATTTTCTTAAATCAAATTAGATGTGGTGTTTAGTTTGATTTTTGAACCAAGAGGTGTGTTGATCTTACTTCCGAAGGCTTTTTAAATTAAGCATGGTGCTTAGGTTAAAATGCTTTTCTAAATTAAAATACACATGGTGTCTAGTTTATATTTTGAGCCGATAGTATGGTTTAGTAGATACTGGTTATTTTGTTGGACTAACCCCTATAGAAAATTCTCAAATTCAATCTGGGTAAGTCCTGAGATAAATTCACATCGTAGATGAATCAAGGCATGCAATGAACTCCAATAACTTTGCGTAAAGAAGACCGAGCTCAATCTTCATGGAAGGAAGAACTATGAGTATCAAGGTTTATTCACTTATCTTTTGTTGCAAGTTATCTTTGCCTTGACCCATACTAGAATGTAGCAAACACATAAAACATGATAAACAAAATATATGCTAAACAATCCTAAAACCATCCTTCCATTAGCATAGAGGAAAATCACAAAAAATGGACAACGCACCCTGTGTTTCAAATTCGTTATTTCCCTCAGGTATGTGTGTATGAATCCATAAACCCTAAACCAAACCACCACTACAGCTATGGAAGTAGACAAACAGATCGATAGGCTATGAGCAACATGAAAGACAACCTAGCTTTGAGCCTTCCCAAGACTCAAGCTGGGATGTTTATGAGAAGAAGAATGAAACCCACCTTTTATTAACTAGAATATGCGCCTTCATCATTTTCAAAGGGACCAGGCAACAAGGACCAAGACAATGAGATGCCACTACATCATGGTGTGCATCATTGTGTCAACAAGCATCATTAATCAATGGTTCATTGACGACTATGTCTCGTAAGACCATAAACGACCATGGTCGCCTAAAGACATCCCCTACTCATTGAAGGTGAAGCTTCCATGCGAGTACCAATGAGGATCTTTCTTTGATCATCAAGACGGCTGGCATATCGCTAACAAACAAAGAAGAACAACTCTCTGCCATGCCATTAGATGATCCAAGAGGAACTAGAGTTTGCATCTCCAATGAACCCCAACTCGTCAACCAAGGATCAACAAAAATCAAGAAAGGTTGATGGAAGAAGTGCATGCAATTGGATGGTACAAAGAAAAGCTAAAGGCAAGAAGAGGTCTGGCTCAATGGACCTAAAGCCATGAAGCCCTCACTGATAGGTACATCAGACAAGTTTCCTTTAGGTATGTTTGTCACTAATCATTTCAACAAAAAGAAGGAAAACATAAGGTATATTCAACCAAGCATTACGCAACATAGAATCACATTCATAGGAGAATTCTATCATCCAAGCTAGATTTTGCATTCTACAAAATTCAAGTCTAGGGGATGGAGTTCTTCAAAAACATCTCATGCCATGTTGCTAATTTGTCTTGGTCATCTTTACCTTCATGATGTGATCGACTTGCTAAATCACTAACAAATAAAAATCTAAATAATCATGCTCCCTTGGTTCATCATACATATTCTTGTTTTTACTTGAATGATTCTTTTTAGTCTTTTAAGCTTCCTTGTTCTATTACAAGTATGCTTCAGAATATTATTCATACATGATTATTGAATCAAAACATACTTGTATAGAATTTGGTTGTATATATGGACTAACCCTTGCAGGAAAATATTCAAATTTTGTTGGGAATATTAGGAGATCATTCATAGAAACAGATCAAGGTTTGAGGTATTTTTCAAAACAATTTTACACATCTTTGCCTTAACCTTGTTGAAAATTTGAAGTAGTGATGAACAATCAAGGTACACTATTTAAAACATGGGATAAAGATTCTATGTAAATTAAAATGTTAAAACCAACTTTTATGTAGCATAGAAGGTGGCCTTTGGCTCTATGATAGCACTATCCTTGCTTTGAATCATTTGTATATTCTTTTGGGTATGTGTTGTCCACTAATCCTTTGCAGAGAAGAAACAATGAGTAGAGCAGAAGGTCTAACACAATGCTAAGATCCACAAAAAGAAAGGACAAAAAGATGGCATGACAAAAGAATAAGAAAGAAAGAGTGCGACATAGGAGACAAGATGCTCATGAACAGCTCAAGCAAGGAAACCTTCAAGCAGGAAGAGAAGACCACCATAAGTCATCTACCCTTCATCACATGGTGTCATCATGCTCCAATAATGAAGGTAACATCTTAAGGTAAGTGGTCATCATTTTCCTCTTGATATTGGTATGCACATAAATGAAGAAACAAACATGTTTGAGTAACAATTTTGCTTAATCCAACCTGATTAACTCAACATATTTTGTTCCTTAAGCTTGTTCATAGTACCACTTTCTTGATCTCATAGTCTTAACCAAATGAGCTAAAATTTTGCATATCTTACCCTTGGAAGATAATAGTCATAATCATGTAAAGTTTGATACATTATAAAGTTGGACAATCCTTTCATAGGTTAAGCAACTCCACTCTTTTTGTCACAGTCAAAATACTACATCCTTCTGATCTTATCACCCATGTTATAAGAATAAATAATGCACATAACATTAGATCTATCATGATTCAATGTGCTTAAGGCTAGAGAAGAGTAAATGAAGTTTTGGTTCTGTTGGTGTTTTCCCACCAATAGAGCCCATGCACTTGATCTCTACCTTATCTTTATGAGCAGAACACACTTCGAGTAAAGTGTGGGGGCGTTGATCCTCCAAATTCTACAAGTGGAAGTTTTGAATTCAACAACAAGCTCACAACCATTGATGTGAGGACACCTGCCATCCAAGGTATGTTACACAATCATCCACAATGGTAGGTAAGCATGGGACAGGAGATGGCCAGCTTCCAGCAACAACAGCTATAGCAAAATCAAAATTGGAAGGCTCTATTCCAGCACCTCCACATCCGGCCACCTCGTTGAGTAACCATGACAATAACTAGCTTGGGGGAGAAGGCATTCCCCGCGTATCTAGATAAGTATTTCTTTACTTTTATTATTCTTAGTTAACTTTATATATTAGAAAAAAGAGATGAATAACTAAAAACGAATTAAAAGTTATCTTTATAGAAATATAGTTATAACGTGTGATCTAAAAATGAGAACAAAATAAAAAGGTTTGTCTAGTTTGCTTTAATTTGTTTTTAAGAGCTGAATAAAATAAAAAGAACTCAGAATAATCTCTTAAATGGAAATGATGAATAGTTGCTCTGTTGTAATTCCTTTCAAGTACCTAGTTTTTAGTCTTGAATTCGACAAAGCTTGAATTCCCACCAAAGCCATACATGTTATTTAGGCTAGGAAAACTTCCATATATATGCTACTTGCTTTTGCATTGAGTTTTGTCAAGCTTTGTTGACCCTTATTAGAGGTTTGACATGCTCTTAAAATCAAGATCATGTACACACCACCTAAATATGCACTACTCCTACACTGGGGTAGCTGCAAAAACATGCTTTCCATCTAGATCCACCCAAAAATGTTCTACTCATACATTGGGAGTGAACACCAAAAACATGTTTGATTGGTTTTCCATCCACAAAATAAATGCTCCAAGTTCTTGTTGCTATCTCTGAAAGTTTTTTTGCAGAAAAGAGACATGGAGCTATGCAAAAGTTATTCAAAAAAAGAGAAAGAAAAGAAAAATAGTTGAGAAAAAATGGACAAATGTACGAGATATGTAAAACAATGGGTACTCAGATGTCGATCTAAAAAAGAGATGAATAAGATAGCCTTTATTCTCGTGCAAAAATATTTCCAAGTCAAAGGAGAGATATGTTTTCAAAGAACATAGTAGAATTAGGTTAGCCACCATACATATATCCACCATATACTTGCACATGTTGATTTGATTGTATGACTTAACTCTCTTTGGATCCGAGGTTTGACTTTACAATATATCTATTTCAAGTATGCTCTAGCTTTCTCCCTACCTATGAACTCCACATAAGCCTTAGTTGTAGGAAGAGAAGGGCATAACATCTTTATTGCCTTGGTGAGGATCCATAAATACTATATATTTTGAGGGACTTGAGAGTGTCATACAATGGAATCTCTGAGTTTTATTTTGAAAACTTATAAAAACTCTGGAACAATGGTGGAACAAAGAACTTGAGACATAGTGCTTTACTTGATTGTTCTGTCTTTCAATTGCCCAAGATCCAAGTGAAGGCTAAGAAGCCCCATGGTTGAAGGTAATATGGTGTAACACCTCTGGTGTTACGAACTTGCTTAGCACCTAGGTTAAGGCCTCGGGAAATCTAGCCAAATGAGTTTTCGAACTTTTACGAGTTAAAACACACATGTAACGAAAAACAATTTTTGTAAACAGAAATGACATATAACATGTGTATAGTGTTTATGTCAAAATGATGAGCAAATAGTATAGATAAGAGTGCAATTTTAATTTTTGGGAAGTGAATATTGTTAACTAGCGTTTTTGGGAGCTCAATCATCGAGTCCGAAATTTAAACTGGAACTTTTCGTTTAATCGGCAAGAAATTGAACTTATGTTTAAAATGCCATTTTGGTGAATTATATTGAGCAAAATAGTTAAAAGGGTACTTAAATGTCTTGTTCCTATGGGTTAGTATAGGGTATGGACTATTGCATGAAATGTTTATTGGATGAAATTAATAAGGTTTAGACATATTAAAAATTGTGACAAAAGCGCAAATGGTTGTTAGTCCTAACCGGGCCTTGCCCTTTTCTAAATCTGAAAATGATAGTAGACAATGCCGTTTTGACATTCAAATTCTAACAAAATTGTTTAAACACCGACTTCATGTTCTTGTACTGTTGGTTGTCTCTAGGCGAGTACTTGAGTATGGCTTAAGTGGTAGTGGGTTAGGTGTCATGTTGTCCTCTTAAAAATTTCCCAAACTTCGCTAAAACATGTTGAAATCGTGTGTTGGCTATTCATTCGCAAACTGGTGTTCAGATCGACAAGCTCATATTGGCATCAATCTATCTCCTTCCCTGGTTGCTCTCTGGTCATGGTGATGGCATTGCTAGGTCATTGGCAATGTGGACTTTACGATAGGGGAGTTAGTTGAACCTCAACTATGATCGTTAGTAACTTTTGCTATGCTTTAAAATGCGTGCACGTCACCTAGGGCAGCCGTTTGGACTATGTTCGCGGTCACCGTGGGCACAACGCGGTTGGTGTCGGGGTCACATCGCAACCAAGCCATGGCCATGGGCCCGCGGGTGCACCAGGCCAATGTCGCGCTACGCCTAGGCCTTGCATGGCCTGACCAGGCTAGCGGTGGTCTAGTCCCAGTGTCACGGTCTGCCTGTCCCGCCCCACTAGCCGACGCTGATGCGACCTGCTCGGGTCTGGCTGCTCCAATTCAAGCATGTCACGCCAAGCCCTCCATGGTCTCATCACCTATGCGCATGTGCTCATACTACAGCTATTGGTCGAAGCCGCCATCTTAATCCACTCCAGCTCACTCATGTGCCTCTCCACGACATGACCACAATAGGAGCACCGCGCGCTCTGCTTCTCGATTCACTCAGCTCGGAGCTTCGCAGTTCAATTCCTTACACCAGCAACTGGCCTAGGGAGTCGACTAGCCAGGTGACCCCTATCGAGGCTTTGTCGTGCCTCAGCACGAACGTACTTAGTGTTTTCACGGGCGCCAGTCATCTCGCCGTGGTAGATGGCATGTTTGGGGGTCTATGTCCCTATGGTTGGTTTTCGCTCAATTCAAGTCGACCGGAGACTCGTCTTGACCCCCTGCTACCAGTGTTCACCCTAGATCTGGTGGATGTTCCACCGGAGATGAGCTGATGTGACCATGCCACTGTGGAACGATGCCGCCTCTGCCACGCGCACATGGCCAACATCACACAGGGCCTCCCCATCCTCACCAACGCCTCGGTGGAACTTATGTATGCAATTGGTGGTCACGCACCACTTATTTCCTCTCTACATCTCCCTCGTTCATCAGAATGATGGCACTATGACCGTGGACCACAGCCAGTCGCTGTAGCATAGTCCTAGGCACCTCCCAGTATCCCACCGCTACCTGTCATCACCGTCCGAACCGTAGGTGGTGGTCAGTCCCTTATTTTGGTCAGAACGGGTTCCTTTTTGTTTAGTGCGACCGTGGGTGGCCGTCGGTCGCTACGCTGTCGCACACGAGAACACCGGGGACTGCCCCGTTGCAAAGATGACATGGCTCAGGGTGATTTGTGCAAAGCTTGAGTCTGTGGTAATAGTGCTTTGCTGTTCCGCTTAAATGTCTAAAAGCCCGAGCCCTCTTTTTCAAAAGAGCCACGCGCACGGGCACCCCCGCCCTTGGGCCATTGCTGGGCCGGTTGCTGCGCATGCCCACTCACACGTTGGGAAATGCCCGGCTGCTGGGCCGAATGGTTGCCACCAGCCCCTTTCCTTTTCTAAGCATTTTCTAATTTAGTTTCTAAGGTAAACTTATAAATTCAATATAAAATTGTGTAGTTAACCAAAAATTGTGAAACTAATTTTGTTCAGTTCCTAAAATCATGATCTATCTGCTAGTGTATTTTGTTCACATAGTTTCATAGAGTTTTCAAGAGTAATCTAATTAATTTGAAGAACTTAATATTGTTAAAACATCAACTTGTAGGAATTATTGTGAATAATTGGTAATAGTGTTGGCTTTGGAATTTTCATAGTAATTTCCTAACATTATTAGGAGTCCACTATAATTTTTGTAGCTCCATAATAATTAGTTTGCTAAGGTAGCTAAATGAGCCTTAGTTCAAATATATATATTTAATCAATAAAATGCCAAAACACCTTAGGGTTGTAGAACTAAAACATTTTCCAAAAATGAGGTCTTATTTGACAACATGGATATGTAGCCTAGTATGTTAGTCATTAGAGCTAGCCCGTTAGCTTGTGAGGCATAGTCATGTTTTTAGAGTTGCGGTTGCCGTTGGTTAATTATGTTTTCTACGTTGCATCTGCGAACATCATAATAGGAAACAATGGATTGTGGAGTCGACCAGAGGAGCAGCAAAGGTGGTGCTTTGGTGATCATGTCACCACGGTGGAATGCTAATTCTTGGTTACATCTTGCCTAGGCAAGCCCCGGTGCATAACCTTTATTATTCAACACTTTATTTCATGTTTGTGCATTAAGTTTTGAGGAGTTGAATGAGACCCACGTGCATATATATATATATATATATATCCCTATCCTATGAGTCTTACTAGTAGGGTAGGATCATGTAGATTGCTATGCTATAGGATCTGGTAGAAGTCGAATTATTACCTTCACTCATGAGAGATAGGAAAAACATTATTATATATTATCTCCTAAAATATATATGGATGATAATTAGAGACCAAACAGAATGGTACTTTGGATCTGGACTTGGTTAGGCATTTGAGCGGGCTCAGATTGCACTTGTTCTGCCTGCGTCGATTGAGGACCGTCCATTGCTATGGATGGTAGTCAGCTCACTGACTTATTATCCTGAGCACATACTTGCTTATGGGAGCGAGAAGACTTATCACTCTCTTGTCATGTGTTCTGGCTCTTTCCGAACCGACTTTAGGGATGGGTAGTAGGTGAGGTCTGAGCACCATACTGAGACTAACTTGGCTATGGTCTAGCACCGTAGTAAGAACTAGAACTTGAAAGGTGGTAAAATGGCTCTGATTGCTTATACACATGCTTGAAAGTAGCACAGGTGCTTACCTAGAATGATTACCTAATTAATTAAAACAACTACTAAAAACTTGGAATATAAGACTGCCCTATTAGTAATGCTTCCTGCAAGGGCAATCAACCAGCAAGCCAAACATCCTTGCATATCCTTGGAGTCTTTTACTTTCTTTTGTCAGGTAAGTCTCGCTGAGTACAATCGAGTAATCAGGGTTTTATTTCCCCTGTTGCAGGTGATAGATGGATGGTAGATGACTTTTGTATGTGGAAACCTCCTAGTAGGCTCAGAGAGGATTCCTTTCGCGCTACAGTCATAGTGTTGTTTATAGCCCTCACTAAAGGTTTTATAGGAAAAGATGTAAAAACTGCAAGCATATCTTGTATGTAGATGGTTACTTGTTAATGCTTCACACATCATTAAATAACTTTCTTTACCACTGAAACTCTGATCACATGTGTCATTCCGTTATTGTATTAAACAATGTAAGAAATGGCTAAAGATGTTGTAAGCTTTATACTCTCATTTATGATCCTGATGGAAAAATGTAGATTTTTTAGTTCTCCTTCGGGGATGCTCGACAAAACTGCATAATTTTGTGTCCTCGCTTGGGTACTCAATGTCTAGTGCAAGACAAGTACCCTTGAGAGAGCATTAGATTAGACGGTTCTGCCATAGGTGGTAGGAAACCATTTTCTAAATTAAAATCTTATAACCTATTTATGCAAAAAGTTAGGGCATTTACCTACGAAGTATATAAGTAGCCCTATTGCTATGGTTAAGCATTCGGAATAGGTTTAACTAGGCTTTATCCGGTGGACTAAATCACACATAGTATACGATCTTTAGGTCAGTCACGTTGGTACTACCTCAGTCATCGTGCCAGTATTGCTTGTAGGTATGTCGCCCGTAGGTGTCATGTATTTCGCAAAGTGCATAGACAACCCAGTCCTTGTCCATAAATTACTGTTGTATTGTGGCTTCGTACTTCGCGCTCACCCATGGTTCAAGCCACCAAGCCTCATGTTGTCTGTACCCCTTTTCTGCACTCTTGTCAGACCTCTGCCCTACAGCCGTACTAGTCATTAATGGTCGCGGACACCGCTCGCCTCGAGCGTGCAAAAACTCCGGCAATGTTCTTTGGAGTGACCCCGCACAAGAATCGAAGGTGGACTACGCTAGGACCACTGACCACTCTACCATTATAAAAGGAGCCTGTCTTAGCCATTGGTACCACCACTCAGTGCACTCCAACTTGCCTAGCTTTTCCTTTTGAGCAAGCCTTTCGCTCAATCCTCCCTTGCAACCACTTGCCAGGGATGGCAGGAGCCTAGGTTAGCAGTTACCGCTAGAACGTTGAGGGTTTTCCCAAAATCCTATATGCCACCTTGCAAAAGCTCAGAGTCAAAGATCATCCCGAGTATGAGGACTGTGAGTATGAAAAGCATGGCACTAGGCGGTGTGAGGTTACCATGTATATTGGGAAGAGTGAAGAGTTGCCCAATATGACCGAAGCCTAGAATGTGATTGCAACCGGGTTTCACTTTGTCGACACCTACCAAGTTGTGGCCCGCAAAGCCTTGCGGCACCTTTGCTAGATCTATGGAGAGCCCATTGCTCGTACCCCTATGAGGTTCTTTCCACCTTTAGAAAAGAATCAACGAGTATGGAGGGCTCGTATGGAGGCTTTAAAAAGGCGAGAGGCGCAAGAAGACAGCCTCCTATGGTGCACTTAGCCATGTACTTGCTCACTCTGGATGACCAGTATGACCGGCAGGCCTCGGAGCTAAGGAAGTGTCTCCAACAAGCCAAGGAAGTCAAGATCTTCTCTAGGATGCTTCAGGTACAGCTCTCTAAAGCACATGCCAGTGTGGTAGCCACAGAGAATCATGAAACCACCATGGTGGAAGCCCTAAAGGAGGCCAAAGATCGGCATGCCCATCAGCTAGATGAGGCCTACCTTGTCACCAGGGCTAAGCGAAGGACGCTCATCGCTGAGTGGCAGAACCCCTTGATCTTGGATGGGATCCCTGTCCACCCACCGGAAAGGAGGATTGGTGTTGCAGTACCACCAACAACCTCACCCTCGGAGGTTTCAGAAGGAGAGCCCTTGATTCCCCTCACTCAGCCACTGCCAAGAGAGGAGGCAGACCCATAGCCGGACAGTAGGAGAATCCATTGAGCTCGGGGATGAAGCTCTGTGGTCTGGTGAAGTAGATTAGTTGCCTTAGGGAGGTGTATCCATAGTCTGTGGAGCTTCTCATCGCTATCCTCCAGTGTGTAATCCTTCTGTTGTATTTCATCCGTAGTTGTTTTGATCATCTGGTCGTAGGAGGCAAATGATGTGATGGGAATGGGAGTGCCTGTATGTTGTACCAGCGTAAGGGCGTTTGGAACCTGCATTTCACTTGTTTCGTTGTGTTTATTACGTCGATCTACCCTTAGGTCTTGTTAAACTTGTGTAGGATTTTTAAGCTAACACTAAGTGGGTTACAAGAAGAGCTACTATTTAGATATAACAGACCAGCCATGATTGGATAACAAAGGACACTTTATCAAGTAGTTGTGGATATCCCAGCAGAACATTTGAATCTCTTAAATTAAATCTGTTGTGGGATTTGATTTCCTTGTCCCTTGTTGCATAAGGAATCCTCATTGTCTGAATCTTCCCTTGCAATACTCCTCTGATTTTGTGGTCTATGATCCCACTGCTTTCACTATGTGTAAGTTGGTAAAACTGCCTGGTTAAGAACTTATGGTGTTGTAGCAAAACCGAGGGCCCCTATGGAACAGCTGCCACATGGTGATGCTGCTCAACACGTGCTGGTATCGAGGTTGTTGACTAGCACTTTTGCCAAGCTACACCGTCGTACCACTCTTGCTATAAAATATTCTCCTCAGAAAACAATCCGGTGTTCTAACGGGAAATCCACAATGGGTTGGTGAAATAATGTTCCCTCAAAGTAACCGAGAGAACATGGTTTTGGGAGGGAGTATGTATGTCCCAATCCCAGTTCTTACGAGAGATTAGCGCATATTGTGGCCATGGAAGGAAAGGAAAAGAAGAGAAACAAGGAGAAGTTATTCCTCGGGTGGTCGGGAGTGATTGGTAAGGCCAGAGTGGACGTCATGTCCCAAGCCCGGTGTCTAGCTCGATCACACTACGCACGCTAGGTCACTATTGTCGTGTGCCCTGTGGATGCTGTTAGTGTTAGGGCCCACTGGCATCTCGTTCTCGCGTGACCATGACATTATGCCACACCTCCCCCCCATACTCATGCACTGTGCGCTTCCCCTTTTCCTGGCACCTATTGGCACTCGTACCGGACCCGCCCCCTTTCCCCTCTCCTTTTTCTTCTTTTGGGGACATGGCCGCCCGCATGCCTCCCCCATCAAGCAAATCCCCTCCACTCCAGGTGCGCTGCTGCCCCACCTCCATTCACCAATATAAGATGTCCTTGATCTCCTCCTCCATCCCCATTCCCCTTGAATCCGAAGCAGAGCTCGTAGAGTAGATCCTTCCATTCATGCAAGTTGGAGTAGCTCGAGAAGTAACTAAGTCGAGAAAGAAGCAGTTGGAGAGAGAGCTACGAGATCCAGTCATCGTTTGTTGAACTAGGGTCGCCAGTCAGATGTGATTGCATAATCTGAGAAGAAGGGATCTGGATTTCTAACAAAGAAGTTCAAGTCCACCTCTAGTTTGTTTAAGTCTTAGGGTTGACGATGATCGATTTTTGACCCTCATGCTTCTAGATCTGTTGGTCATACACCATGTTTTGGTTGATCATTATCTTGCTATTTCTTCGTTGTCCTCGTCTAGCTAGACTTCTTGATTAAGCCTTGGTTGTACTAGGCAGCTTTTAATCATGGATCTCTAAATCTTTGTGTGGTTTAGTATCTGAAGTTGTGTAATCTTCCATGTAATTTCAGATATGCGAAGGGAAATCGCATTTTCCCCTTTTTGATTCTTGTTCTGAATCTCAGGACGAGATTCTTTTAAGAGGGAAGGTTGCAACACCTCTGGTGTTACAAACTTGCTTAGCACCTGGGTTAAGGCCTTGAGAAATCTAGCCGATCGAGTTTTCAAATTTTAACGAGTTAAAACACACATGAATCGAAAAACAATTTCTGTAAACAGAAACAACATATAACTTGTGTACAGTGTTTATGTTAAAATGATGAGCAAATAGTGTAGATAAGAGTGCAATTTTAATTTTTGGGAAGTGAATATTGTTAACTAACATTTTTGGGAGCTCAAATATCGAGTTCAAAATTTAAACTAGAACTTTTCGTTTAATCGGCAAGAAATTGAACTTATGTGTAAAATGCCATTTTGGTGAATTATATTGAGAAAAATAGTTAAAAGGGTTCTTAAATGTCTTGTTCCTATGGGTTAGTATAAAGTATGGACTATTGCATGAAATGTTTATTGGATGAAATTAATAAGGTTTAGACATATTAAAAATTGTGACGAAAGCGCAAATGGTTGTTAGTCCTAACTGGGCCTTGCCCTTTTCTAAATCTAAAAATGATAGTAGACAATGCCGTTTTGACATTCAAATTCTAACAAAATTGTTTAAACACTGACTTCATGTTCTTGTACTGGTGGTTGCCTCTAGGCGAGTACTTGAGTATGGCTTAAGTGGTAGTGGTGTTTGGTGTCATGTTGTCCTCTTAAAAATTTCCCAAACTTTGCTAAAATGTGTTGAAACCGTGTGTTGGCGATCCGTTCGCAAACTGGTGTTTAGAGCGACGAGCTCATATTGGCATCCATGTATCTCCTTCCCTGGTTGCTCTCTGGTCATGGTGATGGCATTGCTTTGTCATTGGCAATGTGGACTTTATGATAGGGGAGTTAGTTGAACCTCAACTGTGATCGTTAGTAACTTTTGCTATGCTTTAAAATACGTGCACGTCACCTAGGGTAGCCGTTCGGACTGTGTTCGTGGTCACCGCGGGCACAATGCGGTTGGTGTCAGGGTCACATCGCAATCAAGCCACGGCCTCTAGCCCGCGCTTGCGCTTGGCCAATGTCGCGCTGCGCCCAGGCCTTGCATGGCCCGACCTGGCTAGTGATGGCCTGGTTCCACTGCGGTGGTCTGCGCGCAGCAATGTCTAGCCACCGAGCCATGTGTGGGGTCATGGTAGATCTACGGCGGTCACCTCCTTATCAACGTGGCGCTCACCCCACCCTTTGTCCTACCTACCACGTCGAGCCTCTGGACATGTGGCGCTACCGCGGCATCTATGTCGATGACCCCGGTCACTATGGTGATGAGTCATCTCCCTATCCTGCCTCGGTAGCCGACGCCAGTGCGACCTACTCGGGTATGGCCACTCCAATTCAAGCGCGTCCTGCCAAGCCCTCCCTATCTTGTCACCTATGCGCATGTGCTCATACTACAGCTATCGGTCGAAGCCATAGTCTTAATCCACTCAAGCTCACTCATGTGCCTCTCCATGACATGACCACAATGGGAGCACCGCATGCTTCGCCTCTCGATTCGCTTAGCTCGGAGCTTCGTAGTTCAATTCCTTGCACCGGCAAGTGCCCTAAGGAGTTGACTAGCCAAGTGACCCCTATCGAGGCTTTGCCGCACCTCGACACGGATGAACATAGTGTTTTCGCGGTCGCTGATCATCTTGCCATCATGGATGGCATGTTTGGGGTGGGGGTAAGTCGCTACGATTGGTTTTCGCTCAATTCAAGTCGACTGGAGACTCGTCTTGATCCCTTGGTACCAGTGTTCACCCTAGATCCGCTAGAGGTCCCACCGAAGATGAGCTGATGCGACCATGCCACCGCGGAACGATGTCGCCTCCACCGCGCGCACATGGCCAACGTCACACAAAGCCTCCCCATCCTCACCAACGCCTCGCTGGTACTTGTGTTATGCCATTGGTGCTCACGCACCACTTCTTTCCTCTCTTCATCTCCCTCGTTCGTTGAAACGGTGGCGCTATCACCGTGGACCACTGCCTGTCACTGTAGCATAGTCCTAGGCACCTCCCAGTATCCCACCGCTACCCGCGTCACCGTCCAACTGTAGGTGGTGGTCGGTCCCTTAGTTTGGTCGGAACAGTTTCCTTTTTGCTTAGTGCGACCGCGGGTGGCCGTCGATCACCGCGCCATCACGCACAAGAACGCTAGGGACCACCCCATTACAAAGACAACATGGCTTAGGGTGATTTGTGCAAAACTTGAGTCTGTGGTAATAGTGCTTCGTTGTTCCGCTTAAATGTCTAAAAGCCCGAGCCCTCTTTTGCAAAAGAACCTCACGCACGCAGGCTCCTCCGCCTTGGGCCATTGCTAGGCTGGTTGCTGCGCACGCCTGCTCCCCATGTTGGGCCAAGCTAGGCTGCTGGGCCGAATGGTTGCCACCGGCCCTTTTCCTTTTCTAAGCATTTTCTAATTTAGTTTCTAAGGTAAACTTGTCAATTCAATATAAAATTGTGTAGTTAACCGAAAATTGTGAAACTAATTTTGTTCAGTTCCTAAAATCATGATCTATCTGCAAGTGTATTTTGTTCACATAGTTTCATGGAGTTTTCAAGAGTAATCTAATTAATTTGAAGTACTTAATATTGTTAAAACATCAACTTGTAGGAATTATTGTGAATAATTGGTAGTAGTGTTGGCTCTAGAATTTTCACAGTAATTTCATAATATTATTAGGAGTCCACTATAATTTTTGTAGCTCCATAATAATTAGTTTGCTAAGGTAGCTAAATGAGCCCTAGTTCAAATATATATATTTAATCAATAAAATGCCAAAACACCTTAGGGTTATAGAACTAAAACACTTTCTAAAAATGAGGTCTTATTTCACAACATGGATACGTAGCCTAGTACATTAGTCATTAGAGCTAGCCAGTTAGCTTATGAGGCATAGTCATGTTTTTAGAGTTGTGGTTGTCGTTGGTTAATTATGTTTTTTTGCGTTGCATCTGCGAACATCATAATAGGAAACGATGGATCATGGAGTGGACCGGAGTAGCAGGAAAGGTGGTGCTTTGGTGATCATGTCGCCACGGTGGAATGCTAATCCTTGGTTATGTCTTGCCCAGGCAAGCCCCGGTGCATAACCTCTATTATTCAATAGTTTATTTCATGTTTGTGCATTAAGTTTTGAGTTGGATGAAACCCACTTGAATATATATATATATCCCTATCCTATGAGTCTTACTAGTATGGCAATATCATGTAGATTGCTATGCTATAGAATCCGATAGAAGTCGAGTGATTACCTCTCACTCGTGAGAGATAGGAAAAACATTATTATATACTATCTCGTGAAATATATATGGATGATAATTGGAGACCGGGCGGAATGGTACTTTGGATCTAGACTTGTTTAGGCATTCAAGCCGGCGCGCTCGGTGCACCATGCTGCGCCCTGTGTGCGTAACCCAGTGAGCGGTGCCCAGGGTCACGCCCGCCAGGTCCAGCTCAACATCATGGACGGAGGGACCGATACCCCACAATTCGCTCGGGCTAGCCAGAACATCGCCGCTGCGGTGATGCTTTTGCGCGGCGTCCCTAAGCCTATCGACCCCTAGGAGCGGGCGGTCCACCGGAACCTCTAGGCGCTTGTGGAGACCACCACCGTTCAACAGGCGGAGAGCTCCGCATCACGACACCGACTTGCGGCCTCTCTCCCCACCAAGGGAGTGCGGACGCACCAGATGAATCGCTCCATCCGCTCGCCACTATAGCCACCGAGCATGGCATAGGAGGCCACAGCTATGCCACGGTCTGACCTAGAGCCCGCTCCACACCGGCCCCCTATACGCGAGCGGCTCGGGCTGAACCAAGATGCTCGCAGCAGCATCAGCAACCGGCATCGGGCCCGGCATGATGATGACATCCACCAAGCGGCAGTGAGGGCAGGCGACACGGGCTCCGGCCGGACATTCGCGGGGATTGGTGAAACGCACCCTAGGTGCGGTCGCCGGCTAGATGACCGGAGTCCTAGCCCAGATGGCCTGGGACCATGGGCCTTTGGCCGACACATCCAAACAGCGCCGTTCCCATAGCGCTTCCGACCGCCTACCAACATCGCCAAATATACGAGGGAGATGAACCCCGACATATGGCTTGAAGACTTCCAGCTCGCCTACCTAGCCAGTGGAGTGGATGATCACCAGTTCATCATTCAGTACCTCCCTATCTACGTAGGAGAACATGTTCGAGTTTGTCTCGAATTTCTCCCACACAACAGCATCTGTGACTGGGTGGACCTCAAGAGGGTCTTCGTTGGGAACTCCAGGGGATGTATGTCCACCCTAGGAACTCCTGGGACCTCAAGAGCTGTCAGCAGGAGCCCAGTGAGCCCCTGCGCGATTACATCCATAGGTTCTCCAAAAGATGCAACTCACTCCTAGATGTCATCGACACGGACATCATCAGCGCATTCCTCTCCGGGACACCCTACGAGTCCCTGATCCACAAACTTGGCTGCCTGAAGCCCCGTACCACCCGCGACCTGCTCAACATCGCCATGAACCACGCCTCCAGTGAGGAGGCGGTCGGAGTGGTCTTCAATGGAGGCCGAGACAAAGTTAAGGCCAAGCACGAGGATCAGGACGAGGGCCCCTCCACATGGAGGGGCAAAAAGGACAAGAAAGATCATCGCCGACCGGCCAACTATGCGTTGGTTGCCGCGGCTGAACACATGGGCAAGCAGCCCTAGCAGGGCCTCACGGACCACTTCAACGAGCTCATGGAGAGCCCATGCACCAACCATGCCTACCTCGTCAAGCACCTCTACAAGGACTGCGAGCTCCTCAAGTGCCTTCTGCGATAGGCGGGTGGGCTGAAGGAAGGAAAGGGCAAGGAGGCAGCAGCCAAGAAAGGAGGCATGGCGGGCAAGGATACGGACGACTGAAGGTCCCTATATGGCAACCGAGGTGATCTAACCGGGCGCCTACCGACTGAAGGATGACAACAGCAATGTTCTCACCAACACTGGAAACAGCGAACAGCTACGTCGTTTCTTCTCCTAAAATTCAGTCTTACCATTTTCTACTTAACGTTTGCTCCTATAAAGCAACCCGACCCGAACACTTTCGGCCCGGGTCGCTCGGGGGCTCCACGGGGGTGCAATACCACCTCTATTTTCTGTTTACTACCATATGGTAAAATACCTTCCTACCCGAACGGCTTCGCAGGGTAGTTCGTTCCATTAATTACCATACATAGCTTTGCTTTAAATATTCTGACCGATCGCACCCCACCTCTACCTACGGTTACGAACAGCTGAGCCTCATGGGCCATGCCTGGGCTCTTAAGGTTGCAGCCTATGGTACAAATGGGCAGGTGCGAAAAAGAAAAGAATAAAAAACAAAGTTATGCTAAGGTAAAAATAAGAAATGGATGGGACAAGCTTCCCTGAACCAAGTAGTTCCATCACAAAAACAAAGTTACAGTATTCATGAATACACAAAAGCACTTTACATAGGGGGCTCCCCCACAACATTATCTTGTACATTTGTGAAAGTATTTCTAGTCTAAAACTTCTACTGCGGCTCCCCGGAGGCATTGGGTACCGCCTTGACCGGCGAGGGCAGGGGTTACTCGTCCTCTGACTGGGCAACGTTCGGCTCAGTCAGAGGTGGGGCAACGTTCGCTTCTGACCCAGGCTCCACGCCATCCATAGGCTAGGCAATGTCCTCCTAACGTGCGCCTTCGGCCATGTCCGCACGGTGAGCATCCATCACCCACTGCGTGGAGACTTGCTCAGCCACCAACTTTGCGTGTGGCAGCCAGCTCTCCCCAAGCGAGTGGATGTATTCCATGCTCCAGCCATCGACATACCCACTGCAGATGGCAGCGAAGTCCAGGTCCGGGTGGTACATCACCACCGAAGTTAACACCCCTACGTCCCATAAAACATCCCATCGATGATGAGGGCCCGAACCTCATCCGAAACCTCTGCCAGCCGGATGGCAGGCGCGCTGGTACTTGGCCCCAACCAAAGACCTCCGAGACGACGAGCTAGGCAACATTGTGCATCTAGTCAAGTTCCCCCTTGAGAGCGCGTCGCTCTTCAAGGGACTTGGCCAGCGCCTCTGCATTCCGGCCAATCGTCGCCTTGGCCATCTCCAGGTCCCGCCCTAATGACTCCACCTTTCCATCCAGCTCTGGAGGAAGGGCGACAAGCTCAGAAGCAAGCTAAAGGAAGAAACCAACACATCAAAAAGCAGAAAAGGTACATACTAAGGCGGGTGCTCTCAAGGATGGAGAGTCCCTCCTTCTGCTAAGTCACCTGCTCGCTTAGCTGGGCGTTCGCCTCCTCCATCCCCATCACCCGGCCCCAAGGAACTATGGAGCACTTCCTGGTCGGCCTCCGACCAGGCCTTCCGCTCTAACTCTAGGGCCTTCCACTCCATCTCTAGAGTCTCTAGGGAACTATGGAGCACCGCCTCGGTGTCCGCCAGGGACTTCTGCAGCACCACCTCATGGGCATTCACTGCGTTGAGCCCCCGCTCGTAGGCAGTCGCTCGCTCTACCACAAGCACTTCTGCCACCCGTGCCTCGGTTGCCTCCACCGCCTGGTCCTGGGACTCACGATGGGTGGACTCTAGCTAACGCTCGAGCTCCTCCATCTAGGAGTGCTCCATCTAGAGAAAACAAGACTTGCGGCTCGACATCTCCTCCAGACCCTACAAAACAAGAAGCAAGCATGCTAAGGCAGCCGACGAAAGACTAGGAGTCAAGGACAAACGTAGAAAACTCACCGCTGTGGCATAGGGCAGGTCAACTGTGACCACCCGTTTGACGAACATGACCCGCTCTAGGGCCTCCTCCAGCTTCACCTTGGTTTGGGTGAGATCGGACTCCACCGCATGTCCTCTCCCCCCAAGTACATCCTAGAGCTGACACTCCTGCTTATCCCAGAGGATGAACCGCACCTTGCTCGAGTCCTCAGGGCAGGGCCACACCATGTCGGTCTCCTCTAGCCCGTTGGAGGGCCCAACTGATGGTCCAACCACCGCCAGCTCCCGCGATGGTGCCGGTAGCTCCACCGCGTCGCCTACTTCGCCGTCAGAGGGGATCTCCACCACCTCGATTTCACGGGCCACCGATAGATGTTTTGGTTCAAGCCCGGCCGCATCGCCCCCTGGCACCTTTAGCTTCGACCAGGAGGGTGAGCCGTGCGGCCCTCCGCCCGGCGAGGCAGGGATCCCAGTCTCCCTCTCCTCTTCCGCTGCAGCCGGTGGAGGAGGGGCCATGAGGGTTACCTCCGACGTGGCCTCCACCAACACCACTGGGATTGCCACCAACACCGCCTCCGCCGCCGCCATACTGGCGACCAACCCAAGGGGCGCCACCCCCGAAAGGGAAGGACCCACCGCCACCACCCTATTCTCCCCGCCGCTTGCTGTGGTACGCTGCAAGGTGGGCCTCCAATCCTCCCACATGGGAGTTAGTGATGAGGACATCGCCACGCTGGACACACCGACGTCATGGTCTTCCCCAAGTTGCAATTCGTTCCCAACTCAGCTACCACGTCACCCTCGGATTCAGCAGACACGTCGTCCTTTGTTTCGGTCATAACTTCCTCATACGACGTCGAAACGGGCCGTTCTTGGATGCGTTGGAAAGGGACGACGACGCCGTCGTTTTGGATCTGGTCCCAGCTCCAGAAGGTCCGTGGATCATTCTGTGTGACCACGGCAAGGTGCTGCGTCGCCTATTTGGGCCAACTTGGCCATGTATCGTGTCGGGCCTTAAGCCCAAGTTGTGGGCGCCCAACCCTGGCCGTCCCCAACCCTAGGTCGAGTCTTAGACTATAAACACAGCCGTCGCCGCTGCTACACAATTGGGTTTTGTTTAGAGTTTAGTTTTCCATCGAAGAAAGAATCGTTCATTGTAAGCTGTGGTGACAAATCCTTTTACGATGATCCGGGGCCCCGTTCTTGATCTCCTCCTTCGTGTCGATTAGTCCTTTGGAACCCGAGTTCTTGAACCTTCTATTGATATTCGCGTCATTCATATTTGCAATATCAGATTGCGTGTTTTACCTTCTTGCTTGTGCTCTTCGATGCGCTTGCGGGGAAAAGCCTTCTTGGCGAGGTCAATCAAGTTGTGCTTGGTTGATAACCAGCGAGCGAGTGGTGTAGCGGTTGCGAGGTTGAATCGCGTCGATTTGAAGCCGGATCGCCAACGTCGAGATCTCCACATATCGAACTTACGGCTACCTCTCGGAAGATCGGGCCTGTACTCATCAATTGGTATCGAGATATTTCAGGTTTACCGCGAGGTATAATCTCGTTTGCCTTAGATTCATATTTGTTCATTACCTAGAGTCCACAAAAAGCCCAAAAATATTTCAATTTCCGCTGTCCTATCGCCCTTTGTGCCTTTGCAATTTCGTTTCAGATTCGACCAATTGATGAGTACAGGCCCGATCTTCCGAGAGGTAGCCGGTAAGTTCGATATGTGGAGATCTCGACGTTGGCGATCCGGCTTCAAATCAGACGCGATTCGAACCCTGCAACCGTTACACCACTGCTCCGTTGGTTATCAACCAAGCACAACTTGATTGACCTCGCCAAGAAGGCTTTTCCTGCAAGCGCATCGAAGAGCACAAGCAAGAAGGTAAAACACGCAATCTGATATTGCAAATATGAATGACGCGAATATCAATAGAGGGTTCAGGAACTCGGTTCCAAAGGACTAATCGACACAGTGGAGGAGATCAGGAACGGGGGCCCTGGATCACTGTAAAAGGATTTGTCACCACAGTTACAATGAACGATTCAGTTTCTCGATGGAAAACTAAACTCTAAACAAAACCCAATTGTGTAGCAGCGGCGGCGGCTGTGTTTATAGTCTAAGACTCGACCTAGGGTTGGGGACGGCCAGGGTTGGGCGCCCACAACTTGGGCTTAAGCCCCCGACGATACATGGCCAAGTTGGCCCAAATAGGTGACGCAGCACCTTGCCGTGGTCACACAGAATGATCCACGGACCTTCTGGAGCTGGGACCAGATCCAAAACGACGGCGTCGTCGTCCCCTTTCAACGCATCCAAGAACGGCCCGTTTATCGACGTCGTATGAGGAAGTTATGACCGAAACAGTGACGACGTGTCTGCTGAATCCGAGGGTGACGTGGTAGCTGAGTTGGGAACGAATTGCAACTTGGGGAAGACCATGACGTCGGTGTGTCCAGCGTGGCGATGTCCTCATCATCCTCCCCTTCTCGAATTGGAGTCGTCCTCGACTCCATCTTGGCGATGTCCTCATCATCCCCTCCTTGTAGAATTGGAGTCGTCCTCGACTCCATCCCATCATCAGCGAACTCTCCGCAAAAGATTAGTGACAGCAGGCAATGCACCAGACATAAAAGGTTGACAAAACATAGTATAACATGGTGCATCAGGATTATGACATAACTCAGCAGTAGCAGGAGTTGTAGCAAGAAAAGCACCTCCTTTTAACTTAATCCCATTATTTTTAGCAATGTCTGTTGGAGGTTTATTTTTGATCTCATTAGCATGTTTAATAATATCCGTAGGAGACAAAGGCAGCAATGTAATTTTCTTGTCCTTATGTATGATAGTGTATGTATTAGTTCTACCATGGTGTAAAGCATCATTATCAAATTCCCATGGTCGACCTAACAAAATGGAACAAGCTTGCATAGGGACAACATCAAAATCAGCAGTATCATGATAAGAGCCTGTGAAAAAGCTAATGCGTGCTGATTTAGTTACCTTAGTCTTACCACTATTATTGAACCATTGAAGTTTATATGGATACGAATGTTGTCGTGTGGTCAAGCCAAGCTTGTCAACCAAATCTGAACTCACCAAGTTGTTGCAACTCCCGCCATCAATGATAGTGAGAACACGACAACCCTGCACAATGAGATACATGTGGAACAAATTGTGGCGTTGGATCTTCATCTCTTCTTCATGTCCCACACGTGTACTCAACACCGCTGCGAGAAGGCTAGGATAGTCCGCGGCGGCAGCCACAGAGTCAATGATGATGGCCTCCTTGTCTTGATCGTCCTCGGTGGGATCACGTGCATCAATGTTAGCAACAAGGGCTAAATCATCTTCAACATCACTAGCACTTACATATCCATCCTCGGTAGCAATGAAAGCCGCGACGGTGGGGCAATTCTTCATGACATGTCCCATGCCTTTGCATCGGTGGCAAATGATTTTAGAGCTGGACGAGGAGGAGCTAGTAGAAGCTTGAGTGGCACCTTTCTTCAAATTGTGGAAGCGCACATTAGACAATTTACTTACCCGGAAGAAAATGGAGGTGTAGATGGATGTGGTGCAACAGGAAGCTTGGTCGTCTCCGGCTCGGAACGCTGCTGAAAATTCCTCCCATTGTGAGACCACGAAGAAAGGGTGGTGTTTTTGCGTCCACTGTACTTCTCGTTCGCCTTAATAGCAAGATGATACAATTGGGAAAAATTGCGCCATTCTTTGTAATCAAGTATGTTACGTATATCATGGTTTAAACCACCAAAAATCTAGCACTAGCATCAAGCATCATCTTCATTTATACCACAACGTGCTAAACCAATAAGCAATTCTTGATAGTATGCTTCTACTCCTTTATCACCTTGTTTTAAAGTTTGTAGTTTCAAACGTAAATCACGTTGGTAATAAGGAGGAACAAAACGAGATTTCATACGTTGCTTTAAAACATTCCAAGTTTGAGGCACCGCAAAGACATTATTAGCATTGCAAAGATCACTCCACCGTAACAAAGCAAAATTAGTAAACTCACTAGTAGCAAGTCTAACTCTATGCTCGGGAGGAACATTATGAGAATCAAATTTTTGTTGAACAACAAGCTCCCAATCTAAATATGCCTCCGGATCAACATTACCAAAGAAAAGAAGGTAGACTAAATTTAATTTTAGCAAAAGGATCATTATTACCAATTTTTCCCAATTGTATCATCTTGCTATTAAAAGCGAACGAGAAATACAGGACATAAACAACACCAGCCTTTCAGGTCTCACAATGGGAGGATTTTCAGCAGCGTTCCGAGCCGGAGACGACCAAGCTTCTGTTGCACCACATCCATCTACACCTCCATTTTCTTCGGGGTAAGTAAATTGTCTAATGTGCGTTTCCACACTGAAGAAAGGTGCCACTCGGTGTGCTTCTACTAGCTCCTCCTCGTCACTCTAAAATCATTTGCCACCGATGCAAAGGCATGGGACATGTCATGAAGAATTGCCCGATCGTCGGCGCTTTCATTGCTACCGAGGATGGATATGTAAGTGCTAGTGATGTTGAAGATGATTTAGCCCTTGTCGCTAACATTGATGCAGATCCCACCGAGGACGATCAAGACAAGGAGGCCATCATCATTGACTCTGTGGCTGCTGCCGCGGACTATCCTAGCCTTCTCGTGCAGCGTGTGTTGAGTACACGTGTGGGACATGAAGAAGAGATGAAGATCCAACGCCACAATTTGTTCCACATGTATCTCATTGTGCAGGGTTGTCGTGTTCTCACTATCATTGATGGCGGGAGTTGCAACAACTTGGTGAGTTCAGATTTGGTTGACAAGCTTGGCTTGACCACACGACAACATTCGTATCCATATAAACTTCAATGGTTCAATAATAGTGGTAAGACTAAGGTAACTAAATCAGCACGCATTAGCTTTTTCACAGGCTCTTATCATGATACTGCTGATTTTGATGTTGTCCCTATGCAAGCTTGTTCCATTTTGTTAGGTCGCCCATGGGAATTTGATAATGATGCTTTACACCATGGTAGAACTAATACATACACTATCATACATAAGGACAAGAAAATTACATTGCTGCCTTTGTCTCCTACGGATATTATTAAACATGCTAATGAGATCAAAAATAAACCTCCAACAGACATTGCTAAAAATAATGGGATTAAGTTAAAAGGAGGTGCTTTTCTTGCTACAACTCCTGCTACTGCTGAGTTATGTCATAATCCTGATGCACCATGTTATACTATGTTTTGTCAACCTTTTATGTCTGGTGCATTGCCTGCTGTCACTAACCTTTTGCAGGAGTTCGCTGATGATGGGATGGAGTCGAGGACGACTCCAATTCTAGAAGGAGGGGATGATGAGGACATCGCCAAGATGGAGTCGAGGACGACTCCAATTCGAGAAGGGGAGGATGATGAGGACATCGCCACGCTGGACACACCGACGCCATGGTCTTCCCCAAGTTGCAATTCGTTCCCAACTCAGCTGCCACGTCGCCCTCGGATTCAGCAGGCACGTCGTCACTGTTTCGGTCATAACTTTCTCATACGACATCGAAACGGGCCGTTCTTGGATGCGTTGGAAAGGGGACGACGACGCCGTCGTTTTGGATCTGGTCCCAGCTCCAGAAGGTCCGTGGATCATTCTGTGTGACCACGGCAAGGTGCTGCGTCACCTATTTGGGCCAACTTGGCCATGTATCGTGTCGGGCCTTAAGCCCAAGTTGTGGGCGCCCAACCCCTGGCCGTCCCCAACCCTAGGTCGAGTCTTAGACTATAAACACAGCCGCCGCCGCTGCTACACAATTGGGTTTTGTTTAGAGTTTAGTTTTCCATCGAGAAACTGAATCGTTCATTGTAACTGTGGTGACAAATCCTTTTACAGTGATCCAGGGCCCCCGTTCTTGATCTCCTCCACTGTGTCGATTAGTCCTTTGGAACCGAGTTCTTGAACCTTCTATTGATATTCGCGTCATTCATATTTGCAATATCAGATTGCGTGTTTTACCTTCTTGCTTGTGCTCTTCGATGCGCTTGCAGGAAAAGCCTTCTTGGCGAGGTCAATCAAGTTGTGCTTGGTTGATAACCAACGGAGCAGTGGTGTAACGGTTGCAGGGTTCGAATCGCGTCTGATTTGAAGCCGGATCGCCAACGTCGAGATCTCCACATATCGAACTTACCGGCTACCTCTCGGAAGATCGGGCCTGTACTCATCAGTTAGGGTGATGCTCAGCCCCGTCAGCATCCGGCCGTTGTAAAAAAAGTACAGGTCAGTCATACTCCAAAAAACTCAACAGCGAGATCGAAAAGAAACAAAGAAGGCGTACTGGGCCAGAAGCGATAGGACTCTAAAGCCATGACCCGATGGCAATGGGCCTGCCGGGCGAGTACCGCTCTTGGGTCATGACCCACACCCCCTTACTTCCACTTGGGGGGGGAGTGGACCCAACCGCCTCCTACTCAACCCGCGAATCACCACGACCTTTGGCTCAGGGCACCCTGACCAGAGCAGCTAGCGTGGCATCCCGCCGTTGTGGGTCGCGTGTTGGCGCCGGCCCTAACGATGCGCGGGTGCGAGCGTGCTCTCCCAACTGCCTAGCCTATCCCGCCACGCCCACGACAGGCGGAGATGAGACCAGCGATGCCTCAGAAGGGCATGGTGACCACGTCTGTTTCACCTCCCATTCATCGATGGTGTTTGCACTCGCAGCATGCTTCCTCGGCATGAGAACATCACCGCGCCTCTATGCCTCCTGCTCGCCGCCAGTGGACGTGGCCATAGGATCGCAATGCTCCGCTGAGGTCGCAATGACCTCCTGACTTTCCTCCTCCTCGGAGAAGATCATGTCATCCCACAGCTCTGTGGGGTCCTCTAACTCGAGCTCTAACTCGATGTTGCCGGGCGATCTCCATCTCCTTCTCATGCTTCCCCCGAGCCTCCTCGGCTTTCTTCTTCTTCCTCTCAACCGCTGCCTCCTTCTAGGCGGCTTGTCGTGCCACGCCCTCTAGCCCCTTCGGAAGGTGCGGCTGAGACTTGTAAACTCCAAGTCCCTATGAAACAGGTGACTCAAAAACAAAAAATAGGAGAGCAGAGGGGAAAGGAACACAGAGAAAGGAGAGGGGAGCATACCAGTTTGGACACCATCACGGCGTTGAGGGGGCCAGGCTTTCCATCGAGGGTCTCTTTAGGCCTCAGCTGCAGCACCCGGTCAACGCGACTCCAGACCTCATCATTCGGCAGCTCCTCCAGCGATGTATGGTCAGGGTCCATTAGGCCATTGTACTTCCACATCGGCCGTGTCCTCTCCGCCAGCGGAGCAACCCGACGGCAAAAAAGGGCGTGGAACACCTGCACCCCATCAAGGCCATGCCACACGATCTTCTGGAGCTCCACATCGATGATCTCTACCTTCTTCTTCTGTCGGCTGGTGGGGCCCCACAACTAGCTCTCCTGCCACTCTGGCCTCCTATCGGTGAAAGGCGGGAACGGTGCTTCCACCAGGTTCCTGATGTAGAACCATTCCCCATGCCACCCCCGATTGGAATCGCAGGGGATGTACATGGGGTACGAGCCCGACGCGCTTAGTTTCTTATGTAGCACAAAACCTCCCACCAGCGTGATCATGTGCGGCTTCCCCTCCGACAAAGCTTGCCTGGAGAACAACCGCCAAAAGAGGTCCACGTGCGGCTCTATCCCAAGAAAGGCCTCACACACGGTGACGAATCCGACTATGTGCAGCACCCCAGTCAGATTGAGGTGCTGTAGCTCCAGGCCCCACTCATTGAGGAACCCACGCGGGAACTAGTGTGTGGGGTATCCTAACCCACGCTCATGGAACGCGAGGAAGGAAACAACCTCGTTGGCCTAAGGTTGCGGGAAATCCTCCCTCCTAGGAGCCCTCCAGTGCACCACCTCCTTTGGTGGCAGAAACCCCTTCTCGGCGAAGGCAGCCAGCACCGACTCCCTCACAATGGATGACCTCCAACTCGACATTTCGCTCTGGGTTTGCGAATGGATCTGTGAGTTTTTCTCCTCTCCCTCGTTCTCCCCTTTTCTCTCCTAGGAACCGCCACGGCGCTCAGACGCTCTTGGTGAGAAGGAAGAAGAAGAAGAGGCAGTAGATGAGGAATAGGCAAAGGAACATGACGGAAGCCCTCTCCCTTCCCCTACTTAAAGAAAGAGGCACAATAGCTGGGAAAGGTGCAGCAATTGGGGAAAGGCGAAACAATGGGGGCAAAAAACCCTCTCCCTTCCCCCCATTCAATGCGGATGGGAAATGATGGGACACGCCCTGACCGATGGGACACACCGTGCCCGATGGAGCGGTGCCTGGTCATACGGGACGTGGCCTAGGTATGGCCCACCACTACCGCACACCGGGCGCAAGAAACAAGGCGCCACTACACGTAGGCGGCCCTCCGCTTTCTAGGCAGGACTTAGAAAGGCCCAAATGATGGGATCTTCGCCAGGAGAGACCAAAAGGCTTCCTAAGTCGATCGGATGGCTCAGGCGAATGCCGAGAGATGGGTAAGGAGTAGAGGGATGCCCCATGTGGGCCATGCTGACTCCATCACGAACGACGAGCGCGGATTCTGGCCGAACATATCCGATAGGAGCTCCTCAAACCCCATCACTCGAGTCATCAAGGTAACGTTACCAAACCCCCACTATTTCTTTATGTAAACTTTCATTCATCCATGCACGCATTCATCCATTCCATACATCCAAAAGCATCGCATATGTAGTTAAATGCATCACAACGCTCTGCGTTGCGTCATGAAGTGGTAGTTGCCTCATTCAACATGAGCAATGATCGACCAGGGTTCGAAGGCCGGCCCATGAAGGGCTCGAGGCCGCCTCGTGTCAAATAGAGCCAGGGGAGAAAACATAGATGAGCCCCGAGTGGCCCTCGCCTAGTCTGCCCAAAGCAGACAGGGTCATCTCAACCTTCTCGTTCGATCCTAACCTCCCGCCAAACCAACTAAATCTCCATCGATGGGAGGCCAGCGGGCCACCCGGGTCGATCTCTAGAACGACCCAGGCATCTGCCGGCTTGCAGGTTAAGGAGCAGTGAAGTGCCACATGAGGGCTATGCTAACCCCATCGCAAACGACAGTCTCGGACTTCACTCGAATATAACCGTTAGTGAGCTCACTGAGCACGTCACTCGAGACATCAAGGCAAGCGATGTTAGCTCAGCCCCTCCGATTGCGAGAAAACGCGGATGGGGTAATGCACAAAACTCAACCGACCCCTACCAAAGCCCAACGGGGCTTAGGGGCTCAAGACACCCAAACGCCTCGACCGCACTTAGGTCCGCCACTCTGACTCGCCCGATCCCTTGGTGCGCCCGACGCCTGGATCCGTGATTCCAACTCGATCGATCCCCTGACGCGCCCGATGCTAGGATCCATGACTCCGACTCACCTGATCCCCCGATGCGCCTAATGCTTGGATCCATGATTCAGACTCGACCGATCCCTCAGCATGCTCGATGCCTGGATCCATGATTCTGACTCGCCCAATCCCTCGGTGCGCCCGATGCCTACATCTGCAACTCTGACTCGCCCGATCCCTCGACCATGACCAAACGCCTGGGACCACGCTCCCAGAAACAATAGGTCAAAAACCAAAAAAGAAGAGACTACACCCACTAACAAAACCCACCAGGCGATTCTGCCCAAATCGCCCGAGGGCTCGAGGGCTACACCTATGGGTGCGCTTGCGCGCACCTGCTGACAAAACAAAACTTCCCCCGTTGGCAACACGAAAAACCCCATAGATGATTCTACACAAATCACCCAGGGGCTCGGGGGCTACACCCGCGGGTGCGCTCGTGCGCACCCACTGTCAAGACAAAAATCCCACAGACGATTCTGCCCGAATCACCTGGGGGCTCGGGGGCTCCTGTTGGGTTCATAAACCTGGGGTCCCTCATGGACCGGCTTCCCAATAAAGGCTCAGCCCAGCAGACAACGTTGCAAATGACGCGCAACTCCTGGGCCGGCCCAAAAACCTAAACAACAAACTGAAAGGGCGATCTAATCTCCAACTGGAAGGCCTGGCCGAGGACGAACGGCGCCCGCTTCCAACTCCGGCCTGCCTCTTCGACTGGAAGAAGAACAGCACTCGCTTCTGACTCCAGCCCACCTCCGGACGGCCTCTCTGATCGGAAGGCCTGGCCAACCACCACTTCCGACTCTGACCCGCTTCTTCGATCAAGAATGCGCCAAACCTCTGCTTGTAGCTCCTCTCCGACTGGCGTAATCAGAGCCGACTAGGACCAACCGACTAGGGACACCTGCTTGGTGAGGACTAGGAAACGGACAGAGAAAGTAAGGTAGGGCACTCAAGTGAACCGCAATACCGAGCACCGTACCCTATACACCTGCAGGATAGTACCAACAGGGCATGTCAGAAGGGTACCCTGTAACCTTCCTGGTGTGACAGAACCCAAGCAGTGTTGTGGGTGCTGACATTTGTCCGACAGTGTTGTGGGTGCCGTCAACTCCCATACTGGACAAACACGGTAAGGCTCCCCCCACATGCCTCCAGGCATCAACAATGTTGTGGGCACCGACATTTACCATACGGGGCGAACATGGTAAAACCCCCTACATCCCTCTAGGCATCAACAGTATGATAGGCACCGACGTCTGCCATACTGAAAGAAGACGACGCAACCTCCCACATGCATCTAACATTTAACAGTGTTATGGGCGCCTACAATCATCTTGTACCCTACGGCGTGGGCAACAAGACTTAGTAGCATGTGTACTCGCTCTCTCTTGTAAGACCGTCCCCTTCACCTATAAAAGGGGATGCGCTCTCTCCCAAACACTTAAGATTGATCAGTTCATCTACATCGATTCAACACACAACAACAGAATCGCCAAGTTCAAACCTCGAGCACATGCTAAAAAACTTAGCACATAGCGGAGCTCCCATCACTCTCGGCCCTTCCAACCAGAGTCCGACCGGACCTCTTGTACCCCCCCATCTTTCTCCCTTCCATTTGTAACCCCACAGCAAACTTCAAGCAACTAGGCTCAGGAATAAAGTCATCGACCCACTCAAACTGGGCGTAGGGCACGTTTCCTGAACCAGTATAAACCCTATGTCATTGAGTGCTAGGCCATATCTGATCACAACATATGGCAAAACTACAAATATTTACGTGTTGGTCACTTTCTACACTGACAACGTTAGTCATTAGAGCTAACCCATTAGCTTGCGAGGCATAGTCATGTTTTTAGAGTTGCGGCTGTCGTTGGTTAATTATGTTTTCTATGTTGCATCTACGAACATCATAGTAGGAAACAATGGATCATGGAGTGGACCGGAGTAGCAGCAAAGGTGGTGCTTTGGTGATCATGTCGCCATGGTGGAATGCTAATCCTTGGTTATGTCTTGCCCAGGCAAGCCTCATGGCATAACCTCTATTATTCAACAGTTTATTTCATGTTTGTGCATTAAGTTTTAAGGAGTTGAATGAAACCCACTTGCATATATATATATATATATTCCTATCCTATGAGTCTTACTAGTATGGCAGGATCGTGTAGATTGCTATGCTATAGAATCTGGTAGAAATCGAGTGATTACCTATCACTCGCGAGAGATAGGAAAAACATTATTATATACTATCTCCTGAAATATATATGGATGATAATTGGAGATCGGGCGGAATGGTACTTTGGATCTGGACTTGTTTAGGCATTCAAGCGAGGCTCAGATTGCACTTGTTCCACCTGCGTCGATTGAGGACCATCCGTTGTTGTGGATGGTATTCAGGTCACAGACTTATTATCCTGAGCACATACTTGCTTATGGGAGTGGGAAGACTTATCACTCTCTTGTTATGGGTTCCGACTCTTTCTAGACCGACTTTAGGGGTGAGTAGTAGGTGGAGGTCTGAGCACCATACTGAGACCAGGTCTCAGGTGTTGGACGCTTGGAGTCCAAGTTTGGACAGGGACTTGGACCCCTTGATAGGAGTGGGACTAGTTGGTTCAGTTTGTGCCTGGGGTACAAGCCGGTCGTGTGTTTTTGTGTACCCAGCTGGGATCATTGATTCGTGAATCACCGTTTCTTTGAGATGGTACAGACTTGGCTATGGTCTAGCGTCATAGTAAGAACTAGAACTTGAAAGGTGATAAAATTGTTCTGATTGCTTATCCACATGCTTGAAAGTAGCATAGGTGCTTACCTAGAATGATTAGCTAACTAATTAAAAACAACTGCTAAAAACTTGGAACATAAGGATGCACTATTAGTAATGCTTCCTACAAGGGCAATCAACCAGCAAGCCAAATAGCCTTGCATATCCTTGGAGTCTTTTACTTTCTTCTGTCGGGTAAGTCTCGCTGAGTACAATTGGGTACTCAAGAGTTTATTTCCCCTGTTGCAAGTGACAAAAGGATGGTAGATGACTTTAGTCTGTGGAAACCTCCTGGTGGGCTCAGAGAGGATTCCTTTCGCGCAACAGTCGTAGTGTTATTTATAACCCTCACTAAAGGTTTTATAAGAAAAGATATAAAAACTGCCAGCATATCTTGTATGTAGATGGTTACTTGTTAATGCTTCACACATCATTAAATAACTTTCTTTTCCGCTGAAACTCTAATCACATGTGTAATTTCTATTATTGTATTAAACAATGTAAGAAATGGCTAAAGATGGTGTAAGCTTTATACTCTCATTTATGATCCTGAAGCAAAAATGTGGATTTTTGAGTTCTCCCTCAAGGTGTGCTTGACAGAACTACATAATTTTGTGTCCTCGCTTGGGTACTCAGTGTCTAGTGGAAGACAAGTACCCTTGACAGAGCATTAGATTAGGCGGTTCTGCCACATATGGGTAAGTTTGAAAGTCAGATCAGTTTATTCTAATCCGGAGGAGAATTTTTGATTGAACACGTGTACTTTTGAGGAGTGAAAGTATTGTAGCAACTCCTGATTCGTTGCTGAGTTTGGCTTTGCTCAGGGACTAGCAAAGGTTAAGTGTGGGGGAGCTTGTTGACGGTAGTTAACGTTCATCATAAACCATCAATATAACTTATATAAATGCATAAAAAGGATCACCAACATAGGTCTAGGGGTTCAAACTAATAAATTCCATAAGTTTTGGTGAATCTATGTTTACAGAAGGATTTACTCAGAAAACCATCAAGGATGGCCTATTCGTCAAAGCAAATCACGTTTATCCACAACAAACCGACGTGGGAAGACTCTAGAAGACTCCAGAAGACAAACCATCGAAGCAGAGGGTAGGTGGCTGCCATGTGGGGCTGGCTGGCCCCACCTACAGGCTGCCTAGCCCCCTGGGCCCACCTGTCGGCCCCTCCTTTGAGTGTCGGTTCTCCACCGCCTCCTAGATTGCATCTACGCCGTTCTTTCATGTTGGTTTGATCCGAGGTTCTAGAATTGATGCTCCGGCCTATATATAGCAGCCCTATCCCCCTCCCTAGAGCATCCCTGAAACCCTAATTCATACCTCATTCAGAGATCAAGATACACCAGGATGATTAGGTCTAGACTCTCCAATATAGTAGATTAGTAGCTTGGGAGTGAGGGTCAAGTTGGGCTCATGCTCAAATTCCTGATCTAGTGTTGGAGGCTCGACAAAGCCTTGTATCTTCACTTCCACATCTTGTAAGACTTATTATAAATTCATCATATTCCTATCTACATGCTATGCTTACTTTTAATATGTATCTTGCTTGGTTGAGGTTATCATTACTTTTGTGTGCGGGTTCATAGAGCGCATAGCCTGTTAGTTTATCGATTGGGCTAAGTAACCGAGCTTCATCTAAGCATGGTGCTTATACGATGCTCTGCCTGTGAGTACACCCTGTTCACTAGTCGGGTGGTAGCAGTAGGAGGTGACAGCCCTGTCTATCCTCTGTAGTCCACTCTGAATTGAGCAGGTTCTTAAATTGTAGGACCGTAGTCGCGGCGGTAGAGTTATCTATTATGGGTACTCTACCGTCTAAGTGGCGTCCCGAACTGCACAAGAGTTGAGTTAGCCTTTACTATAGTTGGATGTATATATACTTTGACCATGTAATAAGAATGTCATAGGAATCTACCTCACTTATTGCTCCCCCGAGTTGATTAGTTTACGTTATCTTATAGATCTACGCCCTGAGTATCATTATCCTTAATTACTATCATTACCTTCACCCCTGCTCTAGCCATGCTGGTATGTTGATTGATAGATACTCCTTTGATATTCAATAAGTCTTTACTCAATTGTTTCCCTCTGGTAAAATATAAATAATGATACCTAGAATACTCCCGGTAAAATGCTATAATGGTATTCTGTGCACTTGCGGAATCCTTCATATTGTATTTGCACTTCTCAATACCAACAAGCACCACATATATATATATATATAACTCAAACTAGAGTAGCAATTAATGGAGCTATAAACATTACAATTTCAGCAGTTAAGTGAGCTTCCTCAGTTTTCACAAGTAGAATATCAGTCAACAAGTGGTAGTAATCATCATTGGCATCAGTAGCAACATGTGCAACTTAAACATTATTGGCCTCAGTGATATGAATGATGGACACAAAGCATTGATTTGCTTTCGATGCCTTCCTCTTGTTTGGAACCAAATGGATACCTTGGTTGTCAACAAGTAGAAGACAAAAAGCAAACATATGAGCTGCATCCTAATACATCCAACAACCATGTAGACATCATTGGCACAGAAATGTGGCCTAGATATGTTACAAGTTCAAAATACCATAATGACTCACTAGTGGCACTAGAGCATACTAAACAGAAATATAGAATCGAGCAAGCACTGGACAAAAAAATAGTTTAAGGCAGAAGCTAAGGGCCTATTTGTTTGCCTAGATAGATAGGTATAATCAAGCAAGCACTTGACAATTAAAAGGCCTAGTTGCACATAGACATTTATAGTAAGAACACTGAACATATGCAAAAAACCAAGACACTAGTAGAAAACTAACCAGTGCTACCTCCTAGTTCTTTTCATCATCATTGGCCTAACTAGATCTGCAACGCTATAATGTTTCTTGTATACCTCATGTTCAAGTAAGGACCAAAACAGTGTAGTGAACAGGAAAAGGCGAGAAAGGAGACATGCGGATCAGATATGTCTCCTCTGCCGTGGCACACGATGGACATGGGTGCCAATGCCGCCGCGCTCCATCAGAAAGACATGCCGCCCAGCCTCCAAAAGGACGCCTGAGCCCCCACAGCACACCGGGGATCCTCTATTGCCACCGCTACCACCGCAAGTCCAACGGGCACAGATTTGTTTCCACTTACAGGGGATATATCCAACATATAGGTCAACCTATCCACACAGAGAACATATACTACTATGAGGACTCCAAAGACATGTCAACACAACCAGGCGTCTAGAGCAATGGTGAAGGTGGTCTATTCCTTGCTCTAGGTCCCGGGTTTGACTCCCGAGCCTCATGGTTTTTTTTGAATTTGAATTTATTAAACCTCGGTGGCAACAAGTGACACATAAGCCATCAGGTCCCATAGGTCGGATGGAGATGGAGAAAGGTCCGTGTCGATGTTTTTGGACCATCGATGAGTAAAATTATATTTGTGCATCTAGCTCGGATGGTGTGCTCGGAGGACACAAAGGTTTATACTGGTTCAGGTAGAACGTCCCTATGTCTAGTTCACTGTTGCTCGTGTTACCGGCACTTGGTTTGTATTAGGGGTTACAAACAGGCGAGAGAGGGAGAGGATCCTAGGTCTCTGGTGGAAGAAGTGAACGGGGGCTAAGAACTCACTTGCCGTTCAGCCATGTGCTTGTGTCATGCTTTTGTGTTCTGATCCCCACCGTGGGGCACCCTGCTTCCCCTTTTATAGGCAAAGGGAAAGAGCAGGTTATAGAGGTGGAAAAGGAGAAGAATGAGAGAGAGAGAGAAGAAGGCTTCCAAGGTGGCTGGGTCCTTCTTCTCCTTCATGTGGGTCTCGCTAATCCTATAGATGTCAATAGGGGTGGCTCCATGTTGTGGCCCTATTCGTCACTGGTGCCATGCGCAGGCGTCATCTGCCAGTCATGGCATTCCAATCCATCCCGGCAGACATCGTGGTGAACTGACGCGCCTGTCAGCGTCTGTATGAGGATTAGGTAGAACAGCACCAGCACGTTCGACACTGTTCTTGATGTGAATCCCCAGGTATAGCCCATCATGGCCATGGGTTACATTGGGGCGTGCTAGCCTCTTCCCTGGTGTCAGAGTTTTGACCCAAGCCCATATACTTAGACCTGGAGTGCTTGGTGGCGGTATGGGTCCCCGTTGGACAAGACAGAAACCATGTCCTCGAGGTCGGACAAGACAGAGCCCATGACCTTGGGCGAGATGGAGCTCGCATCCTTGAGGTTGGGTGAGACGGAAACCACGTCCTTAGGGTCAGGCGAGATGGAGACCATACCGAAGGGGTCGGGCAAGACGGAGCCTGCACCCAAGGGGTTGGGCAAGACAGAACCCGCTTCCTTGGGGTCAGGCGAGATGGAGCCCACACCCAATGGGTCGGGCGAGACAGAGCCCGCATTCCTGGGGTCAAGTGAGACAGAGCCCACACCCAAGGGTCGGGCGAGACAAAACCCGCATCCTTGGGGTCAGGCGAGATGGAGCCCGCACCCAAGGTGTGAGACAGAGCCCACGGCCTTGAGGTTGAGCGAGACCTTTTAATGTCTCAAGCCATCCGGGGAAGTCAGCGTGGGCGCTAACTTCCTTGCTTGGGTGTCCCTAATATCGATACCTGACAGTAGCCCCCGAGCCTGCGGAGGAGTAGAAAACTCCTTTGGAGGCTTTTCTGGATGGGACGAGTCTGAGGGCCTTGGCCTTCTTTTTGTAGCCCACGGTGTGTCCTGGTAGGATGGCGACTCCCTTTTGTCACGATCGGTCTTCTAGGGGGCATGTAACCGTAGGATTTGGGAGGTCCAAAAGATTGTTCTTGGATCTGGTCCCCTAGGATCCGCCATCGTACTGTGACCGCACGTTTGGTCTCCTTGCGAGTCCAACTTCCCTCGAGCCCCTGCGCATAACGAGGGTCCGGTCAAGGGTCGGCTCATCTTTGTGATTGTCATCCCTTAGGTGTTTTTTCAATAAAACGGAGGGGCTAAGCCGTGCCACATTTTTCCTCGATGGACGAAACATGGTGCTCGGTGAGCTGTTAATGGGCTAGTCTGAGTGGGGCCCTAGCCTCCCGTTCGTGGGGGTCTAGCATGGGTCAACTGGTGATCAACTCTAGACTCTTAGCGGCCAATCCATATAGTTCTTGATTCTGTTCGGCCGGTCCCAAGGGCTCATTGCCTTTCTTTGAGAAAAAACCATGGACTGGGAACTGACCAAGACTCGAACATGGGCCGAGATGCCCATGGCACTCGTGTGCCTGGGTACTGGCAGCTAGTGGGCCCATCCCTTTCCACCCCTCGCTCTAAGGGTGCCTCGGAGCGGCTATGAACCCATCGATGGGCCAGCCTTCAAACTCCTGGTCCTAAATGGGCCATAGGAGTGTTTTTAGCTCTATATCCATCCTTACCTGTGATGACTCTTGGCCCATCGACTGGGCAAACCGTCATCCAGCGTGTCCTTTGAGGGCATGGCCAGAGATAGCGTGCGCATGATCTTCGAAGTGAGGTGACATGACACTGCGCAGTGGAAGCGTGAAACTAGGCGGACGTTTTGCCTTCTCGCCCTGCTCTGTCCTATAAATAGCGGCCTCCCCCTTCATGTTTCTACACACCAAAACCAGAACCTTACCTTCTTCATTTCTCTGCCGCCGCCATTCAGATCTATCATGCTTGCTAATTCACCGCCGAAGCCCTAGATCTGTAGCTTCCGCTTCTCCGCCATCGCCTTTGCTTCTCTGTAGCTGCCTCCATCCTCCATGGATTCGTGGTACCGCTCTGATGTTACCCATGCACGCATGGAGGGACTCGTCAAGCATGGTCTTCTCTGTGGGAGGACCGATGTGGCAGAGTGGCTCGTGCCTGGCCATGAGGATGCGCCAGCGCTGCCCGACAACTATGTCATCTCCTTCGTGCCTTTCCATGAGCGCGGAGTCATGGTTCCTTCCCTCCTGTTCTTCCGGGGTCTGCTGCACCACTATCAGATCAAGTGCAGCACTTGAACCCCAATGGGATCCAGCACATCGCGGCCTTCATCATGGTGTGCGAGGGGTACCTGGGGATCAAGCCCCACTTCGAGTTATTGAGATATTTCTTCTCCATCTCCTTGATCAAGAAGGAGAGAGGCCGGGAGACCCCAGTGTCAATGGGATGCTCGGGCATCCACCTCCGGGGGTAGCGGGTGGCCGAGTACATGCCCTACCAGCTCTCTAGATCTAACAAGGGGTGGCACTCGCATTGGTTCTACCTGAAGGACGACCCTGCCGCTCCCTTGTTGGTCTTCTCTAGGCGCCTAGTCGAAGAGGTACCGCCGTCATGGCCGTGGGGGACACTCATCAAGGAGAAGAAGAGGATGCATGACCTCCTCGAGGCCATCGCATTCCTAAAGACCCACGGCCTCCGTAGGGCCAGCGTCATTGGGGGTATCACGCGAGGAGGGTGGTGTCGCTGATGTCGTGCTTCCTGCCGCTGTACGGGATGATGCCTAGCACACAGCTCGTTGGGACGATGCTGGCCCAGGGGCTGCTCCATGACAGCGAGGTCGCATAGAGCATTAAGGAGGCCACGGGGTAGGCCGATGCCATGTTCCCGATCCTGGGGCATCCCGTGATGCGACTGGACGTGGGCTTCATTGTAGCAAAACCAACTAATTTATAAGAGCACAAGTACAATGGTAGCCTACAAGCGGTCGCTCTGTCATACTTGAGCCCATATAAACCTGGTAGTCCATCTAGTACCACGAAGGGTCTCGATTAACCATCAACATACAACCAAGATCATACATGATTCAACATATATGTCACACGTTACATAAAGTTCACAAATACAGTTCATCCATAAGAGTATGAATTTAGGTTATTACAAACCAAGTTCAAGTAAAATAGTAGCAGAAGCAAATTAAAAGTTTGAAACCAACATCTGCAACATTGTTTAAATATAGTGCTAGCTCACGATCATACTTCTACAAAAGCATAAGAGATGGATTAATAAGAGATGTTTGCCTAGGGCTTACTCCTCATCCATGGCGGGATAGAAGTAGTTCTTGCAATAGCCATAATAAACTGTACCATCAGCAATAATTGGAATAAAACCTTGAGTACGAGAAGGTACTCAGCTGGACTTACCCATCATAAACCAAAAATAAAGTGACTGCCAGGATTATGCAAGGCTTTATAAGTGGAGCTAGCTTGACAACATTTTGCATAAAAAGCTTACCAATTCAAGTATACAGTTATAATTAGGTCATCAAGTTTGTGGGGGGTATGACCCTAGATACCCACGGCGGACTACATGGGCCACGCGACCAGGGGCAGTCTAACCCATAAGTTTGTCGGTGTGTACCGCAAGACATCAAGGGCGATATCCTGGCGATGTTACGAGATCTGTTAGGATATGCTTGATCCTGTGATTCTTGTAATATGTTATTATTTACCGGTTATCTCCTAGATCTAACCGACTTGTAACCCTACCCCCCAACTATATAAGGCGGGTAGGGGACCGCCTCAAAACATGTGCAATATCATACGATAGCCAATACAAACCAATAGACCATAGGAGTAGGGTATTACGTCATGTAGACGGCCCAAACCTGTCTAACTCTTGTGTCTCTGTTGCCTTCTTGTTCTTGATTACGCATACCATTGCCGATCAATCTACCTTCGTGGGATACCCCTTGGAGGACTACCGACGATATTCTGTCGATAGTTGGTGCACTAGGTAGGGGTGTGCATGCTGCTTCTATGACAAACAAGATGGTATGTTTTGCAGGCTCTTTGTCCTCTCCAAAGCTCGGCCAAATCTTTATGGTCAGATCGATCTCCTGGGTCATCAATGTTGATGGAGACGGAGAGATCATTGAGCTGGTGTAGATCAATTCTATGCCGACCACACCAACACCAGCAACAGCAGATCCGATGTCGAAACCGCCTACGAGGTCGTCTTCACTTACAACTCGCTGCCTGCTTCCCCGCTACTCGAGGAAGCAGATCGACAACGATGATCTGATCGCATCCATCGATTAGGTCAGCTAGAAGCTCGCCGGCTGCCTCTCCCTCATGGAATTGGCTCTGACCACTCTGGTTCAATGTCAACCACCCTCTGATTCCAATCTACCAGAGGCCCATCAGGAAACTCTAGGGGTTATGACCACCATCCATCAGGATGCCCTAAGGGATAAGTTCACCGGCCATATGGGAGACATCTATTCCCTCGCCGACCCAATCGCCGACCAGCTCTCACCGACTGTTAATATGCTACAAATAGGCCAACGTCCCGAAGAATCCCTCCACGCCATCCTGGAGGAAAATCCAGACTCTAAGTCCCAGGGCTCTACGGAGGTCGTCGTCGAAACCACCGCCCAACCTCCTTTTCCACCCTTCTATGGAGGTGAGATTTTTAATGTCAGCATCGATAGCCCTCCGTGGGATGGAGAAACTGATGAGGACCGCACAACTTGTGTCAACAGAAACACCAATCGTGCGTAGCGCCGAGCGAATGGGGCCACCATTGCGCTAGCCAAGGCTGCTCGCAATGGAGAACAACTCGACTCGCAAGGGAGGCCACACCCACTCCGCCACAACCTTGATGATAAATTCATCCATGTCAACGGCCATGATGTCTACAAGACCCCAAGCACCAACTTGGCCGTGGCTGCTAATGAGCTCGCTCAGCTTGACCAAACGCTAGAAGTCACCAAGTTCGCCGCAATGCTTAAAGCTGTGCACTGCTAGGTCAACAAGATCTGCCAGGAATAGGGACCTTCCTACTCAACGAGCTCGAATCACCAATCTGCTGTGCCATGATCCAATCGCCGTCCCGGCATAAACCGTTTCACCGACCAACATCATGATGATGGACAACCCCTCTAGGGGGAGCTAGGGGGAACTGTATCGACTACCCTCTCCAACATGACCAAGAAGTCGACCAAGATGTCCGAGCACACATCAACAACCTCCGGGATGCACGACGTCATATCCACGAGCGCCGTTTCTCACGGCATGAAGAGGAAGTACGCCGGTGTTAAGAATACGAGCAAGAGTTCGGTAATCTAGATGTGTAACACCCTAAAAATTGCCTCTTTTGAAATAGAGCTAAAATGATTTATTTATGAATTTTGTGCACATGAAATATAGGAAAATAAAAATTTTCATTAAATTAAAATACATCATAAGGTAGCAACATGTTTGAGCATACATGCCATTGCATTTGATTTTATTGGTTGAGTGGTTTTGATTTAAAAGTCAAAATGGTTAAAATGCTTTTGAAATGAAATTGAAAATGACTTTGAAATAAAAGAAAAGAAAGAAAAGAAAATTAGAAAATAAAAGTGTTTTTAAAGTTGTAAAATTTATCTTAGAAGGCCTAACAAAATTGTCCATTTTTTTATAGGGAAATATATTTGAAAACATACTTGAATTTGATTAGAATTTGTCTTAGATTTGAAAACTAGAATTAGAAAAGAATTTGAATTTGAAAAACTTCTATTCTTCATTTTCCAGCCTAGCCAAGGAACCGGCCCTTTTCCTCCCTCGGCCCGCCTTCCTTCCCTTCCCATCTTTCCCGCTGTCCCGGCTTTGGCCCGCTCGGTAGCCCAGCTCGCGTGTCGCCCGCGCGCCCTTCTTCCTTCTCCCGTGCACCAGCCTGCACCGCATCGGCCCACTCCGTGCGGCCCAACTCGTCGCTACAGCCGCTTCGGCCTTCGCCGCTGCACGCGCTCTTCCCCTCTCCCTCACTGCGCTCCTGGCCCCACGCCGTCAGACACCCGCATGCGCCCGCAAGCCCCTTCTCCCTCACTGCAAGCCGAGACCCGCCCGTCAGCGCCGTGTCCCATTCCTTCTTCCTCGTGCTCCTTCCTTTCTCCCCCCCATCGATGGCGCGCCACGGATGGCAAGTCGCTGGTCCACCGCGCCACATGGAAAGCGCCCGTATGGAAGGCAATCAATCAACGTGCCTCGCTCCCCTTCCTTGTAAGCCATAGCCGCCCACCTATAAAGCCGAGCTGAACCCCCTCTCCTTCTCCCTTTTCCCGAACGCGCTCGAAGCTTCCCACTACCGCCGGTGAATCCTCCACTCCTGAGCGCAAACCTCGACGCCGACGTGACCTCGAGCTTCACCTTGTTTCACCACACCCGTAGGTATCACTGATTTTGTGTTTTGGCCTTGTTTTGCCCGGATTACAACTCACCCGCACCTCCCTCTCCAGACGTCGCCGCCGCCGTCGAAGACTCCCTGGACGCCGCGATACCCTCCTAACGACTCGGGGTGAGCTCCCATACCTCCTCGTCCCCTTCTTGTCTCGGTTAGCGCTCTACAACGCCGTAGCAGCGAACGCCCGAGTCACCGGCCATGGCGCCGCCGTGAGCTCGGTACCCCGCCGCGTTCCCTCGCCTCGGTAGTGCCCCAAACATGTTCACGCACGCATATAGATCATCCCAGTAGGTTTTGTTTGGTCCAGGGAGGTCTGGAACGCCCTCCCGACGATCGCCGTAGAGCACCAGTCGCCGCCTGCCATGGCGCCCTCACCGGCGGGACTGTGCAGCCGCCGAAGGTCACCCGCACTCACCTGCACCGTTAGATCTGGCGTGGACGGCCTAGATTAGAATATTGGTTGGATTTAGTTTTCGGTCCACCGCGAATCGTGGACCCGGTCTACCTCACCACATCAGCGCGTCCACCGCACGCGTGGCACACTGCGCCACTCACACACCGCCATGTGGCTGTCCAGTCAGCAGCGAGGTCAACCCAGCAGTCAGCCGCACGCATTTTTGCAGAAAAGCCCTCGATTTCCAGTGAATTAACCCACAGTCCATAACAGTTTAAAATAAATACAAATCAGCCCTGTTTTTATTCGGTTAGGACCCTATAGTTTCTAGAATTAGTGTGCACAGTCCAAAATCCATTTATATTCAGATTTTAATTGTTTTAATTCAAAAATGAGTTTGAGTTATTTACAGAAATGCCATTGAACCTTATTTCATGCATAACTTTTGCGTTTTAAGTCTGATTTGACCCATTCAAATTGCGTTAGGATCATATTTACGTTTTCTACATGTTTATACAACTATTAGACATGTTTTCAATATTTAAAATTCATGGGTAGATTTAATCTATTATTTAACTAAAGTAAAACTTGTTTAAATCATAACTTATTCATTTTAACTCTGAAATAATCCGTTCAAGTTGCGTTAGATTCATAGCGAAGAGATATACGCGTTAATAATAGTGTTTACTATATTATTATTTCTGAAATAACATGGTTTAAATCATATCTTGAATACTGATTAAGCAACTGGGTTTTATACATAAAATATGATTTGTTTTACTTTTGTTTTATAATTTAAATCTAAAATTGACTTAATTTAATCTATATTAATTATGAAATATCTTTTATATTTGAATTCATATGGTTAACATAAATGAAGCCTATAGCTTTCTTTTCCACGTATTAGGCAAATCTCTCGGTAGTTGTAACTTTTGAACCATAGCTTCGATTAGTGTGCATCTCACGACTTTGTGTCCATAACGATGCGTAGAATCATGTTTCAAACTCTTTTACTTATTTTTCAATGATTGATGTATTGTTCTCATATATTCTTATGTGTATGCCATGTATGGATGTTTGTGTGGTGATATATGGTTGGTGATTAAGAAGCAGTTCTCTGAAGACTAGAAGCTGAGAATTGGAAGCAGAAGATTGAAAGTGGAATACTAAAGGCTTTTGAGCATATTGCTTTGGGGGAAAAGCAAGTTAAGGCAAGTATAGCATGGGACCATCCTTGTTACCTATTCACATTTAATCATTTAATTCATATTGCATGTGTTTACCTTGTTGCCAGTAAGGATACCCTAGATATTTGATACCTTGTACCTTGATACCTTTGGGATATTGCATGGGATAGTTTTTGCTAGTGCTTAATAAAAACCATGATCTTGTAACTTGACTAATGGTATATGCAATAAACATTAAAACGTGACTTTTTAGTAACATGGAAATAGAGGGCTGGAGTGTTTATATGCTTCAGATTCCTCTCCCTAAGGACTTATCTGTAAGCGATCATCCGAGACTTATAGTACAGCTGTGAGAGCTATATGGCTCTGGCTTTAGCTCAGTATGAGTATCTTTTCTAGCTTGTTAGTGGTTACCTTTAAGGCGCAGGGTATGTTTCCTTTGCTGCTGGGAAGTGTGTACCGTGCTGCGATGCCCATGCGTGCCACTCCTAGAGAGGGGCCACATACGCCTAGCGGCCCTAACTTGTTAGATGAATCCTTTGAAAGGCTTCATAGTAAACCCTGCCGACCTTCCTTGGAAGTGGGTCAAGAGATTAGCTACCTCAGGCGAAAGGGTAAATCATGACTCACAGTGAACGTGTACAACCTCTACAGAGTATAAAACTATTATAACAGTCGTGCTCATGGACACGAGCGGCCTTGAACCCTTATGGAATAGAGATGATCACTAATGGATGATGATACTAATGATTAATTATTTATGCTATACATTATCATGTTTACCTGATCATGTGTTTATGGGAATGATAAATTCTTTGCCACCCAACTGCTTAGAAAGATGATCTATTAAAGCTAATCGCAGTTAAACCAGCATTAGCCTTTTGAGCCTCATGAACCCCATGATATAATTGTTAAGTACGACATGTACTTACACTTGCTTTATTTTTCTATACATTGGATAAAAATCCCAGATGGGTACCAGATTGCTGGTTTGGAGGAGTTAGGCTTGTGGTTAACCAGTCAGTCATCCCTGTGGATTTTGGAGTCTTCGCCTAAAGATCGGAGTCGACTTTCCGCTATCTATTACTCAGAGGGTACTTTTCTTTTACTAATATGTTATGTAATAAGTATTGTCTCTTGATATTACCCTTATTTGTGGCTGTATGTGAGATTTGACTTCCTAGGCTCACATATAGTGTGTATCTAGTTTTGTCTTTAAAACCGGGTGCTACAAAGTGGTATCAGAGCAATGCTGACTGTAGGACGCAAGCCTAGTTAGAACTGGATGTTTTAGCATGCTTTTATCTTGCTTAGTTCTTGTTTTCTCTCCAACCTTGTTATTTGCTAAAATTAATGCTCACTTCAGCCTCTGTCTGTTATGAAAACTTTGTCTCTATTCTCAATCCTCTATCTTTGTCTATATAGATGGATCGTAATGAGGAGACCACCGGTATCAAAGGTCAAGAGGACCAAGCTACGTTGTCCTTGACTGCATTCAACAAGGAGAAGTTTGTAGCTATGCAACAACAAGCACCAGAAGGTATGACTCAACCTAGGAGTTTTCAACAGTGCTTGCCACAAGGTCAAACCAACATACCAAAGGGACCAGTGAAAAGACAAGTAGTAGAAGCTTGGAAGAATATGAAGTCCAACGAAGATGTTGGAAGGACGACACATGAATGCTAGGATCAACCACAGTCGAAGCAAGAACAGAAGGTCCAGAAGAAACAGGAGCAAGGAAGTAAAGCAAAGAGAAACTACATCCAAGGAAGATTGAATAACGTGGATATGACTACCACTCATGGAGCTAAGGAGGTTGTGTATGGTATCATTCCAGTAAACTCAACTCCCGCCACAGTGCTGTTTGATCCCAGTGCGTCACATTCGTTCATCCCTAGTGCATACGTAAAAGAACATAAGATAACTATGCTTCCAATGAGGAAACCAGTGATGGTTAAGTCCCCAAGAGGAGAAATGAAGGCAAACCGCAAATGCCCAAGAGTGAGTCTTAACATAAAGGGGGTAAAATTTGAAGCAAACCTTATTGTATTAGAGTTAGTGGACATTGATATCATTCTTGGAATGGGATGGATGTAAGCATGTAAAGGAGTGATCAAGTATGCCCAGCGTTCGGTGCTTCTAACCACACCGTCAGGAGAAAGAATTGAGTATGAAGGTATTCAGCCTATACCTGAGGACAATGTGGGTAAGAAGAGAAAGGAGGTCTCACCAGAGTTAGAATCAGGAAGCAATCAACATTCGAGTTCTATTACATCGTCACATCTAGCTCCAATCCCTTGTCAGACAAACTCAGACTCTAAAGAATTAGAAGTTTCACAAGCTAAGGTTACTCCACTCTTTCCACATGAGGTATGCATAGATGGGTGGACAATCACCTACATGGAGTTTCAACCTCGAAAGATCAAGCGAGCAAAAAAGCGGTCTAGTCAAACAAAGATGAACTTACAGAATCAGCAAGCTGACAATGCTCTAAGCAACAATTCTATGGAGTATGACATCACAAAAGATCTAGCTAAGAGAAAGTGTTATCATTGCTAGCAGGAAGGACATTATGTTAAATCTTGCCCACAGAAGAATCAATAATTACACCAAGGAAGTAGCCAGAGTCAGATCACTACTGGTCTGTCACCAGAAAGTGTCAATGATAACCAACCTGAAAGAAGCAATTGGTGAGAGTGGTGAATGAAGAAGTTATGCTAGACTACCCAAGAACCTTAATTAAGGATAGGAGTCGTGCCCCTTATGTAATAAAAACATTAGTATCGCAAGTTGAGTCAATGATTTGAACTGTGCATCTTTATTGTTTATTGATTTGTCATTATGTTTATGCTTGTTTTGCGTCTTTGTAATGATTGCAATGATCTTGTTGGGTGTTCCCACAATTTCATTTAGTTCATAGGTTTAAGGTATAAGGATTAATGAAATAAATAGTTGGGTTACGATTTTCTTCTGTTTTCCTATCCCGTCTTCGGAGTTGCCTTCTTTATCGGTTCATATCTCTGATTTTGGACAATCAAAAACCCTGAGAAAATTTGGAACAACAGTAGACTTCAATCACAAGATGATGCAAGCTATACTTTGGTGTCCCCTAGTTTATCTTTTCTTAAGAGGGTAGCCAAGTTGAAGAATTTGTAAGATGAAGTGTCCTACGTTTTAGTTTGCGCAGCGGAAGCATGGTGGTACCCAAAGATTCAAGACGCTAAGTCATGGCCAATGCCCTTAGCAATGGAGAATGGTGCTAAGGAGGTTCGAGTAACACTAAGGATTAAGAGTTGTATATCCAGTTCGAGCAACTTAACTAGGATCATTAATGTTTTTAAGATTGGTGGTAGATTCTCTTTAGGACCAAGAAGATAAGGAAGCCTTGTTGAAAGGTGAACATATGAGGAAAGAGAATCATGGCCTAGTGATTAGGGTTACCTAAGAGTTGTTCAAGGTACCTGTCAAAATTTTGGAATTAGTTAGGAAAATTACTTGGAGTAAGGACAATAGGTATGCAAAGTAAAGTGGATCTTTATCAAGACGATGGAACTGCACGAGGAAGTAAAGAAGAATCCAAGGACGGAGTATTCCCATCTCTTAGTCGACGTCTTTCGAACCTCGGGACGAGATTCATCTTAAGGGGGGTAGAATTGTAACACCCTAAAAATTGCCTCTTTTGAAATAGAGCTAAAATGATTTATTTATGAATTTTGTGCACATGAAATATAGGAAAATAAAAATTTTCATTAAATTAAAATACATCATAAGGTAGCAACATGTTTGAGCATACATGCCATTGCATTTGATTTTATTGGTTGAGTGGTTTTGATTTAAAAGTCAAAATGGTTAAAATGCTTTTGAAATGAAATTGAAAATGACTTTGAAATAAAAGAAAAGAAAGAAAAGAAAATTAGAAAATAAAAGTGTTTTTAAAGTTGTAAAATTTATCTTGGAAAGCCTAACAAAATTGTCCATTTTTTATAGGGAAATATATTTGAAAACACACTTGAATTTGATTGGAATTTGTCTTAGATTTGAAAACTAGAATTATAAAAAGAATTTGAATTTGAAAAACTTCTATTCTTCATTTTCCAGCCCAGCCAAGGAACCGGCCCTTTTCCTCCCTCATCTTCACGGACACGAGCGGCCTTGGACCCTTATGGAATAGAGATGATCACTAATGGATGATGATACTAATGATTATTTGTTTATGCTATACATTATCATGTTTACCTGATCTTGTGTTTATGGGAATGATAAATTCTTTGCCACCCAACTGCTTAGAAAGATGATCTATTAAAGCTAATCGCAGTTAAACTAGTGTCAGCCTTTTGAGCCTCATGAACCCCATGATATAATTGTTAAGTACGACATGTACTTACGCTTGCTTTATTTTTCTATACATTGGATAAAAATCCCGGATGGGTACCAGATTGCTGGTTTGGAGGAGTTAGACTTGTGGTCAACCAGTCAGTCGTCCCTGTGGATTTTGGAGTCTTCGCCTGAAGATCGGAGTCGACTTTCTATTATCTATTACTCTGAGGGTACTTTTCTTTTACTAATCTGTTATGTAATAAGTATTGTCTCTTGATATTACCCTTATTTGTGGCTGTATGTGAGATTTGACTTCCTGGGCTCACATATAGTGTGTATCTGGTTTTGTCTTTAAAACAGGGTGCTACAAGATGCAACCCTCCAGCCACTTAACGCCGGCAATGCTGCAGATCTCGAAGGGCCCCGAGCATTCATGAGAGCACTCCGAACACTCCAGTGGCCCTGTGGTTTCAAAATCACCGGGGTCAAGCCCTACAAGGGGTGGATGAACCCCACACAGTGGCTACAAGCTTATGCCACTGCTGTGCACGTCGCCTAGGGAGATACTAGTGTCATGGCGAACTATCTTCTTATCATGCTCATGCCAACCGCAATGAACTGGTTCACAAGCCTCGCCCCGGATTCCATCGGGTTTTGGGAACAGTTGAAGAAGGTCTTCACCGACAATTACATGGCTACGTGTACTCGCCCAGGCACCAAGCACGATATGAATCGCATTTATCAGAAACCATCCGAGCTCCTCTGTATTTACATTAGATGATTTTCTGAGATGAGGAATTCTATCCCCAACATCATGAAAGCAGAAGTCATCACCGCCTTTATCATAGGACTCCATCACAGCGACTTCCGCTCCAAATTCAATCGTAAGCCACCAAAGGGGATTGGCGAGATGATCATGAATATTAGCCTCTAGATTAGCAACTCGCCTATGCCAAACATGTGGTATATCATTTAGTAGCATACAATAGTAACCATAGCCAGTATAATAATTCCATGTTCATCCGAAACATCATATTCCATAACACCATTACTACGATGTTGGCGCTAGCCAAGTTTCTCACTGTCCGGGAGAGATGGCGATTCGAATTGATTTCAACCAGTTGGGAATTTATTCCTAACACAAACCTAGGCAGACCAGATCAATGGTCACCTTAGGTCACCTTTGGTACAACTCAGGTCCACATTTCGTAGGTTCGCCCAACGCCGCACAATCAGGGACCTTTAGGCCTGGCCTGCCCTTGGGGCTCATGTCTGGCTCCCCACACATCCTTACTACTATCTAGAGTGCGCACCTTTACAGAACGGGGCCCGGCCTAAGTTGAGCTATTCAACTTCACGGTCGGAACAAGTTATCCGGCCAGCTAAGTGAGGCATGCGTTCAATCTCAACAAAAGTGCCAACAACAGTACGGTCCTTAATCGGTATAAACGGAATCACATGAGTCAACCTACGCATAGACTCCTCCTGGCCTTCATTTACATTACCCCATGGTTCTTTTCCATGATAGCAAATATAGCCAACCGTGCTTGGTATCCACCTATATCTCGCAGGTGACAGAAAATCACCCGACTTCTACCGGTCTAAGCATGGCTAAGCATATATTCGATCCTAGACCTACATAGTGTTAAAGGTGTATATATTTGGAAAAGGTAGTTCTATGCATTGAGTGGTTTCAATTCAACTCTTATCACCTAATGCATCAAACAAAAAAGGACTCAAGTGAAGTTTTATAAAACATAGGAGACTTAGAATGCTCTGGGGCTTGCCTTTGAGGAAAGAGGTTGGCCTATGGTCCAGGCACTCAGGGAGGTCCTCAAGAGTTTGCTCCTCTTCTTTTGGAGCTATGGCCTGAGGTGATTCCTAATGTTCCTCCTATTCTTCTTCGTTGAACTCCAAAAGAGTTATCCCTTCGGACGATCCTATATGCATAAGCATGAAATAAGATATCATGGATGCATATATAATGATATGTATGATATGATATGGTGTGATGAAATGCATCCTCATAAGTGTTTTCAACAGCATTGTACTAAGGTGATAACAAGTTGCATCTTATTTTACCAAGTAGGTGCATAACTCTTCTCTAGTAACTAAACAAATTTTCATCTAAACAATTTTCTAGACTGCAAGATAGAAGCAACTTGTTTTGACCATAACTGGAGTTATACATGTCTAAATAATATGGTTGTGGACATTCTGGAAGGATTATGAAATTTCCTACAACTTTTGTTTAATCATATTAATGTGATTCAGCAGTTATCTAGGTCAAACAAATCAATCTTTTAGATCTATCCAGAGAGCAAGCATTTCTGATAGCAGACTTCTAACGGCTATAATTCTTAAACCATAATACCTATGACTATGAAAAATTAACACAAGGTATATAAGTAAGTTATCTACAACTTTGTTATTAACAAGTTTTACAGAAATGATCATTATCATCATGGAATCGTCACCACAACAGAAACTACACATGCAGTCATCTTGTTGAATTATAAAGCAATAATTAGCTAGTTGCATACAACCAATTACTTCTAAGCCCAACTAATAACATCAACAGATCATATGCATCAGAAGCACCACAGAAAACATCTTGGTCAAACATAAGTAATTTATTTCTATTCATTTATGAATTTCCTTAGATAATAAGGTGGTTTAAAGGATAAATATTTCTAGTGCTCAATAAATTCTGACAAAATTACAATAGTCTACAAATGACCCTAATAGTCTACTATACGAATTTTGATGCCATGTGGATAAGTATAGCGACCTCTACAAAAATCACAAGTTACATAGGCTTATTTTAGCAAAAATAGTTTAGCATAGTGAAAAGTGTCAAAAAATAGATTTAATATTTTTCTTCCTTTTCTCCTAGCATGAGAATACTGTGTAAAAATTTGTATGATCATATGTTATGTATTTTTACCCCAATTAATTTCACTAGAAACTAGCCATTAATTAGGATTAAATATGAAGACCATATTTCATGTATGCCAACTGTAGGTTTCGTATTTTTCCTAGCTAGAGCATGTTAACACAAGACCAGCAAAATTGGAATCACAATTTTATCACCTTCCTAGCTCAAGTTATGCAACTTACAAGCTAGAAACTATTTTAAAAATACTTATCTTGCTCAATTTAATTCTACTAGAAAAATACCTTAAACAGTATATTTCATATTTTTACCAAATAGTGCACTTCATGATGAATCCAACAAAATTTGGTTCACCTCATTTGGAGACTCCTAGCTCTAGATATATTTTTTGCATGTTTGCATTCAAATCTGTGAAAATAAATTAGGAAAAACATTTCAAAAATCAATTGACAGCTGGGACCCGTGGGTCAACAGGACCCACACGTCAGCGACACACAGAGCAGGGGCGCAACTTGACTGGCAAAAAGCTCACTGATAGTGAGGTCACCAGCGGTAGCGTCACCACTGATGTGTTTCCCAACTCAACCCGCACCTATAGGTCCCCTCGGTTTGCTCAGAGGATTACCGAAGCTAGCTCACCGGCGAGCATGGAGGATTGGCGACGGTGCGTGGTGGTGCTCTGGCCATCCTCGGTGATGGCATGGCTAGGCGAGCATAGCTACGGCATCTACAAACCCTGGCGAAGCTCTACGGCATGGATTAGGTCAGGGTGGAGTGGCGGCGGCACGGCGGCATGAGCGCAACGGCTGCACGGCGGCGTTCCGCTCTGATGACGCTGACATTGGCCTTAGGTTCTTGCCTCAAGCTAGACCTAGCTCTAACCTAACTCTAACGTCCAGAAGCATGCAAGGAAGAGAATTGGGCATGCACAGCCACGGCGGTGGTTATGGCAGCGATGCTCTCGGCAATGGCACGACGACGGCGACGGCCCAGAGGCCTTTACCTTGGCTCAGGTTAAGGCAATGGGTGGTCAGTGAGGTAGAGGAGGTGATGGCCAAGCAGTGAGCATGAGCAATTCAACAATGGCATGGTGGCGGTGGCACGCTAGCTTGGCGAAGCTCAGTGGTGATGGCGCGGTGCGTGATGGCTTTGCTCTAGCGCGACCAAGGCGAGAGAGGGGCAGAGCGAGGCGAGTGAGGAGGCATGGCGCGTCACTACCATTTTGATGCCCGCATAGGCCTGACATGTGGGCCCGATGCCAGGGGATAGCCTCCATGTGGCAGCCATGGCCAGACTCTGTTCGCCCATGATGCACGCGCGCGGCATCAGTTCAGACACCTCTGAACCCGACTGACAAAGCAAGTTCAAGCGATCAGTCCTCCTAATCCATGGCAATTTAGCAAAAACTTCTTTAATAAAAATTATAGAGCTACATGATAACTACAAGATTGCTTAAATGAGTTTTGTCTAATTCTCAATGGTTTTCAAACTACAATGCTCCAAAGTAGACTACATTGAGACTGAAACTCAATTAAAGGTAGTGAAATTTCAAGTTTTGAAAACAGTATTTTGTTGATACTTGTGAACTCTATTTGACCATGTTAGACACTGAATTAGCTCATGACCCTTAAATAAAGTTTGTTACTCATGACAAGAACTACAACTTTTATTTAGGTCACACAACCATGCAAACATCTAAGTTACTGTACAACTTTAGTGAAACTAGCATCATGAAAATGGCATTTCAAATGAAACCAACACTTAGAAGCAAAATTGGCTTAAGTCATGAATATAAACATTGTTCCAATTATCATTCTAGATGTGTCTATGGTGTTTTCATGACCTCACAACCATCTCATACATTGATCATACATGATTGCAAGCATAAGCATATATATAAAATCAACATTTCATGTGATAAGGTATAAGAATGAGATGAAATTTCATATGCTCATGTTTATGAATGCTTGGATGATGCTTGTGCTCATGAAATGCAGGTGCCAAATGCAATGCTTAACACTGGGGTGTTACAGCCCCTCCCCCTTATAGGAATCTCATCCCGAGATTTGAAAGACCTACCATTCCTCATAAAAGGCGGGATAAACCTCACGTAAATAATTCTTCTGTTCCCACGTGGCATCTTGTTCATTGTGGTTATTCCACACCACCTTGTAGAACTTAATGACTTTGCTCCAGGTTACTCTTTCCATTTCTTCTAGCACACGGATTGGTTTCTCTTCATAAGTTAAATCCGATTGGAGCTTAATGTTGGTGGGTGCAATGGCTTCATCAAGTATGCGAAGACATCTTTTTAACTAAGAAACATGGAAGACATTGAATATAGCACTCATCTCAGGAGGAAGTTGTAACTTGTAGGTGACAATTCCTTTCCGTTCAATAATCTGGTACGGGCCTACATACCCAGGCGTAAGCTTCCGTTTTACTCCAAATCTCTGCACTCCTTTCATGGGCAAAACTTTTAAGTACACATAGTCTCCCACTTCAAAAGCTAGTGGTCTTCTTCTTTTATCAGCATAACTCTTTTGTCTAGACTGAGCTACTTTCATATGCTGTTGGATAATGCGTACCTGCTCTTTAGCTTCGGCGACAAAGTCAATGCCAAAGTATCTTCTGTCGCTAGGCTCAATCCAATTCAAGCGAGTTCTACATTTCCGACCGTACAAGGCTTCAAAAGGAGCCATCTTGATGCTCGCTTGCTAACTGTTGTTGTAGGAGAACTTGGATAAAGGTAGCCATTTCTCCCATGAACCCTTTGAAAATATAACACAAGCTCTCAACATATCTTCTAAGATCTGGTTCACTCGCTTGGTCTATCTCAAAGTTTGTGGATGATATGCTGAACTTCGGATGAGTTTAGTTCCCAAGGCCTGGTGCAAGTGTTCCCAGAAACAAGCTATAAACTATGGTCCATGATCTGAGATTATGGTCCCTGGTACTCCATGTAGCCTCACGATCTGAGAAACGTATAGCTCAGCGTACCTCCTAGCGTGATACCTCGTGTTAACCGGTACAAAATGTGCTCACTTGGTAAGGCGATCTACAATGACCCATATGGAATCATGACCTTGTTGTGCTAGCAGAAGGCTTGTAATAAAGTCCATCTTATTTCCTCCCATTTCTAGCCTGGAATAGGCAATGGCTCAAGTAATCTAGCAGATTTCAAATGAATGGCCTTGACTCTACTGCAATTATCACACCTAGCGACATAGGCGGCAATCTCTTTCTTCATCTTGGTCCACCAAAAATGGGTTTTCAAATCTTGATACATTTTGCTACAACCCGGATGGATAGACAACTTGGATGAATGAGCTTCATCCAAAATTTGATTTCTAAGCTCAAGGTCTTTCGGTACCACAAGTTGGGCCACAAACCATAGCACACCTCTTTCATCCAACCTAAAATGCTTGGTTTCCTATTCTTTCATCCTTCTCTTAATGTGAAATATACCTACATCCATCTTCTGTAGTTCTATGATTTTTCTCTCGAGTGAGCAACTAATGGTGATATTGTGTAGCACCACAGGATGTAGCAAATTAAATCCATCTTCCAACAAGGCTTCCAAAGTGTTTCAATGAAATTTCTGACTAAGTGCATCTGCTACAACATTAGCTGTTCTAGGATGGTAGTGCACTTTGAAATTATAGTCCTTGATCAGCTCTAACCATCTTCGCTACCCCATGTTCATCTCAGGTTGAGTGAAGATATATTTGAGACTTTTGTGGTTAGTATATATGTGACATATGTTTCCCAACAAGTAATGTCTCCATATCTTAAGGCGTGAACAAGTGCTGCGAGCTCTAAATCATGTGTAGGATAGTTGACTTCATGCTTTCACAATTGTTGGGAAGCATAAGCAATAACTTGACCTTCTTGCATGAGCACACACCCCAAACCTATACCCAATGCGTCATAGAACACATCGAAAGGCTTTTCAATGTCGGGTTGTGCTAGAACAGGAGCTGTAGTTAACAAGGTCCTTAGGGTGTGAAAAGCAGCTTCGTACTCTGGCGTCCAACTGAAATTTTCATCCTTCTAAAGTAGTCTGGTCATGGGCTTAGCTTTCTTGGAAAAATCAGGAATGAAATGATGATAGTAACTTGCTAGCCCTAGAAAACTAAGAAACTTCATGAACTGAAGTCGGGGCCTTCCAGTCCATGACCTCTTGTACTTTAGATGGGTCTACAGAAATTCCATCTTTAGATAAGATGTGACCCAAGAAGGGTACTTTGCTCAACCAGAATTCACACTTGCTGATTTTGGCATATAACTTATGTTCCCTCAATCTGGACAAAACAACTCTTAGATGCTCTACATGATCTATCTCATTCTCCAAGTAAATCAAGATATCATCGATAAACACAACCATGAACTTGTCGAGCTCGGGCATGAATACCGAATTCATCAAGTACATGAAGTAGACAGGAGCATTTGTCAGTCCAAAAGACATCACCAAATACTCGTACAAGCCGTACGTAGTGGAGAAAGTTGTTTTAGGTATATGCTCTGGCCTGATCTTAATCTTATGATAGCTGGATCTCAAGTCAATCTTAGAGAATACCTTTGCTTTTGCCAACTGATCGAACAAGATATCGATACGGGCCAAAGGATAATTGTTCTTAATGGTCACATCATTAAGCGGCCTATAATCCACACATATTCTCAAGGACTTGTCCTTCTTTACAAATAAAGGTGGACATCCCCATTGAGACAAACTAGGTTGAATGAGACCTTTGTCCAACAGTTCTTGTAACTTAATTTTAAGTTCAGCTAACTCATTTGGTGGCATTCGATAGGGTCTTCTTGAGATAGGTGCTGTACCTGGCACTAATTCCATCTTAAATTCCACATACCTATCAGGCGGCCAACCCGACAACTCATCTGGAAATACATTAAGAAATTCACAAATCACTGGAATATCACAAAGGGTAGTGACTTGGATAGCACAAGACAAGTTTTGGAGATCAAAACTTTGGGGAAGTGGTACTAGAAAAGCATTACCTCCCTTTGGTTCTCTCAACATAATTGTTCTAGTGCTAGTGTCAATGAGAACCCCATAATCACTCATCCATTTCATGCCTAAGATCACATCTATGGTTAATCCGGGCAATACTATCTGATCCACTGTGTACTCCCTCTCTTGTATAGAGATGAGCACATCTTTGACTATCTAATTTGTAGAGATAGTAGCCCTAGCCAAACTTATAGTATAACCACCCTTGTTTACCTCAATTATTTTCTGATCATACTTAGATGCAAATGCTTGGCTCATAAATGAATGAGAAGCTCCAGAATCAAATAAAACAATGGCGGGATGTTTGTTAATAAGAAACATACCGGCGGTGACAACTTCTCCCAGGGAACTTCTTCCACAGCTATGTAATGCACGTATCTAGGACGTGCCTTTAGATTTGCCTGTTTCTGATTACCCTGGTTTTAATTGCCATTCTTCTTGGGGTGGGGGCACTCCTTGGCCTAATGACCCAACTGGTTACAGTTGAAGCATGGCTGATTACTCCTTGGTCCTACTGAGCTTCCTTGCCCTTCGTTTCCCTTGGGTAGGGCAATGGTGAACGCCCTGCGGAATGTCTTCTAGGGTGGTTGGCCTAAGCTTTTTGCGGAGGAGGCCTAAACTTAGGCGCTGGTGGATGAAAGTATGGCCTAGCCGCCACTAGAGCTCTAGATTGGGAAGATCCTGAGGCGCCTGCCTCAGCTGCTCTTTTGTGGCCCTTCGCTGCTACGTGCAAATTGTTCTAGTTCTCTTAGGTCAAGGCATCACTGATGAACTTATTGTATGTGGTACACCTTGAGTTGGCCATAGTCTTCATTAGCTTAGTGCCAATGCCTCTCTTGAAGCTTTCTATCTTCTTTTCTTCTGTGTTAACAAACCCTAGGGCGTATCGGGACAAATTGTTGAAGGCATGCATGTACTCCGTAAGGGTCTTGGTCCCTTGTGTGAGTCGCATGAACTCGGTGGCTTTCATGCACATTAGCCCTGGGGGAATGTGATGTCCCCTAAAGGCTAACTTGAACTAATCCCATGTGACCTATGAGTTGGTAGGTAGAGAGGACAGGAAATGGGTCCACCATATCCCTACCGGTCCCTGTAGTTGATGGGACACATATTCTACCTTCTCCTGCTCAGTAACCCTCAACAGATAGAGCTTTTGCTCGATTGTGTTTAGCCATTCATCCACCTAGAGCGGTTCTTTGGCCACTTTAAAGATAGGAGGCTTGGTGTCTTGGAAATCCTTAAAGGAGCTGTATTGATTTGGCTTAGGCCCTTGATGTTGCTAACGGGCATGAGTGGTGTTCTACGCAATGAGTCATAGTGTATCCTACATGGCTCTCTGATTACCCAGGAACTGTGCGAAGAATTCATTCACAGACGGTGATGGCGGTGGTGGTAAGTCACCATCGTTGCCACCTTTGCTGGTGCCTGCCCCAGCATGAGTGCACGTCATCTGTAAAGTTGCAACAATAAGTGATTATTGGTTGATGTCAAGAGAGTGTAGATGAATTGTATAATCATGCCAAACTGAAATTACTGGAGAGAATCTTAAATTCATACAATAAAACAGAGGCATAATAATTCATTCTCGCAACATGACATCACAAATTTGATCAATTATCGTGCTCGCCACGCGTTAACATGCATGTCATATTTCACCAGTAAAACAAAATTGGAATTTCATTAAAGTTCAACCCATAGTGAAACGACATGCAAAGTGCCAATATTACACCAAAGTTAAATCACGAATACCGAACCTCAAGCTGTAAGTCCATTACATGAATAACAGGGATACATCTAGCGCTTTAACTAGTCACTAGGCGACTCTAATCTTCAGCGTGCTCGCTGTTGAGGTCGAAGATAGCATCGTCCTCATCCTCTACCTCCACTTCTTCCTCCCAACCGTCATCTTCAACCATCATTTCTAGATCTTCTTCCTCATCAAGGATTGGGTGCAGTTGATTGTGCAAAAATGCACCTCATGCTGAAGATCAACCACCGCATTCTAGGTCTGTGCTAGCTGCTGGCGCAAGTCCCTCTCAACACGGTCCTGCTGCACAGTTAGGGCTTTGGCTCTATTTCGTGCTGCTTCTGCCAGGGCTACACGGTTGTTTGCTTGGATCTGCTGGCACGTAGCTGTGAGCGCCTCAGCACAAGCGGCCTCTAGCTACTCTCGTAGTCCTACTAGCACTACCTAATCATCCACTCTTGCCTCTTGGGTGGCAGCTCTTTGCTGATCAACTTGCCCCATTTGGGTGTGGAGATTTCCTAATGGTACATATGCCTGATCAGTTTCCCATCGAGCCTCACTTGTTGCCTTCTTGTGCTTGTGCACACGCTTCCTTAGCTTATGTTGTGCAGCTTTGGCTCTCATGAGCCTATCCATGCAAGTACTATAGGACTCCTGCTAGAAATCCCTGGTGTCTTGACGAGTATAGAACATCCTCATCACTGCAAACATTGCACTCATAGCGGGACTAGAACTGTCTGTCCGCTCATCCCTATCTTGGATCAACGCATTACTGTTGTGCTGTGCCCAAACTACTGTGGATGGATCCACCCAAGGAAAATTACCAGTGGCACTGCGGTAAGCTCATCCCCATGTTGCTGACATATCTGGCTCAGTACCTCAAAGGCCACTACTTGGGGCCTCCCAAGGAGTTCTTCCTTCAGATTCTGCCCTCCATTCCTGCCAGAAGGGTGCTTGGTTACGAGCTGGTATGGTCAGCTATACTTCATACCATGGTTGTCCCTCCAGGTATACTTCATTCTAGTAATAGAGGGGCAGTTCGTAATACCCCACATAATGCAAGACTCTACAAAGTAGGGTAGGGGTACCAAACATCAATAGGAAATTCTCACTTCCAGTTGGTGCTGCCATCTATACCAACAACATGGTGCAACTCTCATGAGACAATGCCATACTAGAAAAGAGTTACTTAATCGAATAAGAGATTTATAAGGGGAGGAACAATGCAAGTGTATAATGAATGATTGATCATGATGCATGTACATTTCGTACGTCCTCACAAACTTAGGAAAATTAATCTTCTAACGACATACATGGTGGCATACATGCGTTCTCTCATATATAACATAGCTAGTCGGGCTACACATTTTTGTTGTTAGTGTACCTGCACAAGAATTTCATTTCAGCCCAACCCCACAAGTATTTATGCAGAATATAAATCTAGGCTCTAGGTTGCAAGCTAAATACTTCCATATATATATATATACTTCTATATCAAAGCAACCCGAGAGTAAATACATCCTATATACACATATAATATGCATATATAGCCGTATCAAAGCTAACCCACAATTAAATACTTCCATATATATATGAGGCATATATACACTTTAGTATCAAAGCTAACTCTCCCCATAGACCGCACGCTCACATCTTGTGATCATGCCACTGTGATGATGAGTGGCATCTTACCTTGGGCATAGAGGCATTTGATCCATACATTACCACTCAAGTGAATGGCATCCATACAATATCACGCCGTATGGACGACAAAATTAAAAACCCCCAAGTTAGTACTTAATTAGCCACCTAAAATCCTTCACTGGGCATTAAGGAAAGTGATCACTGACACACTTTAGATTCAAACTCTAGGTTTTAAACACCTATATATATAGCTATAAGTTGCTAGAAACTGGTTTTGGAAAACAAAAACCTTTGTTTTAAATACACATGTGGCAATTAATGTTGAATCTTGCTCTGATGCTAGCTGTAGCAGAACTGACCAATTTATAAGAGCACAAGTACAATGGCAGTCCACAAGCGTTCGCTCTATCATACTTGAGCCCATATAAACCCGGTAGTCTATCGAGTACCGTGAAGGGTCTCGATTAACCATCAACATACAACCAAGATCGTACATGATTCAACATACATGTCACATGTTATATAAAGTTCACAAATACAGTTCATCCATCAGAGTATGAATTTAGGTTATTACAAACCAAGTTCAAGTTAAATAGTAGCGAAAGCAAATTAAAAGTTTGAAACCAACATTTGGAACATTGTTTAAATATAGAGCCAGCTCATGATCACACTTCCACAAAAGCATAAGAGATGGATTAATAAGAGATGCCTGCCTAGTGCTTACTCCTCGTCCACGGTGGGACAGAAGCAGTTCCTGTAATAGCCATGATAAACTGTACCATCTACAACAATGGGAATAAAACCCTGAGTATGAGAAGGTACTCAGCTCGACTTACCCATCATAAACCAAAAATAAAGTGACTCCCAGGATTATGCAAGGCTTTATAAGTGGAGCTAGCTTGACAATATTTTGCATAAAAAAGCTTACCAATTCAAGTATACAGTTACAATTCGGTCAACAATTTAATTATAGCTATTCATCTCTAGATTAGCAACTAGCCTGTGCCAAACATGTGGTATATCATTTAGCAGCATACAATAGTAACCATAGTCAGTATAATAATTCCTTGTTCATCCAAACCATCTATTCCATAACACATTTACTACGATGTTGGGGCTAGCCATGTTTCTCACTATTTGGGAGATATGGCGATTTTGATTCAATTTCAACCAGCTGGGAATTTATTCCTAACACAAACCTAGGTAGACCAAATCAATGGTCATCTTAGGTCACTTTTGGTACAACTCAAGTCCACATTTCGTGGGTTCACCCAGCGCCACACAATCAGAGACAACTAGCTGCCAGGACGTTCAGGCCTAGCCTACCCATGGGCTCATGTCTAGCTCCCCACAAATCCTTACTACCATACAGAGTGTGCACTTTTATAGAATGGGGCCTGGCCTAAGTTGAGCTACTAGGCTTCGTGGTCGGAACGAGTTATCTGGCCAGCTAAGTGAGAGGCATGCCTTCAATCTCAACAAAAGTGCCAACAACGGTACGGTCCTTAATCGGCATAGACGGAATAACATGAGTCAACCTATGCATAGACTCCGCCCGACCATCATTTATATTACCCCATGGTTCTTTTCCACGATAGCAAATATTACCAACCGTGCTTTGGTATCCACCTATATCTCGCAGGTGATAGGAAATCACCCGACTTCTACCGGTCTAAGCATGGCTAAGCATATATTCGATCCTGGACCTACACAGGGTTAAAGGTGCATATATCTAGACAAGGTAGTTCTATGCATCGAGTGGTTTCAATTCAACTCTTATCACCTAATGCATCAAACATAAAAGTACTCAAGTGAAGTTTTATAAAACATAGCAGACTTAGAATGCTTTGGGGCTTGCCTTTGAGGAAAGAGGTTGGCCTATGATCCGGGCACTTAGGGAGGTCCTCAAGAGTTTGCCCCTCTTCTTCTGTGGCTATGGCCTAAGGTGTTTCCTATTGTTCCTCCTCTTCTTCTTCATTGAACTCCAAAAGAGTTATCCCTTCGGATGATCCTATATGCATGAGCATGAAATAAGATATCATAGATGCATATATAATGATATGTATGATTTGATATGGTGTGATGAAATGCATCCTCATAAGTGTTTTCAACAGCATTGTATTAAGGTGATAACAAGTTGCATCTTATTTTACTGAGTAGGTGCATAACTCCTCTAGTAACTAAACAAATTCTCATCTAAGCAATTTTCTAAACTACAAGATAGAAGCCACTTGTTTTGACCATAACTAGAGTTATACACATCTAAATAATATGGTTGTAGACATTCTGGAAATCTTATGAAATTTTCTGCAACTTCATTTCAATCATATTAATGTGATTAAGCAGTTATCTAGGTCAAACAAATCAATCTTTCAGATCTATCCAGAGAGCAAGCATTTCTGACAGCAGACTTCTAATAGCTATAATTTTTAAACCATAGGACCTATGACTATGAAAATTTAACACAAGGTAGATAAGTAAGTTATCTACAACTTTGTTATTAATAAGTTTTATAGAAAGGATCATTATCATCATGGAATCATCACCACAACAGAAACTACACATACAGTCATCTAGTTGAATTATAAAGCTATAATTAGCTAGTTGCATACAACCAATTACTTCTAAGCCTATCTAATAACATCAACAGATCATATGCATCACAAGCACCACAGAAAACATCTTGGTTAAATATAACTAATTTATTTATATTCATTTATGAATTTCCTTATATAATAAGGTGGTTTAAAGGATAAATATTTCTAGTGCTCAATAAATTCTGAGAAAATTACAGTAGTCTAAAAATCACCCTAATAGTCTACTGTACAAATTTCATGCCATTTGGATAAGCATAGCTACCTCTACAAAAATGACAAGTTACATAGGCTTATTTTAGTAAAAATAGTTTAGCGTAGTGAAAAGTGTCAAACAACAGATTTAATATTTTTCTTACTTTTATCCTATAATAAGAATACTATGTAAAAATTTGTATGGTCTTATGTTATTTATTTTTACCCCATTTAATTTCACTAGAAACTAGCCATTCATTAGGATTAAATATGAAAACCATATTTCAATTATGCCTACTGTAGGTAAGGCTGGACGAAAAACTCGAAGCTCGTTAGCTCGCTCGGCTCGTGGCTGGCTCGGCTCGGCTCGTTATGATAACGAGACGAGCCGAGCCAAGATTTTAGCTCGTTAGCTATAACGAGCCAACTCGAGCCAGCTCGCGAGCCACTCGCGAGCTAAACGAGCCAACCTTCTAGGAAAAAAATATCAAAACTTGTATTAGTTTTTGTATTACTTCATGTCTTGCACTTTACAATTGACTGGTAACTAGTTTAGACCCTATAAATTGACTAGGAATGGGTCTAGATGCATTTCTTTTGTATTATTATTATTCTCAAACTTTAGATAAATGCAAATATTATATTTTGTGTATTTTTTATACCTGGCTCGTGAGCTTAACGAGCTAGCTCGAGCTTTTAACGAGCCGAGCCGAGCTGGCTTTCTGGCTCGTTAGGATAACGAGCCGAGCCGAGCTAGCTCGTTATCTTAACGAGTCAGAACGAGCCGAGCCAGCTCGTTATCCAGCCTTAACTGTAGGTTTAGTATTTCCCCTAGCTATACAATGTCAACACAAGACCAGCAAAATTAGAATCGCAATTTTATCACCTTCCTATCTCAAGTTATGCAATTTACAAGCTAGAAACTATTTTAAAAGCACTTATCTTGCTCAATTTAATTCTCCTAGAAATATACCTTAAACAGTAGATTTAATATTTTTATCAAATAGTGCACTTCACGATGAATTCAACAAAATTTGGTTCACCTCATTTGGACACTCCTAGCTCTAGATATAATTTTTGCAAGTTTGCATTCAAATCTGTGAAAATAAATCAGGAAAAACATTTCAAAAACTGAGTAACAGCTAGGACCCTCGGGTCAACGAGACCCACATGTTAGCAACACAAAGAGCAGGGGCACGGCTTGACCGGTGAAAAGCTCACCGATGGCGAGGTCACCGGGCGTAGCGTCACCACCGACGTGTTCCCCAACTCAACCCGCACCTATAGGTACCCTTGGTTTGCTTGGAGGATTACTAGAGCTAGCTCGCCGGCGAGCATGGAGGCTCGGTGACGGCGCGCGGTGGTGCTCCGGCCATCCCCGGTGACGGCATGGCTAGGCGAGTGTGGCTACGACATCTACAAACCCTAATGAAGCTCTACGACGTGGATTAGATCCAGGTGGAGTGGTGGCAGAGCTTGGCCGTGTGCATGGTGGCACGGCGGCGCAAGCGCAACGGTGGCATGGCGGCGTTCCGCTCCGATGAGGCCGACATTGGCCTTAGGCTCTTGCCTCGAGCTAGACCTTGCTCTAACCTAACTCTAATGTCTAGAAGCATGCAAGGAAGAGAACCAAGCATGCACAGCCACGGCGGTGGGTATGGCGGCGACGCTCTCAGCGATGGCATGACGACGACGATGGCCCGTAGGTCTTTACCTTGGCTCGGGTTAAGACAATGGGTGGTCGGCAAGGTAAAGGAGGTGATGGCCGAGCAGTGAGCGCGACCAATCGGACAATGGCGCAGTGGCGGTGGTGCGATAGCTCAGCGGAGCTCGGCAACGATGGGGCGGTGCGCGGTGGCTTTGCTCTGGCGCGGCCAAGGCGAGAGGTAGCGAGGCGAGTGAGAGCGAGTGAGGAGGCACAGTGTATCGCTGCCATTTTGATTCCCACATAGGCCTAACACGCGGGCCCGACGCCAGCAGACAGCCTCCACGTGGTGGCCATGGCCAAACTCCGGTCGGCCACGACGCGCACGCGCAGCTTCGGTTCAGACACCTCTGAACCCAACTGATGAAGCAAGTTCAAGCGATCAGTCCTACTAATCCATGTTGATTTAGCAAAAACTTAATAAAAATTATAGAGCTATGTGAGTACTACAAGATTGCTTAAATGAGTTTTGTCCAATTCTCGATGGTTTTCAAACTACAATGCTCCAAATTAGACTACATTGAGACTAAAACTCAGTTAAAGACAGCGAAATTTCAAGTTTTGAAAACAACATTTTGTTGATACTTGTGAGCTCTATTTGACCATTTTAGACATTGAATTAGCTCATGACCCTTAAATAAAGTTTGTTACTCATGACAACAACTGCACCTTTCATTTAGGTCACACAGCCATGCAAACAATCTAAGCTACTGTTCAATTTTAGTCAAACTAGCATTATGAAAATGGCTTTTCAAATGAAACCAACACTTAGAAGCAAAATTGGCTTAAGTCATGAATATAAACATTGTTCCAATTATAATTCTAGATGTGTCTAAGGTGTTTTCAAGACCTCACAACTATCTCATACATTGGTCACACATGATTGCAAGCATAAGCATATATATAAAATCAACATTTCATGTGATAAGGTATAAGAATGAGATGAAATTTCATATGCTCATGTTTATGAATGCTTGGATGATGCTTGTGCTCATGAGATGCAAGTACCAAATGCAATGCTTAACACTAGGGTGTTACATCCCCTCCCCATTATAGGAATCTCATCCCGAGATTTGAAAGGCCTACCATTCCTCATAAAAGGTGGGATAAACCTCACGTAAATAATCCTCTCGTTCCCATGTGGCATCTTGTTCATTGTGGTTATTCCACACCACCTTGTAGAACTTAATGACTTTGCTTCGGGTTACTTTTTCCATTTCTTCTAGCACACTGTCGACAGAATATCGTCGGTAGTCCTCTGAGGGGTATCCCACGAAGGTAGATTGATCGGCAGAGAAGTGTGAGATCAAGAATAAGAATGCAATAGAAACACATGAGTTAGACAGGTTCAGGCCATTAGTATGACGTAATACCCTACTCCTATGGTTTGTTGGTTTGTATTAGCTATCGTATGATATTGCGTGAGTTTGGAGGGGTCCCTGCCCACCTTATATAGTCCAGGGAGCAAGGTTACAAGTCGGTTAGATCTAAGAGATAACCGGAAAGTAATAACTAATTACAGGAATCTTGGGATCATACATATCCTAACAGATCTCGTAGTTTCTTCAAGATATCTTCCAGATGTCTTTCGAGAGGTGCCGAGCAGAGTTGTGCCCCGCAAGGCTTGGTCTTGTGGGCTGGGCCGCCCCTGAGGGCATAGCCCATGTGGTCTATCGTGGGTATCCGTGGTCATACCCCCACAGCTAGTCCCTGAGCACCTTGTACCCATTGTGCAATGCCATCTTGAGCTTGTCCGAGTAGGTGCGAACGAAGCCGAGCAGTTGAACTCATGGTCCGACCACCGTGATGAGTTGCCAAGCAGTTGTGAGCAGTTACCGAGCAGCGTGTACTATCACCGAGTAGCATGAACCGTAGCCACGTAGCATAACCCAAGCATGGCTTGCTATAAGGGTGTAAGGAGCTCATGTTCAGAATCAAAAATTTCTTCATAGTGGACCAAGTGTGCCCACTTAGAGTCCGACCACGAGAAAAGGAGATTGTCTTCTTCAGCCTCAAGAGGCGCGGACTCTTCTAGAATAAAGCAAGCACATTCACCACGAGGTGAAGTGTGCCCACTTAGTCCCTGAGCCTGATAGTAGATGACGTAGTCAAGTGGTGCCAGGGTCCAAAGTAGAAGAATAGTAAAAGACCAGCCGAGCAGGCAGCTAGTCCTCGAGCGTAGCCTTGAAATGAGAGAGAGCACATTCACCACAAGGTGAAGTGTGCCCACTTAGTTCCTGAGCCTGATAGTAGGTGACGCAGTCAAGTGGTGCTAGGGTCAGAAATAGAAAAATAGTAAAAAGACCAGCCGAGCAGGCAGCCAGTCCCCGAGCCATTTACGGAGATATCTAAAAAACCCAACCGTGGAGAAAAAATCGGAGCAATGGCTGCATAGTAACTATTACTGGGCCTCAATAAATGGCGGAGAAGTCGGCGATTATTCAGCGAGTGATAACCAACGGCAGCGATAAATGAGCGGCATGGGCTACGGTTGCGTGAAAGCCCAGGTTACGGCCCATTAAGCCACGCTAGCGAATTCGAAGGGGCGCAAATCACGGGAACGGTTTCCCAAAAACCCTCGAATGCGAAAGGGTGGGGAAAGTGCCTTATAACCGCGCCGCCGCATCCCGCGTTCATACCTTTGCCACTTTGCCATTCCGTCTTCATCCTCAGCCCTCACATTTCCAGATTCGCATCCACGCACGCTCCCGACGCCAGTCCCCATCCAAATCTGAGAGATGGCGCCAAAGAGTAGAGCTGTGAACCCGAAGAAGGTGAGCCCAAAGAAAGCAGGAGCCAGAGCCAGTCATGATGAAGAGTGGGAGCCGTCGCGCATGGGGGAAGCGGAGCTTGATAGATTGGTGGAGGCGGGCGTGCTTCCTAACCGCGTCACCGCCGGATGGCGACCAGCCTATGGTGAGCCCTTCCCGGTGCCTAACACTGATGAAGTTGTAGAGTTTGAGGATTATTTCTGGCATGGGTTGGGGTTCCCTGTTCATTCTTTCCTGTAGGATCTACTGGAGTTCTGGATGATTAGTCTATGCAATCTCCACCCCAACACCATATTACACATCTCGATCTTTATTCATTTCTGTGAGACGTTTCTGGGGGTTCTGCCACACATCAACCTCTTCAGACACCTATTCTAGTTGAAGAAGAAGGGTGGCGGTGGTTCCAAGGTGGTCGGTGGCATATATCTGCAGCTCCTGGATGGAATGGCTAGCAAGTACATTAATGTACCACTAAACACTTCTCTAAAATGGTGGAACTCCAAGTGGTTCTACATGAAACAGAGTCACCCTGTAATCCACTGCGACGTCCACCATATCCCAGAGAACCAAAAAAACTGGTCAGAGAAACTGAATAGTACTGACATGGAACAAGTAAGGGAGCTCCTCGAACTGATTAAAGTCGTGGAGATTAGCGGTGAACTAGTGGCGGCCAGCTTCATAGTGCGCCGCATCCAGCCCTGCAAGGAGAGGGCCCACCCGGGCTTTGACTACAGAGGTGATGATGACAGGACCCGGGAGAGGACAGAACGATTGACGAAATTTTTTTCCTAGAGCGGGCCGCAGAGCTATTCGCTCCCAACGCCTCGTTCAGCTGGCCAAGGCAAACGAGGGCCTTCAATTGTACAAATTCGCCAGCTCAGGTAACCATCTTGATTGTTTTTTCCCGATACTTTTAATCCTGAAGCATTGTCAAGAAGTGAACTGATTTACTTATGCAAAGATCCATTCGCAGGAAAGAGTGGTGTACTTCTATGGCATGCCGAGGGGTGATTGGTCGAGGGGTGTAGATGCTCGGCCACTGGCTCGGCTGAGGAAGATGCGGCCAGCGCTTCGTTAGAGTCTGGAGGCACCAACGCTGGTCGGATGGAGAGTTTGCCCCCGGTATTAGAGAAAGTCCGAGGAAAAGGGCAGCGGCAGACGAGCCGGCCCGGAAGAAGAGGAAGACGGCAGCCACCAGTCCCCTCAAACCGGGCGGCATCTCGCTTGGTGGCGACCAGACCACTTGAACACGAAGGACCACGGTGCTCGAGTGGTCAGATGACAACGAAACTTCGGTGGCTCTTCCACCAAACACTGCATCGCCTCCACGCAGCACGCGCGTGGAGGAACAAGTGAAGAAAGGCGACAAAGTCCCCAAGCAGTGGGCTAGGGGAGTGCCTACGCAGCAGGCGATGGAAGCCCTCGAGCAGCAGGCGGAGGAAGTCCTAGAGCGGCAGGCGGAGTAGAGATGGAGGTTGGAGGAGATGGGACCTCCACCCCAGAGCATGGAAGATGACCCCATGGCCGCGCCTGGGTGCTTAGGGAGGCGTCACCGGTTCAAGAAATTGTACCGACAAACCAACCTGTAAGTATCCTTGCCTTGGAGTTACTTTGTTGTCATTTCTTACTTTTTTTGGTGCTTGACAAACTAACATGATGTAGTGCAAAATGTGTGGAGGGTCTGACCCCACCAGTCCATACTGTCAAACCGCCAAGGGCTGATCCCATGGTGGAGGCAACGCTGGCAGCTCCCGTCCTAGAGTCCCCGAGAGCTCGGCAGCCGGAGGAGTAGTCAACCGTCGCTGCTAGCGAACTTGGCGACGACGAACGAGCGGTGTTGACAATGGATGGATTGGCGGCAGTACCCGAGGCAACGGTGGGAACCGCCGATTCTTTGGGAGCAGAGGCTGGAGTTGCCGGCGATGCGCCGGAGTCTAGGGTGGTGAAGCCGGTGGTGCCCGAGGGGCAAATGGCACTTCCTGAGGCGTCGTAGGGGATGGTCAGACCCATTGTCCGGCCATGGAGCCCCCCAGTGGTGCCTCGAGCTATGGCGGAAGAGGACGAGGTGGAAGAGATCGAGCACGCTGAACCTCGACCCCAATCTGTCTGAATCCTCCGCAAGCGCGGTGACGAGGTGGTGGTTATCGAGGAGGAAGACACCACCAGGGAGATGAGGAGATTGAAGATCACCCTTGCCAGAGTGATGAAACAAATCAAGGTTAGTACTGCATCTGGAGTGCTCATCTTTGACGTTGGAGATTGGAGTTCATCATTATAAGTGTGCATTTGCAAGGGATAACTCAGACTGCCGAGCAGTGGCACCAGCTAATAAAGAGGATGGAACCCCTCACCGAAGAGAACAAAAAACTCAGAGAGGCCATGAACCAGATGGAGAGAAACATCTAGAGGGCCCGACGTGAGTGAGACCTTGCTGAGTCCAACGCGTGGGACTTGGAACACCAGAAGGGGGTCCTGTTCGAGCAGCTAGCGGCTATGTCTAAGCAGCTGTGGTGCAAAACCAAAGAGCTGGCGAGTGCCTCCACGCAACTGGAACAGACATCTGAGTAGCTTAGAAGTGTATCGAGCAGAAAGCAGGTACGATATATCGGCGAATGTGCTTTGTATTGCTAAATAGCCATATTTTTGGCGATGACTGTTGTGCTTGTAAAGCAAAACACGGAGCTCAGCCTGCTACGCCAAGCCCTCGAACAACTTCGAGAGGAGAAGGCGAAGGAGATAGGGAGAGCAAACAAACTGACCGAGGAGTTGAACGGTGAGTACTCCCTGGTCGGAGTTAATGCTGAAGTAGTTTCCTTTCTTGACGGAACTTTGTAATGCTTGCAGACTACCGTCAGAGGGTCAAGGCGCAGTTCGATGCGCTGGAGCAAGATGCCCGAACCTAGAGGGACAAGTTTGATGCCATAGTTGCCGGAGTCAAACCAGTGCTCGACTGCGTTGACCAGGATGTGGCTCCTCATCCCGACGGCAGGCCGCTGCGCCCGGACATTATCATCGAAAGGTGCAAGACGGCGTGGGAGAGCTTCAACCGCGACGCCGTTGTTACCAGCATTACTCATGCCCTTGCAGTGGTTCGGTCCCACTATCAATCCATTGACCTCCAGGCGATAGGTGCCGGATTCATCGAAGGGCTAAGCAATGCGGAGACCCAGCAGTTGGAGGATGAGGTGGAGGATGCGGCGAAAAAGCTGGCCGGTGACATCGACCTGTTTGGTGAGACGAGCGGCGATGGCGAAGCTCGGTGATCTGCTCGAAGATTATCATTTATAATATCTGGACATTGTAGTTAGAATGCGCGAAAGCGCAAAAAACACTTATGTATGTGATAAATGTTATAAGATGCATGTGTATGCAGTTTGCTTGTATTTCAGTGAAAAAATCTTTGTAGTTTTAACCATAACGCAATTATATGTAGTATAAGTAGCGTCCAAGCAGTTGGTTCACTACTGACCCCCATGGCCTTGGCTAGCCCATAGTCCATAACATCGAGCGCGGAGCCCGTGCACGTGTAGGAGGAACAGGCGTGACCAAGGAACCGCAACCGACCACCCATAATGCAGAGCACGGAGACCATGGCACGTGTAGGGAGAGATTGAAGATTGGGTCTTCTCCATAGAGAACAGAGCGGAATGTGTGCTGCTCGACGGTTGTCGAAATAACTTGGAGATATACGTAGTATAAGTGGCGTCCGAGCAATTAGTTCTATGCTGAGCTCTCGGCCTTGGCTAGCCCATAGTCCATAACATCGAGCACGGAGCTCGTGGCCATGTAGGAGGAATAGGCTTGACCAAGGAACAACAGCTGACCACCCATAACACAGAGCATGGAGCCCGTGGCACGTGTAGGGTGGGATCAGAGACTGGGTCTTTTCCATAGAGAACAGAATAGAACGTATGCTGCTCTCTAATCGGCGAAATATCTTGGAGATTTGGAGAAAAAATCTTTGGCGATTTGGAGAAACACGTGGCGAAATATGTTGGCGATTTGGAGAAAACATGTTCGGCGATTTGGAGAAAAAGTTTTTGGCGATTTGGAGAAAACATGTTTGGCGAAAACGTTGGAGATTTGGAGAACCATGTTCGGCGATTTGGAGAAAACGTTTTTGGTGATTTGGAGAAAACATGTTCGGCGAAAACATTGGAGATTTGGAGAAACGTGGTCGGCGCAGTTATGGCAATTTCGTTTTGTAGTTTGTCATGGAGTGGCATAGAGCTCATCGACCCTAAGTGGAGATTTAAACCGTAAAGGAGAAAAAATGGAGACAAATTATCTAGACCAAAACTTTATTCATCATAAAGTGGATAGTACATATCTGGGGCATTTCAAGGATAGAAACGTATGAGGTGCCCAATGTGCCAAGAGTTGGGAACATTGATTCCATCTAAGTCACATTGGCAATAAGACCCTAGTCAGGTAACCTCTTTGACGACGTAAGGCCCTTCCCAGGGGCAGGAGAGCTTGTGCATCCCTTCGGTTTTTTGATTCCTACAGAGAACGAGGTTGCTGAAACAAATGAACGACCTTTGATGTTGTGGTTGTAATACCTCCGCAAGCCTTCTAGATACTTGGCTATGCGGACGCAAGTGATTAGGTGTTCTTCCTCAGCTCTATCGACGTCCTCTTTTTGAGAGCATCAAGGATCATGCCGTTGGCCCGTTCGACCTGGACGTTGGCTCTAGGATGGGCAATAGAGACGTACTTGATGAAGATGCATCGGTCTTCGCAGAAGTTCCAAAAGTGATGGCCAGTAAACGTAGTTCCAAGGTCAGTGATGCTGCTGTTCGGGAGACCAAATCTATGGATGATATCTTTGAAGAGCTCGACTGCTTTCTTTGTAGTAGCTGAGACGAGCGGTTTATACTCAATCCACTTGGAGAACTTGTCAATGATGACATATACGTACCAGAAACCACCTGGCACTGGCTTGAAAGGCCCAAACATATCCAGTCCCCAGCATGCGAAGGGCCAGGAAGCTGGGATGTTCTGTAGCTCTTGTGCCGGCATGTGTATTTGCTTGGTGAAAAATTGGCATCCTTCACAATGTCGAATGAGGTCTTCTGCATTGGAGATGGTTGTGGGCCAGTAGAAACCAGCTCGGAAAGCCTTGTCGACCAGTGTTCTCTAGGCCGCGTGGTTGCCGCAGGAACCAGAGTGAATTTCAAGAAGTAGATTCACTCTATTTTCTTAGGTGATGCATTTTTGTAGTATCCCTTCATTGGCAGTTTTCCTCATCAAGTTGCCATCCACCAGCACATAATGCTTGCTTCGATGAATTAGGCATTCAGTTTCAGTCTTATTGGCGGGTACTTCAGCGCTGGTAAGGTACTTGATGAATTGTTCCCTCCAATCGGCGGTCGGCGAAGGTACTGCCAGTACCAGCTATTCGGTGGGGGAATTTCCTGAACTTCCTTATCTTCTTTAATGGATGGTGCCAGGAGATCTGGAATGAAGATCCCCGGTGGGATCACAGTGTGAGAAGAGCCCAACTTGGATAAATGGTCGGTGAGCTGATTCTGGTCACGTACCACGTGGTGGTACTCGATGCCGTAGAATTTTCCTTCAAGCTTCCTGATTTTGGTGCAGTATGCATCCATCTTCTCACTGGAGCAAGACCAGTCTTTGTTGAGCTAGTTGATGACCAGCGCTGAATCCCCGTGCACCATGAGGCGTTTGACGCCAAGCTCGACGGCTATGTGGAGTCTGTGGAGACATGCTTCATATTCGGCGACGTTGTTGGAGGCCAGAAAGTGTATCCGGAGAACATATCGAAGCTTATCCTTGGTCGGTGTAATGAACAGAATGTCTGCACTAACACCGTTGATGTTGAGGGCACCGTCGAAGTACATCACCCAGTGCTTAGGGCAAGTAGCGGCGATGGGCTCTTGGATCTCAGTCCACTCAGCGACGAAACCAGTGAGCGCCTGTGACTTGATGGTAGGCCTGCTTCTGAATTCAATGGAGTAAGTGCCGAGCTCAACCACCCACTTGATGATGTGGCTGTTGGCCTCTTTGTTGCGGAGAATATCCCCTAGAGGGAACTCGGTAACCATGGTGATCTTGTAATATTCAAAGTAGTGGCGGACCTTACGTGATGTAATCAGGATGGCGTATAGCAGCTTTTGGACCTGAGGATAACGAGTTTTGGGCTCGTTAAGAACCTCACTGATGAAGTATACCGGATGTTGCACCTTATATGCTTGCCCAGCCTCCTCGCGTTCGACCACAATGGCCGTGCTGACGATGCGAGAAGTAGCGGTGATGTAGATCAGGAGAGTTTCGTCTGGCCGTGGCGCTATCATGATCAGAGGCTTTGTTAGGAACAACTTGAGCTGCTTGAAAGGTGTGTCTGCCTCCTCCGACCAGGAAAAGCACTCAAAGGCCTTGAGGAGTTTGAAGAAAGGTAGCCCTTTTTCGTCGAGGCGCGATATGAAGCGGCTTAAGGCAGCCATGCAGCCGGTAAGCTTCTATATATCCTTGACACATGTTGGCCGTTTCATGTTGGTGATGGTGGAGACCTTATCAGGATTGGGCTCGATGCCTCGTGCGCTGACAATGTAGCCCAAGAGTATACCGGATGGAACTCCAAAGATGCACTTTGAAGGGTTCAGCTTCCATCGGTACCTTTTAAGGTTGGCGAACGTTTCTTCGAGGTCGGCGATAAGATCATCGACGGTCTTGGACTTGACGACCACATCGTTGATGTAAGCTTCGACATTGCGGCCGATTTGTTGATCGAGGCACATCTGAATAGCCCTTTGATAAGTCACCACGGTGTTCTTGAGTCCAAAGGACATGGTGGTGTAGCTATACGCCCCGAAGGGCGTGATGAACGATGTCTTGATCTGATCTTCTTCCTTGAGGGAGATCTGGTGATAGCCGGAGTAACAGTCAAGGAAGGAGAGAAGTTCGCAGCCGGTGGTGGAGTCTACAACCTCGTCTATCCGAGGCAAACCGAAGGGGTCTTTAGGGCAGTGTTTGTTAAGATCAGTGTAATCAACACACATTCTCCATTCTTTATTCTTTTTTCGAATGAGAACAGGGTTTGCTAACCACTCAGGATGATACACTTCTTTTATAAATCCGGCAGCTAAGAGCCATTTTATTTCTACCCTAATAGCCTCCTTCTTGTCTGGCGCGAATCGGTGGTGTTTCTGCTTGATCGGTTTGGCGGTTAGCGAGACATTCAAAGAGTGCTCGATCTTCTCCCGTTGCACCCTCGGCATGTCTGTAGGTTTCCAAGCAAACACGTCGGCGTTGGCATGTAGGAAGGAGACGAGCGCGCTTTCCTATTTGGGGTCAAGGTGAGCCCCAATCTTCACGGTCTTGGAGTGGTCGTCGAGGTCGAGGCTAACCTCCTTTATTTCCTTGGACTTGGCGAAGGCATGGGGAGGCTCCAGCTCTGGGATCTCCATGTCATCGGCGGGCAATGTCTTGGCTTCGGTGACCACGCTGTCCATCTGGATGGAGAGGTTGGTGGCTTCAGCGAGGGCGAGACTCTCTATCTCGCAGGTGTAGGCGATGGAGAGGTTGGCCCGCTAGGCCAGAACTCCTACAAGCAAAGGCGTCTTCAACACCAGATATGCGTAGTGCGGTACAACCATGAACTTGGCTAGAGCTGGCCAACCAAGTATGGCCTGGTAGGTGGTGTTGAAATCGGCGACGTAGAAGTTGATGTGTTTGACGCGATAGTTGCTTGCCGTACCAAACTATACTGGTAGGGTGATCTCTACAAGCAGTTTGGAGGCCCTGCCAGGTACCACACCCCAAAAGGAGGAGTCAGAGGGTGTGAGATCTGCTAATCCGAGGCCCAGCTCCTTTAGGGCTCTAGCGAAGAGGAGATTCAGAGCGCTCCCACCATCGACGAGCACTTTTCTTAAAAGCACCTTCTAGATGGTTGTGTCGAGGACGAGGGGGAAATGCCCTGTGTAGGGAATGTCCACCCACTGGTCGGCCCTGCTGAAGGTGATGGGGACCTTGGACCATGGGCGATAACTGGGTTTGGTGGCCGCGTCCTCCGTAGTGACGGTGAGCAACCGACGTGCGGTGAGCTTCCGTTCTCTTCTGCTCTCGGTGGAGGCGACGGCCCCGAAGATGGTGGTGACCACCTTGTCGTGGTCCTGGAAAGCATTGTCATTGCCCCAGGTGGTCGGCGACCTCTGGCTCCATCGTTGGCGTCGTCGTCTAGCTTTTTGTCTTGGAACTCCTTAGCCAAACCGAGGCAGTTCTTCATCTTGTGCTTAGCGTTCTTGTGGAGGGGGCACGGGCCATCGAGGATCTTCTTGTACTATTTGTCATAGTTGCGCTTGGCGCGAGGTTCGTTGACGGCAGTGACGATGTGGTCCAGCCGGCGGTGGTGATTTTGACCGGGCTTGGATCCTTCTAGCCGATCACGGCCGCTGTCTCGATGATAACTGCGGTCGTCATAGCGGCGGTCATCGGGGCAGTCGTCATAGTGGCAAGGCAGGCGATGAGTGCCCGTATCTTTGTTGAAGCGCACCTCGGCTTCCTCGGCATCGTCGTATTGGTTGGCAGTAGTGATCATCTCGCCAATGCCTATGGGCAGCTTGCGGTTGAACTTGGAGCGAAGCTCGTGATGGTGGAGTCCTCGGATGAAGGCGGTGATGACCTCAGCTTTTGTGATGTTGGGAATACAATTCCTCATCACAGAAAAGCATCGTATGTAGCTACGGAGGAGCTCGGATGGCTTCTGGTTGATGCGGTTCAAATCGTGTTTGGTGCCCGGCCGAACGCATGTAACCATGTAGTTGTCGGAGAAAACTTTTTTCAACTCTTCCTAGGATCCAATGGAGTCCGGGGCAAGGCTAGTAAACCAACTCATGACGGCTGGTGTGAGAATGATGGGGAGATAGTTTGCCATGACATTGGTGTCTCCTCCGGTGGCGTGAACAGCAGTGGCGTAAGCCTGCAGCCACTAAGTAGGGTTCATCCTTTTGTCGTAATGCTCAACCCTAGTGATTTTAAAACCATAGGGCCACTAAAGCATTTGGAGTGGCCTCGTGAATGCTGGGGGCCCTTCGAGGTTGTCGGCACCATCGTCTACACCATCGCCGATGGCGAGCGGCTCAAGAGCTGAGTCTGAGATACCGTACTCTTGCTTGTACTCCTGGCGGTGGCGTATTTCTTCTTCATGGCGATCGAAGCGGCATTCATTGATACATCACCATGCATCTCAGGGATTGTTGAGGCACACTCGAATGTCCTGTTCGACCTCCTAGTCGTGTTGGCGATGGTGTTTGGCGTTGTGGCCCTTGGCTCCCCGCTGTAGAGGCAGTGACTGGTCAGCAAAACGGCTTTGACTGAGGCGGCGATTGGATCTCGGCGTAGCTGATCGGTGAATTGTGCTCATAGAGCACGAAGGTCTCTGATCCTCGTGGATCTCATTAACCTGACAGTGTGTCGCTTTAAGCATGGCGGCGACCTTGGTGAGCTTGGGCGTCTATAGGAGGCGGGCGAGCTCGTTGGTGGCCACTGCCAGATTGGTGCTTGGAGTCTTGAAGATGTCATGACCGTCAACATGGAGAAACTCTTCATCGAGGTCACGGTGGAGCGGGAGTAGCCTTCCTTGTGAGTCGAGCCGATTATTGTGAGCAGCCTCAGCCCTCACAATGGCAGCCTCATTTTCTCGGCGCTGTGCGCGGTTGACGTTTTGGTTCTCACGAGCGACTCATTCCTCCTCGGTTTCGCTGTTCCAAGGAGGGCTGTCGACGCTGACATTGAAGATCGCGCCACCCCGAAAGGGTGGGAGAAGGAGTTGCTCGGTGAAGGTTTCGGCAAGGGTCTCCATAGAGCCCTGAGACTTGGAGCCCAGATTTTCCTCCAGGATGGTCTGGAGGGACGCTCCGGGGCACCGGCCGATGTGTAGCATTTGACGGCTAGCGAAGGCTGGACGACGATCTGGTCAGCGAGTGAATGGGCGACTCCCACCTGGTCGGCGAATTTGCCCCTTAGGGCATCTTGGTTGGTAGCGGCGATGTTGGTGAGCCCGAAGGGCAGAGCCGCAACTCCCGGAGTTTTTCGAGCAGCCTTCGATAGATTTGGATTAGAGGGTGGTCAGCGCTGAACCAAAGTGTCCAGAGCTGATTTAGCGATGGAGAGGCAATCGGTGAGCTTCAGGACAACCCGATCGATGGACTCAATCAGATCATCGTTGTTGATCTGCCTCCTCTAGTAGCAAGGAAGCAGGCAGCGAGTTGCTAATGTAGGAGACCTCGGAGGTGGTTTCGAGATCAGATCTGCAGTCATAGGCATGGGGATGATCGACACAGAATCGATCTATGCCAGCTCGAGGAGCTCTCTGACTCCGTCAGCGTTGATGATCCAGGAGATCGATCTGACCGATCTGACCGTGAAGATCTGGCCAGGCTACGGGAGGGACGAAGAGCCTACGGAAAAAGCCATCTTGTTCAATAGGAAAACAGCACGCAAGCCCCTACCTGGCGTGCCAACTATCGACATAATATTGTTGGCCATCCTCTGAGGGGTAGCCACGAAGGTAGATTGATCGGCAGAGAAGCGTGAGATCAAGAATAAGAAGGCAACAGAAACACACGAGTTAGATAGGTTCAGGCCGTCAATATGACGTAATACCCTACTCCTATGGTCTGTTGGTTTGTATTAGCTATCGTATGATATTGCGTGAGTTTGGAGGGGGTCCCTGGCTGCCTTATATAGTTCGGGGAGTAGGGTTACAAGTTGGTTAGATGTAAGAGATAATCAGAAAGTAATAACTGATTACAGGAATCTTGGGATCATACATATCCTAACAAATCTCGTAATATCTTCAGGATATCTTCTAGATGTCTTGCGGGAGGCGCCGAGCAGAGTCGTGCCCCGTAAGGCTTCATCTTGTGGATTAGGCCACCCCTGAGGGCGCAGCCCATGTGGTCTACCATGGGTATCCGGGGTCATACCCCCCACACACACGGATTGGTTTCTCTTCATAAGTTAGTCAAACTAGTATCATGAAAATGGCATTTCAAATGAAACCAACACTTAGAAGCGGAATTGGCTTAAGTCATAAATATAAACATTATTCTAATTATCATTCTAGATGTGTCTAAGGTGTTTTCATGACCTCACAACCATCTCATACATTGGTGATACATGATTGCAAGCATAAGCATGTATATAAAATCAACATTTCATGTGATAAGGTATAAGAATGAGATGAAATTTCGTATGCTCATGTTTATGAATGCTTGGATGATGCTTCTGCTCATGAAATGCAGGTGCCAAATGCAATGCTTAACACTAGGGTGTTACAGCCCCTCCCCCTTATTGGAATCTCGTCCTGAGATTTGAAAGACCTACCATTCCTCATAAAAGGCAGGATAAACCTCACGTAAATAATCCTCCCATTCCCATGTGGCATCTTGTTCATTGTGGTTATTCCACACCACCTTGTAGAATTTAATGACTTTGCTCCGGGTTACTCTTTCCATTTCTTCTAGCACATGGATTGGTTTCTCTTCATAAGTTAAATCCAATTGGAGCTTAATGTTGGTGGGTGCAATGGCTTCCTCAGTTATGCGAAGACATCTTTTTCACTGAGAAACATGGATGACATCGAATATAGCACTTATCTCAGGAGGAAGTTGTAACTTGTAGGCGACAATTCCTTTCGGTTCAATAATCTTGTACGGGCCTACATGCCTAGGCGCAAGATTCCTTTTTACTCCAAATCTCCACACTCCTTTCATGGGTGAAACTTTTAAGTACACATAGTCTCCCACTTCAAAACTAGTGGTCTTCTTCTTTTACCAGCATAACTCTTTTGTCTAGACTGAGCTGCTTTCATATGCTGTAGATAATGCGTACTTGCTCTTCAGCTTCGGCGACAAAGTCAATGCCAAAGTATCTTCTGTCACCGGGCTCAATCTAATTCAAGGGAGTTCTACATTTCTGACCATACAAGGCTTCAAAAGGTGCCATCTTGATGCTCGCTTAATAACTATTGTTGTAGGAGAACACTGCTAAAGGTAGCAGATGAACAAAGGAAGAAGAAGAAGGATGACAAGGAGAGGAAATGGTGGTCAAAGCAGCGAGTGAAGCTGCAGCGAGGGAAGCAGCGTCAAAGTTTGTCAGAAGAATAGGAGGAAGAAGAAGAGGAGGAGGAGGAGGATGGCTCCATGTCGCCCATCCCATGGGACGATCTGGCCACTAGGGATGAGAACCCACCTTCACCCAAGGTGGGGCCCTTCCTATGGCATGCCACAGGGCAGGAGGGGGAGGATGCGCCCTAGAGCCGGTGGAATCAAAACGCCCCGGCCCATCCAGACCTTCGACGGTGGCCTCGGAACTAGCAGAATTAGGCCGCCTCACCTTGTTTGGGCCTTCGATGGTGTCACCAGAGATGGTGGAATCAGACCGCCCTACTCTATTCAGGCCATCTATGGTGGCCCTAAAGCTGGCGGAAATAGGTCACCCCACCCTGTTCGAGCCCTTGGTGGCGCCTCTAGAGTCGACAGGAGGCAGCCGTTCTGATTCGTCCGAGCCCTTCAAGCCGAGGTAGGGCTCAAAGCGGCAATGTGTCGATGAGGTGCAGCCAGGGTCGAGCAAGCTGGCCCCAAAACATCCTCACATGATGGCGTCAGAGTGAGTCAAAAGTTTTTTCATCCTTTTGTCTTAACGAATTTTTGCCGCAAATTGACCGCCATGTCCCTTGTAGCGTCGGAGGATGTGGGACTCTCCTATGGCTTGCTCCAAAAAAGATCCTCCTCCGGCAAACATGCTAGGAGCCGACTGCTGCCATGCCAGTGATGAGCGTGAGTGGCGTTGGGGCGGGCACGGCGTTGATTGGGAACACGTAGCCGATGGTTGTGTCCATGGGAGAGCAGGCGGAGGAGGGCACGTCTGAGACGCCCGTGGCAGGCGTGGCGCGCGCTGGTCATGTCCTCGACATTGTAGGTGGAGGCGGCACGGCCCGAGCCATCATCCATGCAGGTGGCCATGTCCGCAGTGGGGCGGATGAAAGGGGGCGCACCCGATGCATCCTTCGCTGATGTGGTGATAGGGCAGGCCTCCATGTCCGTGTCCCCTGCTCCCTCTATCTCTAGAGGAGCCACTCTAGAGGACCTACCGCTACAATAGAGGTCAGCGCCACTTGAGCTCAGCACGGGGACATCCTGGTCTCTAGTCTGGGTGGCTACCCTTGATGATGAAGTAGAGGAGAGGGAATGGGGGAGCGTCCACACAGAGGTTGGGGACGCGGTTCATGCCCTGATCACCATGCTGAGCTCGATGCGTGACATTGTCGCCCTGGTTGGCCAGGTACAATATGACTGTCCTTCCAACCATCAAGTTCTCTTTTTGTGCCTCTAAGCCTTGTCTTCTTCGTAGATCCTTATGGCCCGTAGCTAGGAGAAGTCATAGTTCCTTGCTGAGGAGACGAGGCGGAGTGAGGGGCTTGCTGCATAGCTCATTGCCACCCATCAGGAGGTAGCTGAGCTTGCCCCTACCACTCAGGAGGTGGCCGACCTCCGAGTCAGGGTGAAGGACGCTCGCGACGACACCCATGAGGCTGAGGAGAAGCTTGCGGCCCTAATCGAGAGGGTGCGCATGGACACTGTGGAGGCTAAGCGGGTATAGAAGGAGCAGGACGATTTGCTCCAGGCTGTAGAGGAGCTCCACACGGGGATTGACCTGGCTCGCCAGGAGCGCGCCAACGGTCAGCAGCGGATCGACCACCTTGAGGATGAGCTTTAGGAGGAAAGGGACCTGAAGGTTGCAGCCGAGGGTGTGTCCTATAGGCTCACCACGAAGGTCAGTCAGCGCCAAGAAGAGGTCCAACACCTAGTGGCCAAGGTGAGCTGGCAGCACGATGAGGTGCGCAGGCTTCGGGCTGATGTGAATGGTAAGTCTCTGGTTTCCCTTGTTGTCTTTCTCCCTAGAATCCATGGTAAGCCTTTTGACACGGTCGGTACATGACTTGGGCAGATCTCGACGACAAGCTCGGGCGGAGGTGGTGAAGAGCCATGGCCTAGAGAAGGAGCTCAGTGAGGTGAAGGACACCCTCCAGAAGGAGAGCGACGAACACGACAACCTACGTGTCACCGTCCAGCTAGTCAGCGACGAGCTCGAGCTAGCCCCAGAGCAGGAGACAAGCTCGCTCATGATTTGCGCCACCTGGATCACGGACCAGACACGTGATATGGCAAGGGGTGTGCTTCACTTTGGCATTTACCCATCGTTCGCGATCACCCATTCTCATTATGAGAACATTGATCTAGCAACGATGAGCCAAGGCTTCGTGCCCGTCTATACTGATGATGAGTTGGACGACATCGAGAAGGAGGTGTCCCCCTGGCACATGATCTTTCTACCAAGATAGAAGATGAAATCATCCCCCCAAGGGGTTAGTTTAGTCTGATAGGTCAGGCGGCGTATTTGTAATAAGCGGACAGGTTCCAACCCTTTTGTTTCATTTAAACAAGCTTATTCTTTTGTTTTGGTTGAACAAATTTGTTCTTTCTCCCTTTTTACATGTAAAAAAGGGGTTAATGCGTTCTGACCCTTCCTATTGCTAAGACTAAAAAGCTCGGGGTGCGGGCAAAAACTTTGATCATGCTGGTGAGTAAAAACGTGGTAGCCACTGGGGCATAGGTTTCTTGTGGTCCGACCAGTTTTACTCAGCGTTCGTTCCCGCAAACCTTGCCTCTAGGTTTTTAATGTGAGAAAGGGTTGGGCATGGTGACTGTTTCAGAAAGGATATATATATATACCATTATCAGTATACCCTTATCAGCCCTGAGTGAGGCCCGACCCCTTGCCGTTGCTGGGGTCAGGTTTCACTAAAGATCGAGGAGACGATAGTGAAACTGGTAAGAGAAAGTGTTTTTTGTTTCAGAAATGTTATTCTTAGTTTTTATATGTACCCCTCCCTAGGATCCGAGCCATCATCCTATGACCACGTATTTGGTCTCCTTGTGAGTCCAACTTCCCTCGAACCCCCACACGTTGCAAGGGTCTGGTCGAGGGGTCAGCTCGTCTTTGTGATCGTCATCCCTCAAGCATTTTTTTTGATAAAAACTGAGGGGCTAAGCCGTGCCACATTTTTCCTCGATGGATGAAACATGGTGTTCGGTTAGCTGTTAACGGGCTTGTCTGAGTGGGGCCCCATCTTACTGTTCATGGGGGTCCAGCATGGGTCAGCTGGTGACTGACTCCAAATTCTCAGTGGCCAATCCATATAGTTCTCGGGTCCATTCGACCGATCCCAAGGGCTCGTTGCCTTTCTTTGAGGAAAAACCATGGACTAGGAACCAACCAAGACTTGAACGTGGGCTTGGATGCCCGCGGCGCTCATGCGCCCGGGTGCTGGCCGCTAGTGGACCCATCCCTTTCCACCCTTCACTCTAAGGGTGCCCTAGAGCGGCTATGAACCCGTCGGAGGGCCAGCCTTCGTACTCCTAGGCCTGAATGGGCTGTAGGAGCGTTTTTAGCTCTGTATCCCATCTTACTTGAGACTGTTCTTGTGCCTGTCTACACCAACGACGAGCTGGATGACATTGAGAAGGAGGTTGCCCCTCTGACATAGGACTTACCTATGGAGATAGAGGATGAGATCATCCCCCCAAGAAATAAGTTAGGTAGATATGCCAGGTAGCGAACTTGTAATAAGTGGACAAGCTCTTAAATTTTGTTATGGCTAAATAGATTTTTAGCTCTTCTCCCCTTTGTGTATAAAAAGGTTAATGCATTCTGACCCTTTTTGTCGTTAAGGCTATAAAGCTCGGGGTGCGGGTGAAAAAACTCTGATCACGCTGGTGAGCAAAACCGCCATAGCCGCTGGGGCGTAGGTTTCTTGCGGTCTAACCAGTTTTACTCAACATTTGTTTCTACAACCCTTGCTTCTAGATCTTAACATGAGAAAGGGTAGGGCACAACGAATGTTTGTAGGGTAGATATACTCTTGAATGTGTTTCAACTCTTTCCATAGTTAAGGCTAAAAACCTCAGGGTGCGGGCAAAAAACTCTGATCACGCTGGTGAGCAAAAACGCCATGGCCGCTGGGGCGTAGGTTTCTTGCGGTCGGACCAGTTTTATTCAGCGTTCATTTCCACAACGCTTGCTTCTAGATCTTAACATGAGAAAGGGTTTGGCATAGAGAATGTCTATCAGATAGATATGCTCTTATCAGCCCCCGAGTGAGGCCCGACCCCTTACCGTTGCTAGGGTCGGGTGTTACTAAACATCGCGGAGTCGATAGCGAAACCGATAAGAGAAAGTGTGCGTAAATTAAGGGTAAAACCGACATAGCTATTTGATGTTATAGGCATTGACGATGACTTCGCCGTTGATGGTCCTGAGTCCCTTGCTGTTGCTGGGGTCATGTGTCACTAAAGATCAAGGAGTCGATAGTGAAACCGATAAAAGAAAGTGTGCGTAGATTTATGGGTAAAAGCGACGTAGCTGTTCGATGTTCCAGGCATTGGCGAAGACTTCACCGTCGATGGTCTTGAGCTTATAGGTGCCTGGTCAGAGCACCTCCGCGACGACATATGGTCCCTCCCATGGTGGAGAGAGCTTGTGGCGGTTCTTGTTTCTCTGGACGTGGCGAAGCACCAAGTCCTCGACGTTGAAGGCCTAACCCCGCACTCGGTGGCTGTGGTACCGATGCAACGCTTGCTAGTACTTGGACAAGCGGAGGAGGGTAATGTCGCATGCTTCATCTAGCTGGTCTATGGCATCCTCAAGGGACGCCTTGGCTCCCTGTTCATCGTACGCCATGACCCTCGGTGCTCCATAATCGAGGTCGGTCAGGAGGATAGCCTCGAAACCATAGACCATGAACAATGGCATGTAGCCGATGGCCTGGCTAGGGGTCATCCTCAGGCTCTAGAGCACCGTAGGAAGCTCCATGACCCATTGTCTGCCAAACTTGTTCAACCGGTTGAAGATCCTAGGTTTGAGGCCTTGTAGGACCATGTTGTTCATGCGCTCGACATACCCATTCATGTGGGGGTGTGCCACGGTGGCCTAATCGACGCGGATGTGGTATTCATCGTAGAATCGGAGGAACTTTGTCCCAGTGAACTCTGTGATGTTGTCCGTGATAATGGAGTTTGGGACTCCAAAGCGATGGATGATGTCAAGGAAGAACAGCATGGCTTTTTCAAAGTTGATCACGGAGATCGGTCGAGCCTCTATCCACTTTGTAAACTTGTCTACGGCGATAAGCAAGTGCATATAGCCCCTGGGTGCCCTCTTGACATGTCCGACCAGATAGAGCCCCCAGACCACGAACGGCCATGTGATGGGGATTGTCTAGAGTGCTTGGGCTGGCAGGTGGGTCTGCCAAGCATAGTATTGACACCCTTCACAGGTGCGCACAATCTGTTCAGCGTCAGCTACCACGGTCGGCCAGTAGAAGCCTTATCGGAACGTGTTTCCCACTAGGGTCCTAGGTGTGGCATGGTGCCCGCAGACCCCATCGTGGATATCACTCAGCAACTGCTTCCCTTATTCAATGGGGATGCAACGCTGTAGGATTCTGGTGTGGCTTCGCCTGTAGTGATCACCCTCAACAACAACAAAGGACTTGGCATGACGCATGAGCCGTCGAGCCTCTGTTTTGTCCATCGGCAGCTCCTCACAGAGGAGGTAGTCGAGGTAAGCATCCTCCAGTCGGCCAGAGGGTTGGGCTCTATCGCTGGATCCTCGTCAAGCTCCATGACTTCGGTGTTGGATGGAGCCACCAACTGGTTAGCCCCTGAGCCTAGGGTAGGTGGCCCATCACCGGTCTGTTCTGGCTCCTCATAGTGGACCGAGGGCTTATACTGATCACTGGCGAAGAGGCCCGTCGGCACTAGATCTTGGTAGGATGCCATTTTCGCTAGCGTGTTGGCCGCCTCGTTGGGATGCCTCGAGATGTGATTGAGCTCGAGACCATCGAACTTGTCCTCCAGCTAGCAGACTTCTTGGTAATATGCAGCCATCTTAGCGTTGTGGTAGCTTGATTCCTTCATGACTTGGTCAATGACGAGCTGGGAGTTGCCCCGGACATCAAGCCATCAGATACCCAACTCGATGGCAATGCATAGGCCGTTGATGAGTGCCTCATACTCGGCCACATTGTTGGAGGAGGGGAAATGGATGCAAACCATGTACCTCATGCGTACCCCAAGGGGCGAAACAAAGACCAGCCCTGCGCTGGCGCCTTTCTTCATCAGCAATCCATCGAAGTACATCATCTATTACTCTTGGTCAATGACTGCTGGCGGCATTTGGATCTTGGTTCACTCTGCAATGAAATCAGTCAGCACTTGGGACTTGATGTCTGTCGAAGGGGCATATGAAATGCCTTGACTCATCAGCTCAAGTACCCACTTCATGATTCTTCCTATGGCATCCCAGTTTTGGATGACCTCGCCGAGAGGGAAGGATGTCATGACCGTCATTGGATGCGACTCGAAGTACTGATGCAACTTCCATTTGGCGATAAGTATGGCGTATATGAGTTTCTGGTTTTGGGGTAGCGAGTCTTGGAATCGGACAAGACCTAACTAATGAAGTACATGGGATGCTGCACTTTAAGGGTGTGTCTCGACAAGATCGTAATACAAATAAGTAGCAACTGGATGTAAGGCTTTTACTCGCTTCTCAAGAGCCCAAACCAGTGTAAATCTTGTGTCCTGATTGTGGTTGCTCTTTGCATCAAGCGAGTTCGTCCAAGAACCAAATATCTACCAGTAAAAAACACCGACACGTAGGGTCAAAACCCCAAGAATGTGGGTAGTTTCTCTGTACACAAGCGTGGTGCTCGGGTATACAGGAACAGGTGAATACATTTCCAACTCCACGGTTGAGGGGTACGCGGTAGGTGGTGATAGCCATATCCATCCATTATAATTCCCCACATTCGTGTAGGGTGTAGGAGTCTAAATTGTCACATGAGGTTGCTGGCAGACAGGTACTCGGTGGCCTCCCGACCTGTCTTGCACTTAGATCTAACTCTGATTATGTAACTTGTATGGTTATTCAATATTCTTTGCATGGCTATGTTAGAACAAGCCTGCTCTACTTAGGAATATTCTTTTATTCTTTATTTCTCTTTTATCCTTGAGGATAGCCCAAATGTGTGTCCACTATCTCAATCAATATCATATTTACCCCTGTTATAAACTTTGGTTCACTTTACAGAGCATGTTAACTTGTTCATATCCATACTAGAATCTTAATCAATATGCCTTCCTTTGGAAAAAATATAAATAACGATACCCTTAATACTTCCGGGTGAAATGCTACAATGATAGATATATGAGCTTCTGGATAAAATCTAAAATTGTTAAGATCTATTATCAAGACATTTCTGTCGGCATTACTAAATCTTAGTGATGACATTAAGAAATGCCAACACACAGATCCATCGGTGACCAAGGTGGTACTCACCGCCATGCTCACTCGATCTCACTGCCGCAAGATTCAAACGCAAGGGTAATGCTTGCGCACATCCCTTATCAATGTTTCTTGGATTTTTATTCCCCTCTTCACTCATGTAAGTTGGAAGCAAGCTTCCACCTGATTAGTGTGTCTACCGCTCCAGCAGGTCCTTGTCAAGATGGAGGTAGTCCACAACAAGAGGAATAGAGTGGTCATCCTCATAGACCATGTCTTGGTCCTCATCCTCCGCCGCCTCACCGGCTACTGCTTGTGTAGCTGCAAGTGTGTTTGCCGCTCCTAGAACCACCTCATCTCGGACTTCGAGTAAAATAAGGAGCTACCCAAGATTGTTGCTGGATTCTTCTATCGCACCTGGAAAGGCAAACACCACTTCACCAGCGTCACTGGTGAACACCCCTCCTTGTCCTTCTTGCCCTTCCCCATTTAGGATGTTGTCATCTCATATTGCTGCAGTGACCTCATCCTCTATTGGTGTGTTGGGTGTCACTCACTTGGGGTTCAATCTGACAGTCTCCTCGCACTTCCATGTGTTTGAATATGGGAAGATGAGGGAGGGTGAGTCCATAGGTGTTAGCATCTACTTATACAAGAGTGTAGCATGGATCTTTAAAGAATTTGAATGGGGCAATGTTGGCAGTCCTTATCGACCAAATTCGACCACCAATAAGATACAAAAAGAGAACTAGCAGAACTTACAAACTTATGTTATTTATATTAACACATTTCCACATGTATTAGAGAATCAAGGTTTTACAGGACATATATCTAGAATATGTGGAAAATGTGATAAAAATGTGCAACCACAAAAGGCGTAAAGTAGATCCTTAGTAAGAAAACAAGGAAGGGCCCACCTACTAGAAGATACTGGGCCTCAAGCACACCAAAAACACTCTAGGCCCATCAAGTGATCCACTAGGCAAAGGCGGTGGCGAAGCGGGCCACCTAGGGTGCGGGCGCACCTAGGGTGTGGCCAAACCCCCACTGGTGCCCCTCAGGCCTCCTGGTGGTGCCATTACTACCGGGGAGGGTGATTTGCAGCGGTGGATCTACAGGGTATGCCATGTATGCCCCGGCATACCCTACAATCCTAGCATGTATAATATGTATATATGCATGTATATCTATGAAAAAAATCAAGGAAACTTACCTAAAAGAGGTCGTCGTGCGGCCTACAGCTCCTTTGCCCTCACGAGAACAGGTATTCCACTTTCTGTGCCACAGCCTCATGCGGTGATGATGCGGCCTGCGGCCACATGATGCCAGGATGGGATATGCGATAACGTATTGATCACATGATGGTACTCATGAGTCCATCATTTTCATATGCTGCACATTGGATAGATTACCGTATATTTGGAGCAACTCTGTGATGCGCAACCTGTGAGTGAGTCTCGTCCGATCTGCCATCTCGAATTGATGGATCCACATAGGTGTCCATGCCAAGCTTCTAGTACATGATGTTGTGACTAATTGGGATTGAGATTGTCAGATCAAGGATCCGCTCAGGCCACTAAGGTGAGATCTAATCTCTGCTCTCTCTTCTTTCTATGAGGGGTGACTTCCTGCACCGGTTGGTGAGACACAGGTGTCATCCTCTTGACCAACCTAAGCTATTCCCAACTAACATGGTCCCCTCAGGAGGGCGCCATCTGCACCTCCTCTTTAGGATCTTTTGTAGTTGAGTGGCATACAACAATCCAAGTAATAAACTAACACATGACTCGATGAATAATACAACAATTTAGGGGTTTAGAAATCTTCTATAAGAATTCATCTCAAAAAATAGGATTTAAAATAGAGTTTGTCCCGTCTAATGGTTACATCTTAGGTCATTCATGGAGAAGGTTCAGAGTTAACTTGTAGCACACTTGGAGTCACCCACTACAGGAACTACTATGTAGCGGTGAACAGAGCATTGGCTCAAATTGACCATATCGACTTAACCTGCAAAACAACTTATCGGCAGCACCATGAGTACATTTCGTACTCGCAGGACTTAATTCCAACATAGAGATATTTGGTGGATGCAAGGGTACTATCAGGAATTTGTACATTTGTGAAAAGCAATGGCATTTCATAACATGACATGCTCATGATTCATTATTAAGGAAATCAATTATCATTTCATATCAGTAGGTAAAGTGATCAACATTTGTAAATCATATCATCATCAAGTTTCATTAACAACACTACCATGGGTATAGAAAGTAAGAACATCCATAATGGGTTTATGTCACGAGGGACTTTAGGCCTTCAACACTCTATAGAGGTGTACAACTATATCCACACAGAAACTAGGATGAACCGCCATACTCGTGTCTGAGTAGTGGTTGCCTCATGTTTTCCAACCTTTCCCTAATCTAGCCCGAATGTCACATGAAAGTTTGACTGGTGCTCGGTTAATGCTACCACCATCTAACCGGCACTACCTTCTTGCCTGTTCCACGGATAGACCGGTCGCGATTAGTTACTAAGCTTGACAGCCCCATCCCCAGCATGTGGTCTATATGGGTGGTTACTCAAACTCACGTATCCCAATGCACGGTCCTTAATTACTCCACAAGCTATGACACTTGAGATCCCACACTCATAGTGACCTACCCCTCGCTTGAGCAAGAATTTATCAAGTTGATCCTCATGTTCATATCACAAAGTTACGTGGAGTCCTTAGTCAAAATTAGGGAAGTAGATAAGTTGTAACCCTCATTCATTTTAGTACTTAATTATCTCGGTGTAGCAACCTACACGCGCAAGTATGAGTTCCCTTCCACATACTCGACTTCTACCGTTGTCTAAGCAAGTAAGCAATTAAGCGTTACCAAACCCATTGATTAAGTAAAGGCTCTAATTAATCAATGAGTAATTCTAAGTTAGTGAAGCATCATTAAGTTGATTAACCAAAACTACATGAAATGCATGACTCATAATGAAACATAATAAGCAACCAAAATAGGGTTTGTAATAGTGGGGTGTCTGCCTAGTTTTGCCGTTCCTAAAGATCAATGATAACGATGATGACCCGCGCACGATTCCTCACATGATGACCACACCTGAAAAGGAGGAACTCAAGGATTGGAGATAGCCGCGCGATTCGATAAAGAGATAAAGATTGAGAACTTGATTTGGAACTTGGAAAGAGACATCTAACTATGCTATGCTATTTTACTAGTTGTCATCTAGTGTGGCCTGGGTTCACTATTACTTGTAGGTAAGGTTTTAGGCTTTGTGCACTATCTCTGTAAACCATCGGATGCTCCAACATACATGACGGACACTCCTCTGGGAAAGCCACAGGGTTGACAATCTCTGTTCAGGTTCTGGTCTGGTTTAACGGACACTCTATGCAATTTGACGGACACTTCGATAGGTACTTGGTGCTCTTGAGTTAACTAGTTGTTCAGGCTAATACATCATCGGACACTCCTTGAGATGTCACGGACGCCCGGTATAAACTGGACATTCTTAGGCTCTCTGATACTATGTTATATAATTCGGCGGGCACTTCGACGTTTTTGGTGACACTCCACTAAATTATACTGAAGGGGTTTAAGGTTCTAGTGACTGGGTAAAAGGGTTGGCGGACGCTCCAATAGATTTGATGGACTCTCCGCCGTTTGGGCGACAGAACCTATGTTCTTATGTTCTTGAGTGAAGGCTTAGGGATTCATGCCTAGATGTTGGGTTAAGGCCTCAATGCATGCACTAGGTGTTCCTATGGTGACTTGGGTAGTTTGCTAGACTTATGATCCCTAGGGTTTTGTCTTGAACTTAGCTAGTGCAACTAGTGATTCCTTAAGCTACTCAAAAACCTATAAAAAGATTCAGAGCTTGAGGTTGAAGCATGACAACTTAGCTTGGGGTTTTGGTGAGTTCCTTGTCACCAATATTAGAGATCCAATTCTTGACATCCTTGCTTCCAAAGCTAAAGAGGGAGGATCCACCATCTCATGCAATATACTACAAAAATCCAAATGTGAGATTATCTTGGGGTAATCTTGAGAGGATTGAGTTGTAGCATGCTTGATTCTTTCTCCTTAATTGATACACTCTAAGCAATCCTCATGATTCATCAATGCAAAAGGAGAAACATAGATTAGGGTTTGAGGATTGATCTGAAGATAATGAGAACAGAGAGTTCTTGAGCTAACCATAAGATGAGAGGTTGTTGAAGCTCAAGGCCTTGTTCTAGAGCTAACTTGCTGCCCTTATAAACTTGATTCTCTTATGCATCTTCTTCTTCTTCACTTTCTCACTCTAGTTCATCCTTTCCTTTCTCTTGTTCTTCATTCTAGAGAGAGAGGAGGGAGAGAGGGTGATGAGGACATCACCTGCTCGGATACAACCACATTGGCAACTTTTGATTCACAGGTGAAACAATTCTTTATCATGATTGTATTTGATACATTTGATGAATTGATGCTGCACCATGATGTGTGTTCATTCTCATTTTCAGAATTACTTATATGGATCAAGGAAAGGTTTCATTGCATATGAAAAGCATGGAAGGTTAATAAAGTTGATTGGGGACCAAATCCAAGTATTCCTAATGTCCTCCACTAGGCCACCACGTCACTTTGGTCTCAAGGAAAGAAAGTGACGTGGTGGCCTAGTGGAGGACATTAGGAATACTTGGATTTGGTCCCCAATCAACTTCATTAACCTTCCATGCTTTCCATATGCAATCAAACCTTTCCTTGATCCATGTATGTAATTCTAAAAATGAGAACGAACACACATCATGGTGCAGCATCAATTCATCAAATGTATCAAATACAATCATGATAAAGAATTGTTTTACCTGTGAATCAAAAGTTGCCAATGTGGTTGTATCCGAGCAGGTGATGTCCTCATCAGAGGGGAATGAAAGGGGAGTGTGTGGAGCTAGGGCTCAGCTATTGGAAATTGCCTTTATTTCATGCTGACATGTGGGCCCTGTCCCATAGTGGACAATAGCTCACTTCCCACTTATTCTGATGTCTCTGTCATTTTTATCGGATGGTCTGGTAGCCACGTCAGACCGTTCGGTAAATGTCCATCCTTGCGCACTTAAGCTAGGGATCAGGGTTCTTGACTTAGGAGCTAAGTCTCAAGGTTCACACTTGTCCTGCCTAGCTTCAAGGGAGATAACAAATCTCTGTTGTAGTCCTTAGGGGATATTTCCTGACAGTGTTACTTGGTTGACACTTTAGTTGATTGAAGTTTAACTTGGTTTGACCTAAGTGGTTGACCAAAAAAGTTTCCATTCCTCTGATCCAGATGTCAGGGATCCTTGCAGGAGCTCATTAGGTCGCTTCGGCAATGCTCAAAAATAACAGCCTACATTGTAACGAACTCGGGTCATTACAAAACCTTCCCTACTTGAAATCAAGCTTGTCCTCTAGCTTGCCAAGTAGTCATCTTTGGCGTACTCAGGAGTTTCTTCAGAGGTTCCATGTTTCTATTGACTTGATCCAACTTTAGCTAAATTATCTGTTGGCTTTTCTTAAATTGATGGATGATCCAAAGATGGTTATGGACTGTCTGGTAGAACATCGGATTCCAAATCCTATAACTGCTGGACCCACCAATTTGAAGGATGCTCTACCGCTCATGGCAGACTGTCCGGTAAATGTCAGGCTATAAAAGGCCCAACTACCCTTGGACATGTCCTTTTCTTTCTTCCACCCGCTGGTCCCCCATGCACACACACCCACACCGATGACCACACCATGACACCAGCCCTTGGATGCTTCTCCATCGATTCCAGTGGTCACATGGGCATCCACGTGCTTCTCCAATATGTGGGGTGTCGAGTAAGCTCCTTTTTTCCTTCGTTTTGGTTTATTCTCCCATGGCAAAAGTTAGGGTTTGCTTGATCTACTCAATGGCTAGGGTTCTTTGAAATCCATCATGAGAATCTGTTCTAGCATGCTTAGATGTACCTTTGTACAAGTTTTGATGCGCTGGCATTGGTTGAATCTTGAGATTTTGGGGATTGAACCTACGATGGTTACTGTACATTGTTCTTCACTATCGATTGTTTGATGGATGGTCCGTTGTTGTGGTAGAATATTCCGTTGGCTCACTGGTGACTTAGAAAAATTTTCGATGCTTGTTTGATGTTGCCTGCTGGATTGGTGGACGGTCTGTGAAATTTCACGAATGCTCCGCTAGGTAGTCTGTAGCTCGTAATTGTTGTCTGTGTATATCTAGTTGAATGACAGAATGTTCCGATGTTTTGGCGGAACGTTTCGGTAGTGACAGACTATTCTTGGGTAGAATTAATTCAGTTGGTCCATAATTTGGTGGATGGTCCGCGGACTCTGGTGGATGCTCCATCAGTGTCTGTCCAGTGCTGACTTAATTGTACCTGTTAGTTGATCTCCACCAATAGGCCCAACGGCCTATTGGGCCCTTGCCTCTGCTCCCTGATCGGGGGAGCCCAACCCTAACTGGTTGGTGGGCCCCTATCGCAAAGCACATATATATAGAGGAGTGGGGAACTGGGCTCGGGTGACGAGGTTCAACGGAGCCGCCATCCCACCGACAGAAAACCCTAAACCGATCAACAGAGGTGCTGGCAACAATGGGATGTGCCCCACCACCACCGTCGTTGCCCCTGCAGGATCACTACCATACCACTACGGATCACCACAGCGCCACTAGATCTACACTGGGCCACTGGTGATCGTCTCCACGGCGCTAGACGCCTTCTACACCGACGGCATCGATGTCCACACTGCTGATGCGCTGCAACAGAGAAAGGCGAGGAGCCTTACCGGATCTACGGGTTACACAGAGAGGTACATTCATCGATCCTAACAATGGTACCAGAGCAAGGTTGTCTCTATGTGACTCTAACCCTAATCGGGTAAAAGAAACGGAAAAGGGACCGGGGGTGGCGGAGGTCACTAGAACCCCGGTCACCACCGCCACCACGTGGGAAAAGTGCCACACTGACACGGCAAGAAAGAACAGATCCGTGTTCGGATCAGAGAAGAAGTAAAGAAAGGGGAAAAGGATCTCAAGAACCCTAACCCTAACCCACACAGAAAGCTCGGGGAAGAAGAAGAGAAAAGAACCCTAACCTTTCGGATCTAAAAACAGAAGGGGTTCACGAACCCTAAACCCGTAAAAGCTTTCAACGGGGAAGAGAAACAATACCTAGAAAGTATCCCCATCTCAATCTTGAATCCAAAAGAGAAGAAATCAAAGAAAAGAAAGGAAATCCGAGGAAAGAAAAGAACAGGGGTCGGCACACGAACCCTAACCCTAACCCTAATCCCCACCTTCAATTCGGAAAACAGAGATCAATCCAAATCAGAGAAAGGAAAAGGGGAAGAAGGGAAGAGATTCGGATGAACTCCGAAAAGGAAAAGAAATCAAAAGAAAATGAAACCCTAACCCTAGTACCCCAAATCAGGTTAATCCCAAAAGAAGAAGGGGAAAGGGGAAGAAGGCGAAGGAATCAGTCTCGAGGAAGAACAGTGATCCCTAGCATCTCGATCTCGAATCAAACAAAAAGAAAACACGGATCGGGTTCAACCGAACCCTAACCCTAGATCTCCTTTTCGGGTGAACAAGCGAAAAGAAAAGAAAGAAGATACAAATCAAATCTGAAAGGGAAAAAGAAAGGGAAAAGAATGGAAAGAGACCTCGCTATGCACCGAGCGAACCGTTTCACCGGCGAGGGAGAAGAAGACCGAGCCGGGGACTTTTTTCGCTGGGCTTGGCCAAAAGGGGACCGTGGCCAGGCCGCTCGACGGCGGCATGCTCACCCGCTGCGGAGCGCGCACGCCGGCGAGGGGGCCGGCGGCGGCGCCATTGGATGCTCGCTCGCTCGCTGCTCGCTCTCGGTTGCGCCCGCCTCGCTGCTGTGTGAGGAGAGAAGAGAGAGAGCGGCGAAGAAGAGAGAGAAAGGAAAGAGCCGAATGACTCTAGGGTTTTGGGGACCGCGGCCGGAGTCGGTTTTTATTCGGCCGAGATCAACGGATGGCCGTCGGATGAGATCCGACGGCGATGGAAGCACGAGCTGGCTTTCAGCCCAGGCGGGTGCGCGCGCTAGGCCGAATTCCTGGCCCAGGCCTAGGTTGCGGCCTGGGCGCTAGGGAGAGCGTGGGAAGCGCCCACGCGGGCATGGGCCGTGGGCCGCCTTGCCGTTTTGGGCCGAAAGAACAGTGAAACATTTGAGTCATATTTTTCATTTTTTCATTTTCCAGTAAAGGTTTTATTTCCTGGAAAATGGATAAAAGGCTTAAAGAAAATGTGAAAAGGTATTTTAAACTGGAGAAAAGAAAAGTTTTTCCAGTAAATGTTTATTTCCTAGAAATTGATTAATGGATTAAAGGAAATAGAAAATACAATTTTCCCTGTGGGTAAAATTCAAGAAAAGGAGAAGTTTTTCCACAGCTAGAGAAATTGTTTATTCTCCAATTAATTTGTACCAATGTGGTATTTAATTGGAGAAAAAGAGATTTTTTCCGCTGCTAAATAAATTGTTGATTCTCCAGTTATTTTGATCCAATGTGGTATTTAATTGGAGAAAAAGAATTTTGATATGATTATGATGTTGTTATTTTCTGACCAACGTTGTTAATAACAATATCATAATTTTAATGATTTATGCATTAATTCTATTTCTGCCCAACGGTGATGTAGAATTAGTGTATAAGAACAAATGTTAATTTTAATGATTTATGCATTAATTCTACTTCTGCCCAACGGTGATGTAGCATTAGTGTGTAAGAACAGTTGTGAAAGTTAAAGATTTATGCATTAATTCTATTTCTGCCCAACGGTGATGTAGAATTAGTGTATAAGAATAGTTGTATGTTTTGATTTTGACCAACGTTGGAATCAAGGCATGCAAATGGTGTTAATTTTATGTTAAGAAAAGATTTGACCTGGTTTTCATCTTGTTTAAGGTGAACTGGGTAGTCACCTCACCGTGTCCCACTGATTCTATGGCATCGGTGAGGGAGACAAAAGAGAATGATGCCGCTTGGGCAACTAAAGAAAGGGATTTTGAATCCCAAAAGATGTTCTATGACTTTTGAGCATAGGAAGTGGGTCATTGCCAACAAGAAATGTTTGGCTGTGATAAAGAACATGATTGAACCTGCAATTGTGGGCTCAATCCCAGTGTGTGACATGGTCACCGAGTACCTTGATAGAATAAAGAGTCAGTTCACTGGCTCTTCAAAGACATGTGCTATCCAGCTGATAAAGCAGCTAGTGACAGATAGTCACTCTGATAATGGTGGCATAAGAGAGCTCACAATGCGTTGTCGAAATCATGGCACTATCGTTCAGGCCATATTTCGAGGGGGAGAATAGAAAGACTAGTTAAGAATGATATTCTTCCTCTATTAGAGCTCTCAGATTAAGAACAATGCAGAGAATGCATAAAAGGAAAGTATGTAAAGAAAGATGACAAACGAAGCGTAGGAATTTTACAGATTATTCACACAGACATCTGTGATCAGCTTTCCCTGTAAAGAGTGTGGATGGTTATGATTCGTTCATAACATTCAAAGATGATTACTCCCATTATGGCTATATTTATCCAATCAAAGAAAGAAAAGATGTATTGGATAAATTTAAGATATTAAAGATTAAGATAGTCAGGTCTGACCGGTGGGGAGTACTACGGTCGGCATACCCTAAAAGAATGGCATAGTAGCCTAGTATTCTACACCGGGCGAACCTCAGCAGAATAGAGTAGCTAAAAGAATCAATCGCACCCTAATGGATATGGTGGGCAGTATGATAAGTTACTCCACCTTACCGTTGAGCCTGTGGATGGAGGCGTTGAAAACGACCATTCATATTCTCAATAAAGTATCAAGAAAGTCGGTGCCCAAAACGCCGTATGAGTTGTGGACAGAAAGAGTACCCTCACTAAACCACTTGCGTGTGTGTGGGGGAGCCCTGCTGAGGCTAAAGTATTTAACCCAAACATTGGGAAGTTATATCCCAAAATAGTAAGTTGCCATTTGTTTGGCTACATATAAAAATCAAAAGGTTTTCGTTTCTACTGTCCAGAGAGACACACAAAGTTTGTGGAAATGAGACACACTGTTTTTCTAGAGGATAAAAAGATGAGGGGGAGCATGGTAGCTCGAGAAATTGACCTTGAAGTGAAGCGGGTGTATGCGCCCACTCCAATGATTCATGAACCAATTTTATCACTACACACTGTCGCTGCACCGACAATGTAAAATACTATGGTGTCAGCACCTGTTGTTATTTCACCTGTGGCAACAATGAATGAAAATGAGGAACCTGTTCTTCAGGATTCTATAGAACCTATTGCCACACATGAGGGGGAGCAACAACGGCCTCAAACAGAAGATGTGCCAAAAGTGGAGGCCCCTAGAAGGTCTCAAAGAGTTAGAAAATCAGCTATTCCTGCTGATTATGAAGTGTACAACACTAAGGAATTTCAAATGGAGGATGATCCCACCTCATTTGAAGAAGCATTGAGAAGTGATCATTCATCAAAGTGGCTTGAGGCCATGGAATATGAAATGAAATCAATGAATGCCAATAAAGTTTGGGACTTGGAAATAATTCCTAAAGAAGGCCAAAACAGTAGGCTGTAAATAGGTCTACAGAACAAAACTTGGCTCTCAAGGGAATATAGAGAAATATAAAGCGTGACTTGTGGCAAAAGGCTATATGCAAAGAGAAGGGATTGATTACAATGAGACCTTTTCTCCAGTCTCATGTAAAGTTTCCTTCAGAATCATAATGGCATTAGTGGCACATTACGATTGAGAATTACATCAAATGGATGTAAAGACGACATTTCTCAACGGAGACTTGGAGGAAAATATTTACATGGCACAACCGAAAGGTTTTGTCATGAAAGGAAAAGAACGAATGTGATGCCGCCTAAAAAAATCCATTTATGGATTAAAACAAGCTTCAAGACAGTGGTACTTGAAGTTTGATCAGACAATAAAGAATTTTGGGTTTTAAAGAGAATGTAGAGGACAATTGTGTCTATACAAAGTAAAGAGAATGTAGAGGACAATTGTGTCAATACAAAGTTTAAGAATGGGAAGTTTATCTTCCTTGTCCTATATGTAGATGATATCTTACTTGCTAGTAGTGATATCAGTCTACTACTGGAGACAAAGAAATTTGATATGAAAGATCTTGGAGAAGCCTCGTTCGTTCTAGGGATCGAGATTCACCGAGATAGAAGAAAAAGGGTATAAGGACTGTCACAAAAGGCATACATGGAAAAGATCTTAAAGAAATTCAGTATGCACAAATGTAGTCCCTCACCTGCTCCTATAGTCAAGGGCGACAGATATGGGGATTTTCAATGCCCCAGGAACCAATATGAGCTCAATCGATAAAGTGAAAGTGGTTCCATATGCGTCAGCTGTCGGAAGCTTGCAACATGCTCAAGTATGTACACGCCCTGACTTGGCATTTGTTACCGGGTTTTACTTGGCAGATTCCAGAGGAATTCTGGAATAGAACACTAAAATTGATAAAGAAAGTCTTGCGTTATTTGCAAGGAATGAAAGGCCTCATGATGACATATAGAAGATCTGATTCATTTCACATAGTGGGATATTCATATTCTGATTATACGAGAGTGAATACATATCCAGACGTGGATTTTCTATCATCTCGCAAAAGGGGAGCTATTTCATGGAAAAGCTCAAAGCAAACTGTCACTACATCATCCACAATGTATGATGGTTTGTAGCGTGTTATGAGGCAACGGGCAGGTGAACTGGCTAAAGAAGCTCATACCCGGTTTGAAGGTGGTTGACGACATCTATAGACCACTAAAGTTATACTGCGATTATAATCTGGCAGTATAGTATGCTCACAACATAAGTCAAGTGGTGCTGCCAAACACATTGACATAGAGTATTATGTTGTGAAAGATAAAGTCCGAGATCAAGTCATAAGTCTTGAGCATATAAGTACAGAAAGGATGCTCGCGGATCCGCTTACAAAAGGCTTACCACCCAACATGTTCAGAGAACATGGTGTTCAGAGAACATGTAGCTAGCATGGGTTTAAGGGAAGCCTAAAATTCTAGGACAAAAGAAGGCCCAAAAGATTAGTATCTATTTCAGAACAGAGTAGTGTGTTGTAGCTGTTAAATCTATCGGCAATGGACCGGGACGATGAGACATGCTCTATGCGCTAATCTGTAATGGAATGAACAAAAGTAAATGATATGAAATTGAAAGATGGAATGAGATCAAGGGGGAGAATGTTAGTTGCTCTCCACAAATAGGCCCAACGGCCTATTGGGCCCTTGCCTCTGCTCCCTGATCGGGGGAGCCCAACCCTAACTGGTTGGCGGGCCCTTGTCACACAGCACATATATATAGAGGAGTGGGGAACTAGGCTCGGGTGATGAGGTTCAACGGAGCCGCCATCCCACTGACAGAAAACCCTAAACCGATCAACAGAGGTGCTGCCAGCGACGGGATGTGCCCCGCCACCACCGCCGTTGCCCCTGCAGGATCACTACCGTACCACTATGGGTCACCACAGCGCCACTAGATCTACACCGGGCCACTGGTGATCGTCTCCACGGCGCTGGACGCCTTCTACACCAACGGCATCGGCGTCCACACTGCTGATGCGCTGCAACAGAGAAAGGCGAGGAGCCTTACTGGATCTATGGGTTACACAGAGAGGTACATTCATCGATCCTAATAGTACCTTGTTCCAAATGTTACCCAACTTTATAAATGTTCCTCATATGCTTCATATAACTAATGTACAAGCTGTAAATCACATTGTCATACCATTCTTGTGTCGATGCTTATCTTTACCCAAATTTCTCGTTTACTCTTGTTTTTGTCCAACATTCCACTAATCATTGTTTTCTCTTTGGTTGCAGGAGTGATGTGCTTTGTCTTCATGGTGGTGGCTGAGAGAGGAAGAAGCCAAGGAGGGATACTAGCAGCAGCAGTCATCGGGTCACCAATGGTGATGATTCGGCGGACCGCGACTACGAGATGGAAGAGGGGAGGCAGAGCAAGAAGAAGCCAAGGACCAAGAGGGCTAGCAATGCAGTGCCAAACCCTACACCACCTACCTCTGAGGATGAATACAATGAGGAGGAGGTTGAGGAGGGTGATCAGGAACAACAGTCTGAGGATGATGGGAATGATGAGGAAGATGATGGATGAATATATTTGGTCTATGGACATTCACAAGGTATCAACTTTGGAGTCCAAAAAGGAGGATCATGTGGATGAACATCAAAGCTACATTCTAGAAGAGCCACAAGATCCACGCTTTCGTGAGAAATCTCCAGATTCAATCTTTCCTTCTACCAACTGCACGTACGAGAGTTGCACCCATCCTATGCTTCTCTTTTATCAAATCCTCAAGAGGATGGTTGTGGATGCTTTTGTCTATCATAAGTATTCCAAAGATCAAAGTTGCCTTGGCACAATTTCTTGCAGCTGAAACTAAAAAGTTTGAGCTTATGACTTAAAACAAAGCACTACCAGGAGAAAACCCGTTTGCTTGCTATTTTTAATTCAATAAAGTTTTTTTAGTTTATATCAGCATAAAATAAAGTAGTAGTAGTAGTAAATAAAAATAGTTTACCTTTCAAAAATTATGCTTTTCCTTTAAATAAAATAGAAAAATCCCAATGAAGATTGAGCTTGATTGTTGCACCGGCCGATGTACTCACACATCGGTCGGGTTTGTAGTATCACCTTGCACTAGTCTTAGTTGCATATTTCCAGGGTGCCTGAATGTTCAGGATCTGTCAACACTAGAACCCTACCATCTCACAGGTATTGTATGGATATATATATTTTTCTAACCATGTGTAGATTGCAGAAAAGGTCACCATCACAAGAATTCAAATCACATCTCAAGTGACAAATATAGATGCTGCACTACTCACAAATTCCATCATGTAAGTCATGGTAAGTATGGTGAGATAGTATTGCTCATGGACTTTAAACTTGATGAGTAGTTATCTTTCAATTTTCTTTATTCCATTGCATGTTTATAATTCATGCATCCACTCTGTTTAGTTTGAATCCTCTCATATCAAATCCATAGCATATTTAGTTCCTTGGATACATTCATGTCATTTGCATGAATTATCTAATATATATATATATATATATATATATATTTCCCCAGCAATGATCATTGTTGATGGTCACTAAACATTACATTTGACCATCAACATTGCACTAAAATGGAAGTAAATCAACATCATAGTAGTGATTTATGTTTACAATTCACCTATTTCCACTTGTACTTGGAGATATTTGCTCATGAAGGAAAACTATACAAAAAGATAAAAAAAACCGAGCACTAGAAGCAATTGGAGCACGGCAGGGCCACCATGGGCCACATGGTGAGGTCGCCCAACCCCACCTGGCATCAGCCATCATGGCCAACCTCCCTGCCACATCACTAATCCACCCTAAGTGCAAGAAACACACCCCCAGGCCTTCTCCACCATTGATCCCAAGTCAGTGCAAGATCAAGGGCTGAAAATGTGCATCACATGGATTGTGGGAGTCACCATGCATATGTCAGTGCTCAAATGGACAAAGGGGCTTCATACCCATACTCTACTACACCTCCAAAGGCCCCACGCCAAAGGGGAAGGGCCCACTCATCAGTGGGCAGTCGCTCGACGCCGTGCCCCGTCGCCCGACGGTCCAGTACCACCAAACCGACTCATTTTTGGACACATGCAAGAAGACACCAAATGGAGCAACGTGGTGCGTTGGTTTGAGGCGGTTCATTGGTGGTTTGATCCAAGGGCAAGGAGGGCATGTCACATGGATTCATGACATGACAATGGAGTAGCCCCTACTCCACCTAGACTATAAATAGGACGCCTCTCCCTCACTTGTAACACACACCAAAGAGAAGCTCTCTCTCTACTCTCTCAAGATGTAGCTCTAGTAGTAGTAAGTCTTGGTGGTTGCTCTGCTCTGAGTCTGGAGCTGTCTTCATGAATCTAGTATAGATTGGTATTTCTCTTGTAATACTTTATTTATTTCAATATATTACATTCTATGCAAGTACTATTTCAAGTCTTTTACTTTAAGTACTAGTCTTGTTCTCTAGTTATACTTTGGTGATGTTTATATTACCTTTGATTAGCGTTAGGCTCTCATTGCATGGGTTCTTCGTCACTAGTTGGTGTTGTAGTCTTGATCAAGCTAGGGTAGTATCAAATAGTGTAAGTGTGGTGCTTATACTATGAGGTACCTTGGAATGTGGCTAGGCCCCCAGATGGATTGGGGTTGTTGGCAGGAGGTGACAGCCCTCTCTATCCTATGTATTCCCCCATGTTAGGCCTAGTTATTAAATCATAGGGCTCATTGTGCTTTGTGTTCGGATAAATCCAACGCAAGTATGCCCCGAAGTGTGATTGCATCCTACCTTGCACTGCTATTCTTAATTTATATGTAATATCAAAGTATGTTGCTAGAGTTGTGCTTGAATAGAATTAATTTAGGATTGTTGTGCTCTCTTTCTTATTGTCCTCCTATTTAGTTATGTTTCCGCTTTACCTTTTCATGAATGGATCTTCTGTGTGTCACCCACTTTATTGTATGTCACTTACCTCCACTTTAGTCTAGTCGGTATACTAGTTAGCAGATACGTTATGGTTAACTATCACTATCTTTAACCATAGCTTCCCTATGGATAAATATGATACCCTAGAATACTCCATGGTGAAATGCTATGATGATATTCTATGCGCTTGCGGAATTATCTACTTTAGCATAAGAAGTGTCAACAAGCATTTCTAGCGCCGTTGTAGGGGAAGTAATTGGCGTAAAGATTTTGATAATGACCTTGATGTCTGCTAATCTAGTTTACACTAGCTTTTGTGGGATTATCCTTTTTCTATGGAGTGTGGAATAAATAGGGCAATGAAAACCATTAGACCTTCTGGCTTATTTCTACAAGAAAATCATCAAGAGCCCAGGGTGCCTGGTAATTCATGTACCATCAACACCTCCACCCTGCCATCTCTAAGGTATGTATGTCTATACATTCGAACCATGTGTAGATGGAGAAAAGGTCACCGTCAAAAGGAGATAAAATCATCATATGTGATGGAACAAAGACATTGCATCACTCACAACTTCATCTCAAGTTGTAGGTAACGATGAAATCGATCAAGGTATGTGAGGACCTACCTTTCCACTTTACCATTCCATGTTTGCTTGAATCATCAATTGTCTATTGCTTTCTTTGGGTAGCTCCTAGTTAGCTTTCCTCCCTAAAACCATAGTATGCTTGTTTAATTGGTTCACTATTAATATTCTCATCTCTGTTTGAATGAATCTTAATATGCTTTCATGCTCCTTTCCATTTATGCTAGTATGTTTTAGTTTGGAAGTATTGATCATACATCTATAACCTTTAAATTAAGCAGGGTGCCTAGTTTAAGGTTTGCATGTGCTGATCATATTTCCATAGACTTTTTAAATTAAGCGTGGTGCTTAGGTTAAGTAGCCTTCCTTAATCGAATTAGACATGAAGTCTAATTTAGTTATTGAACTAAAACTACTTGTGTAGATAGTGGTTGCATGTAAAATTATAAATTTGAATGGGTAAGTTCTTGAGATAAATTCAAATATGGAGATAAAGGCTTCTGAAAAGCTTTTGCAAGAACTTGGTGAACAATAAAAAAGAACTAAAGAACATGGGAAAAACTATCCATGCTAACTAAATAGGAGTGCCAACTTGTCATTATCATAGAAGAAAACCTTTGGCCTTAATGACAACAATTACCCTTGTTTCTTCAAGAATTCCTTCGAGTGTGTGTTGTCCACTAACCTTTGCAGGAAGGAGACCAAATGAAGATCAAGCTGGTGTTGCGAAAATAAGAAATTCAAGCTGAATTTAATGGGGAAGTCATGCTCAATTGACTTGACACAATAAGATCTCGCCGACAGGTAAATCGGTATGTATCCCGTAATTATTTTTTGCATATTTTTTTTAAAATTTTGAACTCTTGAATATTTAGCTTTCAATAAATCCCTTTTTCTTTCATGCATAATAAATTAGAACAATCTATCTTATGTTAAAAAATAAAAATAAAAATAATAAAATAAAGATTTACTCACATTGTTTCTGTGCATAATAAGCTTGCAACCACTCCTCTAATAAAACCTCTCTTAATATAAAAAAACACAATGAGGGAAGAACATGCTTTTTGGACAAATTCCTTATGGGTATCTTTGTTCACTACTGTTTTAACATTAAAAAGAACAAGGGGAGTACCATGTCCAAAAACATAATTCTTGCATCAACTCTAACATCTTGATACATTTTGGCAATGGAAAATACTTCGAAATATACTCCAATACTTACACTTGGATTTTGATTGCACAAAAGTCCAAGTGTGGGGGAGCACATCTTGTCTTGATCCATCCTTGCTAAATTCTATTTTGTGTTAGAGCTGTTGCTCCTTGCCTTGCTTTCAAAAAAATGTGTGTTTAGTCTCTTCTCTTTGTTCTCACCCGAAAAAAAGGAAGTAACTTTGTAAAGTGAGAACAAAAGCATCTTGTAGAACTTATATGCTTTGGGTATTCATCACTAAACCTTTCAGGATGGAAATGAAAAGAATGAAGGGTCAAAACAGCAAGGCGGCAACAACTTGAACAAGACAACATTGGAGTACACCTTGAAGAATGCCCCAACATCTACACTAGGATTTTAATGTCAAGTGACATAAAAGTCCTAGTGTGGGGGAGGCTGCCCGATTCTTCTCTGCTACCTCTCAGGCCTCCGCCACTTTGGCACGCTGGTTTGCACTCCCTCTACCCACTCTTGCTTTATACTTATAAGTTTGATATGATTGAAAAATGCTATATACTAAAATCGAACTTAAAATGTGAATCATGCCAAACTATAAACATGACTTTACAAAGATTGGCCAGCATAAACTTTATTCCTAGTTCATATACTTGTTACTTGTGGACATATCTATAGTAGGAAAACATGTCAACTAAGTTGTTGTGAAGTGAGATATGATAAAGACTAAAGAAATCCTATCTTTCTATGTAAACTCTTGGAGATTTCTGTTTTGATAAAACATCAAAATTAATAGCCTCATTTCTCCTCAATGGTGAGATTTCCTACCAAGGCCAAATGTCATGCTACATGTTGAAAACCTTCCACATATGATACTTGACTTTGTACTGAGCTTTGTTAAACTTTGTTGTCCTATGTTGAGAATTTTATCATGCTCTTAAGATCAAGGTCATGTACACTCCACCAAATATATGCTATACTTCTACATTGGGAGTAAGCAAAACCATGCCTTTCCATTTCCACCAAATAAGTACTCCATATTTGCTAGAATGATTTTCTCCATCATTATCATAAATGAGGCATGGGCTATAGTATTGAAAAAAAGAAAAAAATGTGGACACATGAAGGTCCATAAAAAAATGTGATGACACATTTTGGTCCTTAGTCGAGCAAAAAAACTAGACATGCTCTCAAATAAAGGATGGAGAAAGAATCATTGCTATGGAGAAATCATGATCATCCCATTTCCACACACATGCACACCTTGATCTGAGTGTATGATATTTTTCTCCATAGATCCATTGTTTGACACAACAATATATGCAATACAAGTGTGCTTTACCCTTATCCTACCTAAAGCTCCACATAAGCCTATTAGAAGTAGGAAAGAAGGCAAAGCATTAATGCCTTGGTGAGGATACATATACACACCATTGTGTGACTCGAATGTGCAATTTGAGGAGAAGTATGAGCTATGTTTTTAATTGCAAAAGTTATAAAAACTCCAAGTAAGCTTCATAGGGGATAGTAATGGCTTGGTGTCAATGCTGTTCCACTTTTCTAGCGCTCAAGGCGACATGGTAGCCACGTCAAAATCCACAGGTATGAGGAATGGCATGGAATATTTTTTTATGCTAGCATCATATCTTTTGAAGTCTTGTTCCATATCTAGTTTCACCTAAATCTTTGTTTTTCTGCTTTGCTTAGGATGAGCAAAGGTTCAGTGTGGGGGAGCTTGTTGATGTCACTAAACATCACTTTTGACCATCAACATTGCACTAAAATGGAATTAAACGAGCACCATAGTAGTGATTTATGTTTACAATTCACCTATTTCCACTTGTACTTGGAGATATTTGCTCATGCAGGAAAACTATACAAAAAGATCAAAAACCAAGCACTAGAAGCAATTGGAGCACGGCAGGGACACAATGGGCCACTTGGTGGGGTCACCCAACCCCACTTGGCATTGGCTGTCATGGCCAACCTCCCTACCACATCACTGACCCACCCTAAGTGCAAGAAACACACCCCCAAGCCTTCTCCACCATTGATCCCAAGTCGGTGCAAGATCAAGGGCTGAAAATGTGCATCACATGGATTGTGGGAGTCACCATGCATATGTCGATACTCAAATGGATAAAGGGGATTCATACCCACACTCTACTATACCTCCAGAGACCCCACGCCAAAGGGGAAGGGCCCACTCATCAGTGGGCAGTCGCTCGACGCTGTGCCCCATCGCCCGAAGGTCCATTACCACCAAATCAACTCATTTTTGGACCCATGCAAGAAGACACCAAATGGAGCAACATGGTGCGTCAGTTTGAGGCGGTTCATTACCGGTTTGATCGAAGGGCAAGGAGGGCATGTCACATGGATTGATAGCATGGCAATGGATTAGCCCCTACTCCACCTTAGACTATAAATAGGACCCCTCTCCCTCATTTGTAACACACACAAAATAGAAGCTCTCTCTCTATTCTCTCAAGATGTAGCTCTAGTAGTAGTTAGTCTTGGTGGGAGCTCTGCTCTGAGTCTAGAGCTATCTTCAGGAGTCTGGTATAGATTGGTCTTTCTCTTGTAATACTTTATTTATTTCAATATATTACTTTCTATGCAAGTACTATTTCAAGTCTTTTACTTTAAGTACTAGTCTTGTTCTCTAGTTATACTTTGGTGATGTTTATATTACCTTTTATTAGCGTTAGGCTCTCATTGCATGGGTTCTTCGTCACTAGCTGGTGCTCTAGTCTTGATCAAGCTAGGGTAGTATCAAATAGTGTAAGAGTGGTGCTTATACTATAGGGTACCTTGGAATGTGGCTAGGCCACTAGATGGATTGGGGTAGTTGGCAGGATGTGACAGCCTTGTCTATCCTATGTATTCCCCCATGTTAGGCCTAGTTATTAGATCATAGGGCTCATTTGTAACACCCCAGGTGTTTGGCTTCCACATTTGCACTTGCATTTCATAAACATGAGCATCATTCATCCATTCATGAGCTTATATTGCATGAAACATGCTTGTGAAACATTGCAACATATTGTCATATTTCATGTGTGTTTGTTTGATGAAATGAATAGTGTGCAACACTCAAGTGCAACATGTCACCTACTTTAGTGAAACATGGTTAGTTAGTACTATGCAACAAGATCATGAAACATGGGAAACATGACTATGAAACAAATGTAACATTTCATGTGTTTTTCATTGTTTCAGTACATACCTTGCTTGATTCTTGTGTGACCAATGTATGGTGTGGCTAAAAATTCTTTTAAATAACTTAGTTGCACCTAGAATGTCATTTGGGACATTGTTCATGTTGACCATTTTGTCTAATTAGGTTCCCAAGTCATGGTTTGACTGTTTAAAAAGTGTAGCTTAGAGTGTTTGCATGTCTGAGCAACCTAAAGAAAAGTTGTAGCAAATTTTATAAGCAACAAACTTTGTTTAGAAGCCAAGTCATGAAAATGCGCACAACATGTTCAAAACGGACCCACAAGTCAGCATTGAAGGTGGATTCAACATTTGAAAAATTTTCTAAGTCCTTAATACAATTCCAGTTTGATCGAGCCAACTTTGGCTTGGTACAACTCATGATCTATTGGGAATTAGGTCTTGGTCATTTAACATAAAGTGTAGCTGGTACTTAGGGCTACAACTTTCATCTTGACGGTTTTCGCTTTCGAGCAACGACTTAGTCATTTCAACACGACGAAGTTTCACTATCAGGCTCGGATTGGAACTCTGAATCGACGCTACAGTACCCGACCGCATTTAGAGCTTCACTGCCGCGTGGCGCCGCGCGTCACCATCGGGCCGCTCAGCCAGGCCACGTTGGGCTCCAGCGCGCCATAACATGCCCGCACTCGCTCGTGACGCTCCTGGACTCTCCATTCCTCGCTTCGCCTTCTCCTTCACTCACCACAGCAGCCGCAGCGGACCACGCCGTCGCCATTTGTTCCGCCGCGCTCGCGCAAGCTCGCCGCTGCACCATAGCCAGCAAGAGCCCGCCCAAAGCTCCGCTAGCACCCCACGAACCTCGTCGACATTCTCGCTGAGCCAGACGAGCCTTAGGTGAGGGCCTTTGGCCATTTCTGACGCCGTTGCCATGACCGTTACTTCGCCGGAGTTGGAGCTCCACGCGGCCAAAGCTCCACGCGGCCAACTACCCCCGAGGCTTTCCTGTCCCCTTTTATTTGCTTGGGTAGCATGGTAGTGCCCTCCTGAAGCTCGTACCGAGCTCGGTTGAGCCGGCCATGGTTTGCCGTCGTCGGCAGCTCGTGCCAGAGCTTTGCCCTGCCGCCATCACCGGTGACGAGCCCCCTCCGCTAGGTCTTAGGTCTTGCCACTTGCACCAATCGGTTCCCCTCGTCACGTAGAGCACGTAGGTGGCCGTGGTGTCGCCGGAGTCCTCGCCGTCGGTGAGCTAGACCACCGCCGTGCCATCAAACGCCACCTCCCCTGTTCTGTGTCACTGACAAGTCGGTCCGGCTGACAACTGGGTCCCACACGTCAGTGGCTGTGTATTCATAAGATAGTTCAAATTTTCAGTTTTGACTGCTGTTTTGTAAATTTTGTAAATCCATTTGTGTAGATCCAAATACTGTCATTCAAATTTTGTTAGACTCTCAGTGAGGTCTAGTATTTAATAAAAATATGTCTTGAGCACATTATGTAGAAATTTTGGATGAATTAAATAGGAACTTGAAAAGTGTTTTTGAATGCATGCAAACTTGTTTAAATCATATCTTGAGTTTCTGTGATCCAAAAATTGTGAAATTTTGTGGGTAAGCTAGTATTGATTAGTAGAAGCACTAGTTAAAATTTGAGAGTCATTGCATGTGTAGTTTTTGAGTTATAGATTTTCCTTTTATCATTGGGGGATACTTGTGTGAATTTTTGTAAATTATCTAGGAATCCTATGGCCATGAAACTTGGTAGGTAGTATCTTAGTACCATAAGGATGCTAGGAAAAATATGAAATCTGTTGGTTGACACTTTTCACTAAGGTTTCCTAATTATGCCATTTTAAGTCATTATGCCTTATCATTTTTGTGTAGGTTGTTATACTTACTCAAATAGTGTGAAATTTTTATGGTAGTCTCCTTAGGGCATGTAGTGTCTACTGTAATTTTTGTAGATTTAATGGTGTAGGTTTCATATATGTTTACTATTTCCTCTAATTAATTAAATAAATTAAGAAAGGTATTAAAAGAATTGTTTTGGGGATGAACACCCTACTTTCTGGTGTTCTTGTGATATGAGTGATATGTGAGTAGAGTTAGTTTTGTCCAATTATGTGTTTACATCATAAGTTATTAATTATTTCGTTTGCATTATGTCCCTCTGGACAGATCTGGGGACTTTGGAAAGTTCCCCATTATATTTTGATTTGCTGTGAATGTGATGAATACAAAAGTTGTAGATAATTTATGTATCTAGCTCCTGTAAAAATTTGAGGGCATTTGTCCCAGTAGTTTAGAAACTACAGCTGTTTAAAGTTAGGTTCCAGTTTTGCTTACTCTCTGCCTTGTGAGGACAGAGTTCTGTTGATTTATGAATTCGACTTGGTAAAGTGTTGAATCATGCTTTGAGGTCTAAAAATGAATTGTAGACAATTTCATAAGCTTTCCATATTGTCTTTTTTCATGTCATTTGGATTTATAAATCTCTAGTTATGGCTAGTTTACTGCACCGCTACATAGTCTTCATTTTGCTGAAATACAAATGCTTGAGTGAATGCTTGATGCAATGTTTCCGTTGTTTGTTAGGGGTTAGCCTAACTTGAGAATATGCTTAGGTGCAGGTGCTAGGTCATTAACTGAAGATGAGCAATTATACATTAGGTTGTATAAACTTGGTAAGTAAAGTGATTTGAATAGGGCTTAAGTTGGAATATGCAAACTACAGCGAACATGCGCATTCCCCGAGCATCCTTGACATTCGTTCATGTGCATCCATGATATTTATCTTGCGCATTCATGCAATAGGTGTGCCGGAGGGAGTGACGTTGCTGGAGTTCGAGGGAGCCAACCAGGAGGAGGAACCCGAGGTGCAGGAAGCCGACGAAGCAGTCGCCGCGGAGGAATTGCCCGAGTGCCCTGACCACCAGCCTTCCTCGTTCCTGAAAGGCAAGCCCCGGAGCATATTAAGCCTCCCATGTTTTTACAAATACATTGAGTATATTTTATTGTTGATGATGCATTAAGTATAGGAATTGGTTGGAACCAATTGCTGCATTATATATATCCTTCCTTGTCCAGATATCGCACTAGAATCCTATTTAAGTTCAGGAACGGGTTAAATGCTTAGTGCGGTACAAGTCAGGTGATTTCTTGTCACCTGCGAGCTTTAGGATGAGGTGGATCACGGTTGGCTATATTTGCTATCGTGAAAAAGAACCATGTGAATAATGAATTAAGACCGGGCGGGGTCTTGTGTAGGTTTGAACATAGTGACTCCATCTGAGTCGTTTAAGGACCGATACGCTGTACGTCCTCATGTCATGTTGAACGCAGCCTAACACTTAGCTGGCCGGATAAGTCGTTCTGACCGCAAAGCCTAGTAGCTCGACTCAGGCCGGGGACGCGAGCAGTGGCGTGCATTCTGGAGGTAGTAAGGATGTGCGGAGAGCCATTGGCATAAGTCCAAGGCGGGTTAGAGTCCCGAACAACCTTGGCAGAGTGGTTCTCTAAAAATGTCTATCTGTTCGGACTCACGACTCCTGAATCATACCAAAGGTGACTTGTTTGTGACCCTGACGGGGGAAGCAGGGTTTGTGTTTAGGAATACCCCTCCAGCTGGACAGGAATCGATTCGAATCGCCTTCTCTCCTGGACAGTGAGAACTTGACTTGAGCAGCAGCAACGTAGATTCAATTAATTTAACGATATGGTTAAATGGATGATGATGATAAGGTTGCCACAATGAATACCTGATATGGTTATTAATGTTTGCACCCTAATAAAATGATTGCTTAGTATAGGTGCTAATATAGATGACAGGTTAATGGCTAAAAAGTCACTGCTAGTCAGGCTAAGAGTTGATCATTATTACTTATGCTTTTCTGCAAAAAGAAAGTGTTAGCCAAATCCACTACATTAAGCTATGCATAATCCTTGGTGTCATTTCTTTTGGTTTTCGACGGGTAAGTCTAGCTGAGTACATTCCCGTACTTAGGGTTTATTCCCTCTTGTTGCAGATGACCTTCTATATCAGGGATTCTGTAAGTATTGTCTCCACCCGGCGGGTGACGAAGACTAGATCATGGGCATGATCTCTGTTCTCTTATCTGAATGCTTTTGTGGGTTGTGATCAACGAACCAGTATGTGTATTTGAACTCGGGTGTGTAAGTTAAACTATTTGCTTCCGCATGTTTTACAAGACTGGTTTTGTAATAACGATGACTCTGTGATGATGTAATCTATTTGCGAACATCTACGAAATGTTGTAACATACGATATGTTATGTTGAATTACTGTGATCTTGGTTGTATGCAAGTTGGTTTGAAATCCTTCGAGATTTCAGTTGACTACCGGGTTTATATGGGCTCAAGTTCGAGAATTTGATCGTTTCGGCGATTGTTTTTGTACTTGTGCTCTTACAAATTGGTCGGTTCTGTGACAGCTGGCATCGGAGCTAGATTCAACATTAAACATGTCTTATGGCTATTTAAAACAAAAGCTTTTGTTGTAAAAATGGTTTTCCAACTTATAGTTATATATAAGTGTTCAAAAATCAAAATTTTTATGGTATACTGGTGATCACATCCTTTATAGCCCACTTAAGGACTTCTAGGTGGCTTATATATAATTACTAACTTGGGGGAATTGATTGTTTCTATTTCGTCGTCCATGCGGCGTGATATTGCATGGATGCCATTCATTTGAATGGTAATGTATGGATCAATTGCCTCTACGCTAAGGTAAGTGTGAGTTGTGAGAGCATGACCATCCAACCATCGGTCTAGGGGAGAGCTAGTTGTGGTTACTAGAGTATTAACATGTTGCATACATGTATATATGAAGGTACTTAATTATGGGTACATTTGTCGGGTAGTTTGGATATCGAAGTATATATATTGGGGGATGTATATATGGAGAGTATCTTAGTTACTGCTTGTGTAATTAGCATTATATCTTGTTGGGTTGGGCTGCAATGAAGTTTTCTGTAGGTACGCTAACAACGCACCGTGTAGATCGACTAGTTACCGCTAATTGAGAGAACATATGTATGCCACCGTATATTCCGCCAAAGCTTAAATTTTCATAGGTTTGTGAGGACGTACGGAACGCGCATGCATCATACTCACTCATGTCATTCATATTGCATTACCCCCTCCCTTATAATTGCTTATCCCAAGTGTAAAGTGCAATCTCTCAGCAAAATAATCTTCTCACATGAATTGCATCCCTTTTTGATACAAATGGCCGCGCCCGTGTTTCCTACTGGTAGCAGCACCTTTTTGGACCAGTTTGGTACTCCCACCTTGCTCTAGAGGGTGCTCAGTTCAGTTGGGTACCCGGAGGCACCCAGCTACACATGGAGGCAGGCGGTACCATTGGGAGATGTACCATGGTACATCGTGACCTTTGTAGTGCCGCAAAACCCCACAAGACCGTTGTGGCATGGGTGGAGCATTGAGACTGATGGATGTAGCCCATGGGAAGCCGCTCAGGTTGCTGCCCTTGATGTGCTGATGGATATAGCATAGAGCTTTGGGGATGAGTTAGTGGGTGGACCTGCTTCATCCATTCCCCGAGTGTCTCCTACTGAGGCTGAGTGGACTCAGGACGTTGGTCAGGCCTTGGTTTGAGGTCGTGACGAACGGGTGCAGAGAGACAACGCTGGAATGAGTGCTATGATGGCAGTCTTGAAGCTTTGTCGAGTCAGGCAAAACACCCTTTCCAGTGTTCTTGATGAAGCTGGCAAGGCAATGGAAGCTCAGCACAAGTTCAGGTTGCGTGCCCGCAAGTATCGCTGTAAGGCGAATGCATGTGGGAGAGCTCAGCAAGAGGTTGAGGAGATTCGCGGTATTGCAAATTATCGTCTGCAACAGTGGGGTCAAACCGCACGCGAGAGAGACGAGCTTCATAACCAGCTAATGAACCTAACTATTGAGAGAGATGAGGCTGCACAAGAGTTGGATCGTGTGACACGTCACCGGGATGCAGCTTTAGAGTTAGCAGTAGAAAGACATCGGGGTTGGATTTTGACCAACCACAACGCCTTTCAAAGGGAGCAAGCACTACAAGAACAGCTTGAAGAGCTTCAGGTTGAGCACCATCAACTGCACAACCGTCTGTTTCCTATTCCTCGCCCCATACCAAGGTATCCAAATGTGGGTGGACCTCAAGTGATTGAGGCAGATGAGGAAGAAGAGGACGTGCAGATGGTTGACAATGCAGCTGAGCCGGCAGATGAAGAAGAAGAGGAAGACCCAGAAGAAGTCCAAGGTGTCTCCGATGTGGACAGCGATCACTTCGACGAGTAGTTCGTTAGCAAGTCTCGCTAGTTTAAGCTTTTGCAGTCATTGATGTAATGGACTTAAGTACGATGACTGATGTTGGATGTACCTTTTTAATTCGAACTTGGCATGTAATGTACTTTAATTCGCTCCCTTCGGGATGCGTATCGTAATGGTTAAGTTTAAAACTTGTCATGTTGGAATGCACTGCGTATGGTGCTAGTAATCTACTTGATGATGTGGTGATTGGAGAATGAATTATTGCCTCTGTTTATTGTATGAAGTTTTCATTCTCGTCAGTAAATTCAGTTTGGCATAGTTACATTGTTCCTCTCCAATGTGCTGACATCATCAATAACTACTGGTTGCGCATTGTGCATATGCCTCGTACTCGTTCCGCCGGTGCGGGTGATGATGATGATGATCTTCCACCGCCACCACCACCCACACCAATGGAATTGATAGCAATGCTTGTGGAAGAACAGCGCACTATGGCCGAGGCCCTCCGTACGATTGCGAATCGGGATGGTCGTGGTCCACGCCAAGGGCCGGAACCAAATCAATACAGTGATTTCAAGGATTTCCTTGACACGAAACCCGCGATCTTCAAGGGGGCTGAGGAGCCTCTACAAGCTGATGAGTGGTTGAATACTCTCGAGCAGAAGTTCCGTCTGCTCCGCTTGACTGAGGCGTTGAAGACTGAGTACGCATCTCACCAACTGCATGGGCCAGCTGGCATTTGGTGGAGTCATCATCGGTCCACTATGCCCGCTAATGCCCAAATCACATGGGATCAGTTCAAGTCTGCTTTCAGGGGAAATTACATTCCTCCTGGTCTCATTGCGATCAAGCATATAGAGTTCATGAAGCTAACCCAGGGGAACAAGAGCCTGAATGAATACCTGCAAGCTTTCAACAACCTTGCAAGGTATGCTACCGAGTTTGTGGACACCGATGCCAAGAAGATTGCTAGCTTCAAGCGGGGACTTAGCCCCAAACTGATGAAGACCATGGGAAATTGCAAGTGTGCTCATTTTAATGAGTTTGTGAGTGATGCTTTATCACAAGAGAACAACAATGCTGTGTATGCTGCTTCAAAAAGTCGTAAGAGGGCCTATGAGGCGGGTGCCTCACAATCCAAGGCTCCCATCACACAGAGGGCTCCATTCCGTCCTCCAGCGTCAGTCGCTAAGTTTTGCCCACCACAAAAGAAGAATCCCGCCAAGACTGGGTTTCGCAAGGCATTTATAGTTGCTCTTCCCAAGGGCACTACCAGTCAGGGCAGTTCTAGGGCTCCTCCAAGCAACATGCCGTGCTAGAACTACAACAAGACAGGCCACTGGGCAAGGGAATGCCCTTACCCTAAGAAGAATAACTACCAAGGTGGCCGTCAAGGGCAGGTGAACCACACTAATATTACTGAGATTCCTTCAGGAGAGGTAGTGACTGCTGGTAAGTTTCTGATTGATCAACACCCCGTAGTTGTACTATTTGATTCAGGTGCTTCGCATTCCTTTATTAGTCTAGCATTTGCATCCAAGTTTATGCAGAAAACATATACTGTTGAGGGTGAGGGTTATTGTATTAGGGCTGCCAGTGGTATTATCCCAACCAAGCTGGTAGTTGGGGACGTATAATTTTAGATAGAGGGGGAAGTTATCAGGTTGATCTGGTAGTTTTACCGGGGCTGGGTATCAATGTGATATTGGGAATGAATTGGATGAGCAGTCACGGGGTGCTTATTGATACATCGACTAGAGTAGTCATGCTCAGAGATCCTAGTAATCAGGAAGGTTTTCTGGTGCAACTACCCAAGGACATCAATCTTTCTTGTGCGGCTAATGCGGTGCAAGCAAAGGCTATTGTAGATATCCCTGTAGTGTGTGACTTTCCGGATGTTTTTCCCGATGATTTGCCTGGATTGCCCCCGGATCAGGAAGTGGAGTTCTAGATAGAGTTGCTTCCTGGCACAGCTCCTATCTCTAAAAGGCCATATAGAATGCCTCCCAATGAACTAGCTGAACTTAAGACCCAGTTGAATGAACTTCTAAAGAAAGGCCTTATCCGTCCTAGTTCATCTCCGTGGGGGTGCCCAGCTATCTTTGTGAAGAAGAAGGATCAATCCCTATGCATGTGTGTAGATTATAGACCCTTGAATGCAGTTACAATCAAGAATAAGTACCCTCTGCCACGCATAGATATCTTATTTGATCAGTTGTCTAAAGTAAAAGTCTTTTCCAAGATTGATTTGAGATCTGGGTATCATCAATCAAAATTCGGCCTGAGGATGTCCCAAAAACCGCATTCTCTACAAGATATGGTCTATATGAGTACCTGGTTATGTCTTTTGGATTGACCAATGCCCCCACACATTTTATGTATCTGATGAATTCAGTGTTTATGCCCAAGTTGGACAAATTTGTGGTGGTATTTATAGATGATATCCTGGTCTATTCTGAGAATAAAGAAGATCATGTTGAACATTTACGTGTGGTTCTCACTAGATTGCGAGAACACTAGTTGTATGCAAAGTTCAGCAAATGTGAATTCTGGCTTCGTGAGGTACCTTTTCTTGGACATGTGTTGTCCAATGGTGGAATTATGGTTGATCCCACCAAGGTGCAAGAAGTATTGAACTGGAAGGCTCCCATCTCGGTACACGAGGTTCGGAGTTTTCTGGGGTTGGCTGGCTATTATCGTCGCTTCATCCCGGATTTCTCTAAAATAGCCGAGCCTATGACTCGGTTGCTGCAAAAAGACATGAAGTTTGTCTGGACTCCTGAGTGTGATGCGGCTTTCCATACCCTACGAACTCTTCTAACTTTGGCTCCGGTTTTGGCACAACCGGATATCAAGAAACCTTTTGATGTGTTCTGCGATGCATCAGGTATTGGGCTAGGAGGTGTTCTTATGCAGGAAGGTAGAGTCATTGCTTATACCTCTCGGCAACTTCGAAAGCATGAAGTGAATTATCCAACGCATGACTTAGAACTCGCTGTCGTTGTTCATGCTTTGAAGGCCTGGAGACATTATTTACTTGGCAATGTGTGCAACATCTACACTGATCATAAAAGTCTCAAGTACATCTTCACTCAACCTGAGTTGAATATGCGTTAGAGAAGATGGCTCGAGTTGATCAAGGATTATAACCTCCAAGTGCACTATCACCCTGGCAAGGCAAACGTCGTAGCGGATGCCTTAAGCAGGAAGTCTCATTGCCACTCATTGATTGAGAGTGATGTCCATTTGTCAAAGCTCCTTCATCCTGCAGTCCTTCACAACATCACTGTCAGTTGTACTCTACAGAGTCGAATTATTGAGCTACAGAAGACAGATGCGGGTGTCTTTCACATCAAGCGCAAGATGAAAGAGCAAGAAACCAAACATTTTCGAGTTGATGAGGAAGGCGTGTTATGGTTCAAGGATAGGTTGGTGGTTCCGAAGAATAGAGAGCTTAGAAATCAAATCATATCCGTAGCCCATTCCTCTAAATTATCTATTCATCCTGGTAGTAGCAAAATATATCATGATTTGAAGCCTCATTTTTGGTGGACCAAAATGAAGAAAGAGATAGCCGCTTATGTGGCTAGGTGTGACACTTGTTGTCGAGTCAAGGCTGTGCACATGAAAGCTGGATTACTTCAGCCACTCTCTATTCCAGGTTGGAAGTGGGAGGAGATAAGTATGGATTTTATTGTTGGACTCCCTACTACTCAGAGGAACTTTAACTCTATTTGGGTGATTGTAGACCGTTTGACCAAGTCAGCACACTTCATTCCTGTCCGCATAGATTTCCGTCCAACCGACTACGCGGAGTTGTACTTCAATCAGATAGTCCGACTTCATGGGATCCCTCGTACTATTGTCTCGGATAGAGGACCACAGTTCACTGCTCGCTTTTGGGAGCACTTACACGGATTATTAGGAACTAAGCTAGTAAGAAGTTTTGCCTATCATCCGCAAACCAATGGGCAAACTGAGTGAGTGAATCAAATCTTAGAAGATATGTTGAGAGCATGTGTCATCTCGGCTAAGGGCTCATGGGAAAAATGGTTGCCCCTAGCTAAATTCTCGTACAATAATAGTTATCAAGAGAGTATCAAGATGGCACCGTTTGAAGCTTTGTATGGTCGAAAGTGTAGAACCCCGTTGAACTGGGTAGAAGCCGGTGAAAGGAGATATTATGGAATTGATTTTGTTCAAGAAGCCGAAGAACAAGTCTGTACTATCCAAACCCACATGGCCGCAGCTCAAGCTAGGCAAAAAAGTTATGCTGATCGACATAGAAAACCTATTGAGTTCGAAGTTGGAGACTTCATTTATCTGAAAGTCTCACCTATGAAGAGTGTCCAACGCTTTGGTGTGAAGCAAAAGCTTGCGCCGAGATATGTTGGTCTGTTTGAAATCATTGGACAAAGTGGTAAGGTGGCGTACAAGATTCAATTACCTCCAGAGATGAGTGCTATCTTCAATGTCTTTCATGTATCCCAATTGAAGAAATGTCTTCCCGTCCCTAAAGAGAGAGTTCCATTGGGGGATATGGATTAAAATCAGATTTGACCTTTGAAGAAAAGCCGGTCTGAGTGATTGACACTCGTGAGTGAGTGACTCAGAGTCGTGTGGTCAAGTTTTACAAAGTCATGTGGAGTAATCAGGGTAGTGAACGCGATGCAATGTGGGAAAGGGAAGATTATTTGAGGGATGGTTATAAGGAATTCTATCAACAATGGTACGCTTTTCAAATCTCGGAACGAGATTTTTATAAGGGGGGAGGGCTATAACACCCCAGGTGTTTGGCTTCCACATTTGCACTTGCATTTCATAAACATGAGCATCATTCATCCATTCATGAGCTTATATTGCATGAAACATGCTTGTGAAACATTGCAACATATTGTCATATTTCATGTGTGTTTGCTTGATGAAATGAATAGTGTGCAACACTCAAGTGCAACATGTCACCTACTTTAGTGAAACATGGTTAGTTAGTACTATGCAACAAGATCATGAAACATGGGAAACATGACTATGAAACAAATGTAACATTTCATGTGCTTTTCATTGTTTCAGTACATACCTTGCTTGATTCTTGTGTGACCAATGTATGGTGTGGCTAAATTTTTTTTAAGTCACTTAGTTGCACCTAGAATGTCATTTGGGACATTGTTCATGTTGACCATTTTGCCTAATTAGGTTCCCAAGTCATGGTTTGACCATTATGGACCCCTAGAGCTCCTGAGTTTGACTGATTAAAAAGTATAGCTTAGAGTGTTTGCATGTCTAAGCAACCTAAAGCAATGTTGTAGAAAATTTTATAAGGAACAAACTTTGTTTAGAAGCCAAGTCATGAAAATGTGCACAACATGTTCAAAACGGACCCACAAGTTAGCATTGAAGGTGGATTCAACATTTGAAAAATTTTCTAAGTCCTTAATACAATTCCAGTTTGATCGAGCCAACTTTGGCTTGGTACAACTCATGATCCATTGGGAATTAGGTCTTGGTCATTTAACATAAAGTGTAGCTGGTACTTAGGGCTACAACTTTCATCTTGACAGTTTTCGCTTTTGAGCAACGACTTAGCCGTTTCAACACGACGAAGTTTCACTGTCAGGCTCGGATTGGAACTCTGAATCGACGCTATAGTACCCGACCGCATTCAGAGCTTCACCACCGCGTGGCGCCGCGCGTCGCTGTTGGGCCGCTCGGCCAGGCCACGTCGGGCTCCAGCGCGCCACAACATGCCCGCACTCGCCCGTGACGCTCCGGGACTCTCCATTCCTCGCTTCGCCTTCTCCTTTAATCACCACAGCAGCCGCAGCGGACCACGCCATCGTCATTTGTTCCGCCGCGCTCGCGCAAGCTCGTCGCTGCACCACAGCCAGCAAGAGCCCTCCCAAAGCTCCGCTAGCACCCCACGAACCTCGTCGACATTCTCGCTGAGCCAGATGAGCCTTAGGTGAGGGCCTTTGGCCATTTCCGACGCCGTTGCCATGACCGTTACTTCATCGGAGTTGGAGCTCCACGCGGCCAACTACCCCCGAGGCTTTCCCGTCCCCTTTTCTTTGCTTGGGTAGCATGGTAGTGCCCTCCTGAAGCTCGTACCGAGCTCGGTTGAGCCAGCCATGGTTTGCCGTCGCCGGACCTCGCGCCGGAGCTTTGCCGTGCCGCCATCACCGATGACAAGCCCCCTCCGCTAGGTCTTAGGTCTTGCCACTTGCACCAATCGGTTCCCCTCGTCACGTAGAGCACGTAGGTGGCCGTGGTGTCGCCGGAGTCCTCGCCGTCGGCGAGCTAGACCACCGCCGTGCCATCGAACGCCACCTCCCCTGTTCTGTGTCACTGACAAGCCGGTCCGGCTAACAATCGGGTCCCACACGTCAGTGGCTGTGTATTCATAAGATAGTTCAAATTTTCAGTTTTGACTGCTGTTTTGTAAATTTTGTAACTCCATTTGTGTAGATCCAAATACTGTCATTCAAATTTTGTTAGACTCTCAGTGAGGTCTAGTATTTAAGAAAAATATGTCTTGAGCACATTATGTGATCAATACAAAAGTTGTAGATAATTTATATATCTAGCTCCTATCAAAATTTGAGGGCATTTGGCCCAGTAGTTTTGAAACTACAGCTGTTTAAAGTTAGGTTCCAGTTTTGCTTACTCTCTGCCTTGTGAGGATAGAGTTCTATTGATTTATGAATTCGACTTGGTAAAGTGTTGAATCATGCTTTGAGGTCTAAAAATGAATTGTAGACAATTTCATAAGCTTTCCATATTGTCTTGTTGCATGTCATTTGGATTTATAAATCTCCAGTTATGTCTAGTTTACTGCACCGCTACATAGTCTTCATTTTGCTGAAATACAAATGCTTGAGTGAATGCTTGATGCAATGTTTCCGTTGTTTGTTAGGGGTTAGCCTAACTTGAGAATATGCTTAGGTGCAGGTGCTAGGTCATTAACTGAAGATGAGCAATTATACATTAGGTTGTATAAACTTGGTAAGTAAAGTGATTTGAATAGGGCTTAAGTTGGAATATGCAAACTACAGTGAACATGCGCATTCCCCGAGCATCCCTGACATTCGTTCATGTGCATCCATGATATTTATCTTGCGCATTCATGCAATAGGTGTGCCAGAGGGAGTGACGTTGCTGGAGTTCGAGGGAGCCAACCAGGAGGAGGAACCCGAGGTGCAGGAAGCCGACGAAGTATTCGCCGCGGAGGAATTGCCCGAGTGCCCTAACCACCAGCCTTCCTCATTCCTAAAAGGCAAGCCCCGGAGCATATTAAGCCTCCCATGTTTTTACAAATACATTGAGTACCTTTTATTGTTGATGATGCATTAAGTATAGGAATTGGTTGGAACCAATTGCTGCATTATATATATCCTTCCTTGTCCAGATATCGCACTGGAATCCTATTTAAGTTCAGGAACGGGTTAAATGCTTAGCCATGCTTAGTGCGGTAGAAGTTAGGTGATTTCCTGTCACCTGCGAGCTTTAGGATCAGGTGGATCACGGTTGGCTATATTTGCTATCGTGGAAAAGAACCATGTGAATAATGAATTAAGACCGGGCGGGGTCTTGTGTAGGTTTGAACATAGTGACTCCGTCTGAGTCGTTTAAGGACCGATACGCTATATGTCCTCATGTCATGTTGAACGCAGCCTAACACTTAGCTGGCCGAATAAGTCATTTCGACCGCGAGGCCTAGTAGCTCGACTCAGGCTGGGGACGCGAGTAGTGGCGTGCATTCTGGAGGTAGTAAGGATGTGCGGAGAGCCATTGGCATAAGTCCAAGGCGGGTTAGAGTCCCGAACAACCTTGGCAGAGTGGTTCTCTGAGAATGTTGATCTGTTCGGACTCGCGACTCCTGAATCGTACCAAAGGTGACTTGTTTGCGACCCTGACGGGGGAAGCAGGGTTTGTGTTTAGGAATACCCCTCCAGCTGGATAGGAATCGATTCGAATCGTCATCTCTCCCGGATAGTGAGAACTTGACTTGAGCAGCGGCAACGTAGATTCAATTAATTTAACGATATGGTTAAATGGATGATGATGATAAGGTTGCCACAATGAATACCTGATATGGTTATTAATGTTTGCACCCTAATAAAATGATTGCTTAGTATAGGTGCTAATATAGATGACAGGTTAATGGCTAAAAAGTCACTGCTAGTCAGGCTAAGAGTTGATCATTATTACTTATGCTTTTCTGCAAAAAGAAAGTGTCAGCCAGATCCACTACATTAAGCTATGCATAATCCTTGGTGTCATTTATTTTGGTTTTCGACGGGTAAGTCTAGCTGAGTACATTCCTGTACTCAGGGTTTATTCGCTCTTGTTGCAGATGACCTTCTATATCAGGGATTCTGTAAGTATTGTCTCCACCCGGCGGGTGACGAAGACTAGATCATGGGCATGATCTCTGTTCTCTTATCTGAATGCTTTTGCGGGTTGTGATCAGCGAACCAGTATGTGTATTTGAACTCGGGTGTGTAAGTTAAACTATTTGCTTCCACATGTTTTACAAGACTGGTTTTGTAATAACGATGACTCTGTGATGATGTAATCTATTTGCGAACATCTGCGAAATGTTGTAACGTACGATATGTTATGTTGAATTACTGTGATCTTGGTTGTATGCAAGTTGGTTTGAAATCCTTCGAGATTTCAGTTGACTACCGGGTTTATATGGGCTCAAGTTCGAGAATTTGATCGTTTCGGCGATTGTTTTTGTACTTGTGCTCTTATAAATTGGTCGGTTCGGTGACATCGTTGTGCTTCATGTTCGGTTAAATCCAACGCAAGTACGCCCCAAAGTGTGATTACATCCTACCTTGCACTACTATTCTTGGTTTATATGTATTATCAAAGTATGTTGCTTGAGTTTTGCTTGAATAGAAGTAATTTAGGATTCTCGTGCTCTCATTCTTATTGTCCTCCTATTAGTTATGTTTTGGCTTTACCTTTTCATGAATGGATCTTCTATGTGTCATCCCCGTTTATTGTATGTCGCTTACCTCCACTTTAGTCTAGTCGGTATACTAGTTAGTAGATACATGATGGTTAACTATCACTATCTTTAACCATAGCTTCCTTGTGGATAAATATGATACCCTGGAATACTCCTGGGTGAAATGCTATGACAATATTATGTGCAGAATTATCTACTTGAGCATAAGAAGTGTCAACAATCATGCTCTTTCATCTCTGAATTAAGTAAATCTCTATAATGCTCTCATGCTATCTTTGTCTGCTATAGTATGTGCTTAGGTTTTGAAGTATCTTCATACACCTTTTAAGTTAGTCATGGTGCTTAGTTTAAACTATTTTCCTAAATTAAATTAGACACGGTGTCTAGTTTGATTTTTGAACCAAAAGGTTTGCTGATTTTTCTTCCAAAGGATTTTAAATTAAGTGTGGTGCTTAGGTTAAAATGCTTTCCTAAATCAAATTAGACGTGGTGTCTATGTTGATTTTTGAGTCGATAATGTGCATTACTAGATATTGTTATTCTATCGAACTAACCCCTACAGAAAACCCTCAAATTTAATTTGGAAAAGTCATTAGATAAATTCACATCAGAGATGAATCAAGGTATGTGATCTACTCCAATAACTTTGCACAAATAAGACCAGCTCATTCATCATGAATGGAAGAACTGTGAGTATCAAAGTTTATTCATTCTGTCTTTTGTTGCAAGTTATCTTTGCCTTGAACCATGCTAGAATGCATCAAACACATAAATTTGCTATCGAACATTATTACCAAAATCTATGCTAAAGTAAACCTAAAACCATCCTTTCATTAGCATAGTGAAAAATCACAAAACTTTTGGACAAACAACTCATGTTTCAAATTTGTTATATTCCCTCTGGTATGTGTCCAATAACATTTTGCAGGAAGAATAAATATAAGCTATGTTTGCTCATGAGTTGGTATGAACCTACAAACCAAAAAAAATCACCACTACAGCTATGGAAGTGGATGAACAAATCGATAGGCTATGAGCAACATCAAAAGACAACCTAGCTCTGAGCTTTCCCAAGACTCAAGCTAGGATGCTGATGAGAAGCAAGGTGTAACCCACCACGTATTAGCCAGAATATGCTTGTTTCCATCATCTTTGAAGACACCAACTCACATGTCAGCAACAAGGACCAAGATGATGAGATGACACTACATCATGGCATACATTCTCATGCTAACTGACATCATCAATCAATGGTTCACTGCTGACTGTGTCTTGTAAGGCCATGAACGACCATGGTCACATAAAAGACACCCCTAAGTCATTAGAGATGAAGCTTTCACACAAATGCCAATGAAGTTCCTTCCTTGATCATCAAGATGGCTAGCGTATCGCTGATAAACAAAGAAGAACAACTCTCCGCCTTGCTGCTAGAAGACAAAGACAATCAAGGTGGAACTTGAGCTTGCATCTCCAATGAACCCCAACTCGTCAACAAAGAATCAATAGAAATCAAGAAAGGTTGATAGAAGAAGAGCATGTTATTGTCCGTATCCTCAAGATCAGACAGTGAATGGAAAAGCTAAATGCAAGAAGAGGTTTTGCTCAATGGACTTAAAGCCATGAAGCCCTCAATCATTGGTAAATTGGATAAGTTTCCTTCAGGTAAGTTTCTCACTAATCATTTCAATTAAAAGAAGGAAAACACAAGGTATATCCAACCTAGCGTTATGCAACATAGGAATTACATTTACATAAGAATTCTATCATCCAAACTTGATTTTGCATTCTGGAAAAAACTCAAGTGTGGGGGATGGACCTCTTTAAAACATCTTATGCCATGTTGCTAATTTGCCTAGGTCATCTCTACCTTTATAATGTGCTCAACTTGCTAAATCAGTAATAAATAAAAAGTTTAAATAATCATGCCCCTTTGGTTCACCATACACATTCTTGTTTCTACTTGAATAAATCTCTTTAGTCTCTCAAGCTTCCTTGTTCTATTATAAGTATGCTTTGGAATATTATCCGAACATAATCATTGAATCAAAGCATACTTGTATAGAATTTGGTTGTATATATGGATTAACCAGTGTAGAAAAATATTCAAACTTTTGTTGGGAATGTTAGGAGATCATTCGTAGAAACAAATCAAGGTTTGAGGCATTCTTCAAAACAATTTTGACACAACTTTGCCTGAACCTTGTTGAAAAATTTGAAGTAGTGGTGAACAATAAAGACACATTATTAAAAACATGGGGTAAAAATTCTATGCTAACTAAATGTTAAAGACCAACTTTTCTGTAGCATAGAAGATGACCTTCAGCTCTATGATAACACTATTCTTGCTTTGAATCATTTTGTATATTCCTTTGGGTATGTGTTGTCCGCTAATCTTTTGTGGGAATGAAACAATGAGAGGAGCAGAAGGTCCAAACAAAGTGCCGAGATCCACAAAAGAAAGAACAAAAAAAGGTGACATGACAAAAGAATGAGAAAGAAGGAGTGAGATATAGGAGACAAGATGCTCATGAACAGCTCAAGCAAGGAAAGCTTCAAGCAGGAAGGAAAGATCACCACAAGTCATCTACCCTTCATCACATGGTGTCATCATGCTCCAATGATGAAGGTAACATCTTAAGGTAAGTGGTCATTATTAAAAAAAGAGCTTCCATTTGATCTTGGTATTCACATAAATAAACAAACATGTTTAAGTTACAATTTTGCTTGATTCAACCTGATTAACTCAACAAGTCTTGTTCTTAAGACTATTCATAGAACCATATTTTTGATCTCATAGTTTTAACCAAATGAGATAAAATGTTGCATTTCTTATCTTTGGAAGATGACAGTCATAATCATGTAAAGTTTGATACATTATGTAAAGATGGATAATCCTTCCATAGGTTAAGCGACTCCACTCTTTTTGACAAATATTTTTAAATGCCACATTCATACTCATCCTTCTGATCTTATCACCCATGTTGTAAGAATGAATGCACATAACATCAACCTCATCATGATTCAATGTGCCTAAGGTTAGAGAAGAATAAATAAATTTTTGGTTCTATTGGTGTTTTCCCACCAACAGAGCCCATGCACTTGATTTCTATCTTGTCTTTATGAGCATAACACACTTCAAGCAAAGTGTAGGGGAGTTGATCACCAAATTCTACAACTGAAAATTCTGATCTGGCAATAATGATGCACACAAGATGTCGCCAGCTTCTACTACTAATGCCTGAACAAGGAGGGAGAACAAGTCAAGAAAGATGAACCTGTCAAACCAAAATCAAATTCAAAACCAAGACGGGTTTGATAGAAGAAGGTGGCACCACCATTGGAAGCGCCACTACTGGAGGCACCACCACAAGAATCTTCATCTTCAAAGAGCAAACCGAGGTACTAGATCAATAAATTTCGCATGGAGTCCTGTTTGAAGGATTTAGAACACCGAACCCTCGCCGAAAGCCAGCTTGGGAGAGATACATCCCCATGAATAAGCTAGCTTGGGGGAGGTGCATCTCCAATTATCTAGGTAAGTATCTTTTCACCTCGTTTTATTTTAAGTAATAAAGTAAAATAAAAATTATGTGTGATAGTTCGCTTTAATAAACTTAGTACCAATAAAATAAAATAAATATAGTCCCTTTAAGTTTTAAGAGTAGTTATAAATAAAAAAGATTTGTGAGTCACTTATAAATAAAAAGGAAGTTTAAGACTTTCTCCTTAATAAACTTTTGATGGACATGATGAATAGTTGCTCTATTGTAATTCCTTTCAAGTGCCTAGTTTTTAGTCCAAAATTCTCCCGAGTATATGATAGACTTGATTTGATATAAGAACTTACTTTGAACTTGATACACATGGGTAGCATATATTTGATCTAAGTCTAGGTAGTTGACGGATATAATATGAGATGTTCTAAGCTGATATTATCCTGTTCTAAAGTGAAACTAAGTTTTAGAGTTTTTTTTTGAAAAATGAAAAATCAATCATGATGCGTTCCTATATGAGAAAGCTAAAATTCCTACCAATGCCATATATATATTTAGACTAGGAAAACATTCCACTTATATGCTGCTTGTATATGTGTTGAGTTTTGTCAAGCTTTGTTGGCCCTTATGAGAAGCTTGTCATGCTTTTAAAATCAAGATCACGTACACTCCACCCAAATATGCACTACTCCTACTCTGGGAGTAGGCACAAAAACATGCCTTCCATTTAGATCCACCCAAAAATGTTCTACTCCTACATTGGGAGTGAGCACAAAACATATTGTTAGGTTTCCACTCCAAAAAATGCTCCAAGTTCTTGTTGCTATCTCTCTAAAGTTTTGTTGCAGAAAAGAGACATGGGGCTATGCAAAAGTTTATGAGAAAAAAATGGACACAAAAGATGTCTGGAGTATTTAAAACAATGGGTACTTAGATGCCCGCCTGAAAAAAAAGAAAGATGAATAAAGATAGCCCCTATTCTCTTGCAAAAAATATTTCCAAGTTTCAGAAGAGAGATATGTGTCAAGCAGCATAGTAGAATTAGGTTAGCCACCATATATATCCACCATGTATTCAACACACATGCACATCTTGATTTGATCGTATGACATTTTTTCTCTATGGATCCATTGTTTGACTTTACAATATATGCATTGCAAGTATGCTCTCTAGTTTTATTTCTACCTATGAACTCCACAAAGGCTTTTGGAAGAAAAGGCAAATAACAAGATATGCTTTGGAGAGGATCCAAAAATACCATGTATAAAGAGAGTTTAGAGAGTGAGGATCCAAAAATACCACATATAGAGGGATCTGAGAGTGTCATACAAAGCAATCTCTGAGTTTTATTTGAAAATTTTATAAAACCTCTAGAGTAAGGTTGAACACAAGAACATGAGGCATAGTGCTTGACTTGATCATTCTATCTTTGAACTGCTCAAGACCCAAGTGAAGGCTAAGAAGCCCCATGGTTGAAAGTAATATGGGTAATGTATGAAAGTTAAGTTAGTTTATTTTAAACCGGAGGAGAATTTTTGATTGAACGCCTATGTACTTTTGAGGAGTGAAAGCATTATAGCAACTCCTGATCCATTGTTCAAGTTTAACTTTGCTTAGAGACTATCCAAAGTCTTACTAGTGATGTTCGACCGGGTTGATGCAGCTATGGTAGTGTCATTAGATTAGATCTCATTAGTTAGTGAGTTTATTCAAGATCAAAACATGTCTTTGAATGCATACTATGCTTGATTGGAATAGATATGAAATAGCTAATCTAGCAGAATCAAGCCATCAATTATAGGAATCAAAGTGTGACCAGACTAGAAGATGACCAATTAAGATGATGTGATGCCGATTCTATGTCTATCTCAATCAGGTGATTTCTTATAATTAATAAAACATTAATTATAACAAGATCGATAGCTAGTGAATCAACCAAAAGCAGCAAGGAAAATCTTACTAATCTTAGCAGATTCGATAACTGGTGATATTGTATTAAACCACAAGATCGATAACTTTGATCTATATTACGATTCGTAAGATATCAATCAGCTGATGTAGCCTTACAAACTACGATACAGATCTATAACTAACTTATATTATGGTTCATAAAAGATCAATCAGCTGATGCAGCTTTACAAGGACAATATAAGTTGTGACGGTACTCACAAGCAAGCTGGAGGTCGATCAGTCGATGCAGCCCTATTTGCTAAAGAACTCATCGAGATCTATAGTACTCCTACTCCTAAGGGTTGGCATGAAGCCAAAAAAAGTAATTGTATTGATTGATTTTTTTTACAATAACCGGGGTCCAATATTTATACCAGGAACCTAAACATGAATCCTACTCATATATGACTCATTACAATTCTTGGGATAAAAGAAAACATTCCTAACTTAAAAATAACTTGGACCCTAATCTTTTCCTTTTTATAGAGTCCAACATATTTTTCCCCGACGCCATCCATATGTAGTCCAATCTGCTGACGTCATCTATAAAATAGCCGATTCTGACACTATATCAAAACCAGTCGATATCGATTCACATCTAATAGATTCTTTGATGACATAATCTTGGAAGCTTCAAGTTCCCGAGTTCTCTCTGCTAAATTTTGGTGTAGACACATGCCCCCCAATTTTGGGATAAAAATAATTTTATTCCAAAATTACCACATCTGTACCCCTGATGGGTCTGTAGTCACGGGTAGAGAACCTTGATCTAAGGCCTACTATCTGTCACCTTCCCCGACATCCTTGCCTGCTTATGATACAACACTTCAAATCTTTACAAGAGCACTATTGCTTCACGGGCGCTTGGATTCAGTCTTCCAAACCAACTATAAATTCCTATCTGACTCTAGTGAGAGCAACCCAATAACTCAGTTATGTTTCTCTTCTGCTTGCCTCCTTGAGTGCCCTTGGCTTTGCTAGACCCTCCATGGTATAATCCCTTACTATAAGGGTCTTGAGTGGTTAGAAGAATTCTTGTGCATAGGGCGATTGTGTCGCTCATTTCAGTGCCTTGTCGAGCAAGAGAATCAGCTGCTGCGATAAGAAGAATTCTTGTGATATCACATGAGTCTTCTCACCATCAACGCAGAGCTGTTCTGGTGTTTGCAAGGGTTCAAATGTGTGGACACCTTCCCCTTGTTCGCTCTATCAAATGCCCATGCTGAGAAATCTATTAGATATATGGGCATCCTCTTAGCAGGCCGGTCTCCTTTCTCCCCTGATGCTACCTCCATCATTGGGCTGATATGACTTGGTCCATGATGCCCTTCGGCCTTGTGGGGATTCGGACTCCCTTCAATCCAATGAAGTACTAGTGGGTCAAACATCGATTAATATAAACCTTTTGTATCAATCCCACGGTATCTGTAATTATGGGAAGTAATAAGTCTAAATCTGTTGTGGTTCCGTGAACCGTTCCCTAAATTTCTAGAGTGTTGATCCATTTCCATAACTAACTTCAATTCCATAACCCCGATGAAGTCTATCTTCTCATATCTTGGGCTATATATACAGGCCATGGCTGTGGATCAAAAAAACAATCTACTTCGTCCCAAACCTTCTGTGTCCTTGGTGTGATTTGCTTTCTAATAGGCTCGAAGATATGGAGAATGGCAAGAGGTATATAGAAGAGGCCCTTGACAAGTCTGTGCCACCACACCAGCGTCTTCGTCACAAGGAGTAAGGATGATCGCTGTCCTACAACCCCTTTTGTTTAGATTGATCTGATCTTTTCATCTGCAGAGCTAACCCGAACTATGGTCCACTTCCTGGCACAATCCATGGCCCCGGCGGTGCATGGGTGGTAGTCCCATTGGGGCCTTCAATCGTGCCCACCGATCCTCATGGTGACACCGTTTGCCGGCTCCTTCAAGAGAGGGATGAGGCTTGAGCTTGGTACTCCAATGCAACTCATGATATTGGGCGGATGGACTTTCATTTGAATGCACTGCAGGACACTCTCACCATTTTGGAACATAGGGCCAACTCCACTCAAGTGAGGCTAGCTGAGGCCGAGGCCAGAATCATGGGTGAGATATCCACCACAATTCTCTATTCTTTTAGTTTTTGCCTTCAAGATCTTGATTATCCCTACTTTGAATCCTTTCAGACCTATCGGCCCAGTTGGAAAGCCTTCGATTAGCTGCAGAGTATGTGGCAGGATTTGTCAATGCCAAGGGCACCATGTCGGTGGTTCGCCTATACGATGTCCCAAACCACATCAGAGAAGTTGCCCTTCACGGTGTTCGTCATGGCGCTGCCATGGCTTTGGCTATTTCGCAAGCCCGCTCTAGTCATGAGATTTGACTTCTTCCCCATGGTTTTCCAGCCACTGACCATCCTAAAGACCATGAGCGCCTGGTCAAAGACTTCTTCAACACTACCAACTCTGTAGCCCTTGCTTCCTAGGCCGAAGACATTGTGAACAAAGTGTTCCTCAGCTCTTAGTTTGTAATAGGAGAAGCTAGCAAATAATCTTTTCATTTGAAGTGACTTCCCTTGTTGCCCTGGCCTCATGTTTTGCAAAAGTGTGAAGCTGATCACAATGAAAACCTTGTAATCATCGGCTGCTAAGCTCTTTCAACTTCTAATATGCCGCAATTCAGCTCTAATTTCTCCAAGGAAGAATGGTTGCATGCCCACACACTAGTTTGTAAGCAGAGCAGTTACTCAGCCTATTGTGTGTCTCCTCAAGGCTCAATAGAACAACCATTTTAGATTAGCCGATTTCGATTTCTGATTCAATCTGACTCGATTAAATCTGAAAACAGCTCTCATGGTAAAACCTTTCAAATTCCTTCTTGGTCATCAATCGTCGTGTTTTCCCTTGGTACTAGCAAAATGGCGCTTCCTCTTCTATTAATTGGGTTGCCTTTTGCATGTCCCGAGATATCTACTAGCTCACTTCGTGGATATAAATACCATCCAAAGGCTCTGACCTCAAACACATCTACACTTGCAACTGCTTCCATTCTCTCGCAATCTTTCCATCTTCACAAAACCTGTAGCGGTTCCCTTTTCTCCTCTTTTAGATCTAACCAAACCCTATGGCTGGCGAGGACAACCAGGGCAAGCACGCGGTGGAGTAGGTCTCGGAGGAGAACCTACCAATGAGCCAGCGCCTTCGCCATATGAGGTAAGATTGACATCTTCTGCTCATGGCAATCAATTTTTTCTAACTTGTTTATAGGTTCATCCTAAATGACAGCCTTCGTCCACTTCCTCCCAGGGCTAGTGAGACTTCCAATGCTGCATCTGCTGCCGCCCCCATGCCAGATTTGTCATCAGACTCCTCTAACTCCTACAACGGCGATGATGCCCGGTGTTTCCTCCGGGAGTGGAGGGCGGCCTAGGACCGTTACTCCGAGGCAACTCAGGAGAACGGTCAGCTTGAGATCTACCTCGGGGCCTCTCAAGCCACCCTTCTCACTGCCGAGGAAGAGGCCAGCACTGCTCGGGCGTTGCTGGCCGAGTCTGACACCATGGTGGTGGGTAAGATCAACTCCAAGAAAACCCTTATTTCAATTTCCACTGTCTTTGTCTTGGTAGCCCCTTTGTTTCTATGATTGCTAGCCCTGATGGTGCAGTTGGAGAACCTCCAACTGGCGGCGAACGCTGCTACAGTGGCCATCAATGCTTGGGGCCCTCTGCTCAACAACCACATGCACGACGTCCCGGCGCGTGTCCAGGAGATTGCCCTCCACAGCGTTCACCGCGGTGTGGCAATGGCCCTGGCCATGGCGTAGGTCTAGACCGGGCATGATCTCCGCACCATGGAGCTAGGCTTCCCGATGGTCGACGACACCGACATGCACGAGGACTTGGTCGAGGACTTCGACAATGCAACGGAGGCCATCGTGGACATCATATCCGCCCAGGATGTGATTAATAAAGTTTTTGATTAGTTTGTATTAGGAACAAACTATCAATAAATAAAGTCTTTCTTTATGAACTTGTCTCTAAATCCAATTATCATGATCATATGTATGTATGTTTGTTTTTTGCTCTATAGGCGATACATGCCGTATCGGCTTTCACCCCTTCGGGTCAATTTTTTGAACTAAAGGAGATACCCTTCTAGTACCAGCTATTAGAGCCGATGACTGAACAAATGGACTATCAAGTATTAATCCAAATGCTAGGATAATATTTCTTTAGATACTTTCCATTGATCGCTCTGTCAAACTCCTCTTCTCCTTCTAGCGTTTCCAAAATAGAAGCATTATTGTCCATAAAACTAATAACCTTGTGCCCGACTGCTGCATCTACCAACATATCGGCTATTGGCATCGGGTAACCATCCATAGGTGTAACTTTGTTCAGATCTCTGAAATCGATGCAAACTCTTAACTTCCCATTTTTCTTGTACACAAGAACAACACTTGATATCCACTTTGCATAATGGCACAATCGGATAAATTTTGCATCTAGTAATCTTTCAGTCTCCTTTTTGATATCATCAAGAACATTTGGATTAAATCTCCTCAGGGCTTGTTTAAATGGATGATATCTAGGTTTGATTGGCAACCGATGTTCAACAATCGATCGATCTAGACCAGGCATCTCATAATATTGCCAAGCAAAATAATCTTTCAATTCCTTTAATAAATCTATCAACTCTTGCTTATACTCAGGATCCAACTTAGCACTTACGTACGTCGGCCTAGGCCTATCTCCAGAACCAATATCTATCTCCTCTAATTCATCGGCCGATGTAAAGCCATGTCCTAGTTTACCATCTATACCATCTATTGGATTATCCATTAAAACAAACTCTCAGAGCCGACTGCTTGGATCGGTTGTTGGCTTTCATCATTGATCTTAATGAAGCCTCCTTCCCATCCCTTGCCAGAAAAACACTCGAAATTTTCTAGTTCCCAATACATTGGGTCAGCTGTTGCTATACTCATAGAATCATCAGCATGAACCAGCTCAACATCATCTCCATGCCACTAAATCAAGCATTGATGCATAGTTGATGGTACACAACAATTTGCATGAATCCAATCACGACAAAGGAGTAAACTGTATGAACCCTTTCCATCAATGACAAAGAATGTAGTGAGCAAAGTCTTACTTCCAATTGTCAATTCAACATTTATTGCCCCCTGGTCTTGGATGCATTACCTCTAAAATCCTTAAGCATCATGTCAGTCTCAATCAAATCTCCTGGTCCCTTACCAAGCTTGCGAAAAGTAGTATAAGGCACAAGATTAACAGAAGCACCTCCATCCACCAACATTTTGCTCATTGGCTTCCCATCAACAAAACCTTTCACATATAAAACCTTCAAGTGTCGATGCTTGACTGGCTTGTCAAATATAACTTGTTGTATCACTGTCAATATGGCAACTATCTCCTCATATTCTGATTCATCAAAATCGGAAAAGAGTTCTCGATCTGCTGGAGCTCTAAATTCTAATGGCAAAAGGAAAGCCATTTGAATATTAGTCGATGGTTGACCCTTATCGGCTGTTTGTTTAGCACGCCATACTTGAGGTTTACTAGATTTCTGAGCCTGTTCTAGCTCTCTATTCCTTAGGTGTTGTACCCTTCTTTTCTGACTTCTTGTTAAACCTCCTAGACACCATTGTCTTCCTGCCAAACATACTCTTCCTCATCACCTTCTTCATTATCAGCCCAATTTTTATCAACAGCTCGCTTTCCAAGTCGATCATGAATACTTCTATTTTTTAAGCACCGATCCATATTATCATGATGATACTCAATTCAAGCATGGATAGACCAGCAGTTGGCTTGAGATTGCCTAAACTCCCAATATTGTTCACTACACTCTAGGGAATTATTTCTAGTAGGCAATTTCAAACCTTCATTCTAACAATGTCTGAAAAAAGGACAATTCCAATGTAATTCAGCTTGTTCTCTTTTATACCTCTCCTCTTCTTGTTGACGCTGATATTCTTTCTCTTCTGACTAACGTTGATAATCCTTTTCTTTCTGCCGCTGCCATTTATTCAACAAAATTCAAGATGTAACACGCAGCCTCATTGCCCCATTTCTAGACGTCTCTCCCTGCTCATATCGACTCTTCTGTTGGTCATGATGCCTTTTAATTTCTCTATATTCATCAGCCGATATTTGCATCTCTAGATCAACTGTTCCAGTTTCTTTTGCCCTGGTTGATGTTAGAACTTTAGTCTTCCCTTTGAGCAACTTGGCATCAACCATATTCGAATCTTTTGGGAAAGGATTACCATCAACTTTCATCTTCTAAGGTGTATCAAATTTAAGCTTCCCTTGCTGAATAGCCCTTTGTATATGTTGTCGGAAAATTCTGCACTCATTAGTAGAATGAGAAGTAGTGTTATGAAATTTGCAGAACTTCTTATTCTTCAACTGATCAGGAGGTAACATAACATGATTGGCGGGTAATTTGATCTGTCCTTTCTCAAGCAAGAAATCAAAGAGCTTGTCTGATGTTGTGACGTCAAAATCATAACTTTCTTCAACTCCTTTTTCCCAAAGATTTGGCACCATCACTATCTTCTTACCCCAATTCCATTCAGCTATAGCAATCTCCTCTTCTTCATCATCCTCACTGTCATCATCAACTAAATATGGATTATAAGCTTCAGCAATTGCAGCATTCTTCTAGAATCGGGTATCTCTGCGCATATTCTAGAATTGGCTATTAAGTGCTACCACCTGTTGAGCCAACTGACCTAAATTGTCAAACTCTTGCCCAAGCAGTTTTTTCTCTCCATGTTGGCAACATTCCTTGTACAGCCAAAGCAGCTAGCTGATCATCAGTCAGATTCAATGAAAAGCACAAATTTCTTGTTTCTCGGAACCTCTAAAGAAACTAAGCACCCGATTGATTAGTTCTTTGCCTTATGGTCGTCAAATCTGTGATTTTCCTTTTTCCTATCCCAGTAATGAAATTTGTATGAAATTTCTTCTCTAGGTCAGTCCAATTGGCAATAGAATTAACTGGTAACAATGAAAACCAAGTGAAAGCTAGTCCTGACAGGGACAAAGAGAAGAAACGAACTCGATGAGCTTCTTTAATGGATGCTTCACCCAACTGAGTAAGATACTGACTGACATGTTCTATTGTGCTTGTACTATCTTGACTAGTGAACTTAGCAAATTCTGGAAGCCTATAATTTGTAGAAAGAGCACCCAAATCATACCACTCTAGATATGGACGTTTGTACGAAAAGGTCTGCCCTTTTGGTTTTAAACCAAACTGATTCTTCATCATTTTAGTTACTTTTAGCAACAACTCATCAGCATTTGAATTTGGATTTCTTTGCAATTGCTGACCCATCTGTGGATTAAAATTTTGGGTGCCTTGATACCCTGGATTTGAAATCATATGAAGGGTATTATAATATGTGCCATAATGATATCTTTGTGGAGTCTCTATCTGTTGAGCCCTTTGCTGATTTGCTACTTGAAGTCTCTGATTGTAAATGTTGGGATCTGTATCTCTATGAATCCTCTGAACTGATTGTGCTATTTTTTGAGCAGATGGCGCTATTTGGCGTGATGTACCAAAATTAACCATTTGATTCTGAACTTGCCCCGTCGGCTGTTGCACATGCTATACTGATGATCTAGGATTATACTGTATTTGATTAGTAGTAGTGCCCTAAACTTTCTCATATGAGCTCTAAACTACCTGGACATCATCATTGCCAGCTAGTGCTACTTCTTGATGGCTAGTACCTGCTTAATTAGTCCCCTGAGTCAATGGATGTGGAATGTTGTAATAAGCTGGTCCAATCTGATCAATTGGATATCCATGAAACACCTCCTTCATGGTATTGTGGAATGTGTTCAAGAAAGCTGTATCATGATTCAACATGGCATCATGAACAGATTTGTTTACAGCATCTACAAAGAAATGCCTATCATCAGCTTCATATGTATCTGACTGTCCATGTATCAAAACCCTTGGTAGTGGATATTTTTGAATAACTTTATTGTCATGTGTCTTGGTGTAGGACAACAAACACTTGTTCTGAAACTCCTCTATAGCTTTACTAATGACATCTTTATACTCATCAGGTAAATCTTCATAAGGCACCATAAGAATGTCCCTATTGTTGTAAGCTACCATGATGATTGTGGTCCCACCAGGTGTGCCAAAATGCGTGTTGGTGCAAAAACATGGCGATGCACCTGACACGTAACAAACCGGATGATCTGAGTGAAGTGAACCTAGAGATCTGCTTGGCTTCAACATAGGACCAGCTGATCCTGAAAATCTCGAAAGCATACCAGTCAATTTGACCTGTAATTGACAAGGAAAGAAAGCTTTATCAGTAATTTAGAGTTGAACATGTTGGGGTTGCCCAAATAGTTCCATGTATGCTTCTTTGAGAGTAGCCAAACAGGGGAATCGACTAGATAGCCGATATGAGGAGAAATCGACTGTTAAGGACCGTGATGCTCATGGGTCATGATTGATTTATGATAACATTTTATTATGATTGATTAATCCAGATAGAACAAGTATAATACACCAGATATAAGTAACATCATCAGCTAGATGGATATAACCAGTGTAAAGCATTGAGCTGATAAGTTTAACAAGAAAGGATATAACATGCGAACAAATCGACTATCTAGTACAAATGGATCTACAAACGCTCTGAATCTAATCTGTTATCATCAATAGTGAGGTTCAACTGGATCGATACAACTATGATAATAATAACATCTATATGTTGATAGGCTCATGAAAAACATGCTATATGTGTGAAAGCATAGACGAATCGGCTAAAATAGCCGATGCATGCATAGCAAACAAACAGAGTACATATCTTGATCATGAACAAAACCATTAATCGATAATCTCTAATCCAAAGTCTTACCAGTGAGGTTCGACCGGGTCGATGCAGCTATGATAGTGTCATTAGAATAGATCTCATTAGCTTGTGAGTTTATTAAAGATCGAAACATGTCTTTGAATGCATACTATGTTTGATTGGAATAGAGATGAAACATCCGATATAGCAGAATCAAGCCATCAATTATAAGATTCAAAGTGTGACCTGACTAGAAGACGACCAATTAAGATGATGTGATGCCGATTCTATCTCTATCTCAATAAGGTGATTTGTTATAATTGATAAAACATTAATTATAACAAGATCGATAGCTGGTGAATCAACCAAAAGCAGCAAGGAAAATCTTACTAATCTTAGCAAATTCGATAACTGGTGATATTGTATTAAACAACAAGTTATTTAAGACAAGATCGATAACTTTGATCTATATTATGATTTGTGAGAGATTAATCAGCTGATGCAGCCTTACAAACTATGATACAGATTGATAACTAACTTATATTATGGCTCATAAAAGATCAATCAACTGATGCAGCTTTACAAGCACAATACAAGTCGTGATGGTACTCACAAGCAAGCTGGAGGTCGATGCAGCCCTATTTGCTGAAGAACTAGTCGAGATCTATAGTACTACTCTTAAGGGTTTGCGTGAAGTCGAAAAAAGTAATTGTATTGATTGATTGTTTTTTTACAATAATCGGGGTCCAATATTTATACCCGGAACCTAAACATGAATCCTACTCATATACGACTCATTACAATTCTTGGAATAAAAGAAAACATTCCTAACTTAAAAATAACTTGGACCCTAATCTTTTCCTTTTTGTAGAGTCTGACATATTTTTCCCCGACGCCATCCATATGTAGTCCATTGACGTTGTCTGCTGATGTCATTTATAAAATAGCCAATTCTGACACTGCATCAAAACCAGCCGATACCGATTCACATCTGATCGATTCTTTGATGACACAATCTTGGAACCTTCAAGTGCCCGAGTTCTCTCTACTAATTTTTGGTGTAAACAATTTGCTATATTTGGAGCTCGGAATGAAAAGATATAAATTTTGCAAATAAAAGAAAAACTCCACATCATGAGCTGCAGGATTACTTGGCACAATTCAGAATTTGGCCCATAAAGGCCCATTTTCATTTTAATGAGATATGGTGGAGAGTTTACTACCAATGAGGCTAACTAAGAGGGGGAGGGTGCCAGGCGCCCCCATATATAGCAGCCCCTACCCCCCTCCCTAGAGCCATCTTGGAAACCCTAATTCAGATCAACACACACCAGGAGGATTAGGTCTAGAACCTTCCAATGTAATTGATTAGTGGCTCGGGAGTGAGGGTCGAGTTGGGCTCATGCTCAAGTTTTGGATCTAGTCTTGGAGGCTCGGGAAAGCCTTGTATCTTCACTTCTACATCTTGTAAGACTTATTATCAATTTATCATATTCTTATCTACATGGCTATGCTTACTTTGAATATATATCTTGATTAGTTAAGGCTATCATTACTTTTGTGTGCGGTTCATAGAGCGCTTAGCCTACTAGTTTACCGGTTAGGCTAAGTAGCCATGTCTCGTGTAAGCATGGTGCTTATATGATGCTCTGCCTGTGAGTGCATCCTATTCTCTGGTTGGGTGGTAGCAGCGGGAGGTGACAGCCCCGTCTATCCTTTGTAGTCCACTCCGAATTGAACATGTTCTTAAATTCTAGGACCGTAGTCATGCCAGTAGAGTTATCAATTGTGGATGTTCTATCGTCTAAGCGGTGTCCCAAAGTGCACAAGAGTAGAGTTAGTCTTAGCTATAGTTGGGTGTATATATACTTTGACCATATAATAAGAATATCATAGGAATCTACCTCACCCCTTGTTCTCCTAAGTTAACTAGTTTATATTATCTTAGTGATCTATCCCATGAGTGTCATTATACTCAATTCCTATCATGACCTTTACCCCTTGCTCTAGCTATGCTGGTATGTTGACTAATAGATATTCCTTTATTACTCAATAAGTCTTTACTCCATTGTTTCCGTATGGTAAAATATAAATAACGATACCTGGAATACTCCCGGTAAAATGCTATAATGGTATTCTGTGCGCTTGCGGAATCCTTCATATTCTACTTGCACTTATAAATACAAACACTAGGCTAGAGGCTACCTTCGTTTGCCTCATACTCCACGATTAAGGGGTAGGCAGCATGTGGTTACAGCCCTATCCATCCCTTGTAATCCCCTATGTTCTAGTATGGCATAGAGCTGTAGGCCAGGCTCACTTGGCAGATCGGGTGCTACCCAGTGCCGGATGTAAGCAAGTAGGAGTAAAGTTTATCTATCTTTGGACCATAAAACATAGGAATCCATCTCTACCTTTATCAGCTACCTTTGTGTTGTCCTTAGATGAATTAGCTAGAAGAAATACCTCCATTCCCTATGTAAATACGATACCCTGAATACTTCCGGGTGAAAGCTACAACGGTAATTCCGTGCGCTTGAGGAATCTTTCTGTTTGCGTTAAGAAATACCAACGAGCTTTTTGGCACCGTTGCCGAGGAATGGTTGCTATTTTCTTCGAACCTAGTTCGTCCTCGTATCTATATCTTTTTCTTTTTATAAAAATAAAAATATCTTATTTTATCTTTTCACTATGAAGTCAACTTCAACTTCGCACCTATCCGCTTCAAAGGGCGAGTTCCCTGAGCCACCACCAAAATCAAAGTTTTCATCTGGTTGTGAACTCCACCCTAGTCTAAAAGCCATGGTTCGGGCATAACCCTTCTCTGGGCTAGAGATGAAAACCCATGCCATCACCTGCACGAATTCGAGGAGATGTGTTCGTGCCTGAGCATCTCAGGCATGACAAAGGAAACACTAAAGTGGAAATTGTTTCCCTTCTCTCTCATGGGAAAGGCAAAGCAATGGTACACGTTTGCCATAGAAAGTACGAATGGGGACTGGGATGAACTTAAAGATAAGTTTTGTCTTGCATTTTCCCCATGTCCCGTATTGGCTCTCTACCAAGGGCAATCCTCAACTTTGAGCAGCATGAGAAGGAGTCTATAGGTGCAGCCTAGGCCTGGTTTTCAATGTTAATACAAGCCGATCTAGATTTGTCTTTACCCAATGGCGTGATTTTGTGTCTCTTATGTTTAGGTCTCAACAAAGATGCTGACCTATGCCTAGATGTGACTGCTGGAGGTCGGTTTATACATAAACCTATGACGGAGCAAGTGAAGTTCCTTGAAAACTTCCTAAAAAGACACACTTCCTTCATCATGGAAATTAGAACCCTCCAGACAAAAGTCATGTCGAGTGTTGAGGAGTCCTCATTAGTCGAATCCAAACTCATACCACCCCTAGGTTTGACTTATGAGTCCTCACCCAAACCACGAGCACCGAAGGAAACAATGCTCCATCCTTCAGAATTTCCTATCAAATTCAAGGATTATGGCAATACCTCAAAGTTATCATGGCACAAAAAGCACACAAAGAAAGTTTCCCCTAGAACAGAATCATTAAAGGAATGGTTAATGGAAGTGAAATGTTCTTCTGAAGCAATTTAGATTCTTTCACCTTCTATGGCCATACCTTGCTTGTTAAGGGGAACAAACATAAAAGCCCTACACAACCCCGCAATTGGGACTAGTATCATGTCAGAATTCCTAGCAAAAAACCTTTTGGGTAACATGCTGCTAGTCCTGACCAATAAACTCTTCAAAACTCCGTCAGGACTTTTTTCGAATGTTGTGGGATTGCTAGGGCTGTTCCACTTGAAATTATTCAAACCGAGGTTCGTTTAGACTTCCTCATCTATGCCATCCTCAATTTTGATCTTCTTATAGGCTGCCCCTCTGAAGTACTTTTTCAAGTAAAACCTTCCCATGGCAAAGTTTGGGAAAACTGCTTCTGCCATTCCTATCTTTCACCTAGAAATCCTAATGGCAAAGCATAATCCCAACCATGATCCCATCGAGGAGGTGAAATTCATTTCCCCATTCATTTCACATCCTTATGAAGCTAAATGTCCATCATCACCATCACCCAAATTCGAGTCATGTCCCTCTGGCCAACACAAAGAGAACTTCTAGGCCATGGACAAACTCAACGCACCAACTCTAGAGCTCGAAATGAATGATTCCACAAATGAGCATGAAAGTTTCTCTTTTGAGTTTCCTCGCTTTTCATGCTCACCTTTGGAGTCTCTAGAGTTGATCACACTTAGTGCCACATGCTTCCACGAGGATCCCAACCTTCTCTTAATCCTCATTTGCAAACTTTTTAAGAGGATGGTTGTGGATGCCTTCGTTTATCATAAGTACTACAAATCTCATAGAAGCAATATAGCGCTAACCTTGCAGCTTGAACATTAAATGCCTGGTGGTGAAGCTAGGAACTACACCACCATTGATAGCTGCAGGAGAAAGTTCCCACGGTTGAGCTTGCGACCACAAAACAAAGCACTGCCGGGAGAAACCCTGGATCATCATAAAAAATATATAATTATCATTAAAAAAACTTTCTTTTCAATAAAAGCAAGAACGTGTTTTCATGTTAGTATGCACCTTCGGGTACTCTTGGTTGCTAACCATTTTAGGTCGAGATCAAGAAGAATAGGGGACAAACGATGCATGAAATCACAGGAGCTGCATCAACTACATGTGTTGATGATCTTAGGTGATGGAACATACTTAAGAGGAGACCCTGACTCTACACACTTGACTTTTACACAAAAGTCCAAGTGTGGGGGAGGATGGTGAGAATCCCAAGTTTCATACATACCAAAGACCATCCTGCTTAAAAAAGGAGAGAGATGATGATGTTAGCTCTACCTTGCTATAAAAAATTAAAAAAATGATGATGATAAAAAAATAAGAAGAAAAGAAAAAAAGAAGAAGAGAGAGGAGAATTCTCCTCTTTCAAACCTTTGCTACTTGCCACCAAGGCCCATGGCCCATACACACTAACCGTGTGTATAGCATAGCCTTGTTGCTCGCCTGAGCTGAACTTCATGCAATCAAGCCACCGCTGCAGTAGTCTCACAATTTCCATCCACACATGCTGCTGGTAAGTACACTCAGGTATGCAAAGGTAATAAATGTTCACCAACCCCTTTTAACTCATTTTTGTCCCCATAAGAATACAACTTGAAGTTCACGCATCCTTGTTTATGATATATGCTCTGGTTTGGATGCAATCGTGCACACTGCATCCATAGGCCTTTTCAAATTAAGCATGGTGCTTAGGTCGAAATGTTCTTCTTCAATCAAAACTAGACATGGTGTTAAATTTTGATTAATGAACTTTGAGTAATTGTTTTCATAACCAATGGAAGTAATTTATGATGGAGATGAATCAAGGCTAGGTTTATTTTGCAAACTTTACCCTTAGCCTTGTTTGAGTTAAGCTAAAAATAGAAATATATAAAAAAGTTGGATGAACAAACAAAATAAATTAAAAAAAAAATAATAATAATAATAATAAAATGTTTTAGGCTCCCCAGTGCTCAAACTGGCAGAGCCTTTGTTTGTTTACTTCTTTGTTTTTCTTCGATTAAATAAATAGGTACAAGAATACGTGTGGGGGGGATCTCTCATGCATAATGAACATACATTTGAGATCTCCCACCAACAAGTTGCACAAAACATCAAACAATCCAACATGCAGAAGGACAGAACAGATGGTCCCTGAGATGGTTTGGCTGAACCAGAGCTCCTTCATCTTCAACGATGGTTTGTGCAACACTACCCCTCATTTCTCCAAATTTTGAAATTTAAAATTGAATAATTTCAAAATGTAAAACAAATAACACTTCATCTCCATGCTATCCTTTGATTAAATTTGCATACTCTTTATTCCTTGCTAAAATTCCTATAACTTGTGAACAACATATCATAGGGACCCCATGTTATCTAAGTAATTGGAATATGAGAAATAGTAGGATGAAAAAGAACCTTGCTCTATTATGTGAAGAACTTGGGATTTATCTTACAAATCAGAAAATCAAATAGCATGCTCCTCAATGATATGCAAATTCCAACCAAAGCCATATCTAGTGTTTAGAACTTAAAAACCTCCAAAATTATGCTACTCATTCCTGCATTGAGTTTTGTCAAGTCTTTTGACCCTTGTTGAGAAAGTTATCATGCCCTCAAGATCAAGATCACGTACACCCACATACATAAGCTATTCCTACACTGGGAATATGCTAAAACATGTCTCCAACCACCAAAATATTCTACTCTACACTAGGAGTAGACAAAAACATGTCTTGAAATAAATACTCCATGTTCTACAAAATATTGATCTCTCTCAATATGTGGTTTAAGAGACATGAAGGCTATGCAAAAGTATTGAAAAAAGTGGGACTCATGAAGGTCCTAAAGTATTGAAAAATATATATATGAGCACATGAAGGCAGAAAAAAATGTAGCCATGTCTCAGAATAAAAGTTCATGAGAGAGATCACTCATATCAAGGAGTATAGTATAGGTTTAACATTGTTTTATCCACACATGCACTTCTTGATCTAAGCGTATGACATCTTTCTCCTCGGATCCGAGCCTTGACTTAACAAAATATGCAGGGGTAAGTATGCCTTCATATCTTTCCCTACCCAAAGATCCATATAAGCTTTTTAGAAATAGGAAAAAAGAAGGCAACACTATGATATGCCTTGGTGAGGAACCAAACACAACATTGAGCGATCCGAGTGAATCATTTGAGGAGCTAAGCTATATTTATATTTTTAAAATCAAATGAAAAACCCAAGTTTCTAAACTGATTGATGCAAGGGGATTTGAATCCATGCTGTTCCATTATTCAATCACCCAAGATATATGGTAGACACTCCTAAGTTCATGAGTGCAGGTGAAGCCTGGACTAACATGTATGCTGATGTCAGATCAAGGTGATGACCCATCTTAGTCCTTAACTTTACTCAAGGATGAGCAAAGGGCTAAGTGTGGGGGAGTTTGGTGGTGGTCCTTAACTCATATTTTCATCCGCCAATCTTTACATAAAATCCAAACAAATAAACACCAAACTTAGTGATAGGATTTAAATCTAACATCTTTCCACAAGTTTTGGTGAAGTATCTTTTGCAGGAGGACTTATATGAAAACCATGGAAAATACATCAAAAGGCGCAATCCAGAGAAGCGTAATGCAAAACTTTGCAAAGGAATAAGGAGAAGGCCAATTCTTCGGAGGGATTTAGGCCAACCACCGACACAACTAAGGTCCAGGCCCAACCAAGAACCCACCTACCAAAGGTGGTGGTGAGGCAGGCCACCCACGGTGCAGGTGCGGCCGTCCCCCCCATGCCACCTCTCGGGCCAACCTTTGGTAGGGCGATAACATTAATGCTCAGGAGGTCGGTTTGCCAAGTTTCCATGTATACACCCCCAAACTGACCTGTAGAGTGTATAAATAGAGGGGAAGAGCTCTCCTTCAACAACACACACAGGAAAAAAAGAGCAAAGCAAGAGCAAGAGCATCACCACTCCATGGGCTTAGGCCCTAGCTAGCTCAAGCAAAGTAGAAGGGTGAGATGTGAGGTACAATTCGGGGAAGAAGTGCTGGGCTTGTTGGTAACCTACCCCCGCTTGTACCTCAGCGAACATCGGCTTTCTGCCTCAACGAGTATTGAGTAAGTGTTAGTGATTCTTATGGTTCAAAGTCTTAGAGTTGTTAAGCTATATTTCTCTTTGCTTGTGGGTTCGTCGTTCATCCCCATGGTGGATGCTCTAATAGAAGGGCCCTAATAAAGACAGATAACCCTTGCTAGCACAGCCCGCCTACCAACTAGGAGAGTTAAATAGAGAAGGCCTGCCACGAGCCCTATGATTTAATAACTAGATCAATCATGGCGGAATACAGAGGATGGACAAAGCTGTCACCACTTGCCACCTACCACAATCTATCCGGAGGCCTAGCCGTATCCACAGGTAATCTATAGCCTAAGTACCACGCTTAATCTACAGGCTTACTACTTCAATCCGAGCTCCGATGAAATGAGATCAAAGCACCCTAACTAGACGATGGAACCGGTACTAATGAAAGACTACTAATGATAAGATAACATATGCTACTAATGCCAAACAATAAGCACCTAAGCTCACTAATGACAAAAACTAATGACTAAGTACTTAAAGTAAAGCAAGCAATACTAGAATAAAGTAGTGAAATAAGTACTAAATAAAGTAATGCAGAAATGAAAGAATTACAAAGGAGCTATACCATTCCCGGAAGACTCTTCTGGACTCCGAGAAGCTCAGCTCTTGCTCTACTCCACTACTAGACTATTACTCTATAGCTAATGCTAAGCCATAAAGCTAAGAGAAACATGGAGAGCTTAGAAATGAATGGGGCGTCCTTCCACCGAGCTCCACACCCTCTATTTATAGTGTAGAGAGGCATGGGGGGTACTTGTAGGTAGTGGCCAAGTTGGTGGAGGCAGGGGGCACTGGGCAGCCAAGGGAGGGCACCGCTCGGCCCTCCATTCCACCGCCTTAGCATCTAATGGCGATGGTTGGCTCCAATAGCAGTTGTAGAGGTGGCACATGGTGAAACTTGGCTGGTAAGTCAGTTGGTGAAGCTCCAAGTCTATGATAATGGGCCCAGGGATCCATGGCCTCTTCATCGTGACCATTGATTGAACCGACTTAGATCAACACATCCCATTGGTTCTAGAGGGCTCCCACAACTTAGTGACGTGGCAAAAGTGCCAAGGTGGCACCAGGTGGGGCCGGGCAGCGCTGCCCAGTGGGCCCAGGTGGCCCTGCTACGTCCACTTTCTTCCTTGGTCCATGTTTGTCACCATTTTGGCCAAATTTTGCCATATTTCCTGCATACAAATAATTCTACAAGCACAAGTGGAACTAGGTGAAATTTAAACATAATTCTTCAACATGTGATGATGATTTACCTCTCTTTACCATGCTTTTAGGTGGAATGTTGATGGTTAAAACAGGTGTTAGTGACCATCAACACCCTGCTTTAGGGAGATATTCCGAATGTCAACATGTAGATTACAAAGGCATTTATTGAGTTAACCTTGTACCGAATGTCACCGAAAAAGAGAAGGGGCGTGCAAATTATGCGCCTAAACTACAATTTATACAGAAGCCATTACTTGATTAAAGCACATGTGAACTACAACTTATATGGAAGTTATTACTCGAATAAAGCACATGTGAACTACAATCAACTAAGAAACATGTAACCACATCACTATATATCTACATGTCCTAGGTCCAACCACTAGAATACAACATGCATCATAAGGCCTTGTTTGGATGCGCATGTATTCATCTTGATCCACATGTGTTGAAGTGCATTGGAGTGGAATTAAACTAAGTTCCATTCCAATCCACTCCAACACATGTGGATTGAAGTGGATACACATGCATCCAAACAAGGCCTAAAAGGAATTTGGGTACCTCTTCCTATTCCTGGCTACGCTGCGTCATCCTAGTCACAGAAGTGGTGCGGTCGACGTCAACGAAGATGTAGTAGATCCGGTGTGGCGGTCGTCAATGATGACACTGAGGCTCGATCATGATAGGTGCCGACATAGGGGGTCCAGATCCGGCATGTACCGCCACTGACAGTGGTCCTTCTACCCTCAGCGAACCTACTGTCGACAAAGGGGATCGGATCCGGATCCGGTTTTGGCTCCAGCTAGGGTTCAAAAAGGTATGAGAGACGGTGCTGCTAGAGAGTGGAGAGGGAGTTAGGCTATTGTGCCGATGAGCCTAGCTAGGGTTCAAACTAGGGTGGCAGAGGGGGGCTAGGCTTTAGAGTGGGAGGAGAGATGGTGCAACTGGTCCGGTTGGAGAATGGAGATGGAGGCAGAGACGATGACTCCTTACGCTTTTATGTGGCCATCACAATACCACAAATACCCTTGTCTGAAATCGATGGCATGGTAAACCAATTTTCCGCGAGGAGGGCAAAAGAGAGAGATCTAATTTTCGGTTTGTGTTGGTGGCACTGCTGGGTGCGGGGATTTCATTTTTGCCCAAAATCAATTTTTTTGCGTGAGCAGAGACCGAATTTTATATGATGAATGATGATGATATATACAAAGTAATACACTAAGGCCTTTTTTGGAAGCATCTGTATCCACCTTAATCCACATGTGTTGGAGTGGAATGGAAAAGAATTTAGTTCAATTCCACTCCAATCCACTTCAACACATGTGGATTGAGATGAATACATGCGCATCCAAACATGGCCTAATGTGTATTAACCGTCGGATCACCAATATTAATGACCCCAAGTTTTGGTGGACCCCCCAAGTTTCGGTGGATGGTGACTCTTGACAGCGTTTATGAGTTGGTGATGCAATTACGTGGCACATGGGATAGTCCGCCGCTAAAGGCATTCTCTCAGTACCCATCTTCTCCTCTTTTGTGCGTCGTTTCCATCATTGTTCGCCGCCTCCGGCGCCACCCACCCTGCGCCACCTCCCCCTTCCATCCTCCAAAAATTCCCCACCCCCTCCCCCCTGCACACCAAAACCCCTTGCCCAGATCCTTCTGTGCCATGGGGATCTACTGTGCCATGGTGATTTACCATGCCGCCATGTGTTAGTGCGCCACTCCACCAGCGAGCAAGACAGTCGAGATTGCCTTCTCGCCTTGGCACGATGAGGTCGTCTACGATCTCCATTTTTTTCTTAGTGATTGTATGGTGTTTGATGAAATGCATGTGTAATTTTTTTCTGATTGTTGCAGATGGCGTGAATTAAAGTAAAGCGGTCAGAACTATCACATTGTAGAAAGAGCTAGAGGCAGGAAAACATTCTCTGAGAAGCAGTGGAACAGGCACCACCAAAGCCTAGAAAGAGCCAGAGGAAGGCTCACAGTCTCCCAGAAGTAGAGGAACAAGCACCACCATAGCCCAAGAAGAGGCAGAGGAAGGAGGACAGTATCTGAGAAGCAGAGGAAGAAGCAACCAAAGCTATGCTAGCCCTAGAGTCTAGGAATTCTTGCAGGCGGATTCTAATGGGCCCACCAACAGTAGCAGCGTGAGGAGAGTGCGGAAATGGAACTTAGGGAGGAGGAGCTCACTGAGGAACAACTACAGCTCATGACCGAGTTCCACTCCAAAAACCAAACCAGTCGCTTTGCACCTTACTGGGTCCAATCTACAATTAGTCATGGCCGCACGTGCTCGCACTTGTGGAGGTTCGATGTGTGCCATAATTGGTGGTACGAGGAGCAGTCGAGGAGGTAATTTGATGTCTACCAATGGTGGTATGAGGAGTAGTCGAGGAGGTTTGGTGTTTGCCAATGGTGCTATGAGGAGTAGTATATTGAGAGAAAGAAAGAGGTGGTTCAATTCTATGACTTTTGATATTTCAGCTCAAAGAAGATATGGAGCATCAGGTTCTGCGATATTGAGTTCCGATTTCCACTTCTCAAAGAGCCTGGCACAAGATCATAGTTCTAGACTATGACTCATGAGAGTTTCTTCAGGAGCTACCATGCTAGAGGGACGGCACTAGCAGACCAAAGGATACTTGGTTGGGAAGAGGTTTAGAGACCAGCTGGTATACCCATCTGGCCCCGCTTTGAGAGGTTCCTGGGCTTCAATCACCTTTTCATTGAGGTTGATCGAATTGTGATAAGTTGGGTGCGTCAGTTCTATGCAATAGTGTGGATTCATCCAAAGCATGACTTCATTGGTTTTATGCTCAATGGTCGGCCAGAGCGATTGTACTATATCTGCCTGCAACAACTCCTTAGAGTTGACACTTTAGACAGGAAGCTCCACTAGATAGTCTATAGAGATGCTCTTCCTCAGCGTCATAACAGGGCTGGAGGTACTTTTCCTATAGACCAGGAGATTCAGCCGCTCTTCATGGAGCCCTTCACCGATGGCTCCTTACGTACACCGGACAGACTACGTCCAAAGGCTTATGTTCTACACATGGCTGTGAGGAAGATAGTCCTACCTCATGGCGGCAACAGGGAGACAGGGAGTCATTGACTAGATTGCAGCAGTGGCTACTACTATCAATATGGAGAGGCGAGCAGTTTGACTTCTTACACTTTTTCCTGTCTAAGATGGAGGATGTGATAGCTGACGCTATTAGTACTAGACGGCAGCACGTGTACCCTCACATCATCAGCTACCTGCTATGCTTAATTGACTCTAAAAGGAATGTGCTGCTGTACAATGAGTCAACCTACGAGGTTATGACCTACATGCCAGCAAGTCCGAACAATCATCATCGTGGACAACGTGCCCTAAGGTCCGTTCAAGCACTATTACCCATACAAGACAGAGAAAGACACAAAATGGTGGATGCAGCCCTAGAGCAGGCAGAGCACTAGTCTGGGATTGGAGGAATCTTGAATGTACGAATGCAACATTCAGACTCCGATGACAGCGACTACTGTGACCCTACGTTAGACGACCACGATGAGGGAGGGTCATGGTCCGGTGGTGTGGCCAACAAAGAGATGGATGATGTTCCACCTACTATAGAGATGTTAGCCAAGCAGGCACCGCCTCTAGTGTCTATTCAACAACTGTCTGAGCTTGGACAAATACTTGCTAGGCTAGTAATCGGCTAGGAAGAAAACCAGAAGCATATGGAACAACAAGAGAGGTGTTTGAAAGCAAGTATTGATAAGCAAGTGGAGAGTATGGTCCTTCTCAAAGTGCAAATGAGCCAGTAATCATCTGCTTTTTGTGAGGCCATCAACCAATAAGGCCAAAAAATCAACATGATGTGCAAGGTGTTCACCGGATGCTTTAATCAACTGTACAGTGCCATAGGGGTTAAGGCCCCTAACTTTCAGACACTACAGTTGGAAATGTGGTAGTCAGGTCAAAAACATTGCTGGTTATCTGACTAGTCCTGATAATACAACTATCCACATAGAGTTACCCATTATGACACTACATAAGCAGGGTTCAGCTTCAAGTCCTAATCAGGCCGGTGATCCACCTTCTTCACCCCATCAGGTCGAGGTGTAAGCCACCATGGAGGCACATACAGAGCCTCTTAGGGCTTCTCCAATTCCTGAGATACCTGAGCCAGCTTCAGGTCCTGATGAGGCAAGTGATCCACCTTCTTCGCCCCTCAGGTCAAGGTGCAAGCTGCCACGAGGACACATAAAGATCCTCTTAGGGCTTCTGCAATGACCGAGATGCCTAAACCTTCTAATGCTAGTATTACTATAGTCAAACATAAGCAGAGTTTAGCTTCAGCTCATGAGGCAGCTGATCGACCTTCTTCGCCTAATTAGGTCGAGGGGCCAGATATTGCGTGCGATGTTATAGGGGCACATACAGAGCCTCCTAGGGCTTCCCCAACAATCACAGAGCCTAATGCGACCACCAAACCTACTAATCGTACCATTAATAGAGCTGAGTCGACCATAGGGCTTGATACTACTATTTTAGTTCAGCAAAACAGAGAGTCCACTATTTGTCCAGGTAACCGCATCACTGAGCATGATGAGACATCAGATTCAGACGATGAGATTTTAGAATACTCACCAAGCGAGATGCACCCACCAGGCGAGTTCGACCTCAACAACACCGTCATGACTTCTATGCCTGCTTCGTCGTCATCACACATCCTTCGGATGCGTAGTCACCTTGATACCCTACCGAGGAAGGGACTTACAAGCGATTAGTGATAGTTCGACAGTCGAATGGAGGGATGCGATAGATGGTGAGGAAATGGAGGCATCGAAATTTGGATTTAGAATGATTCTTGATGTAATAATTGAAGTCTTGCTTACAACACAATGTTTATTTTATGGTTCTGTAATAAGTTGTACATGTTGAACCATTTTATCACTATGTTGACACATAGGCATTGAAATTTGGATTTAAAACGATTCTTGATGTAATCATTGAAGGCTTGCTTAGGACACAATGTCTATTTTACGGTTCTGTAATAAGTTGTACATGTTGAACCATTTTTATCACTATGTTGCCACTATAAATTAAACCTAACATCTAAGCGCGATATTAGCGACATCTATCTAGTCTGACTACCTCGTTGCAACTCAAGTCGTTCCTCTTAAGAGAGAACTACAGGGTCGAACAACCCCATTGCAAGTCGAGGAGTCACCCGAACATGAAATCTATTGTCCAACGCATTACAATCATAGAGTAGCGGACTTTCTTTCGTGCGCAATCAAATCTTGCGTGCGCATTCAGAAAAGAGTAATAGATATTGTTCAGCGTGTTACAATCGCATAGCATCGGACTTTCTCATGTGTGCATTTAGAAAAAGAGTAATACACATTGTGCTGACGATTAACATTTACAATGCCTGACGCAGGTGGAAGCATTCAAAACAGAAATATGCGAAGTTACTACGTTACCAATGGTGTTTCATAAGAGGAAAGGAAGCTTCCCTAAAACCTAACTGCCTTTCGAGAGGGGAGGCAGGATCCAGCCCATGACCTCCTAATCACCTCATCCGAGCATGTTGGCCGCACAAGCCTTTCGCATCCAAGCAGAAGAAGCAAACACCATGAAAGACAAAGCGATGAGCATAAGTTGCTCTTCGAATTAAAGTAACAAACTAGCCTTCCATTAGGATTGGAATGACCCTAGATACAATCAACGGCTCAAAGAAGGCAATGAGGACAACATCTCCCACATGCGTGGCCACCACGATGGCCTCCGCGGCGATGGTAAAGTCGCCAATGAGGTTGTCCTTCTCCTCATTGGTTCCAACTGGAAAGCTAGGTTCAAGCAGGCGGAGATCATGGCCAGAATGAAGCTGTGCCGTGGCCATAGCTAAGGCAACCTGTTTTCACCAAAATTTGGGAAGAAGAACGCGAGAACTCAAAGCTTCCAAGATTGTGCCATAAAGGAATCGATTGCATAAGGATCGACATCAGCTGATTTAGATGCGACACTAGAATCGGCTCTCTTCGAATGACGTCAACAAATAACGACAATGAGTTACGGTTGGCGTCGGGAAAGACATGTCGGACTCTACAAAAAGGGAAAGATTATGGTCCAAGTTATCTCAAGATAGGAATGTTTTATACCAAAGGTTGTAATAAGTCGTACTTGAGTAGGATTCATGCTTAGGTTCTGGGTATAAATATTGGACCCCGGCTATTGTAAAAAGGACATCCAATCAATCAATACAAATTACTTTTTTTTGCTTTACGCCAACCCTTAGGAGTAGTAGTGTAGATCTCGGTGAGTTCTTCAACAATTAGGGCTACATCAGTCCGACCGACCTCCGGCTTGTCTATAAGTACCGTCATGGCTTATACTTCCGTTTGTAAGGCTGCATCAGTTAAGTTTGACCTCCATTGTGAGCTCTAGTATAAGCTAGTTATCGATCCTTATCTAGCTCAAGTACGGCTGCATCGGTTAAGTTCGACCTCCACTGCTCGAATTAGATTAAGGTCAAGTTATTGGCTCTACCTAAGGGTGTCATCCTTCAGGTAGATTCCTTAAGTTACCGATCTTGCTGATGTTCTTACTATCATTAGTTTTCAGCAATATCAACCTACCCGATCGAGATCGATCAAGATCGGCCTCACATCCTTTTAACCCATCGTTTATCTTGTTACATTGCAACGGTTCTTACTTTAAATGATGGATTACGTTTCAATGACTGTTCTACTTTGATCTTGATCATGCATAGTATGCGGTGAAGGCATGTCTGATCTTGAGGAGGTTTGCTAGCTAGTTAAATTTGGTCTATAGTTCGCTATTATGGTTGTAACGATCCGGTCGATCCCCACTAATGGCACTTTAGATCGGAGGATGCTAGTTGGTAGATTTGTTTTCGATCAGGCGTGACCTTGACTGTTTGCTATGCCAGCATTGGCTAAATAGCCGATCGCCCGCACTTTAACGTTCATAACATGTTTTCATGACCTTGTTAAATGTGAATAGATCCATTTTCTTTAAAGGTTTAATCTGTTATCTTTATTATGGCTGCCATCGATCCGGTCGAACCCCACTATTAAAGATAATAGGTTAGATTTGAGGAGTTTATAGGGCTGCTCGTATTGAATAGTCGATTGTTCATATGCTATGACCCTTTATTCTACTTAAATCGGCTATTTCAGCCGATTTGCCTATGCTTTCACAGATATAGCATCTCTTTCAAAAAACATGTCAATGTATAGACGGTTTTATGGATTCTTCGGTTTAGTTTGTTACTATCATCATAGCTGCCATCAATCCGGTCAGACCTCATTGTTGGTGGTAACAGATTAGATTCAGAGCGTTTGTAGACCCGTTTGTACTAGATAGTCAATTTATTCGTATGTTATATCGTTTCTCGTAAGATTCATCGGCTCAATGCTTTACATCAGTAATATCCACCTAGCTGATGATTTTACTTATGTCTACATGCATTGTACTTGTCATCATAAAATCAATCGCAACCCATAAGTTGTACAGTCCATAAATAGTCGATTTCTTTGTGTATCAGCTATTTAATTAATTTTCCCGTCTAGCTGCTCCTATAGCAGCACACTTGGAATTGTCTGGGCAAACTGGCATGTTTCACCTTAAATTACTGATAAACTTTCTCTCCTTGTCAATTGTAGGTCCAATTGACTGGCACACCCTCGGAAGGAATTCGCAGGGATGATGGGTCCTATGATTGAAGCCAAGCGGATCTCCAGGCTCATCCTAAGCAGATCCTTTCGGCTTGCTGTGTGCTAGGCGCATCGACATGTTTTTGCGCCGACACACGTTCTGGCACGCCCGCTGGGACCCACAATCGTCATGGCAGCTCACAACAATAGTGACATCCTTATGGTGTCTTATGAAGACTTACTTGATGAAGATAAAGATGTCATCAGTAAGGCTATAGAAGAATTTCAGAACAAGTTTTTGTTATCCTACACCAGGACACGTGGCAATAAAATTATTCAGAAATATCCACTACCAAGAGTTCTGTTGCATGGGTAGTCAGATACAGACGAAGCTGAAGATAGGCGTTTCTTCATAGACGCTGTAAACAAATCTGTTGATGATGCCATATTGAACCATAATACAGTTTTCTTGAACACATTCCACAACACCATGAGATAGGTGTTTCATGGATATCCAATTGATCAGGTTGGACTGGTTTACTACAATATTCCACATTCGTCGATTTAGGGGACTAATCAAGCCGGTACTAGCCATCAAGAAGCAGCACCGGCTAGTAATGGTGATGTCCAGGCAGTTCAAAGCTCATCTGAGCAAGTTCAAGGAGCTACTACTAATCAGATGTAGTATAATCCTATATCATCAGTGCAGCATGTGCAACAGCCGACGGGGCAGGTTCAGAATCAAATGGTTAATTTTGGCATATCAGGCCAAATACCATCGTCGGCTCAAAACATAGTGCCATCTGTTCAAAGGATTCATAGAGATACAGATCCTAATATTTATAACCAGAGACTTCAAGCAACAAACCAACAAAGGACCCAACAGATAGAGATTCCACAGGGATATGATTGTGGCATAGATTACAATACCTGTCATATGATTCCGAATCTAGGATATCAAGGTACCCGGAATTTTAATCCGCAGATGGGTTAACAATTGTAGAGAAATCCAGATTCAAGTGCTGATGAGTTTTTGCTCAGTGTGACCGAGATGATGAAGAATCAGTTTGGTTTGATGCCAAAAGGCACCTTTTTGTAAAAACGCCCATATCGAGAGTGGTATGATCTGGTCGCTCTTCCTACAAATTACAGGCTCCCAGAGTTTAAAAGCACAAGCATAATAGAACATGTCAGTTGGTATCTTACACAGTTGGGCAAAGCATCCATTGAGGAGCCTCATCGAGTTCGTTTTTTCTCCTTGTCCCTGTCGGGACCAGCCTTCACTTGGTTTTGGTCGTTGCCAGTTAATTCCATTGCCAATTAGGCTGACCTAGAGAAAAAGTTTCATACATATTTTTACACTGGGATAGGGAAAAAGAAAATTACCAATTTAACGACCATAAGGCAGAGAACTAATGAATCAGGAACTAAATTTCTTCAGAGATTCCGAGAGACCAGAAATTTGTTCTTCTCATTGAATCTAACTGTCGGCATGAAATTTTGTCCCATGCCGAGGGCACACGAGCAAGCCGGGAGGGTCCGCTCGATGGAGCTAGAGATCCGCCTAGCTTCAGCGCAGGGATGGTCGATCCTGCGCACTCCTTCCGAAACATGCCAGTCAATTTGACCCTGCAATTGATAAGGAGAGAAAGCTAATCAGTAATTTAAGGCGGAACATGCCGGTGTTGCCAGACAGTCCCGAATGTGCGGCTCTGAGAGGCGATATGGAAGGAAATTGACTAAATAGTCGATTACAACGTACTCATAAGAATAAATCAATTAAAGCTCATGCAATTATGGAAGGTAAATCGGTTATCGCTCAGGATAGATCTCGTTATTTAGACAAACATTAGTCAATGGCAAAAGGATGTCAACAATAATTAATTTATGCTAAGCCAATGACTGCAAGTAACCAAATCCCTTTTTATATAGAATAAGCGGCTCATCATCATTTAACCATTTAGTAAAGATAAATCTAATGAACATATTAGATCTCGTCTATCGCTATGACCAGTGGGGCATGAGGCAGAATCATGCAAGTCATAGAAACAACAATAGATTTGACGACCCTAACTCATTACTAATATCAGTGGGGCATGAGGCAGAATCATGTAGGCCGTAATACAATAATAAGATCATGGGGCTAATATATCTTTCAACCTATCTTTACTTCAATGGTCTCGTAACGTGAACTGCATATGTGAAAGCACTCGATATCGGCTAAAACAGCCGATTCAGGCATAGCGCACAGTTAAGGTCATGCCCTATCAGGAACAAATCTACGAAGTAACGATCCCCACTCCACGGTGCTAATAGTAGGGTGTGAGGCAGAATCACACAGGCCGTGATAACGGGCCATAAAATGGTTTTCGTTAGCCAACAGATCTATTCAAGACAAAACTTGCCTTAACCGCACACTATGCACGATCAAGATTGACATAAAATGGCCGATAAAACATAACTCATTGTTTAAGATGCAGATTAAATCAGTTTAGATTAACAAACGATGGGTTAAATAGGATATAAGGCCGATCTAGATCAATCCCAATCAGGCGAAGTGATATTGCTGTAATTAAATAAATAATGAAAGAAATAAGCAATATCGGTAACTTAATGAATCTATCCGAAGGAACACCACCCTTAGATAGAGTCGATAACTTGACCTTAATCTAGTTCGAGCAGTGGAGGTCGACCGGATCGATGTAGCCTTACTTGAACTAGATAAGAGTCGATAACTAGCTTATACCAGAGTCGCAATGGAGGTCGACCGGATTGATGCAGCCATACGAATAGAAGTATAAGCCATGACGGTACTTACAGATAAGCAGTGGAGGTCGACCAGATCGATGCAGCTGTACTTGCTGAAGAACTTGCCGAGATCTACTCTACTCCTACTCCTAAGGGGTGGCCGGAGCCGAAAAAAGTAAGTAACTTGTATTTGATTGATTGTGTGTCTTTTACAAGGAGCAAGGGGTACATATTTATACCCTGCAGTAATGATCCCGATGAGCTACGTACATAACTTACCTAACAATAATATCTAAATGAAAGGAAATATTAAAATACATAGACTCTAATTTCCCTCACGTAGAGTCCTCGCTGATGAAGCTTCTATTCGTGTCCTTATCTTGTTTGGCTCAACCGGCACAGATTCAGTACGTAGACATGCCACCTTTGCCGAACCGTATATGGACACAACATCTAATTGGCCATGTATATACACGTATATGAAACAAGTCCTTGCTTCTTGCATTGTCGATGTGAATCTGGACGCCATATCCTGAACAGAATAATATTCCCTTTCCATTGTTGCACATACGTGATGCATCTAGAGCTTTCCAAACACATCATCCTGCCAATGATATTTCTTTTGTTGCTTTACGTGATATCTCTATCAGGCCGACTTCAAGATGTTGTACGTCGTCACCGATTTTCTTGAATATTCCATATATTAGCAAATCTTTGAGACTTGGTCGAATATAATAATCAGTCATGCGTGAGAATATCTCTAATAATTCTCTCAAGTCATGACACGTGCACTTTCCTCGATCATTTTGACTTTTTCCTTATTTCACATGAGGAGATCTTGGATGTCGGGCTTCTCCAAAATTGAAAAATATTTCCTGACCGGCTCCCAAATATCCACCAATTAAGAGATTTTCTTGTTTTTGACATCATCGGCCGATCTCTTCCTTTCCAGGATAAGCTTACCAAATTTTGGTGTAAACATAGGCCCTCCTAGTTCGGAGTATGAATTTTCATGCTTTGAACTATTTTGATCCAATAATCTCCTTTCTCGAGTCAGTGACATCTGATTGCAATACTTGGCCTTGGTGACTTACTTGGGTTGACTGTTCATTTGCTTTAGCCGATTAAGAGCTGGCCCCCGAGTTTATAATTATAATCGGCTTTCAAATCACTAGTAAGGAGCTAAAGAATTCACTGGTAGCAATACTACCTTATTCCAAGCCTCACTCATACATGTGAACTTTGAAGTGTCTATCACGCTATCTTGGGTGGTTGAAGAATGGAACAGATTAGAATCCAGTCATCCTCACTTCTCCTGCTCAGAAAACTTAGGTTTTTTAAAAGATTTTTAAATTAAAACATAGCTTTGCTCCCCAAATGATTCTCTCAGATCGTTTAATGTGCATAGTTCCACACTAAGACATTGTTTCACCTTAATTTACCCTACTTCTAAAAAGCTTATGTGGAGTTCAGGTAGGGACAAAGTATGTAGCATACATACCTTGCGTATCGTAAAGTCAAACCCCGGATCCAAGGAGAGAAGTGTCATACTCTTAGATCAAGATGTGCACGTGTGTGCAATTTTTAGTGGCTAACCTAATTCTACTATGCTCTCTGAAATATATTTCTCTCTTGTGGAATATTTTTTGCGAGAACATGGGTTATCTTTATTCTTATCTCTTTTTCTTTTTCCTTTTTTACTTTGGACCTCTTTTGTGTCCATCTTTTTATTTTTTTGCATAGCCCATGTCTCTTTTTAGAACAACTTTTGAGAGAAATATTATCAAGAACTTGGAGTATTTATTCTGATGAAACCAAGCAAACATATTTTTTGTCTTCTCCTAGTGTAGGAGTAGAACATTTTGATGTGGATGAAAATCATGTTTTTGCGTATTTCCAGTGTAGAAGCAGCACACATATTTAGCGTGTACGTGATCTTGATCTTAGGAGCATGATAAACCTCTCAACATGGCTCAACGAGTCTTGACAAAACTAAACACAAAACAAGCAGCTTATGTGGAAGGTTTTTAATAATAACATACGGCATTGGTAGGAAATTCAACATCATCGAGGAGACAAGCTATTGATTTTGAATTTTTTATAATAAAATTTCCCAAGTGCTTTGCAAAAGAAGCAATGTTCCTTTCATCATATCATATCTCATTTATTAACTACTTAGATATTGTACTTTTCCCTATGATAGTTTGTTCATAAGTAGTAGAAAAAGCGAGGAATAAAGAATATACGAACCTGTCATAGAAAGGCATGTACCTCGTATCTGCATGTGCGTACCCCTGTTCTAAGCCAATGAGTGCCTCTGCTGCAACTCTCTCCCAATATACATATATCAGCTGAACTCCATCGGCTTTATGGTCTCTGCTTCCCAATCAAACATATGATACGGCATGATGGCACACACTTCTAAGACCTGATTCATTCCTTTTGTGCCTATATACATCGTGTATATATATATATGTATAGAAATCTGACTTGCATGCACTACATAAATGGCTCTTCCGGCTTGATGTCTTGATCTTCCCGTTCTGAGCCGATGACCAACTTCGATATATTATTTGGTCCAGATCGCGTCGACGACTCTTGTACCTCCATGGCACAGTTCATTCCGATTTATCAGCCATCAGCGGGCCGACATGATCATCGGCTATTCATTTGCCAATCGATCTTCATCACGCAAAAAATAATGTTGTTGCCATTTCGTTGCCTCTACGGGAGCTTGGGAAGCAACTATTGACCCACCAGAACTTTTAATGCACCGGTTAGTCTTTATACAGAATATACTAATATCTTTTTGCCGGCCAATATCGGATAAAGCTGGAGTAATCCTAATCCAGCCAGTCGGCTTTCGCAAGTCCAACAGGTACTGTTACGCTGTTTAGGTGGATGCAAGACAGCCGATGCTTCTTTTAGACAGCCGCTCGGTACTCATTTGTTTGATCGGCTGCTACCCATTGCATTTCTTTATTAATCATGTGAGGCTTAAAACTGATGCATGGTGGCTGGCTTCTTCATTGCTTCTTCACGTCACGTACTCATGCATATACAGCCAGCCATCTTGTCTTTCCTTGTATAGACATCTGCAGCGGCAATTCCTTTGCTCTCTGGTTTGTTTCTTTCAATACTGCCTTTCAATACTCGGAGCCAATTTTTCGGGTGCTGATAATAACTTTCGGCCGATAGTCCCCTTTCATCAATTGTGTTCAAATAATAATCATTAGCCGATTCATCCGCTGTATGCTGATGGTAACATCTTTGGCTTCTTATGACCTTCAACCAATCGGCTACTCATCTTTCCTCGACTTGGGTGCTAGAGGTGGTGTCATGAATTGAGTGTGGGCTATACGACAGTTCTATCGGCTTTATCGGCTTCGTCTGTCTTCTTCCAATTGGACTTGTCATCTTCTATCTTTATTCTGATTGGTCCGTTCCCAGTGATGGTATCAGCCATGCGTGGGCTGCCCTCCAATCCGTTCTTCCCAAAGCTATGCATAATCCATGTGTGGCAATTATTCTCATGCATGCACGTGTATTTGGATTTGCTGGCCTTGCATCGACTACATTGAACCATCTGCCGACCATTGGTTGCATTGTAATAGGACCATCGGCTAATCATCGGTTCCTTATATTCACCAGCCGATGCTTTTACTGTAGCGATCCCGGGAAACTTCGTTCGTGGAAGTTTTCAACGAGCTAACTAGGTAACTTGCGCTGAACTCATAGCAATGCATCCACGTGCTTCTCATCTTGATGAATTTGTTTACTCGTGCTCGTACTGGGATATTGCAAACCAACCAGGTATCCTCACCGTCTTGATGCCGATCTCATCACCCCGACTTCTGGCAGTTTCATGGTGTCACCTGTTGGTTTCATTCAGTTAGTTCAGTCCAGGTTCAGAAGTTTCAGAGTTCTTCAGTTAGCTAGCTTCCTATTGTTGGCCAATAAAACTGAACCCGTCATGGGTGCGTCTTGTACGCCAGAATCGCGCTTTGTTCGTGGTGCGGCAAGTCACGTAGTCATCGTGTCCTTCTTTCTTGTTGAGTCATAGCTCAAGCTGACGCGCTCCACTCATCCGGTCGTGGGATGGCGCGGCCCTGTAGGGAGGAGTGGCGCGCATGGCGCCGAGTCCTGGGTGGCCACGAGCTGCTCTCTGCATGTATATATTCCATGAATAGAGTCAGAAAAGCAGCAGTTGCTGCACCAAAAAAAACCTCTGTGTTCGTGTGCGTGTGTATTCGTGAGTTCGTGGTGTGCAATTTCAGGGGGTCTTCATCGACTCCGGCGAAGGGTCGCCGACGGTGTCGACAACAATTGGCATTAGAGCTGTACGAGAAGGGCCTAAGGCATTGCGATGGCGGACACGAAGTCGGGGGCAAACGGCTCTGGGAAGACTCCACCGCGATCGCCGTCTCGAAGCCGATCACCGACGCGTCGTTCGCGGACTCGTCGCCGCTCGCGAACGCGACGCCGGGAGGACGTCGTCGAGCGCGTCGTTCGGGAGACGACCGGATCCGGCAACTGGCCGCAGCTCACGAAGATAAACTACGACACGTGGTCGCTGCTCATGAAGCTGAAGATGCAGTCGCGCTACCTCTGGGATGCGATCGAGGACGAGGACATCGACTACCACGACAATCGTTCCGCGCTGGAAGCAATCTGCTCCGGTGTGCCCCAGGAGATGGTGCCCACTTTGGCGACGAAGGCTTCGGCCAAGGAGGCGTGGGAGGCGATCCGGACAATGCGCATCGGCGACGATCGGGTGCACAAGTCGACAGCGCAGAGCCTCCGTGCGGAGTACGAGCAGATCGCGTTCCACGATGGTGAGTCCGTCGAGGATTTTGCCCTGCGCTTGTCTAATCTTGTGCAGCGGTTGGCGATTCTCGGCTATCCAGAGCCGGAGCCGAAGGTGGTTGACAAATACCTCCGCGTCGCTCGACTGAGGTATAGGCAGCTCGTCATCTCCATCGAGACGCTCCTCGACATCAACGAGCTCACGATCGAGGAGGTCACAGGGAGGCTCAAGGCGGCTGACGAAGGGCACGACACCGGTGGAGGTTCAAGCTCTTCCACGGCGCGCCTCAACCACACGGAGGAGGAGCTAGTGGCGCAGGTGGTGTCCCGGCTGCAGCTCTCAGGCGAGGGCGGTTCCGGAGCTGGGCGGCCTCCACCGTCCAAGCAACGGCATGGCCGCGGTGGTGGCTCGTCCCAAGGCGGTGGAAGAGGTGGTAGTTCCAAGCCACCCGCCGGCGGCGATGGCAAGAAAAAGAAGATCACCGGCGATGAATGTGCCTACTATGGCAAAACGGGCCATTGGGCTCGCGAATGCCGCAAAAAGAAACGCGACGAGCAGGCGCATGCTGCCTGGGTGGAGGAGGAGCCGAAGGCCAGGCCGATGATGGGGGTGACGTCGCTCTACATCGACTCGGCCTCGACACGCTCGCCATCGGATCCCGAGCCACCAGTGACACCCGAGCAGCTACCCGTTTAGCTCGAAGGGGGAGGCTACACCCGGTAGACTTTCAAGGAGGAGGAGGTCCTCCCCGTCGTTCACGTGGCTCTGTCCACGGCCGGAGCTGCGACATCATCACCAACTCGCCAGGAGCGCATCCACCTAGAGGAGAACAAGTTGTTCGTCCAGTTCGGCGACAGGGGCAGTGGCGGGTCCACTCGGTGGATCCTTGACACCAGGGAGACGAATCACATGACGGGGGAGTGTGGTGCCTTCTCCAACATCGACACACGCGTGCAAGGAACCGTCCATTTCGGAGACGGCTCGGTCGTGGCCATTGAGGGCCGCGGGACCATCCTCTTCAAGTGCAAGAACGGTGACCACGAGGTGCTCGCCGGCGTGTACTACATTCCCAAGCTAACAACGAACATTGTCAGTTTGGGGCAACTCGATGAAGATGACTACAAGATCCTCATCGAGCATGGAGTGCTGAGGATCTGGGACCAGCACAGGAGACTGCTGGCGAAGGTGAAGAGGACAGCGAGTTGGCTCTACGTCCTGAACCTCGACATCGATAGGCCCATCTGCCTCCCCGCCCGGAGCTCGGAGGTTGCCTGGCAGTGGCACGCTAGATTTGGGCACCTCGGGTTCGAGGGGCTAAGGGCGCTGTCGAAGGGAGGACTGGTGCGCGGGCTGCCACCAGTTGAGCACGTTGATCAAGTGTGGGAGAGCTGTCTAGCTGGGAAGCAACGGCGACGGCCATTTTTGACGTCGAGCAGGTACCGTGCAACTCATCTTCTAGAGTTGGTGCACGCGGACCTGTGTAGGCCTATCACTCCGGAGACGCCGGGTGGCAAGCGCATGTTTCTGCTCGCCGTCGATGATAAAAGCAGATTCATGTGGCTTGTGCTCCTCACATCAAAGGATCAAGCTACGGCGGCCATCGTTCAGCTCCAGGCCCGGGCAGAAGCGGAGGCAGGACGGCGCCTCGGGACTCTCCACACTGATCATGGTGGCGAGTTCACGGCGTGCACCTTCAAACCTTCAACGACTACTGTGCCGAGCACGGTGTCCAGCGACATGTCACGGCGCCCTACACTACACAACAAAATGGAGTGGTGGAACGCCGGAACTAAACTGTGCTGGGCATGGCGTGGAGCATGCTCAAGGTGATGTAGGTCCCTGGCAAGTTATGGGGGGAGGCGGTCATGACTGCGGTCTTCATCCTAAATAGATCGCCGACACAGAGTGTTGAAGGCATGACGCCATTTGAAGCATGGTATGGTTCTAAGCCTCCTGTGCACTTCTTCCGTGTTTTTGGCTGCGTTGCACATGTCAAGGCCACCGGTGGACACTGGAGCAAACTCGATGATCGCTCCACGCCGATGGTGTTCATTGGTTATGAACCTGGATCCAAGGCATACAGATTCTACAACCCGAACACCGATCACGTCCACATATCCCGTGATGTCATGTTCGATGACGATAGGCCATGGAACTGGGGCGAGCACGACGACGGCGAGCACACGGCGAACTCGAAACTGTTCCACGTCGAGCACATGATGGTGATGGTTCGCCGTGGTGATCCCATGGAGCTGCAGGAAGATGGTGCGCCAGACGGCACGCTCGGGGGAAGTCCAGTGCACTCGACTAGATCGCAAGGTGGAACGCTGGCAACGCCGGGTACGACAACGGCGGCGTCAAGCGTGGGCTCACCAATAGGCGCACATGGAGGCAGCGGACCAGCAACACCATCGCAGGGAGCTGCTCCATCAGGCTCGCCTGCACCGGGAACACCAGCTGGGGTGCAGTTCATGTCGCCTCCATTAGGGGAGTTGCTGCTGGACGACGACCATGACGATGCACCACTACGTTTTTGAATGCTTGCTGACATCCTCGAGTCCGCTCCTATCACTTGCAAGGCGGATGGGGAGCAGGCAGTGAGGCTGCTCCTTGCCGTCGACGACGAGCCTACTACCTTCGATGAGGCACGCGGGGATGAAGAATGGCATAAGGCCATGCTCAAGGAGCTGTCATCCATCGAGCAGAATGACACCTGGATACTCGTCGATCTCCCACGTGGGCACCGTGCCATCGGGCTCAAGTGAGTGTTCAAGATCAAGCGCGATGAACTGGGGGCCATCATCAAACATAAAGCACGCTTGGTGGCGAAGGGGTATGTCCAGCAGGCCGGCGTTGACTTCGATGAGGTGTTCGCACCAGTGGCGAGAATGGAGTCAGTGAGGATGCTCCTTACCGTTGCTGCACAGGAGGGCTGGCTTGTCCATCATATGGATGTCTAGTCGGCGTTCCTTAATGGAGACCTCGCGGAGGAGGTATATGTGCACCAGCCGCCTGGCTTCACCGTGGCTGGGCATGATAGGAAGGTACTGCGCCTGAAGAAGGCGCTCTATGGGCTCCGTCAGGCTCCCCGAGCATGGAACCAGAAGCTGGACGCCAGCCTGCGCGATCTCGGCTTCGCATGGTGCTCCAGTGAGCATGGCATGTACACCCGTGGCAAGGGGTCATCACGGGTGGTCATCGGTGTTTACGTCAATGATTTGATTATTACAGGAGCCAAGGAAGGCGGAGTCAAAGCATTCAAGGTGGAGATGCAGCGCTTGTTCAGGATGAGTGACCTCGGGTTGCTATCATACTACTTGGGCATCGAGGTGAGGCTGTCCAAGGCTGCTATCACCCTCGGGCAAGCAGCGTATGCACGTAGGCTGCTGCAGAAGGCAAACATGGTAGGGTGCAACCCTTGTCATATCCCGATGGAAGCACGCCTGAAGTTGTCGAAGGAGGGAACGACGGCATTGGTGAATGTAACACACCTGGTGTTTTAAAACCTAAAACAGGACATGTCATCATATGCATTGCAAAGCATTTGGTCATATTGAAAACTTTGATATGCATACACTAAAACAAGTTTACATTTATGTTATATGTGTTGTCTTGTATTGTTTGAATCAAGTTCAAAGTTTTGTTTGGATTTGAATTTCCGAAAACCCTGATTTCCAGCGATTTGTTTTACCCCGAGAAACCTAATTCAAAATCGAAGTACATTTTGGGGTTGATCCTTAAAGCAAAAGTGTAGAGCTTGTCGAGTTGTACAAAGTTGGTTTTTGGAGTTTTCAAAGTTGTTTTATAAAAATTGAAGTAATTTGAAAAGGCGTAATTCTTTAAATGTCCCCTTTTTTAATTCAAATTTGCATTTCAAAATGTAGACCGAATTAGGGGGTGGTTATAAAAGCAAAGTTGTAGAACTTTGAATTTTGAACAACTTTTGTTTTTGGATATTTTTGAGTTGTTACACAAATTTGGGAGTAATTTGGGATTTGAAACGAAGGGTAGTTTTGTAAATATGGTGAACAGTGCTCGCCGCTTAAGCTACACCGCCGGCGACCTTCTTCTCGGTTCCAGGCACGCGCGTGGCCGTCCTCAGCTTCGCGCTGGCGCGGGGAAGATGCCGTCGTGGCTTCCTCTTGCTTCCTGGCCGTCCTTTAAAGGCCGAGACGCCGTCGTCGTCATTCTTTTCTCCTCCTCTATTTTCCAGTCGCCGCCGCCAACGCTCCGTCGAGCTCTCGCCGTCGATTTAGCGCCTGTGCCATCTCAGCAAAGCGCTCAATAGCTTCGCTAGTTCCTTGCGCACCTAGCCAACCAACTGTGGTCACTTGATTTCACCGGGAATCACCGCTCGCCGTCCTTCTTCGTGGCCGGTAGCACCACCGTCGCACGCGCGTCACCGTGGCCAGCGCTCTCCGGTGAGCCTTTGCTCGTGCTCAGTGTACCTTTAGCTTCGCCTTGATCTCGTGATGCTCTATGACCGGTTGTTTGATCATTTTGATCACCGCAGTCGCCGGTACGCCGCCACCAACGGTCGTTGCTCCGCCGTAGTGCTGTGCACGTCGACCCGCCTCTCCGTTGACCCTCCGGTTCGGCCATCGACTCCAACATGATCGATGCGCCATGTTGTAGTGAGCATGTTGGTATCTTGGCCGTCGCCATTGACCTCGCCATCGGCGAGAAATTGCCGGTCAGCGCGTCGTTGCCGTGGTCAGCGCCGAAGGAAGGGGATGACATGTGAGGTCGGGTTGTCAGTGACTCAGCGGTTTGAAAATGAATTTTTCCTTTTTCAGAGATGAATGAATAGTGTATGTTTTTGTTATTTTTGTGTAGATTTATTTAGAGCTCGAAAAATTATGAAAATTTTTGTGTGACCTCTCTGTGATGTATACTATTTAGTAAAAATATGAAATGTTGTTTTTCAGCACTTTTTAAATGTGATAAAAATTGCTCAATTAATTAATAAATGAGTTTCCATGATTTTTCTAGGCTTATTTATTAATCCAAAAATTATGAAAATTGTTTTGCCACTTAGTTATCATGTGGTGAAGCTTTACAAAAAATTTGAAGTTAATTGGATCAAGTTGATTTATTTCGTAATTTTTGATTTAATAATTAATTCATAAAAGCAAATAGTAATCTTTAATGATTTAGGTTTTGATTGAATTTTGGATTGTGTGATGACCTTGGGTCATTAGTTGGTAATGATCCTTGGCAATTGAAGCAGATGTTACAAAAAAGGTTTAGTTAGTTTGACTTGTAATTATACCGCGAAGGAAAGTTGTATTCAAGTTAATAATTTTGCATCCATCAACGAGCATCATATTTTGTATCTCGCATCATGTTAAACATGACATTGTTACTACGTGTAGTGAATGAAGGTGAGCATGTGGTAGTTAATCAAGTGGTTGAGGAGGTTAGTCCGTTTGTGGAGGTTGGATTTGAAATCGGTGGAATGACTCCGGAACCAGACTTTTCCGTCAACGAAGGCAAGCCCCGGATGCAATTAAACCTACCTTGTGTTTTACAACTTGATTTCGCTTTTGCTTCTCTTTACTGCATTAAGTGATTAGGAGTTAAGTGAAAACCTAATTGGTGCATTACCAACCTTGTTTTTCCATATCTACCCTATACCAGTTTTAATTCGTATATGCCTAGTTATGCTTAGCTATGCTTAGAACGATGAAAGTCGTGTGATTACCTGTCACCTGCAAGTTTTAAATGGAACTTTAGTTACTTATGTTATCTTGTGATATGGGAATGTGGAGTAATAAATCTAGACCGGGTGGACTCGGTGTGTATGAGCCACAAGTCATGGAGGTCTTGTGAGCGGGTTCTTTCTGCCTGTGTCGATTAAGGTCCGTCCGTTGTTGAATTGCATGAGGTGAGACTTTGTAGTACTAACCACATACTCCGATAAGCCTTAACTTGGCTATTCTATTACGAGAATGGCTACTCACGCACTGGGAGTGGAGAGATGGCGGGAATAGCGTGTACCCACGTGGCAATGGGCTGGATTGGTGGAGTACTGTATTCTCGGGTGGCGCGGACCCGTTCTTGTTTTAGAGGATCCGAGTGTAGGTTGGTATATGTAGGTCGGGGACCTACATATGTCATGTGGTCTAGAATTCCCAGCTGGGTTTAATCGGTTCGAATCGTCGTTGCTCCTCGGTTATGGAGACTCAACTCACTGTTCATCACCGTAGTTTAATAACTGAAACTTGAGTAAGGTTTGAGAAAGTGTTGGATATGGAGTTTCATGATCTCATTACGGGTCGTGTTAGCTTTTTATATGGTTTTATGAAGTTTTAAATGTTGATATAAAGAATTTTGTTAAAAAGCTTTTACGCAAAAGAACTTTGATTATTGCTAAAGCCATACCTTGAATCCCTGAGCCTGCATTCCTGAGTTCTATCAGTTTTTATTTTCGGTTAAGTCTTGTTGAGTACTTTTGTACTCAGGGTTCGTTGACCCTTGTTGAAGGTGAGCCTCATGAGTAGGTCTGTTTTGGGCCGTGTTGCATGACAATTGTTCAATGCGATGACGATAAGTAAATGTGTGGCCCTTGGGAAGGGCAATCTATTTGTGTTTGTATTATGTTATAATGCCACTCCACTACTTTGGTTTGTATTAATTATCGAACTTAGTTGTATGGTTTGAACAAATGGTTTGTAAATTATGTTATTGTAAGACTTCCGCTGATTTACTCTGGTGTAGATATTTGAATAAATGTTGTAATACTGCAATGACTCTGTATTGTGATCCTGCTCAGAAATCGTGGATGATTCGGGGTTCCCCGAGGACACCCCACAGTCTTCTTAAGTTACCAGGAACATATGCATAGTTGTCAAAGGTCGTCGGACAGTGACAGGTGCATGTGGGCCCTATAATTTAGGAGGTTCTACCACAGTGAACGCCACCGAGTACCGCAGTCTGGTGGGGAGTCTCAGGTACTTGGTTCACACTTGCCCGGACATATCGTTCACGGTTGGGTTTGTGAGTCGCTTCGTGGAGAAGCCTAGGCAGGAGCACATGGCGGCGGTAAAGCATCTGCTCTGGTACATTGCCAGAACGATCGAGTACGGCATCATCTACCCCAAGCTGTCAGGCGGCGACAATAGCCTGATCGGCTATAGTGACAACAATTTTGGGGGAGACACTGATGATAGGAAGAGCACGACGAGCATCATTTTCTTCCTGGGGCAGAAGGTGGTGGCCTGGCAGTCCCAAAAGCAAAGGGTGGTGGCGCTCTTGTCCTGTGAGGCGGAGTACATCGCAAGCGCTGGAGCAGTGTGTCAGGCGGTGTGGCACATGAGGCTACTGAAGGATGTCACCGGTGACGATCCTCAAACGTCTCAACTGAAGATGGACAACATGTCTGCAATCGCGCTCAGCAAGAATCCCATGCTGCATGATCAAAGTAAGCATATTGATACGAAATTTCATTTTATTCGAGAATGCATAGACAAGGGCAGCATCTTGCTGGAGTATGCGAGCTCTCAAGAGCAGCTCGCCGATCTGATGACGACGGCTCTCGGGCGATCAAGGTTCTATGAGCTCCGGGAGAAGATTGGTGTTGTTAATCTAGGCTGAACCAACCTCGTGAAGGGGGAGATTGTTGGTTTCATTTAGTTAGTTCAGTCCAGGTTCAGAAGTTTCAGAGTTCTTCAGTTAGCTAGCTTCCTATTGATGGCTAATAAAATTGAACCGGTCATGGGTGCGTCTTGTACGCCATAATCGTGCTTTGTTCGTGGTGCGGCAAGTCACGTAGTCGTCGTGTCCTTCTTTCTCGTTGAGTCATAGCTAAAGCTGACACGCTCCACTCATCCGGTCGTGGGATGGCGCGGCTGAAAGGGTCGAGATGGCGACTAGAGGGGGGGTGAATAGTCCTTTTTAAAATTAATCACGTCGGCTAACCGAAACAAGTACGGAATTAAAACTATTGGTCTAGCCAAGACTACACCCCTCTATCTATGTTCTCTGGCACCTTCCAAAGATACTAATTAAGCAACTAAGGTGCAGGGCTAGCTAGAGCTCTCCTAACCAATTCTAGGAGCAAGGTCACACAAACCTATGCCACTAGTACTTTAAGCAACAAGGGAGCAACTACACATGCTAGTAAGCAAAAGCACAAAGCCAACTAAGCTCAGTAGCAATGCTCAATAAGAAGGCAACCAATGCCAAATTAGAGAGCGCAATTACTTAGCTACACAAACTAAGCAATGTGACTAACAAGGTTACACAAACCAAATTAGCCACGCAAGGGAGCTACTTCTATGCTACACAAGCAAGAAGGTAACTAGCAAGCTACACAAGCTAACTAATTACAAGAGCAACTACACAAGCACAATGTATATGAAAGTAAGTACAAGCTTGTGTACCAGCGGGAAGAACAAGGTTGACACGGTGATTTTTCTCCTGAGGTTCATGTGTTTGCCAACACGCTAGTCCCCGTTGTGTCGACCGCTCACTTGGTGGTTCAGCGGCTAATTGGCATCACCCGCCAAGCCTGCACGTCGGGCACCGCAAGAACCTACCCTAGAAGTGAGGGTAGCTCATTGACACGCTTTACTAAAGTTGCTCTTCGCGGCTCCCACGGGGTGAGCACAATGCCCCTCACAAAGCACTTCTTCGGAGCACCGCACAAGCTTCTTGCGGGCTTCGACGGAGACCACCACCAAGCCGTCTAGGAGGTGGCAACCTCCAAGAGTAACAAGCACCATCGGCTTGCAACTCGATCACCTAGTGCCACTCGAAGCAACCTCATGATTCAATCGCACTAGAATCGCTCACTCACACAATCGGATGATCACTATCAAGTATGTGTGAGATGGAGGGCTCCCAAGCACTACCACACAAGCCACCAAGGCTCTAGTGTGCTCAGCTGCCGGCCCAAGGCCGACCATGGCTTCTATTTATAACCCCACAAACAAATAGAGCCGTTACCCCTTCATTGGGAAAAAGTCGGGACGACCGGATGCTCCGGTCCGATCGACCGAACGCTGGACCTCAGCGTCCGGTCACGCGATACTCACCACGTGTCCCCTCCTTCAAACATTGTTCATCTGATCTCAATGGTCATCTGACGACCGGATGCAGCAGCTTCAACTGACCGGACACTGAGCCTCCAGCGTCCGGTCGTTTCCAGTAAGGTACCAGCAACGACATTTCACGACCGGACGCGTCCGGTCGATCGCGATCGGACGCAGCACCAGCGTCCAGTCACTCTCCAGCTTCTGCTCTGCCTGCGTCACCATACGTCAGCTCTGACTGGACGTAGGAACCCAGCGTCCGGTCACTACATGACCAGCATCCGGTCCACTCTGTGAGACCCTGTCTTTTCTGTATAGGGCGTCGGTGGCACTCTCGGACTGTCCGCACTCTATGGGCGGACACTCCGCCGGTGGAGTTTCTCCTTTCGCCTCCATTTCTTCACCGAGTTGATCCACATCAACTCCAACTTCATCTCCTTTGTAAATGTGCCAACCCCACCAAGTGTACACCACCATGTGTATGTGTGTTAGCATTTTCACAATCATTTTCCAAAGGATTAGCCACTCAACTTGCCACGCCACTCGATCCTAGTGACGATGTAAAGTTAGATCACTTGAGTGGCACTAGATGACCGATATACAAACAAGTTTGCCCCTCTTGATAGTACGGCCATCTATCCTAAACCCGATCATATACTTCTCTACACACCTATGACCGGTGAAATGAAATGCCCTAGGTTATACCTTTGCCTTGCGCATTCCATTCCATCTTCTCCAACGTCGATGCAACACATGCACCAACACGATCAACAATGATATGATCCACTTCATATCATCACGTGATCATATTGGTTCATCGATCTTGACTTCACTTGCTCTTCACCATTGCCATCGTCCATCGGCACCAAGTCTTGCTCAAGCTTCACCGCAATGCGGTCCATCACTCCAAGGCCTCCGACTTGCCCTTCACGCTTGCAACCGGTCCATCAAGCCAAGTCTTGTCTTGATCTTCTCCACCTTGATCACATGACTCAATGTCATGTATCACGTGCAATAAGCTCCTTCATCATCACATGTGTGAGCTTTGCAACATCTCCAAGCCATTTTCACTTTCATGGCATATGTTGCTCACACACATGTAGCTGTGGACTAATTACCTGTGTATCTCATATAAACACAATTAGTCAACCTAGGTTGTCACTCAATTACCAAAACCAAACAAGGACCTTTCAATCTCCCCCTTTTTGGTAATTGATGACAACTCTACAAAGATATGGAAATTAAGCTCTTTTGGATTCATGTTGCTTGCCCAAGCAATTTTACCATATGCAAATGATTTTGGATAAGTACCACAAACCCAAAATGGTAGTATTAGCTCCCCCTACATATGTGCTAGAGTATTTGATTCTAAGCTCACACATATGCATAGATTGAAAATGTGGGAGAGTAATTACCACTGAATGATGCTAAGGTGTATAGAGTAAACCTTTGAAGCGTGATACCAATCGGAGTTGCACCTTTAAGTTCATCCTTAGCACCATGGTTAGCAAGATAACACTTGGAAATAAAAGCACTAGATACCTCGTGAGATCAACATTAAAAGCAAGGTACTAGCATTACTTGAAAAGCATACCAAGTGTCTAGCTATCATCCTATGCATGCTAGTTATCAAATCATCATTCAAGTTCTATAACTAGCATACAACACACAAGCATGCATATTGAATATAAGAACTTATGCAATGCAAACAAGCACATGAATATGCACATATCAAATGCAATCAATCAAAGTTCATGAGCTTGCTCCCCCTACTTGTATGCTTTTCTTGTTCAAGAATTTTGATCCATCTCTTTTCTTCAATGTTGCTCCTTCTTTGTCCATATTCATGTCCAACCTCTTAAGCTTTCATATCTTATCTCTCCCCTTACACACTTTATCTCTCCCCCTTATAAAGGCTTTCATATCTTTGTACAATCTCTCCCCCTTTGTCATCAACTTCCATAAAAGGTGAGCTTCTCGTTGATGCAAAGGTATGCATTTTGGGGTAGATGGTTGAGGCTTGAATCTTGCATTTTTTATGGACATTACTTGATTGTTGGAATGACACCATTTGTAGATACCACTTTGTAACTTGTACCTCTTGTATCTTGTGTAGGGCTTCTTGAGATACCACACATAGGATTTTTTATCTTGAGATCAATTTGTGGGACACCTCCCCTTACGTGATAGAATGGGTCATCCATTTGATACACTTGAGCTCTTGTAGGCAAAGGATGCATTCTTCATTTGATGATCACTTAAAGTTGAGGATCACTTGTGGAACCATCGTCTTGTATGATTGATACCATGTGTAGATGTTATACCATTTGAAAGAATCTTCTAGTATGAAACCACTTGTTGGATTTATCAATAAAAACTATTTCTTGAACATTTGCTATCTTCATGAGTACCACTTATAGGATATCACTTGTGGGTTGATCTAGACATTACTTGTGAATTCTTGATAAAATATTTGAGTCTAGATACCACTTGAAACAAACAAACTAGATATCCATTTGCATTGTTGTCTTGTGCTTGTACTCTTATCACTATCATGAGCTTCTATGGTTGATTTGAACTAAATTGATTTGCCTAAGCTACCAAGTCCGGTCTGAACCAATGATAAGCTTCTTCACACCTCTTTCAAGGGTTATCTTGCCAATGTTGTACTTGTCACTTGTTGGCAATCCAAATTAAATCAAGTATTTGGGTTCACTAGCTCATGAACAAATTCATATACTAACCACTAGATCAAGTAATAATTCAAGCAATAGTGGTAGGTTATGAATTTAAACATTTTATTTGTTATGCATGATCCTATGAAGTATGTACTATATGCACTAATCGCATACTAGTAAGGGATGAAATGATCATGCACATTACAATGATACCTTTGCCATGTTGGAGTAGAGGATAGTCACATAGATTCCAATTCATTACTCCAATAGCAATGTGAAGTCCAATTATAAGCTTGGTGAAGACCAATAGATACCATTTTGAATTCCATTCTTCACCCATATGAAATGAATACCACTTATGATCAAGTGCACTTTCTTGTTGTGGTTGACTTGCTTCATCTTTTGATCAATGCTTGCATGAGAGAACTATTTGGAATACCACTTGAAATAATATGATCATCTCTCTTTTGGGTGTTGCTTGCTTTTCTTGATCAATCCTTTTGATTGCTTCAACTAAGCATCTCAAATGTTCCTTGGATCACCACTTCCATGTTAGTCTTCCAAGTACCACGCTTGGTTTACCTACTCATAGGCGGCAAGCCCCTACACTAGGGAGAAGTGACCTCTCTCCAAGAATCATTCTTGAAACTCACTTGAACTATCTTGATTGATTGATCCAAGTGATGGACTTGACTTGATGAGTAACCTTGATTCCTTCTTTAAGTCCTTTTCTTTCTACTTGTTTAAGTCCTTTTCTTTCTACCAAATGATCTCCAATCATATCTAGAACTTAAACTTCATCTTCAACTTGAGTTTGATCTTGATCTTCATCTTGAGTACCAAAAATGTACAGAGTACACTTCACAATCAAATGGCCTTGTACTCTTTGCTTGTCATGCTTATAGATTATCTCAAAACCAAACTTAGGTACCTCAAACACTTGTAAACATATTTCCAACTTGAGGACCTTTCAATCAAAGTGACTCTAGATCAATCCTACATTTGTCACTTTTCTAGCAGATTTTGTACCCTTCAAAGAAATAAGCATATTTCCCAAAGTACAAATCCAAATACCACGAAATTTGGTGGAGATGTGCTTTAATAAGTTATCTAGCAGCTGTAAAAATTTGAGCTTCATTTGACTTCTAGATTTATACCAAGTTTTAATTCTTCCACCACTGCTACATGCTGAAAACTGCTGCACTATAGCTGACAAGAACCACTCGAAAACTAAAGCATTTCTTATCCAATTTTCATAAAATTTCTACAGCATCTTGTACCATAAGTCTAGAGCATGTACACCAATTTTCATGCCAATCCAATAACTTTTGATTACTCAAACATGGCTAAGATCACAGCTCACTCAGATTTTCAATTTCAATCACTTGAGCTATACTTCATCAAATGTGAATCAAACTTGAAACCAACTTGTTTGAATACTTTCACAAGACATAAATCCATTCAATCCACTTACTAAATGCCATCTCATGAATTTATCCAACACAAATCAATCCAAACTTGATTACTAAGCTATTTATCCATTCAAACATCTCATAGCAAGCAACATTGCATATTTAACCAATTCAATCAAGTCATATGCACCCAAATGAAATGATCAACAAGAGATATACCTTAGTTAGCTCTTGATCATCCAATTAGTAAGCTTTAACTCAATTATTTGCAAGTCACAAGATATATCCAATGATTTACCACAACTTGAATTTGACACTTATATGTTGTAGCACATTTGGACTTCATTCAATTATCATGGCATTGGGATAATGATCATCACTTATCAATACTTGGCTCAACTATATGATCAACAAGGTGAATATCATTTGAACAAAGCCTCCAATACCGATGGTACCTACAAACAATTATCCACTTTTTGATGGTACCCAAACAAGTTTGGGTCCTCTCAAGTTAGGAGCAACATACTTAGGCATAGCCTTAGTATGAATAGCGGGATGTTTTGCAATTGCAACCAATGAGGTACCATTGCCATCTTTTCTAAGCACATTATTATCATCAATTGAAATAGGCTTAGAAATATTAACTAGGGGACATGAATGTGCCATGTGTCTCCTTTCCTGGCATGAGTAGCACTTTCTCTTTGATTGAGCCTTTTCTTCCTTGCTCATATGGTGCTTCTCATTGCCTTGCCTCTCATGGATTGCTTGAGCTTTCTTCTCAAGCTTGGTAGGACACTTAGAGGCAAAGTGTCCCATACTTCCACACTTGAAGCACTTGATGTGAGCATAATCTTTCTTCTCATCTTCATTCTTGCTCATCATCTTGGCATCTTGAGTTTGCATTGGATGCCTTGCCTTTCCACCCCTTCTTGTTTTCTTCTTCTTTATCATCAAGTCACCACCATCTTCATGGTTGATCTTGATTTGCTCTTGGGGTGTCTTCTCTTGCTCAACTTGTGGCTTTGGTTGAGGCTTCACTTGTTGCTTCACCAATTGCTTGGTTGGGCACATTGAGGTAAGATGACCCCAAGTGCGGCACTTGAAGCACTTCACATGTTTGAGCCTCTCTTCTTCTTTCATCTTCTTGAGCTTCTCAATGTTAGGGCAACCATTTGCAAGGTGTCCCGCTTCATGACACCGATAGCACATGGTGTGAGAGAGCTTTCTTTGTTGTAGCTTCTTCATCTTTCTTTCTCTCTTTATTTCGCCCTTTGTCATCTTCTTCTTAAAGCCAAGGCCACACTTGTCACCATAGTTTCTTTGAGTCTTCAACATGTGCTCAAAGGTGACTTGAGAGTTGTAGCACCTCTCTAACTTGTTGCTCAATTTCTTCACTTCACTTTTGAGCTCAATGTTCTCCTTCAAAATGTTAGCCTCACAAGACATAGAAGTAGAACAAGCATCTATATGTGAAGAGCATGGCATATCTAATAAATCATCACAAGAAGTGGATACATGCTTCTTGCCTACATCACAAGGGTTAGCAACATTTTGCAATTTATCATTTGATCCATGTGATGAGCTCTCATTATTTTTAAGTTTCTTTGTAAACACTTTAATGAGATAAGCATGTTGTTCTAATAATTCATCATGAGATGCAAGTAGTGTCTCATGATTCAATTTAAGCTCATCATGTGAAGATTTATATGCATCAAGCAATTTCTTATGTTCTTCACAAGAGTTCTTTAGAAATGAGTTTTTATTTTCTAGTTTCAATGTTTTATCTTTCTCATTTTCTAAAGACATGGTCATGCTAGCAAGTCTACTAACAAGCTCATCATATAAATCAACATGATCAACCACATTATTATTTGATACCTTGGTGTCACCTTGTGACATGAGACAATGTGGTGTAGTTGGAGAGCATGTAGTAGCATCTTCATCATGGCTTGAGCATGAACCATCATCATCATCAAGTGTGCATGGGGTAGCATCATCACTTGCAACGCTTGTGGCATCATCATCAACCTTGTCAAGTGAACTTGTAGTGGATTGATCATCATCATCATCACTTGACCATGAGGTGGAGCAATCTTCCACAATCACCAAATTGTGGTTATGCTCAACACACTCATGTGCCTCCTTCTTTGGCTCATCATCATCATCGGAGACCGTCCCATACTTCTCATTAAGATAACTCCAAATCTCATGGGTGGTCTTCATGTCAATGATCTCTCCAAAGATGTTATCATGCAAGGATCTATACATGATGTTAGTAGCTTGGATGTCGAGATCTAGGCATTTCTCTTGTGCTTGAGTTAGATTATCTTCATCCAACATATGAGAAAAGCCTACATCTACCATTCACCACATTTGAGGGCAAATAAACTTAAAATTGCATATCATCCAATTTTTCCATCGTGTAAAGTGTGTGCCATCAAAAATGTGTGGACAATCAACATCTAGCCCATAAGCCGCCATCCTCTCGGGTCGGTAAAGACCACAAATGAGAGACCTCGCTCCGATACCAATTGAAAGGGTCGAGATGGTGACTAGAGGGGGGTGAATAGTCCTTTTTTAAAATTAATCGCGTCGGCTAACCGAAACAAGTGCGGAATTAAAACTATCAGTCTAGCCAAGACTACACACCTCTATCTATGTTCTCTGGCACCTTCCAAAGATACTAATTAAGCAACTAAGGTGCAGGGCTAGCTAGAGCTCTCCTAACCAATTCTAGGAGCAAGGTCACACAAACCTATACCACTAGTACTTTAAGCAACAAGGGAGCTCCTACACATGCTAGTAAGCAAAAGCACAAAGCCAACTAAGCTCACTAGCAATGCTCAACAACAAGGCAACCAATGCCAAATTAGAGAGCGCAATTACTTAGCTACACAAACTAAGCAATGTGACTAACAGGGTTACACAGACCAAATTAGCCACGCAAGGGAGCTAATTCTATGCTACACAAGCAAGAAGGTAACTAGCAAGCTACACAAGCTAACTAATTACAAGAGCAACTACACAAGCACAATGTATATGAAAGTAAGTACAAGCTTGTGTAATGAGGAAGCAAACCAACGGGAAGAACAAGGTTGACACGGTGATTTTTCAATCGAGGTTCACGTGTTTGCCAACACGCTAGTCCCCGTTGTGTCGACCGCTCACTTGGTGGTTCGGCGGCTAATTGGCATCACTCGCCAAGCCCGCATGTCGAGCACCGCAAGAACCTACCCCGGAAGTGAGGGTAGCTCAATGACACGCTTTACTAAAGTTGCTCTTTGCGGCTCCCGCGGGGTGAGCACAATGCCCCTCACAAAAGCACTTCTCCGGAGCACCGCACAAGCTTCTTGCGGGCTTCGACGGAGACCACCACCAAGCGGTCTAGGAGGTGGCAACCTCCAAGAGTAACAAGCACCACCGGCTTGCAACTCGATCACCTAGTGCCACTCGATGCAACCTCATGATGCAATCGCACTAGAATCGCTCACTCACACAATCGGATGTTCACTATCAAGTATGTGTGAGATGGAGGACTCCCAAGCACTACCACACAAGCCACCAAGGCTCTAGTGTGCTCAACTGCCGGCCCAAGGTCGACCATGGCTTCTATTTATAACCCCACGAACAAATAGAGCTGTTACCCCTTCACTGGGCAAAAGTTGGGACGACCGGACGCTCTGGTCCGATCGACCGGACGCTGGACCTCAGCGTCCGGTTACGCGATACTCGCCATGTGTCCCCTCCTTCAAATGCTGTTCATCCGATCTCAACGGTCATCTGACGACCGGACGCAGCAGCTTCAACTGACCGGACGTTGAGCCTCCAGCGTCCGGTCGTTTCCAGTAAGGTACCAGCAACGACATTTCATGACCGGATGCGTCTGGTCGATCGCGATCGGACGCAGCACCAGTGTCCAGTCACTCTCCAGCTTCTACTCTGCCTGCGTCACCATACGTCAGCTCTGACCGAACGTAGGACCCCAGCGTCCGGTCACTACGTGACTAGCGTCCGGTCCACTCTGTGAGACCCTGTCTTTTCTATATAGGGCGCCGGTGGCACCGTCGGACTGTCCGCCGGTGGAGTTTCTCCTTTCGCCTCCATTTCTTCACCGAGTTGATCCACATCAACTCCAACTTCCTCTCCTTTGTAAATGTGCCAACCCCACCAAGTGTACACCACCATGTGTATGTGTGTTAGCATTTTCACAATCATTTTCCAAAGGATTAGCCACTCAACTTGCCTCGCCACTCGATCCTAGCGATGATGTAAAGTTAGATCACTCGAGTGGCACTAGATGACCAATATGCAAACAAGTTTGCCCCTCTTGATAGTACGGCCATCTATCCTAAACCCGGTCATAAACTTCTCTACACACCTATGACCGGTGAAATGAAATGTCCTAGGTTATACCTTTGCCTTGCGCATTCCATTCCATCTTCTCCAACGTCGATGCAACACATGCACCAACACGATCAACAATGATATGATCCACTTCATATCATCACGTGATCATATTGGTTCATCGATCTTGACTTCACTTGCTCTTCACCATTGCCATCGTCCATCGGCGCCAAGTCTTGCTCAAGCTTCACCGCAACGCGGTCCATCACTCCAAGGCCTCCGACTTGCCCTTCACGCTTGCAACCGGTCCATCAAGCCAAGTCTTGTCTTGATCTTCTCCACCTTGATCACATGACTCAATGTCATGTATCACGTGCAATAAGCTCCTTCATCATCACATGTGTGAGCTTTGCAACATCTCCAAGCCATTTTCACCTTCATGGCATATGTTGCTCACACACATGTAGCTGTGGACTAATTACCTGTGTATCTCATATAAACACAATTAGTCCACCTAGGTTGTCACTCAATTACCAAAATCAAACAAGGACCTTTCAGTGGCCCTGTAGGGAGGAGTGGCGCGCATGGCACCGAGTCCTGGGTGGCCATGAGCTGCTCTCTGCATGTATATATTCCATGAATAGAGTCAGGAAAGCAGCGGTTGCTGCACCAAAAAAAACCTCTGTGTTCATGTGCATGTGTATTCGTGAGTTCGTGGTGTGCAATTTTAGGGGGTCTTCCTTAACTCCAGCGAAGGGTCGCCGGTGGTGTCGACAACATTGTTGTCGACACCGCCGGCGAGCACCTCGTGGTCACCGTTCTTGCACTTGAAGAGGATGGTCCCACGGCCCTCAATGGCCACGACCGAGCCGTCTCCGAAACGGACGGTTCCTTGCACGCCGGTGTCGATGTTGGAGAAGGCACCACGCTCCCCCGTCATGTGATTCGTCGCCCCGGTGTCAAGGATCCACCGAGTGGACCTGCCACTGCCCCTATCGCCGAACTGGACAAACAGCTTGTTCTCCTCCAGGTGGACGCGCTCCTGGTGAGTTGGTGATGATGTCGTAGCTCCGGCCGTGGCCAGAGCCACGTGAACGACGGTGTCGGTCACGTGCGTGACGGGGAGGACCTCCTCCTCCTCGAAAGTCCACCGGGTGCAGCCTCCCCCTTCGAGCTGAACGGGTAGCTACTCGGGTGTCGCTGGCAGCTCGAGATCCGATGGCGAGCGTGTCGAGGCCGAGTCGATGTAGAGCGACGTCACCCCCATCATCAGCCTGGCCTCCGGCTCCTCCTCCACCCGGGCAGCATGCGCCTACTCGTCGTGTTTCTTTTTGCGGCATTCGCGAGCCCAATGGCCCATTTTGCCACAGTAGGCACATTCATCGCCGGCAATCTTCTTCTTCTTGCCATCGCCGCCGGCGGGTGGCTTGGAACCACCACCTCTTCCACCGCCTTGGGACGAGCCACCACTACGGTCGCGCCGTTGCTTGGATAGTGGAGGCCGCCCAGCTCCGAAACCGCCCTCGCCTGAGAGCTACAGCCAGGACACCACCCGCGCCACTAGCTCCTCCTCCGTGTGGTTGAGGCGCGCCGTGGAAGAGCTTGAACCTCCACCGGTGTCGTGCCCTTCGTCAACCGCCTTGAGCCTCCCCGTGACCTCCTCGATCGTGAGCTCGTTGATGTCGAGGAGCGTCTCGATGGAGATGACGAGCTGCCTATACCTCGGTCGAGCGACGCGGAGGTATTTGGCAACCACCTTCGGCTCCGGCTCTAGATCGCCGAGAATCACCAACCGCTGCACAAGATTAGACAAGCGTAGAGCCTCCGTGCGGAGTACGAGCAGATCGTCACACGTCTTGGTTATCCTAGCACCGCTCTCCGTTCTAGCAACCTCGCATCATTATGGCATCATGGCAACACCTCCGGCATCCTGACGCCATTGGTGGCGACATTGATCGTACCTGGCATCATGTTGGAGAACGTAGTTTTCTTGCTTGTATGTCAAACTCTTCTGGCCGTTGGTGTGTATGAATTGCACGATGGAATGTCACCATTATGGCTGCGTCGTGTTGTCTCCAGCCGGTCACAATTGTATCATCATCATTTTCCGTGGTGCTCTCGTCAGCCTGCTGTGTAGATCTTGTTGGTGCAATCTCTAGAGTGTCCAATGATTTAGTGGCATCATGATCTGGCTCCTCCGCAAGCTGCACCCCTGAAGATGAAGATCATGGCTTCCTTTTCGCTTGCTTGTTTCACTCGCTGGCTTTTGACTGGACTCTGATCCGTTGTGGTTGCTAACTCTGGGTAGCAACGATGAGCGGCAAGTCACCGACGATGGTTGTGAGGAGCATGGCCAGTTTGGTTATGTTGGATGCCGACTTCTCAACAAAATGTGTTGGTCTTGACTCAAGGGCGTCTGGACAGATGAATCTGCGAAGCTGTAGCTCTTCTACCTAGTTCCTTAACCGAGGAGATATGCCTATTATCGCCTTTTTTAATGTATATATATAGCCGATCCTTCTTTCTTGAACAGCTGATTCCTCTCTCCAAGAGCCGATTCTTCTTCTCTTTCTTATTTGTTGCCTTCCCTGCTGGCATCTGCCCTCTGCCGGATGTAGAAGCACAGAATTGAGCCGATGGAGATGAAGGCAAAGCCAGTGGAGGTGAAGAGCAGCCGATAGCAACAGGCTGATACGTACATACTCTCCATCGGCTCTCGCTGAAGCATTGACTTCATGCATTCTATTGTTTCCTTTTATTTTACTTTCCCTTACGTAGATTGCTAGGAGTACTGCTTCTTGACTCTTAAAATAATCCGAGCTTCCATCCTTTCTTCAGCTTTTATAGATTGATTTGGCTCATGCAAATAACCAAATTAACTATAAACATTGTCGCCTTAGTCTCCTTCAGCCGATAGTCTAGTCACCACATAAAGGTTCCATCGGCTTAACGTCTTGATTTTTTCCATTCTGAGCCGATTGACAAGAATAAATGTCTATCGGCAGTCCAAAAACCAACGGGTGACTTATTGGCTAATCCAATTTCATGTGGGGAGCAACATCATTACCAAACATGCAATCATGCAAATGTACAGTGCCTGAAATCCCAGAAGATTTTGTATGCGTCGATAGCTATATATTCTAACATTTGCAAGCAATCACCAAACCTCTGTGAATATTGTCAATATAAATTCGATCAAATATATGCATTCGGCAGACCCCATTGGCTTGATACCTTGGTTCTTGGCCACCATATTAAAATATACTCCGAGTGCTTTTCAAAACAAGTAGCTGACGCCTTGGTTCATGTTATAGCTGATGCAATATAATTGTACTCAATTTTGAAGTGGACAAATTAGCCTGTCATTGTCGCCCATGAATTCAACCCATCGTCTAACTGCCATACCAATGTTACAAAAATATACTCCAATAACTTCCAGCCGATGGTCTTCTTTCAAATGCTATGTGCTGATGATAATATTTGTTCCTTCGGCTTCTTGAAGCTTTTACCACTGGAGGTGGTGCTGGGCTATTCCTACCCGCCGTTGGCAGAGATTTGTGCAGCGACGTACAATGCATGTTTGCTACCAACACCCGAGGCAGCACTAGGTCCATCAGCATCTGAGTTTAATCTCACACCATAAAGAGACAAGGGAGTGTTGAACAGGTGCTGGTGCCACTCAGCTCAGTAGTTGCCAAAAACGATCGAAGTCATGCTCCTGCTATTAGAATGTCGCTTGTGTGGCTATATAATCATCTCGTTAATCAAACGCCTAGGGCCGATAGAAGTAGGGAATCTTCTGATGATGCCCTTTGATGATGAACCATGTCCAACCTCGTCATGCATGCATCTTTTGTAATCATCTTGCTTTCTTTTCCTTCGCACATGCATTCACCATATTAACTATCCTCCTTCCAAGTCTATCCTTTTTGAGCCAATAATCTTAATGGATTGAATTCAATCGACTTCTTCTTACATCGGCTCCTCAATAGCCAACTCACGGTGGTGAACTGCAACCGATGCGTGGAGACTGAATTACTTCTCCTTTTTCTTGGCCACCTTTGAATCGACTGCACCCAATATTTTAACTTTTATAATACAAGGACCACAGACTTGGCCATCGGCTTTTAATAAGAGCCAGATGACCCACCATCAACCATGTTGACCGGAGGAAGATGTCCATTGATATTTTATCAGCTTTTGAATCTGATGGTAAAGCTTGTAATATATCAGCTTGGGGAGCAGACATGCCATGCAAAACTACCGATACAATTGGAGCATCGATTGGTTGATGGCAGTCACTAATGGTTGGAGGGACGACATCGGCTGATTCTGTACCGAATTGAATATGTTTCTTGCCTGATGATTAATGTACAACTACTAGACTTGATGTTGTATACCAAGCACCAAGCTTCCGAGTCACATTTTGGTGTTAACACATTGATAGAATTGGAGTGCCCAATCTTACGGTGAGAGGGATAACTTCGATTTGGGAAGGAGGTGACTCTCGCGATCCGATTATGAACGAACAGGTCGTGGCGCCTTAGCAATCGCTAAACCAACTCCAAATGGTTATTGACCTTCCTGGGCAAGATCAACCTGAACACGAGGTTCAATTCCGGCAAGCATTCGAAAGAAACAAGCAAGAACGAGATGTAGGCATACTGTAAATAAATCGCTCGAATGTGGGGTTCACAATTGCTGTCTATTAGGTGGTCGCTGGACACAACTGCAGATCAGTGTTTGCACAATGGCTAAACCAAAACAAAAGAAAACCCACCCTGGGGAGGGGCGCAGCCTTGGATTTAATAGGTGTAGGGGCCATGCAAGGCATGCACCTCTGCTCCTATTCCTTCCTAATCCAGGCGCTAGCATCTATGGAAAGAAAACAATCCCCCTTTATTCTCTCCTAAACTTGGCAAAACATGACATGGGCCAGCCCCTAATGCAGGTGGCGCAGCACCTTGATGAAGCCCTCCTTCTTCACCCTTCAGCTGGACCTTGGTTACTTAACAGGAGAACGTAATTGAGTTCGCGTGCACGGGCTCGAGTAACTGGTCCTTGAATGACTTCTGGAGTTGTGGTGGCCTAAGCATGTATGTCCTCATCATCCTCCCCTTCTTGAATTGGAGTCATCCTCGAATGTAAGCATTAAAACTAGAGGAAACACCATATTCTGGAGGCATGTTAAGTATGTAAGCATTATCATTAATCTTTTGCAAAATCTTGAAGGGTTCATGAGCATGAGGCATCAGCTTAGACTGGCGCAGAGCAGGGAAATGTTCTTTTCGCAAATGTAACCACACCAAATCACCTGATTCAAAAGTAATTAGCTTCCTCCCACGACTACCCGCTACCTGATTCTTAGCATTAGTGTGTGCAATGTTCTGCTGTGTTTGCTCATGAATGTTGAGCATTTGATCAACCCATGCAGCAGCATCAAAATGAGGAGGGTCAGAGGAAGGAACAGAGATCAAATCAATGGGTGCCCGAGGAATGAAACCATACACAGTTTGAAAGGGGCACATTTTTGTGGTTGAATGGACAGAACGGTTATAAGCAAACTCAGCATGAGGCAAGCAGTCTTCCCAAAGTTTTAAATTTGTTTTCAAAATAGCCCGAAGCATTGTAGATAAAGTTATATTTACTACCTCAGTTTGACCATCAGTTTGGGGGTGGCACGTAGTACTAAAAAGTAATTTGGTACCCAATCTGTTCCATAATGTGAGCCAAAAGTGACTAAGGAATTTTGTATCATGATCAGAAACTATTGTGTTGGGTACACCATGTAAGCGAACCACTTCACGAAAGAATAGAGCAGAAACATTAGTGGCGTCATTGCTCTTGTGACAGGGAATGAAATGAGCCATTTTGGAAAATCTATCAACAACCACAAATATGCTATCCCTCCCCTTCTTTGTTCTAGGCAATCCTAAGACAAAATCCATCGAGACATCCTCCCAAGGTGCCTTAGGAACAGGGAGAGGCATGTATAGACCATGAGGATGAAGGCGGTACTTAGCTTGCTGACATGTAGTGCAGCGGGCAACAAAGCGCTCCACATCCCGTCACAGCTTGGGCCAGTAGAAGTGTGCTGCAAGGATGTGCTCCGTCTTCTTGACCCCAAAATGTCCCATGAGGCCGCCACCATGTACTTCCTGTAACAACAAAAGGCGAATCGAGCTAGCGGGAATGCATAGCTTGTTAGCACGGAACAAGAACCCATCATCCAAGAAAAACTTTCCCCAGGATCGACCATCCTTGCAATGCAACAGTACGTCCTTGAAATCAGGGTCAAAAACATACTGATTCTTCACTATTTGTAGCCCAAAAATCTGAAAATCAAGTTGCGAGTGCATAGCATAATGATGAGAATTGGAGTGCCCGATCTTTCGGTGAGAGGGATAACTTCGATTTGGGAAGGAGGTGACTGTCGCGATCCGACTATGAACGAACAGGTCATGGTGCCTTAACAATCGCTAAACCAACTCCAAATAGTTATTGACCTTGCTGGGCAAGATCAACCTGAACACGAGGTTCAATTCCTACAAGCATTCAAAAGAAATAATCAAGAACGAGATGTAGGCATACTGTAAATAAATCGCTCGAATGTGGGGTTCACAATTGCTGTCTATCAGGTGGTCGCTGGACACAACTGCAGATCATTGTTTGCATAATGGCTAAAGCAAAACAAAAGAAAACCCACCCAGGGGAGGGGTGCAGCCTTAGATTTAATAGGTTTAGGAGCCATGCAAGGCATGCACCTCTGCTCCTATTCCTTCCTAATCCAGGCGCTAGCATCTATGGAAAGAAAACAATCCCCCTTTATTCTCTCCTAAACTTGGCAAAACATGACATGGGCCAGCCCCTAATGCAGGTGGCGCAGCACATTGATGAAGCCCTCCTTCTTCACCCTTCAGCTGGACCTTGGTTACTTAACAGGAGAACGTAATTGAGTTCGCGTGCACGGGCTCGAGTACCTGGTCCTTGAATGACTTCTGGAGTTGTGGTGGCCTGAGCATGTATGTCCTCATCACACATCGACTCCCAATTTTGGGATATAATATAATATGCTCCAAAATTATTCCATAGCTGATTCTCCTTCTTGCTGCTCAACCAATATTAAATCTGAAAGCTTCATTTAGTTTAGCCGATGCCTCCCCGTATTGAGCCAAGAATTGACGGATGTATTCAACTTTGGATATATCTAACTCCTAGTTAGACGATTGTGGTCCCACCGGGCATGCCAAGAACGTGTGTCGGCACGAAATTTTGTCCCATGCCGAGGGCACACGAGCAAGCCGGAAGGGTCCGCTCGATGGAGCTAGAGATCTGCCTAGCTTCAGCGCTGGGATGGTCGATCGTGCGCACTCCTCCCGAGACGTGCCAGTCAATTTGACCCTGCAATTGACAAGGAGAGAAAGCTAATCAATAATTTAAGGTGGAACATGCCGGTGTTGCCAGACAGTCCTGAATGTGCGGCTCTGAGAGCCGATAAGGAAGGAAATCGACTAAATAGTCGATTCCAGCATACTCATAAGAATAAATCAATTAAAGCTCATGGAATTATGGAAGGTAAATCGGTTATTGCTCTGGATAGATCTCGTTATTTAGACAAACATTAGTCATTGGCAAAAGGATGTCAACAATAATTAATTTATGCTAAGCCAATGACTGCAAATAACCGAATCCCTTTTTGTATAGAATAAGCGGCTCATCATCATGTAACCATTTAATAAAGATAAATCTAATGAACATATTAGATCTCGTCTATCGCTATGTCTAGTGGGGCATGAGGCAGAATCATGCAGGCTGTAATACAATAATAAGATCATGGGGCTAGCACATCTTTCAACCTATCTTTACTTCAATGGTCTCGTAACGTGAACTACATATGTGAAAGCACTCGATATCGGCTAAAATAGCCGATTTAGGCATAGCGCACAGTTAAGGTCTTGCCCTATCAGGAACAAATCTACCAAGTAACAATCCCCACTCAATGGTGCTAACAGTGGGGTGTGAGGCAAAATCACACAGGCCGTGATAATGGGCCATGAAACGGTTTTCGTTAGCCAACAGATCTATTCAAGACAAAACATGCCTTAACTGCACACTATGCACGATCAAGAGTGACATAAAATGGCTAATAAAACATAACTCATCGTTTAAGATGCAGATTATATCAGTTTAGATTAACAAACGATGGGTTAAACAGGATATAAGGCCGATCTAGATCAATCCCAATCGGGGCGAAGTGATATTGCTGTAATTAAATAAATAATGGAAGCAATAAGCAATATCGGTAACTTAATTAATCTATCTGAAGGAACGCCACCCTTAGATAGAGCCGATAACTTGACCTTAATCTAGTTCGAGCAGTGGAGGTCGACCAGATCGATGCAGCCTTACTTGAACTAGACAAGAGTTGATAACTAGCTTATACCAGAGTCGCAGTGGAGGTCGACCGGATCGATGCAGCCGTACGAATAGAAGTATAAGCCATGATGGTACATATAGACAAGCAGTAAAGGTCGACCGGATCGATGTAGCCATACTTGCTGAAGAAATCGCTGAGATCTACTCTACTCCTACTCCTAAGGGGTGGTCAGAGCCAAAAAAAGTAAGTAACTTGTATTTGATTGATTGTGTGTCTTTTACAAGGAGCAAGGGGTACATATTTATACCCTACATTAATGATCCTGATGACCTACGTACATAACTTACCTAACAATAATATCTAAATGAAAGGAAATATTAAAATACATAGACTCTAATTTTCCTCATGCAGAGTCCTCGCTGATGAAGCTTCTATTCGTGTCCTTATCTCGTTCGGCTCAACTGGCACAGATTCAGTACGTAGACATGCCACCTTTGCCGAACCGTATATGGACACAACATCTAATCGGCCATGTGTATACACGTATATGATACAAGTCCTTGCTTCTTGCATCCTTTGTTGAACATACGTGATGCATCTAGAGCTCTCTGTCGACACAGAATTTTTGTCTCCATGCCGGGTACACACATAGCAAGCCGGAAGGGTCCACTCGATGGAGCAGATCTACCTAGCTTCAGCGCAGGGATGGTCGATCCTACGGAATCCTCCCGAGACGTGCCAGTCAATTTGACCCTGCAATTAACAAGGAGAGAAATTTTATCAGTAATTAAGGGCGGAACATGCCGCTGTTGCCAGATAGTCCCGAATGTACGGCTCCGAGAGCCGTTATGAAAGGAAATCGACTAAATAGTCGATTCCAGCATATTCATAAGAATAAATCGGTTAAAACTCATATGGTTATGTAAGAAGAATCGGTTATCATTCAGGAATCATCATTATTTGAGCAAATATTAATCAATGGCAATAAGATGTTGACGATGATTGGTTTATACTGAGCCAATGATTACAAGTAACCGAACCCCTTTTTATATAAAGAAACAATTCAACACCACTTAACCATTTGATAAAGATAAATCTAATGAACACGTTAGATCTCATCTATCGCCATGACCAGTGGGGCATGAGGCAGAATCATGCAGGCCGTAGAAACAACAATAGACTTGACGACCCGAACTCATTACTAATATTAGTGGGGCATGAGGCAGAATCATGCAGGCCGTAATACAATAATAAGATCATGGGGCTAACACATCTTTCAACCTATCTTTACTTCAACGGTCTCGTGATGCGAACTATTCGTGAAAGCACTCAATATCGGCTAAAACAGCCGATTCAAGCATAGTGCACAGTTAGGGTCATGCCTTACCATGAATAGATCTACTAAATAACGATCCCCACTCCACGGTGCTAACAGTGTGGTGTGAGGCATAACCACACAGGTCGTGATAACAGGCCATGGAACGGTTCTCGCTAGCCAATAGATCTACTTGAGACGCAACATGCCTTAAACGCACGCTATGCACGATTAAGATTGACACAAAACAACCGATAAAACATAACTCATCATTTAAGGTATAGATTAGATCAGTTTTAGATTAGCAAATGATGGGTTAAATAAGATATAAGGCCGATCCAAATCAATCTTAATCGGGCAGAGTGATATTGCTATAATTAGATAAACAATGAAAGCAATAAGCAATATCGGTAACTTAATGAATCTACCAAAGACTGTTATTCTAAGGTAGAATCGATAACTTGACCTTAATCTAGTTCATGCAGTGGGTGTCGACCGAATCGATGCAGCCATACTCGAACTAGACAAGAATCGATAACTAACTTATACCAGTGTCGCAATGGAGGTCGACCGAATCGATGCAGCCGTACGAACAGAGGTATAAGCCATGACAGTACTTACAGACAAGCAGTGGAGGTCGACCAGATCAATGCAGCCGTACTCACTGAAGAACTCACCGAGATCTACTCTACTCCTACTCCTAAGGGGTGGCCGGAGCCGAAAAAAGTAATTGACTTGTATTGGATTGATTGATTGTCCTTTACAATAACCGGGGTTTGATATTTATACCCGGAGTCTAAACATGAATCCTACTTGAGCACGATTTGTTACAATCTTTGGCATAAATGAAAACATTCCTAATTTAAGATAACTTGGACTCTAATCTTTCTCTTTTTGTAGAGTCTAGCATGTCTTGTCCTAGCGCCGATCGTAGCCTCTGTCGTTATCTGCTGGCGCTATCTGAAGAAAGCCGATTCTAGTCCTGCATCCGACTCAGCTGGTTCTGATCTGCATGCAACTGATTCCTTGATGACATGATCTCGGGAGCTTTCAAGTCCCTGTGACTCTTCTTCCAAATTCTGGTGTAAACACATGCCCCCCAATTTTGGGATAAAAGTAATTTTATTCCAAAATTATCACGTCTGTATCTTCGATGGGTCTGCAGTCATGGGTAGAGAATCTTGATCTGGGGTCTACCATTTGTCGCCGCCTATGTCAGCTCATGAGCCCATGCTTCACAACTTTTATGAGAGCATCATTGCTTCACGGGCACTTGGATTTAACCTTCTAGGCCAGCTATAAAATGCCTATCCGGCCCCGGCGAGAGCAACTCAACGATTTAGCTTTGTTTCTCTTCGACCTGCCCTCTCGAGCTCTGACTTTGTTGGACCCTCCATGGTCTATCCTTTTGCTATGAAGATCTTGAGTGGTTAGAAGAATTCTTGTGCATAGGGTGATTGTGTCGCTCATTCTAGTGTCTTGTCGAGCAAGAGGATCAGCTACTATGACTAGAAGAAGTCTTGTGATACCACCTGAGTCTTCTCTCCATGCTCGCAAAGCTGTTCTAGTGTTTGCAAGGGCTAAAATGTGTGGACACCTTCCCCTTGTTTGCTTCATCAAACGCCCGCCAGGAAAGCCACAGGCTTCTTTCCCGTAGTTCCCAATCACCGAGAAACCAGCTGGGCGTCTGTTAAGCGGGTGGCCTTTCCCCTTCTTCTAGTATAATTTTATTAACTGGCCGATGTGACTTGGTTCATGATGACCTTCGGCCTTGTGGGGACCCGGACTCTCTTCAATCCAAAGAAGCCTTGGTGGGTTGATTTCTGGTCAATGTAAATTCTTCGTATCCATCCCACGACATTTTGTAATCTAGGAAAGCAATAAGTCCGAATCTGTTATCTCTTCGTTATCTGTCCCCTGAATTTCCTGAGTGTCGATCCATTTTCGTATCTGTTTTCAGTTTTCACACCCTTGGCGAAATCTATCTCCTCGCCTCCCCGGACTATATATACGGGCCATAGCTGGGGCTCAAAAAACCACCTGTCTTGTCTCAAACCTTCTGCGTCCTTAGTATAGTTCCTGCTCTTCTGTAGGTTTGAGATCATAGAGAACAGCCAGAGTCCTGCTGAGGAGGCTCTTAACGGACCTGCATCATCGCGCCAGCCCCTTAATCGTCGGGAAGGTGCTACTCGGGATGTCTCCACCATCCCGGAGCACAGGGTCGATTCGGCTCAGCCTTTGGGGTCATCTTCAGTACTGATTCGTCGCCAGCTTCCCTGTTATCCGAGGAGGCAGATCGATAATGATGATTTGATCACCTCCATTGATCGGGCTGATCAAAATCTAGCCAACTGTCTTTTCCTCATGGAGTCGGCTCTGGCCATGATTCAAATCTGATCATCCTCCGAGGCCGATCTGAGGGAACGGCTGGCTAGGGCTGAAGCCAGAATCACAGGTGAGCCGGCTACCACAATCTCCTTTGCCATTTCTTAACTTTGCCTTCGAGATTTTTTGATCACCCCTTCTTTGAATCTTTTAGATCTAACTGCTCAGTTGGAAAGCCTTCGATCAGCCACAGATCATGTGGCTGGATTTGTCAATGCCAGGGGCGTCGTTCCGGTAGTCCGTTTGCATGACATCCCAAACCGTGTCAGGGAGGTTGCTCTCCATGGCGTTCGCCATGGTGCTACCACAGCATTGGCCACTGCACAATCCCGCTCTGGCCCCAATCTTCGGGTTCTTCCTCATGGTTTTTTGGATGCGGTGCCCCTCGGGGATCATGAGCGTTTGATTGGGGAATTCCTTAGCGCCGCTGTCGGGTTCATAAACCCGGGGTCCCTCGGGGACCGGCTTCCACGCCAAGGCTCGACCCAAGAGTCTAAAAACAATAGGGCAAAGGGGCGGTCCAGCAACCGACTGGAAGGTCTGGCCCAAGAAGAGCAACACCCGCTCGTTGGCTACTTCGGACCGCCTATCCGACCGGAGCTCTCACTTCGGGCTCTAGCCATCTCCGGATGGCCTCTCCGATCAGAAGGCCTGCCCCAAGCCCTACTTCTGACTCCAACCCCACATCTCTCCGACCGAGGTACGTAAGAACCCTGCTCGCCGCTCTTCTCCGACTGGTGCAAACGAAGCCGACTGGGGCCATCCGACCGGTGATGCCCGCTCGGAAGGGACCAGGGACGAAAGGAGAAAGGAGCACGTGAGTCAAACCATGGTACGGGGACCATACCCTGTACACCTGTGGGAACAGTGCTCCACAACCGTCCTGACACAAACAGTGTTATAGGTGCCGACATTTACCCCTACAGTATTGTAGGCGCCGGGATTCACCATGCCCGGTAAATGTGGTAAGGCTCCACACATGCCTCTAGGCAAATAGTGTTTTTGCAGGTACTGACATCAACCCTTCTTGAAGAAGACAACGTAACCTCACATGTGCACCTTACATTCTACAGTGACATCAATAGTGTTGTGGGCGCCTACCCTTATCCAATCCTCATCGGCGTGGGCAGCAAGACTTAAAAGCATCCGTACCCTCTCCCTCTCACCTGTAAAAAGCCACCCCCTTTATCTATAAAAGGGGATGCACTCCCTCCAATAGGAGGACCAATTGATTCAAGCTCAGTTCCTTTAGATTCATTAGTCGAATATCTCACAACCATAGAACCGCTAGGTTCAGACCTTAGGCACATGCTTGAACACTTAGCTCATAGCGGAGTTCCCGTCGCTCTTGGCCCTTCCGACCAGAGTCCGATCGGGCCTCTAACACCCCCCTTCTCATTCATATTCATTTGTAACCCCACTACAGACTTCGAGCACCTAGGCTCAGGAATAAAGTCACCAACCGACCCACACTGGACGTAGGGCACGTTGCCTGAACCAGTATAAATCCTGTGTCATTGAGTGCTAGGCCACCTCCGATCACAACGTACAGCAAAACTACAAATATTCACTAGTTGGTCACTTTCTGTACCAACAGTTGGCGCCGTCCGTGGGGAAGCTGCTGTACATTCAACACTTTTTGGTCATCAGATGACCCATTTTTCCACCACCCCCGTCGTGGCGGGCTCGGGCGATACGATTCGCTTCGGCTCGCTGGAGTATCCCGCACTCTCACCTATGGGGCTGCGGGTTCCACCCATTTTTGAGCCATCCTAGGCCTTCCTCTTCGGAAGCCTAGACTTCATCGCTGACCAGCTCGGCATACTCCAGCTCCGCGAGGAGACTCGCGACCCAGTACCCGTCGGAGAGACGTCCTCCATCGACTCCGGGACGTGTGACCTCAGCGGCGTGGCATCTGCGCTTCATTCCGAGCAAACTCTCTGCTCAAATCCCGCTGTGAGTAATATACATGCCGTTCTTTACTTACTACATTCTATCTTCCGCCAAATACCTAGAGGGATGTCGTTGTCCCCGTCGTGGCCACCATACGACCGGTTCCCCTACGGCCTCGTGTCTCCCATGGACGCGTATGCCCGGGGGCTCCAAAAGATTATGGCGCCGCCTCCTCTCACGTCTGAGTTTGTGGGGATGGCGAGCTATGCTCCCACCTGTTTCCTCGACATCATGGACGATGACATCGGGAGTGATGGCTCCAGCGTCAGCGACGTGGCACCCAGCCACCGTCTGTCTCGGGAGTGCGCTATGACGGATGCTCCGGGACAGCCGCCAGGGGCATCAGAGTCCTCACAGACTCACGCCCCTTTGGGCCCTCATACGGAGGCCCCCGATCTCACATGTGAGCACAGGGAGGATCTATGACGACAGTGGCCGCATCAACCACCGACTGCACCAGCGCGCTCGGCGCGCCACACTACACACTGTGCGCATAAACCGATGAACGGCGCTCGGGGTTGCGCCCATCAGGTCCAGCGCAACACCCCGGTTAGGGGGACTGATCCCCCCAGTTCGCTCAGGCCAGTCAGAACATTGCCACCATGGCAATGCTCCTGCGTAGCCTGACCGAGCCGAACGACCCTCGCGAATAGGCGATCCACCAGAACCTCCGAGCACTGGTGGAGACTGCCGCCGTTCAGCATGCAGAATGCTCCATATCGCGACGCCGACTCATGTCCTTGCTCCCCGTCAGGGGAACAGGGATGCAGCAGATGGGGCACTACACCTTGTCACCGCAACAACCGCTGAGAGCGGCACACGAGGCCACAACGGCACCTCGTCTCAACCTGATGACCGCTCCACACCAACCGCCTATCTACGCGTGGCTCGGACCAAACCAAGGCACATGCAGCGACGACCAGACTCCTAGCACTGATGGCCCGGGACCACCAACCTTTTCCAACACCCCCAGCAAGCGTCGTTCTCACCGCGCTTCAACGGAGGCCACGGCAAATGTAAGGCCAAGCGCCAGCATCAAGACGAGGGCCCCTCCATGTAGAAGGGAAAAAAGAACAGAAAGGATCGCCGCCGACTAGCCAACTCCGTGTTGGTCGCCATGGCAAATTATGCGGGCACTCAGCCCTAGCAAGACCCTCCGGGCCATTTTCACGAGCTCGTGGAGAGCCCATGCACCAACCACAACTATCCCGTCAACCATCTCTACAAGGACTGCTAGCTCCTCAAGCGCATGCTGAGGTAGACTGGCAGGCCAAGGAAAGAAAAAAGCAAAGAGGCAGCAAGCAAAGAAAGGGGCGTAGCGGGCAAGGATCCAGATGACTGAAGGATGAAGTGATCCGACTGGATGCCTACCGGCTAAAGGACAACAACGACGACGCTCTCTTCGAGCACCCTAGAACAGCTATGTTGTTTTTTCTTTCCCTAAAGTTTCAGTCTTACCATTATTTACTTAGCGTACGCTCCTATAAGAGCACCCCGACCCGAACACTTTTTGGCTCGGGGTGCTCGGGGGCTCCACTAGGGGGCTCTACTACCCCTCTATTTTGTTTTTACTTTGAGTACTCTTTTACTTTCATATGGAGAAAACTCCTTCCTACCCAAACAGAAGAGCAGTTCGTTCTTTTGATTTGCCTTACGTAGCTTTACTTTAAAACATTCTGACTGATTGCACCCCACCTTTTCCTACGGCTATGAGCAACCAAGCCTCGTGGGCCACGCCCCGGGCTCACAAGGTTGCGGCCTACGGGACAAACAAGCAGGTACGAAAAAGAAAGAAATAAAAAACAAAATTATGCTAAGGGAAAACTAAGGAACGAAAGGGAACAAGCTTCCCCGAACGGAGCAACTCCATCACAAAACCAAAAACTGATTGTAGTCATTAAAACACACATGAACATTTTACACAGGGGCTCCCCATGAACTTAAAACTTTTTATGTTTACTAACTACTTATATTCTGTAAGCTATTAAACCGGCCCAGCAGCATCTGCTGGCGGCACGACCGACGAAGGCACAGGCTGTTCACTCCCCGGCGGCACGACATTCGGCTCGATCGAGGCCGTGGTGACATTCCCCCCCAAACCAGGCTCCGGGCTATCCGCAGGCTCGGAAGCGTCCTCTCCATGCATGCTCTGGACCATGTCTTCACGGTGAACGTCCATCACCCACTCGGCGGAGACTTGCTCTAACATCGACCGCGCGTGCGGCCGCAAGCTCTTCCCTATTGATTGCATGTCCTCCATGCTCAAACCTTTAGCATACCCACTGCAGATAGTGGAAAAGTCTAGGTTTGGGTGGTGCATTGCCACCGAGGTCAGCACCCCCAACGCTTCGTAGAATAGCCCGCTCCTGACAAGGTCCCAGACTACATCCAGAACCTCCGCCAGCTGGACCGTGGGCGCGCTGGTACTTGGCGCCGACCCGAAGACTTCCGAGACGAAGAGCTGGGCAACGTTGTAGATCTGGTCAAGATCCCCTTCGAGAGCACATTGCTCTTCACGGGACTTGGCCAGCTCCTTAGCATTCCAGCTTGCCTTGGTCATCTCCAGGTCTCGCTCTAGCGCCTTCACCTTTTCACCCAGCTCTGGAAGAAGGGCGACAAGCTCAGAAACAGGCTGAGGGAAAAATCAACACCACGAGAAAACAAAAAAGGTACACACCGATGTGAGAGGCCTCAAGGGTGGAGAGATCCTCTGCCTGCCGAGCCACCTGCTTGCGCAGCTAGGCACTCGCGTCCTCCGTCCCCATCACCTGGCCCCGGAGCGTGAGCACCTCCTGATCCGCCTCTGACCGGGCCCTCTGATCCGCCTCTAGGGTGGCCCGCTCTGCCTCAAGGGCCACCAAGGCCTCTTGAAGTGCCGCCTCAGTGTTCGCCAGGGACGCCCGCAACCCCACCTCAGTCTCCTCCTGGTGGACCTTCGTCGCCTTGAGCCCTTGCACGGCAGCAGTCGCCCGCTCCACCGCATGCTGCCCCTCCACCCGCGCCGCGGCCACCTCGGCCACCCAGACCTGGGACTCGCGGCAAGCGGACTCCACTCGACACTCAAGCTCGGCCATCCGAGCATGTTCCGTCCGGAGGAAGTAAGACTTGCGGGACGACATCTTCCTTATTTCCTATGAAAAACAAGCATGCTAAAAACAACCGACGAAAGATTCAAAGGGTAAGGACAAGTACCAGAAACTCACCTCCGTGGTGAGCTGCAGGTCAACCTCAACCAACTGCCGAGCGAACTGAGCCTGCTTCCGGGCATTCTCGAGCTTCGCGGACAGCTTGGTGAGTTTGGACACCGCGACATGCCCTTGCCCCCCAAAGATATCCCAGAGCTGACACTCCCGGGAATCCCGGAGGATGAACCGCGCCTTCGCTAGGTCCTCAGGGCAGAGCTACTCTAGGTCACCCTTCGGCGGCCTGCCGAAGGACCCAGCCTCCGGCTGAACCACCACCAGCTCCCGCGATGATACCGGTGGGTCCGCCATGACTTCCGCCTCGTCATCAGACAGGATCTCCACCACATCGGTTGCGCCGACCGCCGCCGGGCGTCCTGACTCCGTCCCGGCCACACTTCCCTCCAGCGCCTTTGGCTCTGACGGCAAGAATGAGCTGTGCGACCCTCCACCCGGCGACATAGGGAGCTCGCCCTCCCTCATCTCTTCCACCATGACCAACAGAGGTGGGACCGCGAGAGTTACCTCTGACGCGACCCCCGCCGTCGACGCCGGGATCGCCACCAACACCGACGCCGCCGCTGCCGCCATATCAACAGCCGACCCGGGGGCACCACCCGGGGAGGGAAGGATTTGCCGCCACCACCCTGCTGCCCCCCTCGCTCGCTGCAACACGCTGCAGGATGGGCTTCCAAGTCTCCTGCACTAGAGTTGGGGCGATGCTCAGCCTCGGCATTCCCAGGCCGCTGGTGGAAGGTACGGGTAAGTCATGCTCCAACAAAAACTCAGCCAGCAAAAGACCGAAAGGAAATAGAGAAAGTCATACTAGGAGGCGAGTGGCACAACTTTGAAGGCAGATCCCAACATCAATGGGCCTGTACAGCGAGGACCGCTCCTAGACTACGACTCGCGCTCCCTTACTTCAGTCGGGGGTGGAGTCGTTCCTATCGGCTCCTGCCCGACCTATGGGTCGCCATGACCCCTGGCTCAGGACTCCCAGACCGGAGCAACAGGCGGAACGTCTGCCGACTGCAAGTCACACAGCACGCGAGCACCAGTCTGCTCCTCGGACTGACCGGCTTGCTCGACTGTGTCTGCGGTGGGCAGGGCCGTCCCTAGCTGCAAGTCACGCGCCGTCACCGACCCCGGCAACGAATGGGTGCCAGTCCGCTCCTCGGACTACCCGCCTTGTTCCGCCATGTCCACAACAGGTAGGGATGGAACCAGCAACGCTGTTGAGGGGCGCGGTGACCGTGTCCGCTTTGCCGCTCACTCACCAACAATGTCCACGCTCGCTGCGCGCTTCCTCGACGTGGGAACCACTGCACGCCGCGTGGCCTCCTGTTTGTCACCAGCGGACGTCGTCGCATGGCCGCGACGCTCCGCTGAGGTCACAACGACCTCCTGACTCTCCTCCTCATCGGAGAAGACCATGTCATCCACATCCGTAGGATCGTCTGATGCGAGTTCCGACTCGACGTCGCTCCTATGTTCCCCACCCCTCATGCGTCGGGCGACCACCTTCTTCTTCTCTTCCTTCCGCTGAACCTCCTTGGTTCTTTTCTTCTTTCGGGTGTCTGTCGCCTCCTTCTGGGAGTCTGGACGGGCCCGGCCCTCCGGTCCCTTAGGAAGGTGCGGCCGGGACTTGTACCTCCCAAGCCCCTATGGAGCGAATGAACGAAATCAAAGAAATGGGAAAAGCACGAGCAAAATAAGGGGAGC